>CM062297.1:712031453-712651253 GCA_031216915.1 Pictodentalium vernedei
CACATTAATATGATCGGATTGCTTTGAAACCTGGCATGCTTGTTTGGGGAGGCCTCTAGATGGGAGCTATTGATTTTCTTCGGTTTCTGTCAAAAAATGTTGCCACTGGCAAAAAAAATAACATTGGTACCAATGATCTTCAATTTTGCCATTTCATTTATAACTTACCAAGTTCAAGTTTGTCAAGTTGAGCTACAGTGTCATTGACACTTTCATTTAAGATATTTTGAGGGTGCTGATTTCGAATATTGACGTTACCAAAACTTATTTTGCGTCCTTGACCTTGAAAATAGAGAATCAAAATGGCCGCCTATTTTCAATATTTTTTCCATATAATTCCGTGTACCACTCGTGTTTGTACACAAACAATGCGAAATATACCTGAATGTGTTTGTAATTGCCATACACCACTTATGTTTCATAGAACAGTTCTAATTATATCACTTTATGATTGAAAACAGTCTTCAAATACTTATTTTGCATGAATATACCACAAAACTATAGGTCACATTATGTAATAGCAACACTTGATATTTTTTAACTATACTCTATCTACATTATTTGTACGTGTTTTATAATCATGTCATAAGGCTCTATACAGCGTAAAATATATATCTATAACGGTACACATGTATCTGTATAACTGTATATTTGTCGTATCACCATGTTCCCATACATTAATGTTTACATATCTTTTTATTTTGCTAGAAGCAGACGACAATGCTTAAAACTCCAGATTTGTACGTAAAGAGTAGCATTTACTGCAAGAAACTAATTCTATCAAAACATATAAAAATTTAGTAGATACAAATTACTAATCGTGTGTAGATGTATAGCCATGACCTGTTCGTGTGTTTCGGAGAAAGTATGGAAACACAGAAGTGACTCCAGCTTTTGTGACAAGTTAATTTGTGAATGGGTGGGGCATGCACAGTGAAGAAACCTCTGAGTACTCTAGTGAACTGTTACACAGCAATGTGTGCATGTGTGTGCACATGTGTATGTGTGTGTGAGGAGGGAAGTGGGGTGGGGTGATAATGTGTGTGTGTGTTTGCATGTAGGCCCAAAATGTGATTTTGAGTACCATGGCTCGTTGTGAGTTTATGTATGCATCTCTTTTCACCTGTACATCAGCAGCTCATCACTGAATATCAAGCAGAACGAGCAGTGGACTTGAGTGAGATAATGAAGCAGGAGCTTATACCAATGCGGAAGTGCCACTATCATTGGCTGGGTTAAATGGGTCCCTTCTCACAGGTAACAAATCAGTTCTTAGTGAGGTTCTGACCAAAGGAATAATTTGCCCAAGCACAATTAATCTAACTGACCAATAATGCATCATAGTTGATGGACAAGCTTTAGTTGTATCTCTTGGAAAGCCTGCCCAGGCAGAGGTGTTTGGTGATTTGGCCGATATATATGTGAATACATTGTGTTGTATTTCGACCGGATATATATGAACTGACGTTGTATTTTATAGATATTTGAATGAAACTATCAAAGTAGAAATGCGAGTTCGGCGAAACCAGAATACGCAACCAGTTCGAAGAGTAACTAAAAATTGTCAGATTCCTTTGCCAAAGTGAAGGACTAACTATAATTTATAGCCTAAGCTGAGAATAAAGCTGATTTAGCAAGGTTTCTTTCTGAGCAGATGCTTATGCTATATCCAGAAGATAGAGTACTTGTTGCCAGTGGTTTCACGGATGGAACAGAAGTGAGATTCAGCTTTACAACAGATGTTTGTGACCCAACTAGCCTTCAATTCTCACAGTAAGAGGTGGATACCTGTTTAGTATTACATGCTAAATGTTTTGGTGTCCTGCTGTATCTCAAATATCTGTTTTGGTTGCATAAAAACTAGTAGCATCACAAAAACTTTGTTTTCCACTAAATTTTCTGTTTTCAAAACTGATCGATAGTTTTGTGTACAATACAGTTTGCCTTTTCACATTAAAAAGTTGGGAAAGTCCGTAATTTGTCCAACAAATTACAATTCTCTAGTTTTTGGTGTAATTTGATCCTGAGATATTAACCCTTTATCCTTTAAATTGAGAATTCCTCCAATCCATTTGGCATGCGATAACTCAAAAAATGTCAGATCAATTGTCATGTTACTTTATATATATCTTCAGATTACTGATGTGCCGAGCTGTATAGTTTTGGGTGTAAATCTGATAATTTGATCCTGAGAAACAAAGAGGGTGTTCTGCCAAAATGCCCTCACATGGATTTTACCTGTCCACAAAATTGGTCCTGATATAATAACAGCTTTCTACTAGTTGCGCGTATGGGTACACATCTGACGATTTAATCGGCCCATTTTTAAAAATGAGATGCTCATCCTTATGGCTAACGTGTGGCACATCTAAAAAAGGCGATACATATGAGTTCATGATGTTTTTCGCACTTTGCCTATTGATACAGTTAAATCTCTGCTACCATTCCATGCACTGGCAGTTGTGACACCGCGTCATACGTGGCAAACCATTCTAAGAAAATAGCTTAGAAAGTATTCAAAGAGAACAATACTTTGTTGTCTGGTATAGGAGTTGGTGTGTTGAATTCTGCAAAAAAACGGGCAGCTGAGAAATTTATGTGCCATTTATTTTGCACTCCTAACCTTTATTTCTTGGATGAATCTCGAAAGGTACTTTTCTTTAAAACTTCAAAACTGGAAGCTTTGCCACCAACCAGTGGCTCTTTTAAAATCCATCTAATGAGAGCTCATTACCAAACAATGATATGAACCATGTCACACTGTACTGTACCCGACTTGACTGAGCTGACAGAGATGGGTTGGAAATGCACAGATGATGGATTAAAACCCATACTGATGTAACTGAATCCTATTCCAGAAAGGAGAATAGAGATGATTTGCTGTGGCTGCAAAAAGCTGTGCAGTTTTGCAGATGTAAATTCAACTAGTCAAATCTTAAATGCACAGCCATGTGTGCATGCAAATATGTCTCAGATGAAGAGAATTGGTATATGAACGTGTGATTACATCTGTGATACTCTAAATACGTGCTGTGTAGACTTTCTAGGAACTGGAGAATGATTGTGGTATTGGCTCCAAAGACCAGTAATATTGAGTATTGATGACAGTTACAGTGCTTAAAGAGTGATTCCCCTGAATACACCTGCTGGGTGGAATTTCACAATTCAAAAATCTCGCCATTTGTGAAACATTAATGTAGCCATCAGCAATATTTTTGTGTATGGACCACCAGGTAATACACAAAAAATATTTGCTGATGGTTCCAGTCGTCCTTTCAGAATTTCAATGTTTGTAGTTGGGTCGGTGAACGTCCAGTTGGTGTATTCGGGGGAAATCACTATCAGCTCTAACATATGTTCGCAATACATAAATACTGGAATCACAAAATCTCTTTCCTCTTTTTAAAGAAAAGCATTGAACCGTATTTGTCTGTATACTCTAGCATTCACAATCATCCTAGGCTTAACGAAATATGGGAAATATCCTGTTCTTAAAACGCTCCACATATGCAGCTTTAATGTTAGGCAGAGGAGAGAACCGTAAAAATTAGTTGGTAAGTGCAAATATATTTTGGGGACCACAACTCCATTTGATGTGAATAGGGTATTTGCCTCAAATTAACATGAATTCAAGCTCACCTGTATTTAGTGTATCATTTCGACAAGGTACAAGAGTATGCAATAAATCTTAAGCTATGAAATATACTATAAGACGTATAATACACTTTATGATATTATACAAGCACAGAAAAATTAGACAAACATGCATTTCTTATCAACCTACTCTACAATTGTTTACTACAGGCTTGCACCACAGTGGAAGTCCCTAACTCGGAAAATATACTCTCTATTTTGATCTTTACCAAGGGATTTGGGAAAGAAAAGTGGTGCAAAAGCACCAAGAAAAAATAAGCCAAAACTGGGTCGAGTGCTACCGGTGCACACCCAGTAGGGGACGCTCTTCTCCTAGTACAAATCCACGGTTTCCGGTACCAGTGTGCAGTCAGTAACTAATGAATCATTCTTTTTTCGTCCGCCATTTGCATTAAGAAACAGTGATAATTCAACTCGTTGATAATGGTTATCTGTGACTAGAATTATGGATCTGAGTATCGTACAATAACAGGACTGTGTATTATATATTCTCGTTATTAATTTCAACCACATTTTCATTGTATTTTATATATTCTTCGTGATCGTGCATGACTTTCGCGTACCGTGTGGTTTGGAAATATCATTTTTTGGTTGATAAATTTATGTTATCCTTTTGGATAGTATTATTATTATTGGAGTTAGGTGTCAGTGGGGGACTGTATAGACAGGATTTCTCCTGTCTGTTGAGGGTAGAATTTCTGTTTTTTTGGGTCCCTGTTGGCCGTTTGGGTTCAGTTGTGTTCCCGCCGGTCCTTTATTTTCTGCCACCTTTCTCTCGTAGTTGGGGGTGTTCTACTTTCTACATCTGTTGAGTTCACCTTTTCTTCTACTGCTCTCACCTCTGTTATGCCCAGGTCTGTTCCTTGAGGGCAATGCCTTTTGCCCAAGCATGTGGTGCGTTCTCGTGGCCGTTCCTTCTGCACCCGCAAGGAAGGGGAATGCTGTCATTCGGGGTCTCCCGACACGACCACTTCTGGTGAGAGTTATACCCCATCCGTGGGGGATGTGCAGTCTTTAACTGTGGTGGATACTGCGGGAGCTGTTGAGTTGTCTGGTGAAGAGATGCCTGGTTCCGGGAGTGTGGTCCCTCTCCAGTCGACATCTGAGGCTGTCTCTAGGGTTGTGACTCCTCCTTGGGAGCCGAGCTCGGTTGCTCTCTCCACTTTTCCACCGGTTTCAACAGCTCCCCGTTGTATCTGCTGCTACTGCTGTTCCGTCTGCAATGTCATCAGTCACCGTTTCAGCCGGCCTTTGCTTATCCCTGCAGGGGTCTGCAGAGATGTCTGGTAGTGTACACGTGGGATATCGGCCTCAGACTTCCCTGCCTTCAACTTGGTGAAGTCGGAAGGAGCTGCCGGCCAACCCTCCTCTATGGTCTCTCAGCCGTCGAGCCCAGCAGGACAGATGTTCCTGGTGGGGTCACCATGGACTCTGTTGCTTTTCCGTGCACGCACTCTGGTCCGACGGCCAGTTTTGCAGGCCCGACGCTTTTTGTGCTGCGTGGACCTTCTGTCCCACAAAGGTCTGTGGTGAGTCCTGATTTCCCGCACTGTTGATCCTCGGGGTCTGGTATACCCCGTTCAGCATCTGCCTTGTTTCGGCTGCTGCCCATTGCCCAGCGTCGGGTGTTCTGGTCGTTGACCCTTCGCTGGTTCAGAGAGTCAGGAGTGAAGCCACTTTGCCGGTTCGTTCCCACATCGAACTGGCTGCCACGGGCCGTGAGCTAAGGGAGGCCCTCTCCTTGCTCACTCAGGTTCTTTCCAAGGGCCTTCCCGTTGCCTCCAGCGAGGCTACTAGTGGTTTCCAAGTGCCCCTGCGATGCCGCCTCCCGGGATTGGAAGCAGGCCGCTTTCTGATCCCCCTGGTGTGCCTACACCATGGGAGGCATCGGCTGGTTTGCCTGTGATGGGCTATGTGTCTCCCGACTCAGAGGATGGGTCAGACATACCTGATGTTGAGGGCCAACACTCTTTTGACTTGGTGGCAGCTCTTGACTTTGTGTTGAGTTCCTTCCGGATCTCAAACTGTCAGACCAGCCGACAGTGTCAGCCAGGCCGCGATCATCGGTTGCTCGCCTCCAGGCTGTGGAGCCACCTGCTTCTAGGTGCCTTCGACCGTACCAGTCAGTACATGTGGTTGAAGCGTTTGCAGCTTTGGACTCTAAACTGAGTTCCAAGGCTATGAAGACTTCGTTCTTTGCCAGGGCTGACACCTTTTTGCCTCCAGTACGTTATCGTTCCTACGATTCTGCCAATCCGTCAGTCTGCCAGACTTTGATGGTCTTGGATCAGGACTCCACCTCCCTTGGGCTTTCCAAGCCCAAGTCAGCCATCACTCCCATAGGCGACTCTGGAGTCCCTGTTGGGCTTATCGAAAGAGATGCTGGGCATGCTTTCTCTTTCAGATCACGTCGTCTCTGCTTTGGCTTGTTACAACCGATAATGTTACAACGCCGCATAATGTTACAAAAAATGTAGTAAACAACCGATAATGTTATTAACTCCGCATAATGTTATAACTTTTTTCAACCCGTTATGTTACAACAAATTAACCGATAATGTTATTACTAATTCCAGTTACAGCTTTTGTAGATGGACTTTACCACTTACCATTTATTGCCGCATAAAGGTATGTAATATTTATACTAAAGGTTTCTGCTCAGGTTGAGGCGAGGAGACAACCCCCCCCCCCCCCCCCCCCCCCCCAACTCCCGGGGATTTATCATAGAATGACCTAGTCACGTTACATAGACGCGGATTATCCTGGTAACTCAATCGTGTGACGTCATTACCATGATCATCCAGTGCCTAACATGGTGAAGGCGGGGGTGGTAGAGGAGGGGTGCTATTTTATCCGGTTGGTACGTTTATCAACATGCGTAGCCTTCTCTGCACAATCACCCTGATGTACTAATCCATGCCCTCCTCTCTTTCTCAATCTAATCCCTGCCCACCCCATTACCATGATCATCCAGTGCCTAACATGGTGAAGGCGGGGGTGGTAGAGGAGGGGTGCTATTTTATCCGGTTGGTACGTTTATCAACATGCGTAGCCTTCTCTGCACAATCACCCTGATGTACTAATCCATGCCCTCCTCTCTTTCTCAATCTAATCCCTGCCCACCCCTTTCAGTCCTCCTAAACCTCATTCCTCTTCCTACCCAGTCTCGCATCTTATTCTTCGGCTTCCGTGCGACACTACCAACCCGCCACATCCACCATATGTGCCTCGCTCCATCCAACTTTTTGACCTCTTTTAACTCCACCTCATTTTTGTTCACTGTTAGTTGTTAAAATGTCAAATTAATGAACAATAAGATATTCTTATGACTAAGAAATATGCGACAAATGAGTTTTAGATGCCCAAAACAAGCAGAAACAGAGGCATTTGCCCATCCTTAAAGGCGTCAGGGGACTATGGTACACTACATTTCTGGAAGCGGAGATTACACATGTTGGTAAACGTACCAACCGGATAAAATAGCACCCCTCCTCCACCACCCCCGCCTTCACTATGTTGGGCACTGGATGATCATGGTAATGACGTCAGACGATTGAGTTACCAGGATAATCCGCGTCTATGTAATGTGACTAGGTCATTCTATGATAAATCCCCGGGAGTTTGGGGGCGGGGGTGTCTCCTCGCCTCAACCAGAGCAGAAACCTTTAGTATAAATATTACATACCTTTATGCGGCAATAAATGGTAAGTGGTAAAGTCCATCTACAAAAGCTGTAACTGGAATTAGTATACATTAGTTATAACATTATCGGTTAATTTGTTGTAACATAACGGGTTGAAAAAGGTTATAATATTATGCGTCAATTTTTATAACATAACGGGTTGAAAAAAGTTATAACATTATGCGGAGTTTATAACATTACCGGTTGTTTACTACATTTTTTGTAACATTATGCGTTGGTGTAACATTATGCGGCGTTGTAACATTATCGGTTGTAACATGGCTGCTTATCTGCCTCCAGATAAGTTTGATGATGTACATGCTCCTTTGCGTGTGATTTCCAAGGCGCTCATGCATCTTACTCACACGCATGCCTGTAACATGGCTAACTTGGAACTAGTTCACCGGGACGCTGTGTTGGACACAAGCCGTGTTACAACCGATAATGTTACAATGCCGCATAATGTTACACCGACGCATAATGTTACAAAAAATGTAGTAAACAACCGATAATGTTATAAACTCCGCATAATGTTATAACTTTTTTCAACCCGTTATTTTATAAAAATCGACGCATAATGTTATAACTTTTTTCAACCCGTTATGTTACAACAAATTAACCGATAATGTTATAACTTCTGTATACTAATTCCAGTTACAGCTATTGTAGATTGACTTTACCACTTACCATTTATTGCCGCATAAAGGTATGTAATATTTATACTAAAGGTTTCTGCTCTGGTTAAGGTGAGGAGACCCCCCCCCCCCCCCAACTCCCGGGGATTTATCATAGAATGACCTAGTCACGTTACATAGACGCGGATTATCCTGGTAACTCAATCGTTTGACGTCATTACCATGATCATCCAATGCCCAACATGGTGAAGGCGGGGGTGATGGAGGAGGGGTGCTATTTTATCCGGTTGGTACGTTTACCAACATGCGTAGTCTCCGCTTCCAGAAATGTAGTGTACCATAGTCCCCTGGCGCCTTTGGGGGTGGGCAAATGCCTCTGTTTCTGCTTGTTTTGGGCATCTAAAACTCATTTGTCGCATATTTCTTAGTCATAAGAATATCTTATTGTTCATTAATTTGACATTTTAACAACTAACAGTGAACAAAAATGAGGTAGAGTTAAAAGAGGCCAAAACGTTGGATGGAGCGAGGTACATATGGTGGATGTGGCAGGTTGGTAGTGTTGCACGGAAGCCAAAGAATAAGATGCGAGACTGGGTAGGAAGAGGAATGGGGTTTAGGAGGATTGGAAGGGGTGGGCAGGGATTAGGCTGAGAAAAAGAGGAGGTCATGGATTAGTACATCAGGGTGATTGTGCAGAGAAAGCTGTCTGAGAATACTATAAGAGAGTAGTGCTAGACGGTACGATAATATAGATGGTGGAGATGTTGGAAGAAGTGGAAGTGATGCATTTGGGATTACAGGTTCTGGAAAAGACGGAATCACTAGAAGAGGCAGTATAGGGAGAAGGAGGAGATTGTGGAGGAGGAGTTGTGTTGATATTGGTGTTGTGGCGGTATTGGTGATGGTGTTGAGTAGTTATGTATGTTGAAAATGAGCCATTTTGTAGGACCCCGAGGCAGGACCCCGGAAGTGACGTCATGTCACGTGATTGGGCGGTCATGTTGGGTTGTCATGATAGTGCACGTGGGTGGCCATGTTGTGATGTCATTATCATGATAATAGGTGGTAGGAGTGCGTATGTGTTGTTATGGGGACACGTGCTCCGTCTTACCCCTAACAACCCGACCTCAGATATCGAATTAATCCAAACAACCCGACAATCTTCAGAAAACTGACCCAAACACTCCCGAAAACACTCCGAAATAAAGGTAGGATTGTGTCCTTAATGAGGGTATGAGACGTATGAAGAGGTAATCATTGCGCTCATTTTCATAGCTTTCATTTTGAGACGTATGATTTTGCGCGCATCGTGTTGATTTTCATAGCTTTCATTGCTTCATACGACGAAAAGGGGGATTCCGTGGGTTTAGTATCCTTAAATTATAGGATAGTATCATTACCTAATGTCCGTCCATATAATGGACGTGTAATTTATCACAGAAATGATGGGTTTATTACAATAATGGTTGGTTTATTACAATAGTGTTTTTTTAACTGAGAGATAAACTGGAAGGTGGGGGGGGGGGGGGGGGGCTGTCCCCGGAGCCCTACTGCCCCTTGCCCATTGAGCTCCTGAAGTCCCGGTCCCTCGAGTTTCTGGCGAGTTACTAAATCGGTACTGGCAGGATTCGGGAGAGTTTTAGGGAATGTTTTGGACAGTTTCTATTGTCGGGTTGTTAGGGATGAGAGGGAGCACGTGTCCCTATAACAACACGCGCTGCGCATACGCACTCCTACCATCTTTTTTCATGATAATGACATCACAACATGGCCACCCACGTGCACTATCATGACAACCCAACATGACCGCCCAGTCACGTGACATGCCGTCACTTCCGGGGTCCTCTCCTACAAAATGGCTCATTTTCAACATGCATAACTACTGAACACCATCACCAACACCGCCACAACATCAACACAACTCCTCCTCCACAATCTCCTCCTTCTCCCTATACTGCCTGTTCTAGTGATTCCGCCTTATCCAGAACCTGTAATCCCAAATTCATCACCTCCACTTTTTCCAACATCTCCACCATCTATATTATCATACGTCTAGCACTACTCTCTTACAGTGTTCTCAGATAGCCTTCTCTGCACAATCTCCCTGATGTACTAATCCATGACCTCCTCTCTTTCTCAATCTAATCCCTGCCCACCCCTTTCAATCCTCCTAAACCTCATTCCTCTTCCTACCCAGTCTCGCATCTTATTCTTTGGCTTCTGTGCGACACTACCAACCCGCCACATCCACCATTTGTACCTCGCTCCATCCAACTTTTTGACCTCCTTTAACTCCACCTCATTTTTGATCCTGTTAGTTGTTAAAATGTCAAATTAATGAACAATAAGATATTCTTATGACTAAGAAATATGCGCCAAATGAGTTTTAGATGCCCAAAATAAGCAGAAACAGAGGCATTTGCCCATCCCTAAAGGCGTCAGGGGACTATGGTACACTACATTTCTGGAAGCGGAGATTGCGCATGTTAGTAAACGTACCAATCAGATAAAATAGCACCCCTCCTCCACCACCCCCGCCTTCGCCATGTTGGGCACTGGATGATCATGCCAATGACGTCACACGATTGAGTTACAGGATAATCCGCGTCTATGTAATGTGGCTAGGTCATTCTATGATAAATCCCCGGGAGTTGGGGGGGGGGGGGGGGGGGGGTGGTGTCTCCTCGCCTTAACCAGAGCAGAAACCTTTAGCATAAATATTACATACCTTTATGTGGCAATAAATGGTAAGTGGTAAAGTCCATCTACAAAAGCTGTAACTGGAATTAGTATACATAAGTTATAACATTATCGGTTAATTTGTTGTAACATAACGGGTTGAAAAAAGTTATAACATTATGCGTCGATTTTTATAACATAACGGGTTGAAAAAAGTTATAACATTATGCGGAGTTTATAACATTATCGGTTGTTTACTACTTTTTTTGTAACATTATGCGTTGGTGTAACATTATGCGGCGTTGTAACATTATCGGTTGTAACAAGCCGTTCCCTTCCTGAGGGGCAGTATGCTGCTCTTCAATCCGCTTCATTGCCAGGTCCACGACTTTTCCATGGTTCTGTGGCGACGGTCCGGATGATTTTCCTGCATCATTCCCAAGATCAGGTGCTGCTTCGCCAGCTTGATCAGCCTTCTGTTGGAGGCAGGGGCTGTTGGAAGTCTAACAATTGCCCTTCTGCTTCCTCTGCGAAGCCAAGGGCTGATCCTCCTGCCACTGCATCTACTTCTTACTCACGTGGTAAGGGTAAGCGTCTGCAGACCAGAGGGAGGACTCAGGATCATTCATCTAATAGAGGAGGTGGTTTCTCCTCTTGCAGGTCTTGCCGGGGCTTGAGATGAAGATCCTCACCTCGATTCGTCCCAGGTTGGAGGAAGGATATCAGTGTTCGCAGACCATTGGGCCACCGTCACATCTGATCCTTGGGTGTTAGATGTTGTTCGGTCCGGGCTGCGAATATCCTTCCGGAGGCACCCCACTCTGTCGAGAGTTCCTCTTCCAACACAAGTTTCTTCAGACATTTCATGTTGGGAGCTTTTGATCACGGAGATAGACAATTTCCTGTCAAAGGGGGCGATCAAAGTCATCAAGAGCATTCATTCAGTGGGATTTTATTCCCGCCTGTTCTTGTTTCCTAAGAAGGACGGCTGACTCTGACCGGTTATCGATCTGAGTATCCTGAACCAGTCTATCATTGCTCCCAAGTTCAGCATGGAGACTTTCAGGTCGGTTCGCCGCTCCATTCACCAGGGAGATTTCGCTTCGGAACGTGAAAGTTAGCATCGACCTACAAGATGCTAACTTTCACGTTCCGATTTATCGGACATCACGAAAGTATCTCCGGTTTGCTTTTCTGGGGTGAGTTTACCAGTTCAAGGCCATGCCTTTCGGCCTCAACCTGGCACCTTGGGCCTTCACCCGACTGATGGTGCCTTCCATCGCACACAGTACAGGGTGACTACTTCGGCATATCTAGACGATATCCTCCAGAGGCACTCCAATGCTGCTCTTCTGGAGTCAGATGTCGGTACATTGTTGAGCTTGCTCACGTTGCTAGGGTTCAGAGTCAACAAGGAGAAGTTGGACCTGGTCCCTTCTCAGTTGTTTTGTCATCTGGGGATGGACTTCCGTACTCAGCTGAATACGGTGGCGGTTCCCCGGGCAAGGGCTGTGATTCTCTCAGCTTTTGCCCTGACTCTGTCCCAGTCCACGTCCGTGACAGCTGGAAGTTTTCTCCGCCTGCTCGGTCTCTGCGGTTCGGTGACGGATCTCATTCCTCTCGGTCGGCTGCTTGTCAGACCTTTCCAACACTTTCTGCTCAGTCGTTGGAGGCCAAATGTCGATCCTCTGGATCTGGTGCTTCACCTACCAGACTCTCTTCATCGTCACCTTCTTCCCTGGATGGATGTTCAGTGGATTATGCAGCGAGTTCCATTGAACTTGCCCACCTCCGATTGTGTTCTGACGGCAGATGTCAGCAATCTCGGATGGGGTGCGACGTTGGATCCTCTCGGGCTTTCCCTTCACGGTGTATGGGACCAGGATCAAGCAGCTCTTCACATTAACCAGAAGAAGCTTCTTGCTCTTCTTTTGAGTTTCCGGCAGTGGATCCCCCACCTTTCGAATTGTCAGGTCCTTCTGTTGTCCGACAATTCAACAGTGGTAGCTTACATTCGGAACCAGGGCGGCACACACTGTAGGAACTGGCTCGGGATCTTCTCCTGCCAGCTCAGGATGTGGACACCGGAGTGGTTGTTTGTCACATTCGCAGTCGTCTGAACGTCCTAGCTGACTCCCTGTCCCAATGGGCTGGGTCATTTCCACCGAGTGGATGCTTCACAGGCCAGTGTTCCAGTCGCTTTGCGATCTCTGGGGTCGTCCCCACATCGATCTCTTTGTGACCCGTTGGAACCATCAGGTGTCCCCATGTCCAGATCCTCTGGCTTTCACCATGGACGCTCTGTCACTCGATTGGAACGGTCTCTGGCCAAGATGAGAACCTGCAGTTGTTGAATCATTCTGATCGCTCCCCTGTCGCCTCAATGGGTGTGGATCAATCATCTCCGCTCTCTGTTGGTGGCGGTTCCAGAACATCTCCCTCTATGTCACAGCCTTCTTTGCCAAGGTCACCCGAGGAGGTTTCACGTTGACCCGACTTATTGTGCCTTCACGCATATCTTTTGTCAGGTCCTGTCTCCTCCGTAGAGGTTTTTCGAGACGAGCAGTGGAGTGCATTTCTTCTTCAAGGCGGCACTCCACTGGTTTAGCCTATGTGGCTAAGTGGAAGGTCTTCTGTCGATGGTGTGCTGATCACGCTGTTGATTATGCCAATCCTTCGATAACACAGATTGCGGAGTTTCTGGTATATCTGTTTGATTCTGGGGTCTCCAGCCTGTTACCATCAAAGGGTACAGGTCCAGGCTTTCGGAGACCTTTTCGTATGTTTGAAAGCATCGTATCGGCACTAATCCATCCCTCTCAACCCTGCTAATTCGCCAAAATAACGTTGGCAAAAATATTGCCGACGCTTGGCTGTTTTACCTTGGCAAAAATGTGTTTACGTCGGCATTTTTCACACTCACTCGTCCTAATTTTAATTGTTATGTAAGGATGTTTTGCAGTAACTTACTGTCCCCCAAAATATCACCTTGTCTTCAGAAGAAATATCGTAATTTTTAAACAGAATATTCAGCTGGGAACAAATAAAACTCCTGGCATGTTGAACAATATTTCCTGTTTCATCATCTTCTAGAGTGTACTGTACATGAAATTGCCCACCTAGCGACTGTTTTTCATTTCACCATTTTGGAAAGAAATTACTGTTATTAACTTGAGTGAATAAGGGTAGCACCCAGAGTACGTAACTAGTATTAGTAATAACACCAACTGAGCATGTAAGTTAAAATTCAAATTGTTTACTTATTGCGGGAAAAATAGAGATGGGGGCTTGAGGTCACTTACATGTATACCATGTGTAAGTTAAAAGGACCGAGCCGAGAGGTCTTCGGTTCGAATCCCACCTGCGGCAACCGCGTTGTGTCCTTGGGCAAGACACTTCACCCCGATTGCCTACATGGGGGCACGATGACGCTGTGTACTGAGGCATACTGAACGTTGATGGTGTGCATGTCTTCAACCAATCTAACCCTGCCTGTGCTGCGGTGCAGAGTTCAGAGTTACGATGTTGGAGAGCTGACAGCTGCTCGTCGTTGCTCGGTGGTTCTCTCCGGGTACTCCGGCTTCCTCCACCCGTAAAACTGTCACGGTCACAATTAGCCATTGTGCATAAGTATGTGACCTTAAACACCAATAAATAAATAAATAAATAAATAAATAGTTAAAAGGACCAATTTTCTACTCATTCCGCAAAAATGTAGCAGTGTCAACAGGACTTGATGTCACTGCCATACATTCGGTTTTCATAGAATGCGACGCAGTTGCGATGCAGTTTGCATACACCAAGTCAAATCAAAACTCATTCTTACTTGTATGGGTCGAAGATACAAATCGACCTGATGTTGAATGAGAATGTTCTCTGTAAAATTATTCTACCCTTTCCATAACTACGTTCAAAATTATGAGTTTCTTGCAACTTCTTGTTGAATAAAACGTCATTCAAAAATATATCGTATAGTATTATCATTACACGCTTTCGAAAAGTGTGTCGGCATTTTTTTTGCCAATGTTACAGTAATTATCGTCGGCAATCGCGTCGGCATTCGGCATTAGCAAGGCTGCCTCTCCAAGCTTATTCGGTACTTTTCTTTGAAAAGGCCTAGGATTTTGCAGCTTACCCCAAGATGGAATCTTTCTTGGGTGCTGATTTGCTTGGGGGGGGGGGGCACTGTACGAACCTTTATCCCGGGTGGATATGCGTTTTCTCACATACAAGACAGCTTTTCTGATGGCTTTTGCCTCAGCCCGACGGGTTAGTGAGCTTCACCCCCTCTAGGTTGATCTGGCCTTTTTCAGGAGCTCCGCCAACAGTGTTACTTTTACCACTGATTGCTCCTTTCTGGCCAAGAATCAGACACCAGAAACAACTCCACATCCTATCTGTATCAGGGCTCTCTTCCTTTGGCTGAGGGTAATCGCCCTTTTGCTCTGTTCGGTTCGAGCACTTCGCATTTATCTTAACCAGATGCAGTTCAGTAGGAAAGGCAGGAAATAATTCTTTCTGTCTCTTATTCCTGGTCGACAGAAGATCGCATATTCCAAAATTTTTTATCTGTGACAATTTTAACCAGGTTATCTCTCTTGAACTTTGATTTAATATGGGTTTCTACATGAAATTCTTGTGTGCGCAACTCCTCCTACATTTATCAATCAATTTCCTTATGGCCTTCGCCTACATGATCAGAAGTGCATTCCTCTAAAAACCCAAAGCGGGGGTATTAATCACCTTCAATGATAGTTCTAGTTCTGTCAAGTTGTCTGATGTTATGCAGGCAGCCTACTGGAGAAATGCTTCTACTTTCTCCACCTTCTTTCTGCGTCAGTTGCAGGAGCAGGCTGAGGACCTTTTTTCTTTGGGCCCTCTTTCTTCTGCTCAGGCTGTTGTCTACCCTAGCCATTAGACTTCAAGGTCAGTTCCAGCCCTGTGCTGTTTTACTGTCCTTTCTGTCTGTGCGTCACCCAGAGCCATGTGCCTCATCTCTCATTGTCTTTTACTAATGTTTGTGATACTATGGTTTGATAGGCCTTGGGAACTCTTCTTCTGTCCCTGGTTCCAATGCATTCAGGTTATGTGGGGGTTGGTTATGTGATTCCCTCCTCCTATTGTCTATTCAGCCTGTAGTAAACAATTGTAGGGCAGGTTGATTAGAAATCTAAATTTTATAGTAATTCGGGTAAAAATCCTTCCTCCCTGCTGATCACATAACTCCAATGTTGCCGGATTCAAAAGAATGATTCATTAGTTACTGACTGCGCACTGGTACCAGAAGCCGTGGATCTATACTAGGAGAAGAGCGTCCCCTACTGGGTGTGCGCCGGTAGCACTCGACCAAGTTTTGGCTTATTTTTTCTTGGTGCTTTTGCACCACTTTTCTTTCCCAAATCCCTTGGGAAAGATCAAGATAGAGAGTATATGTTCCATGTTAGGGACTTCCACTGCAGTGCAAGCCTGTAGTAAACAACTGTGGTAGGTATAATAAGAAAGGAAATTTACTATAAAATTTAGATTTCCCTTTGACCTTCTTGATGGTCATTTTATCTATTAATTTCAAGTTCAAAGACACCATTTTTTTGACGTTGATTTTTAGCCCGACTGTTTACCTGTGATAATGGTTCAACCCATGTTCATGAAACTTCATAGGTAGGTTGGTATCGGTGAGAGGAAGAACCCTATTAATTTTGGATTTGCTTGGTCAACGGTCAAGGTCACAGTGACCTTGAATATAGTAAATTGTAAACATTTGGTTTCCGGATGATAACTTGACTATGGTTCAACCCACATTCATGAAATTTCGTATGAAGGTTGGTCTTCATGAGAGGAAGAACCCTAATTATTTTGGACTCACTAGGTCAAGGTCACAGTGACCCTGAACATAATTGGTTTCCGGATGATAACTTGATAATGGTTTGATCCATGTTCATGAAACTTCATAGTTAGGTTGGCATCAGTGGGAGGAAGAATCATATGTATTTTGGACTCGCTAGGTGTAAGGTCAAGGTCACAGTGACGTTCAACATAGTAAATCGTAAACAATTGGTTTCCGGATGATAACTTGATAATGTTTCAACCCACGTTCATGGAACTTCATAGGTAGGTTGGCATCAGTGAGTGGAAGAACCCTATGTATTTTGGACTTTCTAGGTGAAAGGTCAAGGTCACAGTGACCTTCAACATGGTAAATCGTAAACAATTGATTTCCGGACGATAACTTGATGATGGTTTGACCCACATTCATGAAACTTCATAGGTAGGTTGACCTAGGTGAGTGGAAGACCCCTATTTATTTTGGACTCACTAGGTCAAAGGCCAAGGTGACAGTGACCTTGAACATAATAAATTGTAAACAATTGGTTTCCAGATAATAATTTGACAATGGTTCCACCCACGTTCATGAAACTTCATAGGTAGGTTGGCATTGGTGCAAGAAAGAGCCCTATTTATTTCGGAATCACTGGGTCAAAGGTCAAGGTCACAGTGACCCTTCACATAGTAAATTGTAAACAATTGGTTTCCGGATGATAAGTTGATAATGATTAAACCCACTTTTGTTTTGTCACAACTCGACATTGGATCGGTGATCCTATCGGCATTTTTTTTCTTTCAACAAAAATGCATTTTTACAGTTTTGCTTAAAGTTTGTGGTTAAAGTTAAAAACCCAGTCTGTGCCAGTTAGGCATTTTTTTCTCTTTGCTCAAAATGCATTCTGAAGGATTTAGACTGACCACATGCGGAAAAAAAATGGACTCCCCTAACACAAGCCACTCCCCCCCCCCCCTCTTCCCCCTCCTCACACAGGGCCATTTTAAGCAATATCTTTTCTTTGGAAACAAAATGCATTTTTAGCCCGACTGTTTGCCATCAGGGATATAGTCGTGACTTTCGTTCGTCCATCTGTCTGTCAGTCTGTTAACATTTAGAGTCTCGGTTAAAGTTTGTGGTTAAAGTTTTTTAATGAAGGTTACAGTTTTTTTTCTTTTTAATTAATATTAATTACTATTGATTGTATGATTCTCATTATTTTTTATGTTATTTTGGGACATATTTGACACTTTTTTGCAGTCAATTTAACTAAGAACTTCCAGGTAAAGTTTTTTATTTATAGAGTTACACCTTTTATTCTTCCAACAGTTTAGTGCAATGTCACTGTTCTCATTTGGGACAATGTCTATACAGTCAACTGAAGCTTTCTACAGTGATTTTCATTAATATTGGCAAGATTTCAACCCCTTTTAAACATGTTTGCAGACTTAGTTTCTTTGTATTGGAAATTAGGCTTTGCCACATACTTTCTCACTTTAATTCTTGCATAGTCAATACAACGTAATGATTGCATTTACATCAATGATTTCTTTATCAGATTTAGGAAATATTCAACCCTTTTTTGCCAATCAATTTTACTTAGTATTAACCCTTGTTTGGATTATTTGATTTCAACCTAAGTTGATGTGCGTATTTTCCAGCTAGTAATACAGCCCAAGTTTGAATATGGGTTTCAACCTCCATCCCCTCCCCCCCCCCACCATCATTTAGGCAATTTTTCCAAAGATGCATTTTGAAGGATTGGGAGTTATTACATGCAAACAAAAAATATTGACTACTATAACCCCTCCACCCCCACCCCCTGTGTCATTTAGGCAATTATTCCCAAAATGCATTTTGAAGGATTGGGAGTTAATTATATGCCAAAAAAAAAATTGACTCCTATAATCCAATGCCCCCCCCCCCCCCCCCCCCCCCCCCCCCCCCCCACAGTTTTGTGTGTTTGGTTTCACATGGTTTTGTTGTCAAACACACTGAATTTGGGTGCATTCAATTATAATAAATATGAATCAGAATCTGTTGGAAACACGCATGCTCAACAATCTGGATGCCCTCACTGGGATTGTCAAAATGAGCACCATGTTGTTGTTATTGGCAGAAAATGTTTAGTGTGTTTTAAATGCCCCTTGATGAAAAACGTAATGTTAAAAAATTTGTGGGAACCTGTTTTTCGTTTCTGTCATGTTGCCCTGACGGAACATCCACGGAAATGGAACGATCGTTTCCGTGAAATCTACATGCGTGACATCACTCTGTTTTGAATAAAAAAAACCCTGGGCTGGCCAAAAAAAATCATGTATGCAACATTAATCTAAAAATGCTTCCAAATTATACATTTCAGAGAAGAGAACTAGCCTCTGACTCGAATCAACATCAATTCGCAATGTTTAACGTTTCGTAAAATGTTTATTTACACAAATATGAATATTGGTGATAAATCCTTTGCTGTGCTATGCACTACGATGGTAACAAACCCGTCATGATGCTACACATGCTCAGTGAACTCATAAAATGTATTTAAAGTTTACACGAATAGCCGCCATTTTTGTTTTTTCATTTTTCAAGGTGAAGGACTCAATTTTATTTTTGGTAATGTCGATTTTTGGAATCAGCACACTCGAATTATCAAAAAAGTCATGTTACCAACTTTTACCCCAAAATGCTTCTAAAAAGTCATTTTTTCTGCAAAGTTAACTGGACTAAAGCTCAAATTTGGGCTTCCAGCACTGAACCAGTTAAATCATGAGACAATTCTGCTGTAATTGCTGTACTGTGATCATAAATTAGCCACACCTACAACAAGTGGGTTGAGATTCCATGAAAATATGTTGCAAAGTCAAGACTGAATCCTAAAACAAATGAAAATAGCATCTTGAATTCAATGTACTCACATTTCTTTCCAATGAGTATGATCACAGCACTGTATCCTGTAACCTACTTCAAACTACATGTAAATGTGTATACATATATATACATATACTATACATTGTATACATTATATACAATTTTCTTTGTATTTGGAAAATAAAATGTTTATCAAATGGAAAAATTTGGTATATGTACTTCTATTTTCTTTTACAGGAGAAAGTATCTAAGAACACATTATAATGTAGAGAAGGACATATCTTTTGAGGTAATAATTGAAGATTTTTTCTCCAAATGTTTTTTCTTTCCACTTGAGCAACTCTTTCTTTACCTGTCATGATTTATTAGCTCACCTGACTGAAAGTCAGGGTGAGCTATTCTGATCACTTTTCGTCCGTCGTCCGTCGTCTGGCGTCCGTCGTGAAGGTGGTGTTTGGGCTTTTTCTCCCAAACCACTGGCCGCATATTAATGAAATTTCATGTGAGTAGGGGTTATATAAGTGGATTTTGATTTTTTGTCAAATTAGGTTTCGGCTCACATTGAGCAGAGGGATGGGGCAAAAATGCTCCAATTCTTAAAAAATCTTCTTCTCAAGAACCAGCAATAGCAGAGACTTGATATTTGGTATGTAGCTTCCTTTTGAGGTGTAGACTCAAGTTTGTTCAAGAGAATTTGGAGGGGCTATATTTGACGATGTTAAAGGAGGGGCAAAAATTTTGGCCCCGCCCCAAATTTCTATTTTCCAAACCGCGATGCCGATTTGAACCAAATTTTACATGAGTGCTTATTGGGTCATAAGTACCTAATTTATGCCGAAATTTTTTTCCCCATAGCCCCGTGGGAACCACAGGAGCTAAAAATAGAAAAAAATGAAAATGCCCATATCTCCAAAACTACACGGCACTGAGAATTCTTATTTGTTGTGAAGCTTCCTTAGGACCAACGGAATGGAATGATAAAAAAAAATTGCCATCGGTTTTATGATGGGGTACTTTTTGGGGACTTTGAAAAAGTGCTGAGTCAGCATTTTTTAACACTGTGGGTAATGGGAAAAACATAAGACTACTGCTCGAAAAGCTTTAAAATTTCACATATAACATCTTTGGAAGATTGTTTCACACGTTTATTGAAATCAATTGCCTGGGTGGATATTTGGGCTCTCTATGGGAGCCCAAATGTTTAAATTAGTGCAGTATAGGAGTATTTTTGAAAAATCTTCTTCTTCAGATCTAGCAATAAGAATGTTTTGATATTTGGTATGCAGCATCCTTGGGGGGGGGGGGGGGGGGGGGGGGGTGGAGAGATTCAAGTTTGTTGAAGCCAAATCCCTGGATTCATATTTAGGCTGAAAATTTGGGGTCCCGTTGCGGACTTCGAAATTTTGGACCAAAATCTGAAAAAAATTTTTGTTTGTTTTTTCTGCGTTTCGGTCAATTTTAAGACAAAAAAAAAAAATTTTTTTTTTCCCTCTGAAAATTTGGGGTGTGGGGTTGGGACTTAGAAAATTTTGGACCAAAATCCCAAATTTTTTTTTTTTGTTTTTTCTGCGTTTCAGTCAATTTTAAGACAAAAAAAAAAAAAAAAAAAATTTTTTTCCCCTGAAAATTTGGGGTGCGGGTGGGACTGCTTTTGGACCAAAATCCGAAAACATTTTTTGAGTTTTTTTTATGTGTTTCCATCAATTTCAAGACAAAAAAAAAAATTTTTTTTTTTCCCCTGAAAATTTGGGGGCCGGGTGGGACTGCTTTTCTTGGGAGGGGGCGTATGCAGCTTATTCAAGTCAAGTCCCTGGTTTGATATTTAGACTACCATGTCAGGTGAGCACCCTCAGGCCCCCTGGGGCCTCTTGTTATTTACCTATCCTCTGATGAGGATTCGTCGGAGTCCAGCAAAAACCTCTAGGCATGTGTGTATGCATGTGTTTATACAAGTATCTAGGGCTGGTTCGAATTTTGAAGAAGAATAATCAGTTGAAGTTGACTTTAATCATACTCTGTGATAGGGCTGTCACGATTAGTTGAATAAAACTGTCGACTACTACTCTGGTAGTCGATGGTTTTTATTTTTAGTCTGGCATCATTCATTTTCAAAACTGGTACAAATCTTTTTAAGTTGCTTAATAATCACAGTATAATCTGAGAAAAAGGCTCAATAACCAGTCCTTATTGACTTCCAATGATAAATTCATAAACAAAGTTAACAGACACACTGTTCTGATATAATGATGGCTGAGTACTTAAAAATATTGTGTAAATTGTGTTCTATGGGAACAGAAGGAAGTTTAAGAAAGTATCGCAGCATACTGTGTACAAGGTACTTGCAGTAGGGTACACTCGATTAAAGCAAATGACCCATGGGAATTTGGGGAAAGTGAAAGTTACATGTAGAATTTCAAAACTGAAATTTAGTATTCAGTTTAAGCTATTGGAACTTGTATAGGAATAGAGTTGGGTGCTATATTTTTAGCTCACCGAAGGGAGCTTAACTTATCACTGGCCGTCCATTGTCTGTCGTCCGTCGTCTGTCATCCGTCGTCCGTCGTCGTCAACATTTTTCAAACGACTTCTCCTCTGAAACCACTGGTCCGATTTTCACGAAACTTCATGTGGATTGTGGATGTTCATTACTAGATGGCAATTCATGTTTGTTCAAATGGAAAGGCCACGTCCCTTGGGGGCTCTGTATGGGGCATAACTCTGATAGCACCGTATGAATTATAGAAAAAATATTAAAAAATCTTCTCCAGAACCAGTGGGCAGAATCTTTTGATACTTGGTATGCAGCATCTTGGTATGGGTCTGATTCAAGTTTGTTCAATCGGCCCCCTGGATTCATATTTGGGCTCACTATAGAAGCCCAAATTCGAACTTAGTGCATTTCAGGCAAATTTAAAAAATCTTCTTCTCCAGATCCAGGCGGCAGAATCTTTTTATATTTGGTATGCAACATTGTGGGGTGGATTTGATTCAAGTTTGTTAAAATCGGCCCCCTGGATTCACATTTGGGCTCGAACTTAGTGCATTTCAGGCAAATTTCTTAAAAAATCTTCTTCTCAAGATCCAGCAGACAGAATCTTTTGATATTTGGTATACAACATTGTGGGGTGGATCTGATTCAAGTTTGTTCAAATCGGCCCCCTGGATTCATATTTGGGCTCACTATAAAAGCTCGAATTCGAACTTAGTGCATTTCAGGCAAATTTCTTAAAAAATCTTCTTCTCCAGATCCAGCAGGCAGAATCTATTGATTTTTGGTATGCAACATTGTGGGGTGGATCTGATTCAAGTTTGTTCAAATCGGCCCCCTGGATTCACATTTGGGCTCAGTATAGAAGCCCGAATTCGAACTTAGTGCATTTCAGGCAAATTTCTTCAAAAATCTTCTTCTCCAGATCCAGCAGGCAGAATCTTTTGATATTTGGTATGCAACATTGTGGGGTGGATCTGATTCAAGTTTGTTCAAGCCAAGTCCCTGGGTTCATATTTGGGCTCACTGTGGTAGCCCGAATTATAACTTAGTTCAAAATGAGGAATTTTCTTTAAAAATCTTCTTCTTCAGATCCAGCAGTCAGAATGTTTTGATATTTGGTATGCAGCATCCTTAGGGGGTGAGATTCAAGTTTGTTCAAGCCATGTCCCTAGGACCATATTTGGGCTCACTGTGGGAGCCCGAATGATCACTTGGTTGAAAATGAGGAATTTTCTTTAAAAATCTTCTTCTTCAGGTCCAGCAGTCGGAATGTTTTGATATGTGGTGTGTAGCATCCTTGGGGAGGAGGGGGGGGGGGGTCCGTGGGAGCCTGAATTATAACTTAGTCAATATGAGGAATTTTTAGCTCACCAAAGGGAGCTTAACTTATCACTTGACGGCCGCTGTCCATCGTCGTGAACATTTTTCAAACAACTTCTCCTCTGAAACCTCTGGTCCGATTTTCACGAAACTTCATGTGGATGTTCATTGCTATATGGCAATTCATGTTTGTTCAAATAAAATGGCCACATCCCTTGGGGGCTCTGTATGGGGCATGACTCTGATAGCACCATATGAATTATAGAAAAATTATTAAAAAATCTTCTCCAGAACCAGTAGACAGAATCTTTTGGTACTTGGTATGCAGCATCTTGGTATGGGTCTGGTTCAAGTTTGTTCAAATCGAGTCCCTCAAACAATATTGGGGCTCACTATGGGGGCATGAATTTTTACTTAGTGCAATTTAAGATAAATTCTTTAAAAATCTTCTTCTCCAGAACCAATGGGTGGAATCCTTTGATATTTGGTATGCAGCATCTTGGTATGGGTCTGATTCAAGTTTGTTCAAATTGAGTCCCTTGATCAAAATTGGGGCTCCCTATAGGGGTATGAATTTTTCCTTAGTGCAATTTAAGGAAAAATCTTCTTCTCTAGAACCAGGGGCAGAATCTTTTGATATTTCGTATACAGCATCTTGGTATGGGTCTGATTCAAGTTTGTTCAAATGGAGTCACTTGATCAATTTTGGGGGTCACTATGGGGACCTGAATTTTTACTTAGTGCAATTTAAGAAAAAAAAATTAAAAATCTTCTTCTCCAGAACCAATGGGCAGGATCTTTTAATATTTGGTATACAACATCTTGGTATGGGTCTGATTCAAGTTTGTTCAAATTGAGACCCCCGATCAATATTGGGGCTCACTAAAGGGGTGTGAATATTTACTTATTGCAATTTAAGAAAATTTCTTTAAAAATCTTCTTTTCCGGAACCGATCGGCAGAATCTTTTGATATTTGGTATACAGCATCTTGGTATGGGTCTGATTCAAGTTTTTTCAAATTGAATCCCCCGTTCAATATTGGGGATCTCTATGGGGGTGTGAATTTTTACTTAGTGCAATTTAAGAAAAAATCTTTAACAATCTTCTTCTCCAGAACCAGTGGGCAGAATCTTTAGATATTTGGTATGCAGCATCTTGGTATGGGTTGGATTCACGATTGTTCAAATTGAGTCTTTTGATCAATATTGGGGCTCACTATGGGTGCGTGAATGTTTACTTTGTGCAATTCAATTCCAATAACAGAAAGTATAGATTTACTCTGTAGAACCTTAAGAATAGCTTTTGATAAAATTTATGTCTTAACAGTATGGAACATTCGGTGAGCGCCTAAGGCCTCCTGTTCCAAGTTATCGAAGTATATCTCATTGGTTCTTATTGGAACCCAACATGAACTTGGATGTGAATTTATATAGTTTGCATTAATGCAACAATCCATTGACGTTACTTCAGCGTTTCCATGCAGTCACATGTTACTGAAAACTTACCCAGAGTTCTGTCATCTTGATAGCCGACAGCACCCAAACATGTACATACAGATTAGTTTCGATTTTCAAGTATTAATTAGAGGACTTTTCTTAAATTTATTGCAAACGACTATTAATCGACTAACTGCCGATTAACATTAATGATTAACCGACTAAAAAATTTGATAGTCGTGACAGTCTTACTCTGTGACCTCTAGAAACAACTACATAGAAAACAATATTTTCGTCATTAGGTCATCAGGCCGAACATTCTTTAGGCATATAGGTATGCTGCACAACTACTGCTCTCCAGAGAAAATTCAGTCTCTTGACCATCTCAGGCACAAACCTGAGTCTAGGCTCAGGTTTGGATCTGTGGAGGTCAAGAGTAAAAAAAAATAGTCGTATTAAGATTTAAGAAGGCATTTGCACTCCTTGGCAAACTGAGAAGGACAATTAAATGTACTTCCATACTTTTTAGAATGCCAGACCTGGTGTCATATGTTGTACCTTTATAGGCCACTTCTTTCCAATATCAATTACAATGTGTATTTTTAGCTCAACTTTGACGAAGTCAAATTTGAGCTATTGTTATGGCCCGTCGTCCGTCTGTCCGTCTGTCTGTCTGTCTGTCTGTCTGTCTGTCCGTCTGGCCATCTGTCCGTCTGTCCGTACATCAACAATTGGCTATGGCTCGGGCTAGAGGTCATATTTATGAACCGATCTTTACGAAACTTCTTGTGTACCTTTGTTATGACCCTGTGACGGGAACGAGTGTTTTTAGGTGTGGTCCGAAATTCAAAATGGCTGCCAGTGGCCATTTTGTACCGATGATGCAAAAATCAGTTTTTTGTACAGAACTTCTGTATGAAAGTTCTGATTTGAATAAAGTTTTGTATAAATGTTTAGTACCATGGGATACATCACATATAATACGGGTTTTTTTCTCGTGCGTAAATTATGCAAATTAGACTGACTTTGATTTATTTAGTGTTACTTTCAGAGCTGTAAGTGCCAAGCTGCTATGGCTCGGGCTAGAGGCCGTATTTATGAACCGATCTTTACGAAACTTCTTGGGTACCTTTGTTATGACCGTGGGACGAGAACGAGTGTTTTTGGGTGCGGTCCGAAATTCAAGATGGCTGCCAGCTGCCATTTTGTACCGACGATGCAGAAATCTGTTTTTTGTACAGAACTTCCATATGAAAGCTCTGATTTGAATAATTTTTTGTATGAATGTTTAGTACCATGGGATACATCACATATAATACGGGTTTTTTTCTCGTACGTAAATTGTGCAAATTAGCCTAATTTGGATGTTTTTGGGGGTTACTTTCAGCACTGTAAGTGCAAATGCCAATACGGCTCGGGCTAGAGGCCGTATTTATGAACCGATCTTTACGAAACTTCTTGGGTACCTTTGGTATCACCGTGGGACGAGAACGAGTGTTTTTGGGTCCGGTCCGAAATTCAAGATGGCCGGTGGCAGCCATTTTGTACAAAATTAGGTGCAATCAGATTTTTGCACAGAACTTCCATATGAAAGCCCTGATTTGAATAATTTTTTTGTGTGAATGTTTAGTACCATGGGATACATCACATATAATACGGGTTTTTTTCTCGTGCAGAAATTATGCAAATTAGATGAACTTTGATTTTTTCAGTGCTACTTACACACAGTAAGTACACATGTCAATACGGCTCAGACTAGAGTCTGTATTTATGAACTGATCTTCACGAAATGTCTTGGGTACCTTTGTTATCACCTTGGGACGAGAACCAGTGTTTCTGGGTGCGGTCTAAAATTCAAGATGGCTGCCAGTGGCCATTTTGTACCGAAATTAGGTCTAATCAGTTTTTTGTACACAACTTCTATACAGCTCAGACTAGATAGAGGCCATATTTATGAACCAATCTTTACGAAACTTCTTGGGTACCTTTGTTATCACCGTGGGATGAGAGCGAGTGTTTTTGGGTGTGGTCCGAAATTCAAGATGGCCACCAGCAGCCATTTTGTACCAAAATTAGTGCAATCAGTCTTTTGTATAGAACTTCTGTATGAAAGTTCTCATTTTAATAAATTTTTGTTTGAATGTTTAGTAACATGGAATACATCACATATTGTAAGGGTTTTTTTTTCGTGCAGAAATTATGCAAATTAGATGAACTTTGATTTATTCAGTGCTACTTACACAATGTAAGCACACATGTCAATACGGCTCAGGGTAGAGGCTGTATTTATGAACCGATCTTCACTAAACTTCTTGGGTACCTTTGTTATCTCCTTGGGATGAGAATGAGTGTTTCTGGGTACGGTTCAAAATTCAAGATGGCTGCCAGTGGCCATTTTGTACCAAAATTAGGTCCAATCAGTTTTTTGTCACAAGTTCTATACAGCTCGTATTTATGAACTGATCTTCACAAAACTTCTTGAGTACTTTTGTTTTCACCTTGGGACAGGAACGAGTGTGTTTTGGGGTGCCTTTGTTATCACTGTGCTATGAGAACAAATATTTTGGGGTTCAGTCAGACCCACTCTGGGACTCAAAGATTTTTTCTAGTTCAGCATCTGACTGTCACCCACCTTTACAATACTTTACCTATACATTTGTTACAGGCAACGGTCAGTATTTATGTACAGACCGTTACAATACTTTATATGTACCTTTGTTATCAGGTCATTACCTAGATGTTTGTCATTGCTGTGTCACATACTATACATGTACATGTCTTTGTCTTGACAAGTTGAGCTACAGTGTCATTGACACTTTCATTATATTCTACAGCCTCTGACACTTCTTATGAGCACGATGGGGAGGAGAGTAACAACTAATAATTCATCAGTAAAGGAGTGATGAAAACCCATAATCACTGACTTTGAAATTGTAGTTGATTATGGGTGTTTTTGACAATTGGTCGACTTCTCGATTAATCATGACAGGCTTGCACGTATCCATCTATACAAACATTGTTCCTTGTAGCTTGGGTGTGGATAATTGAATTTGGTTATGGTATGTAGATAGATCAGCATGGGGGAAAGGCTCTCCACATTGGATGGATTTTGTCCGCACTTTCTTGTTGCAGTTGTGGCTCTTGTGGGGCATAGAAAATTCATCTGTACAAACATTTCTTCTTGTAACTCGGGCATAGGTAATCAAATTTAGCTGTCATATGGTATGTCAATAGACCAGCATTGGGGTAAGGATCTCCACATAGTTGTGGCCCCTTGTTGAACTGAGAAAATGTGTCCATTCAAATATTTTGGCTTGTGTACCTTGGGTCTGGATAATCGAATTTGGTTATATTTTGGTATGCTGATGGACCAGAATGGTGGGAAAGGAGCTTCATGAACGATGGATTCTGTAAGCACTTTTATGCCACAGTTATTGCCCCTTTGTTGGACTTAGAAAATGCATCCATATAAACATTTTGCCATATAAACATTTTGCCTTGTAGGTTGGGTGTGAATAATCAAATTTGGTAGTATCTTCACATGGGACGAGTTCTGGCCACACATTTTTGCCAGAGTAGTGGCCCTTGCTGGACTTAAAAAATAGAGGGGCCACAATAATGTTTTAGAGACAAAAATTGAAAAAACAATAAAATTTGAATGGTTGATTCTTGAAAATAGCTCTGATGTGATATAATATCATGTTAGGTAAAGGGTTTGAAAGCTTACAAAAGTATCAGCTGGTTACTCTGTTTTATGGTATCACTGTAGGAAATATTTGAATTAGAGTTACTCACCTTGAAAAGTTGCACTTGGAAATGATGCAATCTCCAAAACTAAGCAGCCTTGGGGAAAATATATTGCTTCAATAAACATTTGAAACATTCTAATGACATCTTTCATTATTGTTGATATTCCAGATAAATAAAGAAGGTTAGTTGATGACTTTTTAGACCTAAAAAGTACAATTGACTATTAGTATGTTTTTGTTGGGAATTCCCTGAAGAATATGTGCATATGACCAGTACTTCCCTTCCTGTCAGTTTTGCTCTCCTATTTGTTGCATTACCCCCTGCTTTGGGGTCAGAAAAAGTTGTCTGAAGGGCTATACTTCACAAAGATATTTGAATGCCAAAATTAAAGTGATATGATCATATTTTTTTTTGCCTGAACATTATAATGGTCGTCTATGGGAAAATATTTAGTACTGTGATACCTTATAAGAAACTAGGCACACCCTGTTGAAACTTCCACCTTTCTCATCTCCTCCATATTGATACTCAGAAAATGGGGTAAACAAGTTCTTTTATTGGTAAAATAGGCCTGGTAAACAATTTCTGGGGTAGAAGTCCTCTGAAGTGTGCAGCATACATGTAGGTATAAACAATTGGCTGAAATTTATTTTATACTTTTGTGTTTTTGTTTTATTTGGGTTAATGATACTTTCAACAGCCAGACTGATAACATGTCAGACAGTTTTATGGGGGGAGGTACCAAAAGGACTAGGAGAGAACCACCAAGCAGTGGCAAGCAAATATCGGACTCTCCAACTTACTAATTCTACACAAGCAGAGTAAGCAGCTGTTAAAGGCAAGTGCACTGTCGACATGCAGTATGCCTCAGTACACAGCGCTGCCGTGGGCAATAGGGATTAAGTGTCCTGCTGAATGATGCATATAGATTTTATATACCCATAGTGGTTTGTTGTACCAAATATTCACCATGAGTGGTGAAGTGGTGTTAACCGCAAGTCTGGCAAGCGGTTAACACCACTTCACCATGAGTGATGAACATTTCGTACACCAAATTACTTTGGGTATATTTTATTTTACCATGATTGTCAGACTATTATGAGTTGCTTTCTATTTTTTTTTTCTCCATTTCACTGAGCAGTGGACGTACACACATGCAAGTCTGTTTCTTTTCAACCTACTCACAATTGTTTACAACAGGCTTGCACCACAGTGGAAGTTCGTAGCACGGAAGTATACTCTCTATTTCTATTTTGTTCTTTCTCAAGCAATTTGGGAAAGAAAAGTGGTGCAAAAGCATCAAGAAAAAATAAGCCAAAACTGGGTCGAATGCGTCCGGCGGACCCAGTAGGGGGCACTCTTCTCCTAGTACTAATCCATGGCTTCTGGTACCAGTGGGCAGATGTATAACCAAGATGTCATTCTTTTTTCTTCCGCCATCTTTGGAAGATGCGTTTTCATTTACTCTCGATCAGTGATAATTCAACTCGTTTTACACTATGTTCCTGTGCTGAATAAGGATCTGCTGACCATTGAATAATACAGAGCTGTGTTTTTTTTTGATATTCTCTCTTTATATTTATGTTCACCACATTTTTTTTGTCATATATATTCTCTCCGTGTTTGCACACGATTTTCGTGTACCGTGCGGTTCGGTCTTTGTTAACATATATATGCTATCCTTTTGGAGTTAGGTGTCAGTGGGGGGCTGTTCTGGCAGCATTTCTCCCCTCCGTTGAGGGTCAAGTTTCTGCTTATTGGGTCCCTTTTGGCTGTTTGGGTTCGGTTGTGTTCCCACCGGGCCTTTATTTCCTGCCACCTTCCTCTATTAGTTGGGGGTGTTCTGCTTTTTATTTCTTTTGGGTTCACCATCCCATCTACTGCTCTCACCTCAGTTATGCCCTGGATGGTTCCTTGTGGGCAATGCCTTCTGCTGAAACATGTTGATGATTCTCATGCTTCATGCTCCACGTGTAATGGGTGTTCTGATCGACCCTGTGGCCTCTGTGGGTCTTCGTCACACACCTTTTGGGTGAACTGAGTGGTGTGTTCTTGTGGCCGTTCTTCCTGTGCCCACGGGAAAGGGGAATGTTGTCATTAGGGGCCTCCCGACATGACTATGTCTGGTGAGAGTTCTACCCTCTCTTTGGGGGATGTGCAGTGTTTTCTTGCAGTGCATACTGCGGGAGCTGTTGAAAAGTCTGGTGAAGAGATGCCTGGTTTTTTCCCTCTCCAGTCGACATCCATGGCTGTCACTAGAGTTGTGACTCCTCCTTTGGAGCCGAGCTCTATTGCTCTCTCCACTTTTCCACCAGTTTCAGCAGCTACCGGCATATCTTATGCTGCTGCTGCTCTGTCTGTAATGTCTATGGTCACCTTTTCAGCCGGCCATGGATGTCGACTGGAGAGGGAAAATAGTCCTGGAACCAGGCATCTCTTCACCAGACTTTTCAACAGCTCCCGCAGTATGCACTGCAAGAAAACACTGCACATCCCACATCCTGTCTGGTCCTTCACCCAGTTTTGCGAGAGCAGCACATTTCGTGCAGCCTGGACCTTCTGTTCCTCAGAGGTCTGCAGCGACTCTCCGGAGTTCCCGCACTTTGGATCCTAGGGATATTTCATGCCCCTTTAGGCATCTGCATTCAGATGTTTCAGCTGCCACCCGTTGCCCCGCATCAGGTGTTCTCAAGGATCGTGACCCTTCGCTGGTTAAGAGGGTCAGATGCAAAGCCACTTTTCCGGGTCCTTCCCACGTCGGAACGGTAGATTTGGGTCATGAGCTTATGGGGCCCTCTCCTTGCTCACGCAGGTTCTTTCCAAGAGCCTTCCTGTTGCCTCCAATGAGTCTACTAGTGACTTGCAGGTGCCCTCGGCGGCACCGCCTCCCTGGATTGGAAGCAGGCCGCTTTCTGATTCCTCTGGTGTTCCTACATCATGTGAGTCATCGGCTAGCATGCCCGAGTTGGGCTATGTGTCTTCCGACCGGGATGGTTCAGACACACCTGACATCGAGAGCCTTCAGTCTTCTGACTTGGGGGCAGCTCTTGACTTTGTGTTTGATTTGAGTTCCTTCTGGAACTCAAACCATCAGACCAGCCGGAGGTTTCAGACAGGCCGCGATCATCAGTCATGCGCCTACAGCCTGTGTAGCAATCTGCTTCTTTGTACCTTCAACTGTACCAGCCGGTACAGGTGGTCAAAACTTTTGCAGCATAGGACTCTAAGCTTATGCCTTTTTGCTCCCTGTGCGTTATCATTCCTATGATTCCACCAATCCGTTGGTCTGCCAGACTTTGACGGTCTTGGATCAGGACTCCTCCTCCCTCGGGCTTTCCAAGCCCAAGTCGGCCGTTATTCCTATGGTGACTTTAGAGTCCCTGTTGGGCTTATCCAGAGAGATGCTGGGCATGCTTTCTCTCTCGGATCATGTCGTCTCTGCCTTGGCTGCTTATCTGCCTGCAGATAAGTTTGACGACATACAGGCTCCTTTGCGTGTGATTTCTAAGGCGCTCATGCATCTTGCATCTTACTCACATGCATGCCTGTAACATGGCTAATCTGGAATTAGTTTGCCAGGATGCTGTGTTGGACACTAGCCGTTCCCTTCCTGAAGGGCAGCAAGCTTCTTTGGTGGGTCCGTGTCTATTCCATGATTCCGTGGCGACGGTCCGGGATGATGTCCTACCTCATTCCAAATGATCAGCTGCTGCTTTGCCAGCTTGATCTGCCTTCTGTTGGAGACCGGAGCCATTCCCAACTCTAACAAGTGCCCTTCTGCTTTCTCCGCGAAGCCAAGGGCTGATCCTCCTGCCTCCACTTCTTCCTCTTATTCACGTGGTAAGGTTAAGTGTCGGCAGACCAGAGGGAGGTCTCAGGATCCTTCTACTAGCAGAGGAGGTGGTTTCTCTTCTCACGGGCCTCGCCGGGGCTCAAAATGAAGGTCCTCACCTCGATTCATCCCAGGTTGGAGGAAGGATATCAGAGTTTGCAGACCGTTGGGCCACGATCACTTCCGATCCTTGGGTGTTAGCTGTTGTTCGGTTTCGTCACTAGGGTTCAGAGTCAACGAGGAGAAGTCGGACCCGGTCCCTTCTCAGTCGTTTTGTCATCTGGAGATGGATTTCCGCACTCAGCAGAATACGGTGCAGTTCCCTGGGCGCGAGAAGTGATTCTCTCGGCTTTTTCCCTGACTCTGACCCAGTCCATGTCCGCGACAGCTCGGGAGTATTCTCCGGTTGCTTGGTCTCTGCGGTTCGGTGACAGATCTCATATCTTGTGGTCGGCTGCACGTCAGATCTCTCTAACAATTTCTGCTTAGTCGTTGGAGGCTGAATGTCGATCCTCTGGATCTGGTGCTTCAGTTACCAGCATCTCTCTGTCATCACCTTCTTCCCTGGACAGATGTTCAGTTGATTATGCAGGGAGTCCCATTGGACTTGCCCACGTCCGATCATGTTCTGACGGCAGATGCCAGCGATCCCAGATGGGGCGCGACATTGGATCCTCTAGGTCTTTCCCTACACAGTGTTTGGGATCAGGATCAGGCAACTCTTCACATCAACCAGAAGGAGCTTCTTGCTCTTCTTCCAAGTTTCTGGCAGTTGTCCACCACCTTTCGAATCGTCAGGTCCTTCTGATGTCTGACAGTTCGACAGTGGTCGCTTACATTCGGAACCATGGCAGTATGCACTTGGTTCCCATGTACGAATTGGCTCGGGATCTTCTACTGCTCGCTCAGGACATCAATTCTGGGATAGTGGTTCATCACATTCCCGACATCATCACATCACATTCCTGCACTTCCTAGCCGACTCTCTGTCAGGGTCATTTCCACCAAGTGGATGCTTCACAGAGCAGTGTTCCAGTCGCTCTGCAATTTCTTGGATCGCCCCCACATTGATCTGTTTGTGACCCATTTGAACCATCAGGTGGACACTATCGTGTCCCCATGTCCTGATCCTCTGGCTTTCGCCATGGACGCTCTGTCACTTGATTGGAATGGTCTAGTCGGCTACTCCTTCCCGGCAGTTCCGATTCTGCCTCAGGTTCTAGCCAAGATACGAACCTGCAGTTGTCAAATCCTTTTGCCTCCGCGGGTTTGGATCAAACAACTCTGCTCTCTATTGGCGGTGGTTCCAGTACATCTCCCTGTATGTCGCGACCTTCTTTGTCAAGGTTACCCGAGGAGGTTTCACGTCAACCCGTCATTGTGCCTTCATGCATATCTTTTGTTTGGTCCTGTCTCCTCTGTGGAGGTTTTTCAAGATAAGCAGGAGTGCATTTCTTCTTCAAGGCGGCACTCCACTGGCTTAGCCTATGCGGCTGAGTGGAAGGTCTTTTGTCGATGGTGTGCTGATCACTCTGTTGATTATGCCAATCCTTCGATTACACAGATTGCGGAGTTTCTGGTATATCTGTTTGTTTCTTGGGTCTCCTACCTGTTACCATCAAGGGATACAGGTCTATGCTTTAGGAGACCTTTTCGTATGTGGGAAAATGTATCGGCACTAATCTGTACCTCTCCAAGCTTATTTGGCACTTTTCTTTGAAAATGCCTAGAGTTTTGCGGCGAACCCATGATAGAATCTTTGTTGGGTGCTGCTTTGCTTTTTTGGGGGGGGGGGGGGGGGGGGGGGGGGGGGGGCACCAACCAAACCATTATCCGAGATGGATATGCATTTTCTCACATACAAGACTGCTTATCTGATGGCTTTTGCCTCAGCTAGAAGGGTTAGTGAGCTTCACACCCTCTCGGTTGATCTGCCCTTTTTCAGGAGCTCCTCCAACAGTGTTACTTTTACCACTGATTGCTCCTTTCTGGCCAAGAATCGGATACCAGAAACAACTTCACATCCTATCTGTATTGGGGCTCTTCCTTCTGTTGAGGGTAATTGCCCTTTGCTCTGTCCGGTTGGTGCAATTCGCATTTATCTCAACCAGACGTTTATTAGGAAAGGTAGGAAACGATTCTTTCTGTCTCTTATCCCTGGTCGACAGAACTTGACTTCAGTTTTTTCGCCAAAACGAAATAGATAAAGAAACGTGCAAACCACAGGCCCTTTTTCATTTTAATAACATAATAACATTTCATTTTGAGTTATGGATGCTTTATTAATATGAGCCAATGCTTGTTTGTTAATTTTTGGTATCTTATGAGGTAAACTCATTGAAAAATGTAATAAATAAATGCCACTTTCATTTCACTTTTCACGAGGTGACAAGCGATAAATTTAGACAAGTTTGCATTCAGGTCGAGGTCACCAAAGGTCATCTTGGATGCAGTTCCACTGCAGGTGTAAATTTTAACTATTGAAATCCCATTGCTGGCGAGTTCACCACAGACACATGTGTTCACCACGGTTGTGCGTAAAGCTAAAATTTATTTATGTCATCGGCTTTTTATCTATAGTAGAATAGGTAATCATGGTATAAAAGAGTTGCTGCAGGGTAGGATTGAACAGTGGACCTTTCAGTTTGAAGTGCAATGCTCTAACCATTGAGTTACTTCGCACCCTATACTTGTGTTGCAGTCATGATATAGCCATAGATGCTAAAAGTGAACTAATACACCAATAAATACATACATTATTTTGAAATCATAGCTCCCTAACTTGTCAGTTTTCTGGTCGATCAAATGTATACTGTACATGTATTTAATATATCTTGCATTCGATTGTATCCTTTATAAGAAGAGTGTTTAATTAAACAAAAAATTTTCTTATTGATTAGATGCAGTAGTTGATAGATATCTATACTTGAGGTGTTTTTATCTTTACATAATTTGTCAGGTTCATATACTGATTGTCAACCACATTTAACTCTTAACCTGCTGCATATTTTTAGAACTATTTTCTGTCAAATCTGAAGCAGCCATGACCAGATTTGATGAAAACTTCATGAAGGTCTATGATCGATCCTGACAGCATTGACTGTGTTTTGTACTTGGGCAAGACACTTAATCTTTATTGCCCAGGTGGTGTTATGGTGGGACCATGTACTAAGGAATACTGCACGTTTGGGGCACTTGACATCAACCGCTTGTGCAGAGTTAGTATGTTGGGGTGTCTTTACTGTTGCTTGCCACATGTTCGCTGGTTTCCTCCACCCATAAATCTATTGGACGCGATGTGACCCTGGCTATTGAAAGTATCATTAAACCCCAATAAAACATGCAAACTTTATGAAAATTTTCCTTAAAAAAATCACTGGCCAAAAAGTGGATTCAGTACTGTTAAAAGTGCCCAATTTATACTGCCATGTATTGTAGTGGAAAGAAATTAACTGTTCTGAGTGGTAAAGTTCACCAGCAGTATGCAAGGGGTTAAACATGTAAATGTTTTCTGTCATATTCTTCCACCTTATTAACTCTTTACACACTGATGTCAAAATACAGAAATTTCAAGTAACATGTTTCTCTTGACTATTAACCCGCTGAGTATTTTCAAGATATTTTTCATCATGTCTAGCCATGACTGCTGTGAAGCTGCCATGACTAGATGTGATGAAAAAGTCATCTAAATTTAACTCAAGAAATCATTGATGAAAAAATCCATTAACTTTCCAGGGGTAAAATTTGTTTAAATGTACCCAAATTAAACTTATTTCACTGGTAAGAGAAATCTTGTCCTGTGCAGGAATATCCGCCAGCAGCATGTAAGGAGTTAATACAACTGGGAATTTTAAAATAATCATGTCAGTGAGCTCTGTCAAACAAGATTGGATTGGTTAAATTCTTAGTTGCATTATGTAAAAAAAAAGTTACTTGAAAGTTTGAGAATTTGAAATCAGTGTGAAGTGGATTAACCTCATGGCACATACAAATAAATTAGTGCAACTGTATAGCCAATAACAATTCTCAAAATTGAAAATTTCCCAAATAGACAGCTGCTGAAAATTAAATCAAGGTGCTTTGTATTTCAGTTTCTGTGAATAAATAAAGTTATTGCTTCATCTGTATGTTTTCTTTACTTTATTGACATCTGCATATAATTCTACTGAACCTACTGCATGTAAAAGCATAAAAGAGACTTTTTTATCTGGAACAGTAAAATATATGTATATTGACTGGTTGAGGGCAAGATTATTTTTGGTGATCTCAATTTGTTATTCAAAATTGGTTTACTTACAAATTATTGGAGAGTGCCTACAGGCACTCTCCAATACTTTGTAATAAAACAAATTTATCTAAACAAAATGTTATTTGGCTTCTGGCATTCAACCAGCTAAACAAAAAATCATTCCAGGCCGTAGAATCTCAAATCGCTAGATGTGTTAAAAATTGCACTACTCAATGAGGTGAGGAATACTAAATTGGAGAAGCTTCAGGACACTCCAACAGCAGGGTTCTGCCCACCATAATGAGTGGTGATTGGGTTTGTCTGGCACTTTTTTTGTTTTTAACCACTACTTTGGACAAAAATGTTCTACCACCACTAAATCTCCCTGATGTCATATTTAGTCCACATTCACATCATGGGAGAGACATCTGGTTTACTATTGTCAAAATTATTTCAAAACTGAAAATTGATCCTTGCAGCAGGTGTTTGTCACAATCAAAACTGATCACACAAATCTGGATAAATTGTTGTGTTCAGAAAAAATTCTGCTGGAAGAAAATATCAAGTGCAATATGACTGTGTGAAGCATATCTTGAGAGTCTGTTACCCAGAGATGCAAAACTCTGATTTGCTAATGTGTCTTTTCTCAAGTGGTCACTTTTATCAGTTTTCAGCAAGTTATAAATCTCTCAGTGACTGAAATCAGAACAGGTCACTGCAGCAAACTCAACACAAACTGTGTGGGTGTGAGGGAGGATATGCAAAAATACCTGCTCACCTTACCCAAGCCACACACAGGAAGTAGTCAGGTATGCTAATAAGCTTTGGCTTAATTTTAGATTACTCTTGTGTTCCAAATAATAGTATGGGATGAAATTAAAACATTTCAATGAGCCATATCCTGGATAAATTACCTCAAATTCTCAAATAACTAATTTTTTATAGTTATGACAAAATTTTAAGCATTTAGTCCAAAATACTGATTCATGAGGATGGGCTGACAGTCCAGCCTGGTGAAAATAAATAAACATAGAGGCCCACATAAGAATCATATGTGGTGGAAAAAATTCCCCAAATTAATAATCGTGTGGGTATGATTATTTGGAACATAAATGTAGGCTAACTTGAAATGTTAGCCACAGAAATGCCAGAAATACTTGGTAGGTTGACTTCATATAATGTCTAGATGAGAACGTCCCCTTTTGGAAACTGACGGCTACAGGGGCCCGAAGCCCGAAAACCTTTAGCACAGTCTACAGGCCATATTTATGAAGGGATTTCAATGTAACTTGATAGGATGACTCGTTTTGGAATAATTTCACTGTAACTTGGTAACTTTCGTTGATATATGTTAACTGTGAGGGCCACATACATTAACTGTGAGGTCATATTAACCCACCCCTCAGCTCTTTAGTACAGTGTACACCTCATGTTATTTTTATACCCCCCGCAAACAAAGTTTGAGGGGGTATATAGGAATCACCCTGTCCGTCCGTCTGTCCATCCATCGTAAGCGCAACTCCTCCTAAACCGTTTGAAGAATTTTTATGAAACTTTACACAATGGAAGAACTCCATATGGGGATGTGCATGAATCAATATAATTCCGTTCTGACATTTCCAAGGGGAGATAATCTGTCCGTCTGACCATCCTTGTAAGCGCAACTCCTCCTAAACTGTTTGAACAATTTTCATGAAACTTTACACAATGGAAGAACTCCATATGAAGATGTGTATGAAGCAATATAATTCCGTTCTGATATTTCCAAGGGGAGATAATCTAACTTATACCGTCTGTCCATCCTTGTAAGTGCAACTCCTCCTAAACCGTTTGAAGAATTTTCATGAAACTTTACACAATGGAAAAACTCCATATGAAGATGTGCATGAAGCAATATAATTCCGTTCTGACATTTCCAAGGGGAGATAATCTAACATACATTTCAGGGGCTGGGGGTATCACTTTGTGAGTTTGCTCACAGTACCTCTAGTTATCAAAAACATAGCATATAGGAAACAGAAATTAACGTATTCCCAATTATCACAATCCTTGTCTTTATTTCATAATCCTTTCATAAACATTGAACATTATCCTTTTCATCAAACACAACACACAAGTTAAACTACAGTGTCATTGACACTTTCATTGAGAATAGCGCTAGCCGTTACGTTAGGTAAAGGGTTAAATATTATAATTATTGTTAATAATAAAAAGTAATAAACAGTAATCGCTTGACTTGACTGGTTACGTGAAATAATTCATTTGAGGCGAGGGACTATATTGAAAAACACTCATGTGCATTTGTGCACTCGTGTTTGTACCTCACCTCTCATCAATTATTTCACGTAACAAGTCCAGTCAAGCGATTACTCTCTATATAATGGGCAATATTGTAATGAATGATTGGCTGGACTTGACTGTATATACTATTCAAAAAAAGTTGGGGATATTTGATAAAAGTGAGATATATGAAGAAATATATTTATATTGCCATCAAAAAGACAGTTGAGGCTGTGACATCTGGTGAATTATTTCAGCGATAGTTGGGTGCCAGACAAGCACTCATTCCATGCACTGAGCTGTAGAAGATAGGGACGGTCAGTCAGAGAATTTACTACATTCAGTCCAAGACCTCAATACCTTGTAAATCCTCCTCGGTTTGCGAGACAAGCGTGGATCTGATGTGGCATACTCCTCACCATACGTCCAATATCAGCTTGACTGATGTTATTCCATTCTTCTTGCAGTGCTGTTGGCATTGTCGTAGGTGCCTGTCGAGCATATCCCAGATGTGCTCGATTGGTGAAAGGTCTGGACTTAGTGCTGGCCATGGCAGTGTAGTGATTTTTTGCTCCTGGAGGAACTCTGTAGTGATACAGGCCCTGTGTGCTCTTGCACTGTCAATTTGGTAAATGAATCGACGGCTGTGATGTCGTGCAAATGGCACCACAAGAGCTGCTAACATGTTGTCACTGTAGTACTGCCCTGTGACACGCCCTTGGATGACATGTAATGCTGTTCTGCTGGTCATGGTTTAGCCTCTCCACACCATAACAGATCCATCATCAAAACGATCATGCTGCTTAATGGTTACATCATGGTATCGTTCTTTCCGCTGCTGCCACACTCTGTTTCACCTGTCATGGAAGTCGAGAGTGAACCTTGATTCATCGGAAAACATTACGTTGCTCCACCAACGATTGTCCCAGCGCTGTCGTGCTCCACACCAATTACGCCTTGCTGCGATGTGACATTCAGTGAAACGTGGTCGAGCGTACAAATTCCAGCTGTGTAGGCGATTCGGATAGTCTGACCACTAACTCGCACTTCTGTCGCTCGGTGCAGCTGCTGTCCACTTTCTGAGGCACTTTGATGGCGGTTATGTAACACTCTGGTTTTGGATGAAACAATCCTGGTGAACAGTTGTCGCCCTTGGACAACCTGACTGACGTCTGTCATCAACATTGCCTGTCTGACCGTAGCGTGATCACAACCTGCTAGAAAACTATTGATGAATGAGTTTATACCAAGATAAGAACGATGAGACCTCCGAAAAAGTGCGTCCAGTACAAATGAAAATTTCAAATCGTACTCCACAGACATTAATGCAGCGCTCATGCGAAAAACCTGCACGAAGTCTTCCTGGGCTGGTGACATTCATGATCCACACTAAACTTGGTAACATATTGATGTGTCCAATCACGCGTATCCAATACCATTTTTAGCTCAACTTTGACATAAGTCAAATTTGAGCTCATGGTATGGCCAGTCGTCCGTCTGGCTGTCTGTCCGTCCTGTCCGTCAACAATTCAATATGGCTCGGGCTAGAGGCCGTATTTATGAACCGATCTTTACGAAACTTCTTGGGTACCTTTGTTATGACCGTGGGACGAGAACGAGTGTTTTTGGGTCTGATCCGAAATTCAAGTTGGCCGCTGGCAGCCATTTTGTACAAAATTACGTGCAATCAGATTTTGCGCACAACTTCCATATGAAAGCTCTGATTTGAATAATTTTTTTGTGTGAATGTTTAATACCATGGGATACATCACATATAATACGGGTTTTTTTCTCTTGCAGAAATTATGCAAATTAGTTGAACTTTGATTTTTTCAGTGCTACTTACACTCAGTAAGTACACATGTCAATATGGCTCGGGCTAGAGTCTGTATTTACGAACAGATCTTCACGAAACATCTTGGGTACCTTTGTTATCACTTTGGGATGAGAACGAGTGTTTCTGGGTGCGGTCCAAAATTCATGATGACTGCCAGTGGCCATTTTGTACCAAAATTAGGTCTAATCAGTTTTTTGTATACAACTTCTATACAGCACAGGCTAGAGGCCGTATTTATGAATCAATCTTTACGAAACTTCTTGGGTACCTTTGACCTTTGTTATCACCGTTGGATGAGAACGAGTGTTTTTGGGTGTGGTCCGAAATTCAAGATGGATACCAGCAGCCATTTTGTACCAAAATTAGTGCAATCAGGTTTTTGTACAGAACTTCTGTATGAAAGTTCTGATTTGAATAGATTTTTGTATGAATGTTTAGTAACATGGAATACATCACATATAGTACGGGTTTTTTTCTCGTGCAGAAATTATGCAAATTAGATGAATTTTGATTTATTCAGTACTACTTGTACACAGTAAGTGCACATGTCAATACGATGAACCGATCTTCACGAAACTTCTTGGGTACCTTTGTTATCACCTTGGGACGAGAACGAGTGTTTCTGGGTGCGGTCCAAAATTCAAGATGGCTGCCAGTGGCCATTTTGTATCGAAATTAGGTCCAATCAGTTTTTTGTCACAACTTCTCTACGGCTCGTATTTATGAACTGATCTTCACGAAAGTTCTTGAGTACCTTTGTTATCACCTTGGGACTGGAAAGAGTGTGTTTTGGGGTGCCTTGGTTATCACTGCTATGAGAACAAATATTTTGGGGTTCAGTCAGACCCACTCTGGGACTCAAAGATTTCTTTTCTAGTTTAGCATCTGATTCACCCACCTTTACAATACTTTACCTATATATTTGTTACAGGTTACGGTCAGTATTTATGTACAGACCATTACAATACTTTATATGTACCTTTGTTATCAGGTCATTACCTAGATGTTTGTCATTGCTGAGTCACATACTATACATGTACATGTCTTAAGAAGTTGAGCTACAGTGTCATTGACACTTTCATTCAAAAATATCAACATCAGTTTAGATATCCCCACTATTTTAGCTCAACTTTGGCGAAGCCAAATTTGAGCTTTTGTCACGGCCCTTCGTCTGTCGGTCCGTACGCCAACAATTGGATACGGCTTGGGCTAGAGGCCGTACCTTTGTTATGACTGTGGGATGAGAACGAGTGTTTTTGGGTGCGGTTCGAATTTCAAGATGGCTGCCAGCCTTGTACCGACGATGCAGAAATCTGTTTTTTGTACAGAACTTCCATATGAAAGCTCTGATTTGAATAATATTTTGTGTGAATGTTTAGTACCATGAGATACATTACATATCATACAGGTTTTTTTCTCGTGCTTAAATTATGCAAATTAGACTAACTGATGTATTTAGTGTTACTTTCAGCACTGTCAGTGCAAATGCCAATACAGCTCGGGCTAGAGGCCGCATTTATGAACCGATCTTTACGAAACTTCATGGGTACCTTTGTTATCACCGTGGGACGAGAACGAGTGTTTTTGGCTCCGGTCCGAAATTCAAGATTGTCGCTGGCAGCCATTTTGTTCAAAATTAGGGGCAATCAGATTTTTGTGCAGAATTTCCACATGAAAGCTCTGATTTGAAAATTTTTTTGTATGAATGTTTAGTACCATGGGATACATCACATATAATACGGGTTTTTTTCTCATGCAGAAATTATGCAAATTAGATGAACTTTGATTTTTTCAGTGCTACTTACACACAGTAAGTACACATGTCAATACGGCTCGGGCTAGAGGCTGTATTTATCAACCGATCTTCAAGAAACTTCTTGGGTACCTCTGTTATCACCTTGGTATGAGAACGAGTGTTTCTCAGTGCGCTCCAAAATTCAAGATGGCTGCCAGTGGCCATTTTGTACCAAAATTAGGTCTAATCAGTTTTTGTACACAACATCTATATGGCTCAGGCTAGAGGCCATATTTATGAACCGATCTTTACGAAACTTCTTGGGTACCTTTGCTATCACCGTGGGATGAGTGTTTTTGGGTGTGGTCCGAAATTCAAGATGGCCACCAGCAGCCATTTTGTACCAAAATTAGTGCAATCAGTCTTTTGTACAGAACTTCTGTATGAAAGTTCTGATTTGAATAAATTTTTGTATGAATATTTAGTAACATGGAATACTTCACATATAGTACGGGTTTTTTTCTTGTGCAGAAATTATGCAAATTAGATGAACTTTGATTTATTTAGTGCTACTTATACAATGTAAGTGCCCATGTCAATACAGCTCGGGCTAGAGGCTGTATTTATCAACCGATCTTTACGAAACTTCTTGGGTACCTTTGCAATCACCTTGGGACGTGAACGAGTGTTTCTGAGTGCAGTCTAAAATTCAAGATGGCTGCCAGTGGCCATTTTGTACCGAAATTAGGTCCAATCAGTTTTTTGTCACAACTTCTATACAGCTCGTATTTGTGAACTGATCTTCACGAAACTTCTTGGGTACCTTTGTTTTCACCTTGGGACAGGAATGAGTGTGTTTTGGGGTGCCTTGGTTATCACTGTGCTATGAGAACAAATATTTTGGGATTCAGTCAGACCCACTCTGGGACTCAAAGATTTCCTTTCTAGTTTAGCATCTGACTGTCACCCACCTTTCCAATACAATACTTTACCTATACATTTGTTACAGGCTACGGCCAGTATTTATGTACAGACCGTTACAATACTTTATATGTACCTTTGTTATCAGGTCATTACCTAAATGTTTGTCACTGCTGAGTCGCATACTATACATGTACATGTCTTGACAAGTTGAGCTACAGTGTCATTGACACTTTCATTTGAAGAGTATATCTGTCTTGCGATTACAATTGGCCATTGTGCAGAAATATGTAACCTTAAACACCAATAAATAAATAATTTATATAATTTTCATTTTATAACCCCCTATGCAGTCAGCATTTTTTAAGACTGGGTATTGGGAAAAACATTTAACACTACATTTCTCCCAAACCGCTGCTCCAAAAGCTTTCATATTTCACATATAACATCTTTGGAAGATTGTTTCACATGTTCATTGAAATCAATTTCCTGAGTCCATATTTGGGCTCTCTATGGGAGCCGAAATGTTTAAATTAGTGCAGTATGAGGAATATTGTTTAAAAATCTTCTTCAGATCTACCATTAGGAATCTTTTGATATTTGGTATGCAGCATGCTTAGGGAGGTGAGATTCAAGTTTGTTCAAGCCAAATCCCTGGCTTCATATTTAGGCTGAAAATTTGGGGTCCCGGTCTGGGCGTAGAAATTTTTTACCAAAATCTGGAAATTAGTTTTTTTGTTTTTTATGCATTTTGGTCAATTTTAAGACAAACAAATTTTTTTTTTTTTTTTACACTGAAAATTTGGTTTCCGGGTGGGACTTCGAAAATTTTGGACCAAAATCCGGAAATGAGTTTTTTTGTTTTTATGCATTTTGGTCAGTTTTAAGACAAAAAAAAATTTTTTTTTTTTTACACTGAAAATTTGGGGTCCGGGTGGGACTTAGAAAATTTTGGACCAAAATCCGGAAATTAGATTTTTGGTTTTTTATGCGTTTTTAAGAAGAAGAAAAAAAAATTTTAGTCTGAAAATATTTTGTTTGGGACTTCGAAAATTTCCGAACAAAAATAAAAACAAATCTGTTTTTTATGTGTTTATCTCAATTTTAGGACGTAAAAGTGCAGGAACTGAAAATAGAAGGAAAATCCTGTGTATTGTGTGGGCACAATTGCTTCATCTAGTTGGTATATGCTTTTCTTAGGAGGGGCATATGCAGCTTATTGAAGTCAAGTCCCTGGTTTGATATTTAGACTACCATGTCAGGTGAGTGCCCTAAGACCCCCTGGGGCCTCTTGTTTCGTTTTTCTAGTTCGGTTCTGGTTTTTGTGGCAAACCAAAAATTCAGATTGCAAGACCCAACAAAAAACAGCCAAACAATTTTATTATGTTTGCACATAAACTGATTAAACTATCTTAATGTAAAGGAACTGGACTAGTGGCTCCAATCGTTTCCTGCCACTTAGTCCATCTGCCAAAGAGGTGAATATGTGTTGTCCTCGTTGTCACATTTTATAAGACAATGAGAACACAACATAGATTACATGAACTTTATTCATTTGTTACCTTAATTTGTGTTTTTGTTCTGACTCTAAAGGCTTAGCAACTGATCTAGAACCCAAAGAATGATCAACTTTGGTGAAGTTGAGGCTGAACCCAATAGAGAAACTTACAGACAGGTCTTTTGTGGTGACTGGTGTTGTACAAACAAACTAGTGGGGATTTTTTCCATGTTAATGAGCCTGAAATGTTATTTACCATATTTCTTAACACCTAAAACATCTGAACTGAAACCTAGGTTTTTTCAGAACTAGAACTGAAACTGAACTTGAAAAATTCAAACCTCCCATCTCTATCTTCTTTGTCATAAATACACAGAACAACACACGCGTGTGAATGGGTTAATTGATATGGCACGAGTGCCAGCGTGAAAGGATAAAATGAGAGGCTGCAGGCCTCGAGTTTTATCCTTCTGTGATGGCACAAGCACCATATCGATAAACCCATTCACACGAACGTGTCGCTCTGTGTTTATTACATGCCTTTCCATCTATAAAAACAATTTTTAGAAAGACACTCAGCAATTCATTTGACAACTGTCAACAAAAAGAACACATTTTATCGCCGACCAAATTTGTGAGGGGAACCTGTGTTACTATTTCGTCCCTGAGTTGCAGTGTGTTCTATGTGCCTACTGGCACATAGATCACATTGAAACTCAGGAGAAGATTTTTAGCTGTTGCTAGTGATTCAAATTGTAATTGGGGTACACGATTTGTAGAAAATTCCAGTAAAATTTCGCTTCTATTTAAAAATAGTCAGTCAACGATTTCCGTTCCACACATGTGTGTGAGACAGATTTTCATTTCTGCATGGTTTAGTGTTGCTGTAGATTGGAATTTCATAGAAAAGGTGTGTAATAAAATGTGCAAACAGTACTCATTTAATTGAACATGATTTTGTGTTATTTGTAATCTATGTAGATCTGTAAATGGTTTCAATCACAACCACAGCTATTTATGATATTTTTGCCTTGCAAAGATCTGTCAGTCTTCTTCGTCATAAAAACTTACAAACATAAAAACTTACAAACAGTACTCATTTAATTGAACATGGATTATTTCTTTTCTTATTTGTAATCTATTTAGATCTGTTGAAAGAATGATTCAATTACAACCTCAACCATTTATACTATTTTTGCCTTACAAAGATCAGTCAGTCTTCTTAATGGCATTGTAAACAGAGAAACATTCAGTTGCCAGACCAGTCCGTTAGAATCAATAGTAACTCATCATTAATTCATACCACTCATACAGCCAATTGTGAAATTTACCATTTGTATTCCATCAGAAAAACTCATCTCTAGTAATTTTTTCATTTCCCCAAAATTTGTTTAATGGTAAACCCGAGCACCAAATTCTTATTGCCAAGGGATACATTGTTGTTTTACTGGCTTCTATTACAGCTAATAAGCAGTATTTACATTTATCGGGAAATTTTCTTCTTTTTTCTACACTTATGTGTTAAGTTGAGAAAACTAATTCTACAGAAAATGCACAAATTGAAATTCAGGGAAACCCATTTATGAGTTAATTTGTTCAAGATAACCTTTTCAGTCAAGGTAACCTATTTTTGTGATACACTGATATCACATAATCATGAACAATTGTTGCTGCTTCACTCTTAATTGCATTCTATTTTTGGCTTCACATGAGATCCTTTAAATTAATCAGTTTTTAATCAACTATGAATCGAAAATTGTTTCCATTTTTGGAATGTTTCAACACCAACAGATTGTGTGACTTACAGTGCAGTCGCCGTGGACTGGCTGCAATCCACGCATGAGCAGTAATCTCCACGTGTGTTTACCAAGTAATAAAAATTATCATCAGCAAAATTTGAATTAATGAAGCACCGGGTTGAACCCTGTGCTTAATTAATTGAATTTTTGATGATTATTCCTTTTTAGCTCACCGAAGGGAGCTCAACTTATCACTTGCCGTCCGTCGTTGTCCGGCGTCATGAACATTTTTCAAACGACTTCTCCTCTGAAACCACTGGTCCGCTTTTCACGAAACTTCAAGTGGATGTTCATTACTATATAGCAATTCATGTTTGTTCAAATGAACATCCCTTGGGGGGCTCTGTATGGGGCATAACTCTGATAGCACCGTATGAATTATAGAAAAATTATTAAAAAATCTTCTTCTCCAGAACCAATGGGCAGAATCTTTTGATACTTGGTATGCAGCATCTTGGTATGGGTCTGATTCAAGTTTGTTCAAATCGAGTCCCTCAACCAATATTGGGGCTCACTATGGGGGCGTGAATTTTTACTTAGTGCAATTTAAGAAAAATTCTTTAAAAATCTTCTTCTCCAGAACCAATGGGCAGAATCTTTTGATATTTGGTATGCAGCATCTTGGTATGGGTCTGATTCAAGTTTGTTCAAATCGAGTCCCTTGATCAATATTGGGGCTCCCTATAGGGGCATGAATTTTTCCTTAGTGCAATTTAAGGAAAAATCTTCTTCTCCAGAACCAGTGGGCAGAATCTTTTGATATTTCATATACAGCATCTTGGTATGGGTCTGATTCAAGTTTGTTCAAATGGTGTCCCTTGATCAATTTTGGGGCTCACTATGGGGACCTGAATTTTTACTTAGTGCAATTTAAGAAAAAATTTTTTAAAATCTTCCTCTCCAGAACCAATGGGCAGGATCTTTTGATATTTGGTATACAGTATCTTGGTATGGGTCTGATTCATGTTTGTTCAAATTGAGGCCCTCGATCAGTATTGGGGCTCACTAAAGGGGTGTGAATTTTTAGTTAGTGCAATTTAAGAAAATTTCTTTAAAAATCTTTTTTTCCGGAACCGATGGGCAGAAGCTTTTGATATTTGGTATACAGCATCTTGGTAAGGGTCTGATTCAAGTTTGTTCAAATTGAATACCCCGTTCAATATTGGGCTATGGGGGTGTGAATTTTTACTTAGTGCAATTTAAGAAAAAATCTTTAACAATCTTCTTCACCAGAACCGGTAGGCAGAATCTTTAGATATTTGGTATGCAGCATCTTGGTATGGGTTGGATTCACGATTGTTCAAATTGAGTCTTTTGATCAATATTGGGGCTCACTATGGGTGCGTGAATGTTTACTTTGTGCAATTCAATTCCAATAACAGAAAGTATAGATTTACTCTGTAGAACCTTAAGAATAGCTTTTGATAAAATTTATGTCTTAACAGTATGGAACATTCGGTGAGTGCCTAAGGCCTCCTGTTCCAAGTTATCGAAGTATATCTCATTGGTTCTTATTGGAACCCAACATGAACTTGGATGTGAATTTATATAGTTTGCATTAATGCAACAATCCATTGACGTTACTTCAGCGTTTCCATGCAGTCACATGTTACTGAAAACTTACCCAGAGTTCTGTCATCTTGATAGCCGACAGCACCCAAACATGTACATACAGATTAGTTTCGATTTTCAAGTATTAATTAGAGGACTTTTCTTAAATTTATTGCAAACGACTATTAATCGACTAACTGCCGATTAACATTAATGATTAACCGACTAAAAAATTTGATAGTCGTGACAGTCTTACTCTGTGACCTCTAGAAACAACTACATAGAAAACAATATTTTCGTCATTAGGTCATCAGGCCGAACATTCTTTAGGCATATAGGTATGCTGCACAACTACTGCTCTCCAGAGAAAATTCAGTCTCTTGACCATCTCAGGCACAAACCTGAGTCTAGGCTCAGGTTTGGATCTGTGGAGGTCAAGAGTAAAAAAAAATAGTCGTATTAAGATTTAAGAAGGCATTTGCACTCCTTGGCAAACTGAGAAGGACAATTAAATGTACTTCCATACTTTTTAGAATGCCAGACCTGGTGTCATATGTTGTACCTTTATAGGCCACTTCTTTCCAATATCAATTACAATGTGTATTTTTAGCTCAACTTTGACGAAGTCAAATTTGAGCTATTGTTATGGCCCGTCGTCCGTCTGTCCGTCTGTCTGTCTGTCTGTCTGTCTGTCTGTCCGTCTGGCCATCTGTCCGTCTGTCCGTACATCAACAATTGGCTATGGCTCGGGCTAGAGGTCATATTTATGAACCGATCTTTACGAAACTTCTTGTGTACCTTTGTTATGACCCTGTGACGGGAACGAGTGTTTTTAGGTGTGGTCCGAAATTCAAAATGGCTGCCAGTGGCCATTTTGTACCGATGATGCAAAAATCAGTTTTTTGTACAGAACTTCACGTTTGTTCAAATTGAGTCTTTTGATCAATTTTGGGGCTCACTATGGGATCGTGAATTTTTACTTAGTACAGTTCAAGAAAAATTCTTTAAAAATCTTCTCCAGAACCAGTGGGCAGAATCTTTTGATATTTGGTATGCAGGATGCTAGTATGGGTCTGATTCAAGTTTGTTTAAATTGAGTCCCTCAACCAATATTGGGGCTCACTATGGGGGCATGAATTTTCAAGTTTGATCAAATCGAGTCCCTTGATGAATATTGGGGCTCCCTATGGGTCGTGAATTTTCAATTAGTGCAGTTTAAGAAAAAATTCTTTAAAAATCTTCTTCTCCCGAACCAGTGGGCAACATCTGTTGATATTTGGTATGTAGCATCTTAGTAAGGTTCTGATTCAAGTTTGTTCAAATTGAGTCCCTCGATCAATATTGGGCCTCACTATGGGGGCGTGAATGTTTACTTTGTGCAATTCAAGGAAAATTCTTTAAAAATCTTCTTCAGAACCATCAAGCAGAATCTTTTGATATTTGATCAGCTGCATTGTCCCATTCAGTCCTGTTGATGTTTTAGCACCAACGAGAGTACAGATTTACTCTGTAGAACCTTAAGAATAGCTTTTGATAAAATTTGTGTCTTAACAGTATGGAACATTCGGTGAGCGCCTAAGGCCCCCTGGGGCCTCTTGTATTAGTGTTTGGAATCTAATATTATTGTGTCCATGGAAGCATTGCCTACCCATGGAAAATGGCCAGTTCAAAATGGACATACTAAACTTCAGATTTTGTTTACACAAAACAGTAAATTGTAAATCTCCATTTTGTTTACACAAAACAGTAAATTGTAAATCTCCATTTGAATGAAATTTTCGTCATCCATTTTTTGAATTAGCTGTGCTGTTTTGATTTTGTTTATTTATACACTGGAGTGCAACTTCTATTTTATAAATCTAACTTGTGGCAATTACATTTAACTGCAAAGGGTGGAAGCTAGTTGACCATTATTTGTTGACATAATTGTATATAAAATTCATTTTTAGCTCAACTTGACAAAGTCAGGCTGAGCTATTGCCATCACTTCACGTCCGTTGACGTACGTACGTGTGGGTTTACGTACGTACATCCACAATTTCCTTTAGCACACTGCACAGCTCGCATTTATGATCAGATCGCTTTGAAACTTGGTGTGCTTGTTTGAGGTGACCTCTAGATGGGAGTCATCGATTTTCTTCCATTTCCATTGAAAAATGTTGCCGCTGGCAACATCCTTTGAACTTAGTTTAGTCAGACCTCAATATTTCCCTTTGGCACACCCTACAGGGTACATTTATCATCAGATTGCTCTGACACCTGGTATGCTTTTTTTGGGTGATCTCTAAATGGGAGCAATTGATTTTCTTCCATTTTGTCAAAAAATGTTGCCGCTGGCAACAACCATTGAACTTGGTCTAGTCAGGCATCAATATATTCCTTTGGCATGCCGTACAGGGCACATCTATGATCAGATCGGTTTGAAACTTGGTGTGCTTGCTTGGGGTTACCTCTAGATGGGAGCTATTGATTTTCTTCGATTTCTATCAAAAAATGTTGCCGCTGGCAATGACCTTCGATGAACTTAGTGCAGTTATGCATCAATATTTCCCTTTGGCACACCCTGCAGTGCACATTTTTGACTGGATCGCTTTTAAACTTGGGGTGACCTCGAGATGGGATCTATCGATTTTCTTCTATTTCTGTCAAAATCTGTTGCCCCTGCAATGTTTTTAGAACTTAGTTAAGTCAGACCTCAATATTTCCCTTTGGCACACCCTACAGGGCACATTTATGATCTGATTGCTTTGAAACTTGGCATGCTTGTTTGGGGTGACCTCTAGATGGGAGCTATCGATTTTCGTCCATTTCCATCACAAATAATTGCCGTTGACAATGACCTTTGATGAACTTAGTAAATCTTAGTGCAGTTATCAATATTTCCCTTTGACACACCCTGCAGAGCACATTTATGATTGGATCACTTGAAAACTTGGTGTGCTTGTGTGGGGTGACCTCTAGATGTGAGCTATTGATTTTTTTCATTTCCATAAAAAAAATATTGTCGTTATCACAAGCCTTTGAACTTACTGCATTTGTGCAGCAACTTATCCTCTTTGCACTCTCTGCAAGGTATATTTATGAATTTCCATAAAAAAGAAAAAAACCCATTGCCACAAGCAGTGACCTTCAAACTTTGTGCATTTGTGCATTAACATCTTCCTTTGGCATGCCTCAGAGGGCACACTCATCAGGTTGTTTTGAAACTTTGTATACTTATGCAGGGTAACAAAGATAGGAGCTATACTGACTTTCTTTTCATTTCCATCAAAAACTGTTGCTCTTAGCAACAATCTTTGAATTTATTGCATTTGTGTATCAACATTCTTCTTTGACATGGATTGTTTTTGAACTTGGTGTGATCGTCAGTAGGGACCTCCAGATAAGAGCTATTGATTAGCATTCATTTCTGTGAAAAAAGTTTCCTTTTACAATAACTTCTGAACTTACTGCATTTGTGTATCAACATTCTTCCTTTAGCCAGTCTTACAGTTTACATTTAAAAATGCATGGATTACTCTGATGTTGTGCACACACAATGTTGTTATGTTTAAATTTCACCAAATAACATTGATACCAATGATCTTCAATTTTGCCATTTCACTTATAACTTACCAAGTTCAAGTTTGTCAAGTTGAGCTACAGTGTCATTGACACTTTCATTATTATCTTAACTTGACATGAGTACGGAAGCCTGTGAGTCTGTTAGTCGGTTAGTCTGTGAATCTGTGAGTCTGTTCACATTTTCCTTTAGAACAGGCTACACCCCATAGTTCTTATCAGGTTTGAGGTCATGTCTAGATGAGAATGTCCCCTTTTGGTCCCATTATGGCTGTCCGAGCCCAAAATCCGAAAACGTTTAGCACAGTCAGCAGGTCGTATTTATGAAGGGACTTCTAACTTGGCAGGATGACTCTGTATAATGTCTAGATGAGAACGTCCCCTTTTGGTCATGATCTGTTAGCCATGATGGCTGCCCAAGCCAGAAGCCCAAAAACTTTTAACACAGTCTACAGGTCATATTTAATACGGACGGATTTCATTGTAATGCGATAGGATGACTCTGTATGATGTCTAGATGAGAACTTCCCCATTTGGTCGCGATCTGTCAACCGTGATGGCTGCCCGAGCCCAAAAAGTGAAAACCTTTAGCACAGTCTACAGGTCGTATTTATGGAGGGATTTCATTGTAACTATATGGGATGACTCCAAAAAATGTCTAGATGAGAACGTCCCTTTTTGGTCGTGATCTGTCAACTGTGACAGCTACAGGGGCTCGAAACCTGAAAACCTTTAACACAGTCTACAGGTCGTATTTATGAAGGGATTTCATTGTAGCTTGGTAGGATGACTTCAGATAATGTCTAGATGAGAATATCCTCTTTTGGTTGAGATCGTTCAACTGCGACAGCTGCCCGAGCCCAAATCCCGAAAACCTTTATCACAGACTACATTTCGTGTGTGTGTATGAATGGATGTCATTGTAACTTGGTGGGATGACTCTGTATAATGTCAGGATGAGGACGTCCCCTTTTGGTTGCGATCAGTCAACCATGATGGCTACACAGGCCCTAAGCCCGAAAACCTTTAGCACAGTCTACAGGTTGTATTTATGAAGGGATTTCATTGTAACTTGATAGGATGACTCGTTTTGGAATAATTTCACTGTAACTTTGTAACTTTGGTTGACATACATTAACTGTGAAGGTCACATTAACCCACCCCTCAATTCTTTAGTACAGTCTACACCTCAAATTATTTTTATTGAAATCATAGCATACAGGGAACTGAAATTAACATATTCTCAATTATCACAATTCTTGTCATATTTCATAATCCTTTCATAAACAATGAACATTATCCTTTTCATCAAACACAACACACTTTCAAGTTAAGCTACAGTGTCATTGACACTTTCATACAACATGGATTCAATTGCTAAAAATTTGTGCAACGCTTACATTTTTAGCTCAACTTTGACGAAGTCAAATTTGAGCTATTGTCATGGCCCGTCGTCCGTCTGTCCGTCTGGCCGTCTGACCGTCTGTCCGTACGTCAACAATTGGCTATGGCTCGGGCTAGAGGTCGTATTTATGAACCGATCTTTACGAAACTTCTTGTGTACCTTTGTTATGACCCTGGGACAGGAACGAGTGTTTTTAGGTGTGGTCCGAAATTCAAGATGGCTGCCAGTGGCCATTTTGTACCGATGATGCAAAAATCAGTTTTTTGTACAGAACTTTTGTATGAAAGTTCTGATTTGAATAAAGTTTTGTATAAATGTTTAGTACCATGGGATACATCACATATAATACGGGTTTTTTTCTCGTGCGTAAATTATGCAAATTAGACTGACTTTGATTTATTTAGTGTTACTTTCAGAGCTGTAAGTGCCAAGCTGCTATGGCTCGGGCTAGAGGCCGTATTTATGAACCGATCTTTACGAAACTTCTTGGGTACCTTTGTTATGACCGTGGGACGAGAACGAGTGTTTTTGGGTGCGGTCCGAAATTCAAGATGGCTGCCAGCCACCATTTTGTACCGACGATGCAGAAATCTGTTTTTTGTACAGAACTTCCATATGAAAGCTCTGATTTGAATAATTTTTTGTATGAATGTTTAGTACCATGGGATACATCACATATAATACGGGTTTTTTTCTCGTACGTAAATTGTGCAAATTAGACTAATTTTGATGTTTTTTGGGGTTACTTTCAGCACTGTAAGTGCAAATGCCAATACGGCTCGGGCTAGAGGCCGTATTTATGAACCGATCTTTACGAAACTTCTTGGGTACCTTTGGTATCACCGTGGGACGAGAACGAGTGTTTTTGGGTCCGGTCCGAAATTCAAGATGGCCGATGGCAGCCATTTTGTACAAAATTAGGTGCAATCAGATTTTTGCACATAACTTCCATATGAAAGCCCTGATTTGAATAATTATTTTGTGTGAATGTTTAGTACCATGGGATGCATCACATATAATACGGGTTTTTTTCTCGTGCAGAAATTATGCAAATTAGATGAACTTTGATTTTTTCAGTGCGACTTACACACAGTAAGTACACATGTCAATACGGCTCAGACTAGAGTCTGTATTTATGAACTGATCTTCACGAAATGTCTTGGGTACCTTTATTATCACCTTGGGACGAGAACGAGTGTTTCTGGGTGCGGTCTAAAATTCAAGATGGCTGCCAGTGGCCATTTTGTACCGAAATTAGGTCTAATCAGTTTTTTGTACACATCTTCTATACAGCTCAGACTAGAGGCCATATTTATGAACCAATCTTTACGAAACTTCTTGGGTACCTTTGTTATCACCGTGGGATGAGAGCGAGTGTTTTTGGGTGTGGTCCGAAATTCAAGATAGCCACCAGCACCATTTTGTACCAAAATTAGTGCAATCAGTCTTTTGTATAGAACTTCTGTATGAAAGTTCTGATTTGAATAAATTTTTGTATGAATGTTTAGTAACATGGAATACATCACATATTGTAAGGTGTTTTTTTTCGTGCCGAAATTATGCAAATTAGATGAACTTTGATTTATTCAGTGCTATTTACACAATGTAAGCACACATGTCAATACGGCTCAGGGTAGAGGCTGTATTTATGAACCGATCTTCACAAAACTTCTTGGGTACCTTTGTTATCTCCTTGGGATGAGAATGAGTGTTTCTGGGTACGGTCCAAAATTCAAGATGGCTGCCAGTGGCCATTTTGTACCGAAATTAGGTCCATTCAGTTTTTTGTCACAAGTTCTATACAGCTCGTATTTATGAACTGATCTTCACAAAACTTCTTGAGTACTTTTGTTTTCACCTTGGGACAGGAACGAGTGTGTTTTGGGGTGCCTTTGTTATCACTGTGCTATGAGAACAAATATTTTGGGGTTCAGTCAGACCCACTCTGGGACTCAAAGATTTTTTCTAGTTCAGCATCTGACTGTCACCCACTTTACAATACTTTACCTATACATTTGTTACTGGCAACGGTCAGTATTCATGTACAGACCGTTACAATACTTTATATGTACCTTTGTTATCAGGTCATTACCTAGATGTTTGTCATTGCTGTGTCACATACTATACATGTACATGTCTTTGTCTTGACAAGTTGAGCTACAGTGTCATTGACACTTTCATTTGTACACAACTTCTATACGGCTCAGGCTAGATGCCGTATTTATGAACCGATCTTTACAAAACTTCTTGGGTACCTTTGTTATTACCGTGGGATGAGAACGAGTGTTTTTGGGTGTGGTCCGAATTTCAAGATGGCCACCAGCAGCCATTTTGTACCAAAATTAGTGCAATCAGTCTTTTGTACAGAACTTCTGTATGAAAGTTCTGATTTGAATAAATTTTTGTATGAATGTTTAGTAACATGGAATACATCACATATAGTACGGGTTTTTTTCTCGTGCAGAAATTATGCAAATTAGATGAACTTTGATTTATTCAGTGCTACTTATACTCTGTAAGTGCACATGTCAATACGGCTCGGGCTAAGGGCTGTATTTATGAACCGATCTTCACAAAACTTCTTGGGTACCTTTGTTATCACCTTGGGACGAGAACGAGTGTTTCTGGGTGCGGTCCAAAATTCAAGATGGCTGCCAGTGGCCATTTTGTACCGAAATTAGGTCCAATCTGTTTTTTGTCACAACTTCTACACAGCTCATATTTGTGAACTGATCTTCACGAAACTTCTTGGGTACCTTTGTTTTCACCTTGGGACAGGAATGAGTGTGTTTTGGGGTGCCTTTGTTATCACTGTGCTATGAGAACAGATATTTTGGGGTTCAGTCAGACCCACTCTGGGACTCAACGATTTCTTTTCTAGTTTAGCATCTGACTGTCACCCACCTTTACAATACTTTACCTATACATTTGTTACAGACAACGCTCAGTATTTATGTACAGACCGTTACAATACTTTATATGTACCTTTGTTATCAGGTCATTACCTAGATGTTTGTCATTGCTGTGTCACTTACTATACATGTACATGTCTTTGTCTTGACAAGTTGAGCTACAGTGTCATTGACACTTTCATTATATGCCTGTTTTTAAAGAATGAGAGTATTTTGATATGGTGCACTCCATCCGTCTGTCTTCTCAGGCAACCGTCTGTTAACTGTTTTTCGTGTCTGCATGCCATAACTTTTTAATGAGAAGGGATATCACGAAATATACTCAACATATGTACCAACACTAGACGGTATGTCACATATAAAATTCACAAACAGCCCACCAAGTTCAAGGTCACAGATACAAATTCACAGTGGGGTGGATTTTCTAGCCAACAAATATTTATAATGCATGATTACGGGCACAATAAGCATGAGCAAAATTCTCAGCAAATCTTCAGCTCATGGATCACCAGGTGTAACAGGGTACATACAGGGCATTGAAGGTGCTTAATCCTTAATTCCCCACACAGCCACAAACTGCTACTTTTATATTACTTTGTAAATGTTGACCACAAGTGTATTCTTCCTTGAGAATTATAGCGACAGGCTGCATTTTTCTTGGCAATGTTTTTGTGGAAAATCTATTAACTCATCTGCAGCTGTGTTCATATGCATGTGTATATATGGCTATTATCTTGAAAAAGTAATCTGAGGCGTTAACTTCTTCCATGCTGCTGGCTGATATTCCTGCCCAGGACAGCAAAACTCACACTGAAATAAGTATAATTTGTGCATTTTTAACCAAATGTTCGCCTATAATTAAATTTAATCAACCTTTTGACATGATTTCCTGAGTTAAATTCTCAAAAAGTTCTTATCAAATCAAGTCCTGGCTGCTTCAAAGCAGCCATGACAAGATTTGATAAAAATAGTTAAAAAACTACTCAGCAGGTTAATTCAAGAGTTAAGGCTTCTTTTAAGAGTGCTTGACTTTTGAAATTGAAATTCCCAGGCCTTGAAAGTGTTTAAAAATTAGCCTTTCATGCAAAAACGTCATGGAAGTGAGCAGGAAGCCCCACCCCACACATACTCAAATTTCCGTGTAAGATTCAGTCTCTTCATTTTCTGAACTGCTTTTCAGGTCCTGATGAACTTCTAACTTTATCATTACACAAAGAGCGATTTACCACAAGAAAATTACTTTAGTACCAGTATCTATCTTTGTTCATATCTGCAACCCAGAGAGCTTCCCAAATTCTTGTGAAATGATGTTGGGTGAAAATATCATCAAAGGAAAAATTTTCTTTTGGACATCCTACAATTCATTTAGTTTAAACAATATTTGTTTAGAAAAAAAAGAATAATCATGTAATTATAGAACAGAAGTATGTTGCATACATAGACAATTACACAAAGGTACGGATGACTATAATTAGAACATCAGTATTTGTGGATTCTACATCAGTCTGAGTAGCTTATGTTAGTCGTCTCCAATTCATTTCACCCGGTCCTGAAATTTTCAGATCATCACTGAGGATTGTAAGCAAAACTGGAGGAGAGATGGTAAGATATAGGAGGTCTTTCAATGGTTCACAGAATAAGGACAGGCCTAGAAATAACCTGCGAACGATCATTATCCCTGCATTTTAAAAAATGCGGGGATATTGTCATGATCTCCGTCCGTACGGCCGTACGTCCGTACTTCCGTACGTCCGGTTTTGTAATTCGAAACGCTGTAACTTTCTACAGTTGTTCGATAGGGTCTGTGCAACCCAAAAATACAACTTTTAAATTTTTGTGCCACCAGGTGGCTTCTGTGGAGCCACTTAAAAAATGCGTTATTTTTTCACTTTTTTGCTGAATAGTCCCAACCTATGTAATTCGGAGTTCTAAAATTACACTAGGGTATTGCTAAATGATCTGTAGATATGTAGGAAGGTTTCGGATTTTTCGTGTGCCATGTGGCTGTGCCACCGTAGCCACTTTTGTGTTTTCTTAGACCGTTTCCGGCAAAAGGCTCGTAGGATATGTAATTCGAAATGCTAAATCCATGCTCAGATGTTGCAGTAGGATCTATAGATGCGCACGAAGGTTTCGGATTTTTCGGGTGCCACGTGGCTGTGCCACCGTAGCCACTTTCGTGTTTTCTTAGACCGTTTCTGGCAAAAGGCTCCTAGGGTATGTAATTCGAAACTCTAAAACCATGCTCAAATGTTGCAGTAGGGTCTGTAGATGTGCACGAAGGTTTCAGATTTTTCAGGTGCCACGTGGCTGTGCCACCATTGCCACTTTTGTGTTTTCTTAGACCGTTTCCGGCGAAAGGCTCCTAGGGTATGTAATTCGAAATGCTAAAACCATGCTCAAATGTTGCAGTGGGGTCTGTAGATGCGCAAGAAGGTTTCAGATTTTTCAGGTGCCACGTGGCTGTGCCACCGTTGCCACTTTTATGTTTTCTTAGACCGTTTCCGGTGATAGGCTCCTAGGGTATGTAATTCGAAACGCTAAAACCATGCTCAAATGTTGCAGTGGGGTCTGTAGATGTGCACGAAGGTTTCGGATTTTTCAGCTGCCACCTGGCTGTGCCACCATTGCCACTTTTGTGTTTTCTTAGACCGTTTCCTGCGAAAGGCTCCTAGGGTATATAATTCGAAACGCTAAAACCATGCTCAAATGTTGCAGTAGGGTCTGTAAATGCGCACGAAGGTTTCAGATTTTTTACGTGCCACGTGGCTGTGCCACCGTTGCCGCTTTTGTGTTTTCTTAGACCGTTTCCGACGAAAGGCTCCTAGGGTATGTAATTCGAAATGCTAAAACCATGCTCAAATGTTGCAGTGGGGTCTGTAGATGCGCACGAAGGTTTTGGATTTTTCAGCTGCCATGTGGCTGCGCCACCATTGCCACTTTCGTGTTTTCTTAGACCGTTTCCGTCGAAAGGCTAAAACCATGCTCAAATGTTGCAGTGGGGTCTGTAGATGCGCACAAAGGTTTCCGATTTTTCAGGTGCCACGTGGCTGTGCCACCATTGCCACTTTTGTGTTTTCTTAGCCCGTTTGCAGCAAAAGGCTCCTAGGGTATGTAATTCAAAATGCTAAAATCATGCTCAAATGTTGCAGTAGGGTCTGTAGATGCGCACAAAGGTTTCGGATTTTTCAGGTGCCACGTGGCTGTGCCACTGTTGCCACTTTTGTGTTTTCTTAGACCGTTTCTGGCGATAGGCTTCTAGGGTATGTAATTCGAAATGCTAAAACCATGCTCAAATGTTGCAGTGGGGTCTGTAGTTGCGCACAAAGGTTTCAGATTTTTTAGGTGCCACGTGGCTGTGCCACCGTTGCCACTTTTATGTTTTCTTAGACCGTTTCCGTCGAAAGGCTCCTAGGGTATGTAATTCGAAACTCTAAAACCATGCTCAAATGTTGTAGTGCGGTCTGTAGATGTGCACGAAGGTTTCCGATTTTTCAGGTACCACGTGGCTGTGCCACCGTTGCCACTTTTGTGTTTTCTTAGACCGTTTCCGGCGAAAGGCTCTTAGGGTATGTAATTCGAAACGGTAAAACCATTCTCAAATGTTGCATTGGAGTCTGCAGATGCGCACGAAGGTTTCAGATTTTTCAGCTGCCATGTGGCTGCGCCACCATTGCCACTTTCGTGTTTTCTTAGACCGTTTCCGGCGAAAGGCTCCTAGGGTATGTAATTCAAAACGCTAAAAGCACGCTCAGATGTTGCAGTAGGGTCTGTAAATGCGCACGAAGGTTTCGGATTTTTCAGGTGCCACATGGCTGTGCCACCGTTGCCACTTTTGTGTTTTCTTAGACCGTTTCCGGCGAAAGGCTCCTAGGGTATGTAATTCGAAACGCTAAAACCATGCTCAAATGTTGCAGTGGGGTCTGTAGATGCGCAAGAAGGTTTTGGATTTTTCAGGTGCCACGTGGCTGTGCCACCGTTGCCACTTTTGTGTTTTCTTAGACCATTTCCGGAGAAAGGCTCCTGGGGTATGTAATTCGAAATGCTAAAACCATGCTCAAATGTTGCAGTGGGGTCTGTAGATGCGCACGGAGATTTCGGATTTTTCAGCTGCCACCTGGCTGCGACACCATTGCCACTTTCGTGTTTTCTTAGACCGTTTCTGGCGAAAGGCTGCAAGGGTATGTAATTCGAAATGCTAAAACCATGCTCAAATGTTGCAGTAGGGTCTGTAGATGTGCACGAAGGTTTCCAATTTTTGAGGTGCCACGTGGCTGTGCCACCATTGCCACTTTTGTGTTTTCTTAGACCGTTTCCGGCGAAAGGCTCCTAGGGTATGTAATTCGAAACGCTAAAACCATGCTCAAATGTTGCAGTGGGGTCTGTAGATGCGCACGAAGGTTTCGGATTTTTCAGGTGCCACGTGGCTGTGCCACCGTTGCCACTTTTGTGTTTTCTTAGACCGTTTCCGGCGAAAGGCTCCTAGGGTATGTAATTCGAAACGCTAAAACCATGCTCAAATGTTGCAGTGGGGTCTGTAGATGCGCAAGAAGGTTTTGGATTTTTCAGGTGCCACGTGGCTGTGCCACCGTTGCCACTTTTGTGTTTTCTTAGACCATTTCCGGAGAAAGGCTCCTGGGGTATGTAATTCGAAATGCTAAAACCATGCTCAAATGTTGCAGTGGGGTCTGTAGATGCGCACGGAGATTTCGGATTTTTCAGCTGCCACCTGGCTGCGACACCATTGCCACTTTCGTGTTTTCTTAGACCGTTTCTGGCGAAAGGCTGCAAGGGTATGTAATTCGAAATGCTAAAACCATGCTCAAATGTTGCAGTAGGGTCTGTAGATGTGCACGAAGGTTTCCAATTTTTGAGGTGCCACGTGGCTGTGCCACCATTGCCACTTTTGTGTTTTCTTAGACCGTTTCCGGCGAAAGGCTCCTAGGGTATGTAATTCGAAACGCTAAAACCATGCTCAAATGTTGCAGTGGGGTCTGTAGATGCGCACGAAGGTTTCGGATTTTTCAGGTGCCACGTGGCTGTGCCACCGTTGCCACTTTTGTGTTTTCTTAGACCGTTTCCGGCGAAAGGCTCCTAGGGTATGTAATTCGAAACGCTAAAACCATGCTCAAATGTTTCAGTGGGGTCTGTAGATGTGCACGAAGGTTTCAGATTTTTCAGCTGCCTAGTGGCTGTGCTGTTGCCACTTTCACATTTTCTTAGACCGTTTCCGGTGAAAGGCTCCTAGGTTATGTAATTCGAAATCCTAAATCCATGCTCAAATGTTGCAGTAGGGTCTGTAGATGCGCACGAAGGTTTTGGATTTTTGGGGTGCCACATGGCTGTGCTACCGTTGCCTCTTTCATGTTCTCTTAGACCATTTCTGGCGAAAGGCTCCTACAGTATGTATTTCAAAATGGTAAAACCATGCTCAAATGTTGCAGTAGGGTCTGTAGATGTGCACAAAGATTTCGGATTGTTCAGGTGCCACGTGGCTGTGCCACCATTGCCACTTTCGTGTTTTCTTAGACCGTTTCCGGCAAAAGTCTCCTAGAGTATGTAATTCGAAACGCTAAAACAATGCTGAGACGTTGCAGTAGAGTCTGTAAATGCGTAGGAAGGTTTTGGATTTTTTGGGTGCTAAGTGGCTGTGTCACCGTTGCCACTTTTGTGTTTTCTTAGACCGTTTCCAGCGAAAGGCTCCTAGGGTAAGTAATTCGAAATGCTTAACACATGCTCAAATGTTGCAGTAAGGTCTGTAGATGCATACAAAGGTTTCAGATTTTTCAGATGCCACGTGGCGGTGCCACCGTTTTTCTTTCGTGTTTTCTTAGATCATTTCCGGCGAAAAGCTCCCAGAGTATGTAATTTGAAATGCTAAAACTATGCTCAAAAGTTGCAGTAGGGTCTGTAGATGTGCACGAAGGTTTCGGATTTTTGGGGTGCCACCGTTGCCAATTTCATGTTTTCTTAGACCGTTTCCGGTGAAAGGCTCCCAGGGTACATGTGTGTAATTCGAAACGCTAAAACCATGCCCAAATGTTGCAGTGGAGTCTGTAGGTGCGCACGAAGCTGTGTCACCTGTGCCACTCAATATGATTTTTAGTGTGTCATATAATACATTTCTTCTTTGTATCAAGCATTCATACAAAGTCAAGGATGCAAATGCGGGGATACACTATAGTGTGCTTTGCACACAAGTGACACCATCTAGTTTGGGTTTCGAGTGTGTTACATCAGTTGTAATATACGTGAATGAACTGTAGGTTACAACAAAGTTATCCAACAAGATTTTTATTAAATTGCTAATTTCGATTATTTTCCCGAAAGACTTGACAATGTTTCAGAACTTTATCAGCTCAAAGGTTGAGTATTGCAACCACATATACTACTCAGAGTTGGCTAAGCACCAAGTACATCCAACTACCTGTTGTACGTTTTAGTTGAAATATTGTAATGAAAAGTGTATGTATTTTTTATTTAATTATATCTTTATTGATTTAAGTACCGAAATTAAGATTTTATTTGTGTTTGACATTATTTTTTAGCTTTTGAATACAATAACCACGGAAAATGGATATTATTGGTAAAAGAGGAAATTTTTCAATATGCCAAAAAGTTGTCGGAGCAAACTGGTATGGCTTCAGTATTGAGTATGAAACCCATTACTGTTAATTACAGCTTGACAACACCTTCTTATTCTCCCAATCAGGTTCCTGGTGGTCATTTGTGGGATGTTGAACCATTCTTGGACCAGAATGGCACCAAGCTCCTGGACACTTCTTGGCTGGACTGGACGGGATGAAATTGCAAGCTGCAACTCATTCCAGACATGTTCGATTGGATTGAGGTCAGGGGATCTTGCTGGCCAGTCTATATGCTCAATCCCCTCCCTCTGTCGGTACTCCCCGACAGCATGGGCAACATGAGGACGGCATTATCGTCCATCAGAATGAATCTGTCACCCACTGCACCTGCATACAATCTGACGTGGACATCCAGGATCTCATCAATATACCGTTGTGCAGTCAATGTAATACATTCAATGACACAGAGCTGTGTACGTCCATCCCAGCTGATGCTGCCCCAGACCATGCTTGACCCTCTGCCATAGCGGTCATGCTTAGCAATGTTGGCTGCATGGAATCGCTCTCCTGGTCTTCTCCATACCCTAGAATGCCTATCTGCTTGGTCTAGGCAGTACCTTGACTCATTTGTAAAAAAGACAGGTCGCCAATCTTCTCTGGTCCATCCATTGTGGTCCATGGCCCATTCATATCATGCCTGGCGGTGGTTCTGGGACAGCAGAATGCGAATACATGGCCTTCTCGATCGGAGACCACCTTCTTGCAACCTTGCCCGGATAGTCTGCATCGAAACATTTACCCCGGATGCATTCTGAAGGTCGCTGCAAAGCTGGGTTGCTGTGGCAAAGCGGTTCCTACGGGCCTGAATGATCAAAAACTGGTCTTCAGCTGCAGATGTTGCCCTGTCTCTGCCACCACCATGCTGTCTTACTACAGTGCCATACTGCTGAAATCTTGCCCAGGCTCTGATGATCACCGTATGGTGCAGACCAAGGGCTTCACCAAACTGACAATGGGTAGCCCCTTGCTCCACCATCCCTACAGCCTGCCACATTTCTGCTTCAGACAAATGTCTTCTTACATTTGCCATATTCATTCATTAAATCACAAGGGTTTGTGTTGAAATGAAGATTGAATACCCTACACATGTCATGTACATGTAGACAGTACCCAAAAACATCATGAAAATCAAGGGGTACATGCTTTCTCTGACTGTCACGGAAAGTCTGCCTGTCAAGAGAGCTAATGTAAACATATTTGGTGCTTAGCAAACTTTGAGTAGTATATAAATAGAATGGCATGTCATTTCCATTTTGAAAAAATTTCCAAAATAAATAGCAATAACTAATGTGCGATCTTGCTTTGGCAAGGTCTCGCATTCATTGTTGATATTTATTTTGGTGAAAATACCATTAAGACGTAAAGCACTATGAAGGTATACAAGCATTTCAGCACTTATTTTCGTATGGCTTACCACCATGCAATATAGATAACCTGCCAAACGGTTACGACATAAGACCTTTAGTTGCAGGTGTGAGAATAAGGAGAAGTTATGATTTGAAAATAGCACAGATGTCTCATTATGAGGGTCACTGCCTTTAAAACTGAAGTCATGGTTTCTTGGACTTTGGGTGGGTAAACTGGTAATGGTGGTGATAACTGATTTCCATAAAACTTCTCAAACATGATCACTAACAAGTGAAATTGTGCATATTTCAGAATATTTAATCTGCAATAATTTTCTTTTGTGTGCAACTCACCTGAGATTATTCGATGTTGCTGAAATGTTTTAAACATGTGGACTTGTCATTAATACAGTGGAACCCTGTTAATTGAATAATCACTTTGCCAGTGAAAAATATTCAATTAACTGGAGAAGTACTCAATTAACAGATATTTAGTCACATTCCAGTATTCTAGAAAAAAAAAGAGCATTTGTCAGAGCTCTGTCAAACAAGATGTAATAAATTAAATGCCCGTATTGGATGCAGTGAGGCCAAATACATGTAGTTGTATAAACGAGGAATTCTGTAATTATCAGGGTAATTTTCTCGACATATTACAAGAGTTTACTTGACAGCCCACATGCAATTGACTGGTCAAATCTTTACTCAATGTGTGGCAAATTGTTTTGTGTTTGGATTTTTTTTCCAATGAACAGGGTTATTCAGTTAAAAGATATCTAATTAAGTGGGATTAACGACAAGCACGTTCCAGTGTGTGGTCAAATGATATGGTTTTGTTGGAAATTTTTTTAAAAATGTTTTTTTTCTCAACTTCTCAGTTTGTATATTACTTGGGTGGATGTGGCCAATTCATTAGTTAACCCTTTACCTAACTTGAGAAGCAGACGACACTTGCAAAAATAATTCTTGAATAACTAATTTTTTTCATTTTTTGTCTCAAAAACATAGGTTATGACCCCTCGTTGGAACGAGCTCGATGAGCTCGTTCCAATGAGGGGTCATAACCTATGTTTTTGAGACCAAAAATGAAAAAAATAGTGAAAATTAATTGGCGATTTTTTAGAATAGCGCTGGCCGGTTTTGGCCGTTATGTTAGGTAAAGGGTTAACTGGTAGAGTGCTGAATTATTTTTCAAAAGTCATTTGTAACCTGACTATTTTTTGTTATAAGATTCTGTTGCTACCAGCAAAGGGAGCCTTGGTTTTGCAAAATTTGTTTATGAATAATTGATTTGTTACAATTTATTGGTGAATGCCTGGGCCACTCTCCAATAAATTGTAACAAAACAATTTATATATAAACATTTTTGTTCTACTGAGCAAACATCAATCTAATGCATACAGTGGAAAGCCACTATAGTGGTTTTCAGCACTTTTCTATAGAGCCCTGGTATTAGCTTTTAACACTCTACCAGTTAAATTATTTTTGGTTCTTAAAATTTCTTTGTGCATCTTTGCCTTGTTACAATTTATGGGAGAGTGCCAGAAGGCACTCTCCCATAAATTGTAACAAGACGACAAATCCTAACAGACAAAATAATATCATTTTAAAGATAATATGAAGCACATCTACAGAATATGAAGCCTTTAAATTGTGGTACTGGCCCCCCAGAATAAAGCCTAAATATGGGCTTCCAGCACTCTACCAGTTAAAGGGTTAAGGGTACTACTGATACTTGGGTCAGAATATGTTCGAACATTCCTTGTTGGGCAACAGTATTTTGTTCTGGGCTGAAAAATTTGTCTTAGCAGGCAAAGTGTTTAATCCCTTCATGCATAAAGAACTGATCGATTCTTGTAATGTAGAGGGTATGGTAATAGTCCTTGAACCACAGTGGTTTCAGTATAATATTCGTGGAACGAGTGCTTTTGTCAATTATTTTTTTCTCTGAAACATTTGATCACCACAAAATTGCAGATTAGTTCAAGATCAATAACTTGTGAATACTTAAGAATTGTGGCCAGACATACTTGATTTAACAGTCTGTCTGATGAAGTAAAAATATTCTAAAGGTTAAAATAGTGTTGTATAATCTTGAAAATAACTAGAATCTATTCACAAAGGTGAAAATTGTCGTTTTTATTTAACCTCTTCAATTTATTATGCACACTTTTTACTTACAGAAAATACAGTGGGGCCCTGTTAATTGAATAATTGCTTTGTCAGTGAAAAAATATTTAATTAACAGGAGTACATGTATACAGAACAGGATTTTGGGGTATTTTCCCGTCTTCTTGTCATGATCTAGGCTTTTTTTTCTATATTTCTTGTTTGATAAAGCTCATTGAGCTAGATATAATAGATTAAATTTCTGCATTGAATGTATTGAGGCCAAAAATGTCTGACTGGGGAATTCATTGGTTGTTGAATAATTCTTTTGACTACCTGCAAGATTTTTTATTCAATTAACAGGAATTAACTCTATAGCATATATGCGATTAACAAGAAAATATGTATTAAAGGTATGCTAAATGGTTTGGTGTCTGAAAGTCATATACAGTTAACAGGGATATTAAATAAAAACCTATCCAACTAAGTGGGATACACTGTAGAAGCATTTAATGACAAGATAACACAACACACAACAGATTAGAAAGAAAGTTCAACAACAATTTAATCCTACCATCACTCCTAGTAGATTTATTTATTATGATTTAACGACACTTTAACAGCCAAGGTCATATCGTGTCGGTGACAGTTTTACGGGTGGAGGAAGCCGGAGTACCTGGAGAGAACACCGAGCAATGACGAGCAGCAGCTATCAGCTCCCCAACATCGTAACTCCGCACTGCAGCACATGCAGAGTTAGATTGGTTGAAGACATGCACACCATCGACGTGCAGTATGCCTTAGTACACGACGTCATCGTGCCCCCATGTGGACAATCGGGGTTAAGTGCCTTGGCCAAGGACACAACGCAAGAGCCCGAATCGATAGCTCAGACGGTCACCCATCCAAGGACTAACCAGGCTCGATGTTGCTTAACTTTGGTGATCTGACGAGAACCAGTTACCACAGCGCCACCGTGCCCCCTCCCTAGTAGATGCGAATACCAAGTAGATTCACCCACTTTGCTGTAATTTATATTCTTTAGAAATACCATTCAGAAGGGAGCTCAGGTCCATCAAATGTCAGTGAACTTTGGGTGTGCAACTTTATATTAACAAAGCGTTGGACAACTTACAGGTAGATAACCTGAACTATTTGATGTTAATTAAGAGAGTTATTGTCCTTGGTTGAATTTTGCTTCAGATTAAATTATTTGGGCAAAAATGTAAACAGTAATCAGCCGATTTCAATACATTTTGATTGGCTGCTTTATTGTCCCCCAATGCAAGATGGGCTGTCTATGTTAGTCTGTGCTAGGCCTGAAACGGTTACAGGATTTTCGTAACCAGTTAACCCTTTACCCAATGCAGACATTATCAGAATTTATTAATTTAATTTTTTAATTTTTCAATTTAACAAAAAAAAATCATATCACGTGACCCTTCATTGGAACGAGCTCATTCCAATGAGGGGTTACATGATATGGTTTTGTTGAAATTCTTCAAAAATGCATTTTTTTCAACTGTTTAATTTGTCAATTACATGGGCAGATGCGGCTGATTCGTTAGGTAAAGGGTTAACCATGTCTGATAACCGCAGTTAGCCAATTAACCATGGTTATCCAAAGAATTCCATTGGCATATGCCTCGGTACTTCAACTGAGGGTGAGATCAAACTGAAAAATGCCAAAATGGACTCACAAACCTTGTATACTAGAATTTCGAACATAAGTAAATAAATCAAGTGTAGTCACTGTGTGACGATGCTGTGATCTTGATGAGTAGCTATAGGAACACACCAGCAAAAGAAAGACACTGAAGAGCTGGAGATATAAAAAAGGATACAGTTAATCAATCCATGCAAGAAACCATGCAGAAGTACCATCATGTTTGTAATTTAAATTTATATTATTAAACATTTCTTATCAAGCTACCTTACAATTGTTTACTACAGGCTTGCACTTCAGTGGAAGACCCTAACTCGAAAAATATACTCTCTATTTTGATCTTTCCCAAGCGATTTGGGAAAGAAAAGTGGTGCAAAAGCACCAAGAAAAAATAAGCCAAAACTGTGTCGAGTGCTACCGGCGCAGACCCAGTAGGGGACGCTCTTCTCCTAGTATAAATCCACGACTTCCGTTGCCAGTGCACAGACACGTAGCTAATGACTCATTCTTTTTTCGTCCGCCATGTGGCAGGACATCCATTTTGCATTCAGAAACAGTGATAATTCAACTCGTTGATAATTGTTACCTGTGACTGGAATTATGTGTTCCCGCCGGTCCTTTTTCTGCCACCTTTCTCTCGTAGTTGAGGGTGTTCTACTTTCTACATCTGTTGAGTTCACCTTTTTCTTCTACTGCTCTCACCTCTGTTATGTCCAGTACTGTTCCTTTAGGGCAATGCCTTTTGCCCTCACTTATGGTGAGTTCTCGTGGCCGTTCCTCCTGCACCGGTGTGGGGGGGTGGGGGAACGCTGTTGTTTCGGGACCTCCCGACTCGACCACGTCTGATGAGAGATATACCCCCTCCATGGGGGATGTGCAGTTTTTAACCATGGTGGATACTGTGGGAGCTGTTGAGTTGTCTGGTGAAGAGATGCCTGATTCTGGGACTATGGTCCCTCTCCAGTCGACATCTGAGGCTGTCACTAGGGTTGTGACTCCTCCTTTGGAGGCCTAGCTCGGTTGCTCTCTCCCCTTTTCCACCAGCTTCAGCAGCTCCCGTCGTATCTGCTGCTACTCCTGTTCCATCTGCAACGTCATTGGTCACCGTTTCAGCCAGCCTCGGCTTATCCCTGCAGGGGTCTGCAGTGATGTCTGGTAGTGTGGATGTGGGGTATCGGCCTCAGCCTTCCCTGACTTCAACTTGGCAAAGTCGGAAGTGGCTGCCAACCGAACCCACTGCTGTGGCCTCTCCGCCGTTGAGCACAGCAGTTTTATCCCTGCAGGGGTCTGCAGAGATGTCTGGTAGTGTAGATGTAGGGTATCGGCTTCAGCCTTCCCTGACTTCAACTCGGCGAAGTCGGAAGGGGCTGCTGACCGAACCCTCTGCTGTGGCCTCTCAGCGATTGGCTGATCACAGCAGTTTCATCCCTGCAGGGGTCTGCAGAGATGTCTGGTAGGGTATCAGCCTCAGCCTTCCCTGACTTCAACTCAGTGAAGTTTAAAGGGCTCTGTCGTCCGAACCCTCTGCTGTGGTCTCTCAGCTGTCGAGCACCGCAGTTTTCTCATTGGATTCAGATGGTCATGGTGGGGTCACCATGAGCTTCGTGGCATTTCCGTGCACGCACTCTGGTCCCATGGCCAGTTTTGTGGGACCAACGCCTTTTGTGCAGCTTGGACTTTCTGTCCCTCAGAGGTCTGCGGCGACTCTCCTGAGTTTCCGCTCTGTAGATCCTTGGGGTATGTCATACCCCTATACACATCTGCCTTCAGATGTTTGGCTGCAGTCCGTCGCCCGACATGGGTGCCCTCTCCTTGCTCACTCAGGTTCTGTCCAAGAGCCTTCCCGTTGCTTCCAGCAAGGCTACTTGTGGTTTCCAGGCATCCTCTGTGGCGCCGCCTCCCGGGATTGGAAACAGGCCGCTTTCTGATCCCCCTGGTGTGCCTACACCATGGGAGGCGTCGGCTGGTTTGCCCATGATGGGCTATGCGTCTCCCGACTCAGGGGATGATGAGTCTGACATGCCTGACGTCGAGAGCCAACAGTCTTCTGACTTGGGGGCAACTCTTGACTTTGTGTTTGGGTTCCTTCCAGACCTCAAACCGTCAAACCAGCCCGGCCACAATCATCGATTGTGCCTACAGCCTGTGGAGCAACCTACTTCTTGGCGCCTTCGACTGTGCCAGTCGGTACAGGTGGTTGAAGCGTTTACAGCTTTGGACTCTAAGCTGAGTTCCAAAGGTATGAAGAAGTCGTTCTTCACCAGGATCGTTCCTACGATTCCGCCAATCCGTCAGTCTGCCAGACTTTGACAGTCTTGCATCAGGACTCCAACTCCCTTGGGCTGTCCAAGCCCAAGTCGGCCGTTATTCCTATGGCAACTCTGGAGTCCATGTTGGGCTTATCGAGAGAGATGCTGGACATGCTTTCTCTCTCAGATCACGTCGTCTCTGCTTTGCTGCTAATATCTGCCCCAGATAAGTTTGATGACATACAGGCTCCTTTGCATGTGCTGCCCAAGGCACTCATGCATCTTACTCACACGCATGCCTGTAACACTGCTAACTTGGAATTAGTTCGCAGGGACGCTGTGCTGGACACAAGCCGTTCCCTTCCTGAGGGGCAGCACGCTGCTCTTCAATCTGCTTCTTCGACGGGTCTGCAACTATTCCATGGTTCCGTGGCGACGGTCCAGGATGACGCCCTTTGTCATTCCATAGATCAGCTGCTGCTTCGTCAGCTTGATCAGCCTTCTGTTGGAGGCAGGGGCCGTCCAAAGCCTAACAAGTGCCCTTCTGCTTCCTCTGCGAAGCCAAGGGCTGATCCTCCTGCCACTGCTTCTACTTTCTCACAGGGTAAGGGTAGGCGTCAGCAGTCGACACCTCGATGCGTCCCAGGTTGAGGCATCCAACTTAGTCGAAAGTGCCTCTTCCAACACAAGTCACTTTCGACGTTACACGTTGGGAACTTTTGATCATGGAGATAGGTAATCTCCTGTCAAAGGGGGCGATCGAGGTCGTCAAGAACATTCATTCAGAGGGATTTTATTCCCTCCTGTTCTTGGTGCCGAAGAAGGACGGCCGACTCCGACCAGTTATCGATCTGAGTATCCTGAACCAGTCTATCATTGCTCCTAAGTTCAGCATGGAGACTTTCAGGTTACTTCGCCTCTCCATTCACCAGGGAGTTTTCGCTTCCAGCATCAACCTGCGAGACGCTTACTTTCACGTTCCGATTCATCGGACATCGCGAAAGTATCTCAGGTTTGCTTTTCTGGGATGAGTTTACTAGTTCAAGGCCATGCCCTTCGGCCTCATCCTGGCTCCTTGGGCCTTCACCCAACTGATGTCGCATGTGTTATCCTTACATCGCACACATTCCAGGGTGACTACTTTGGCATATCCAGACGATATCCTCCAGAGGCATTCCAATGCTGCCTTTCTGGAGTCAGATGTCGACACACTGTTGAGCCTGCTCATGTCGCTAGGGTTCAGAGTCAACGAGGAGAAGTCGGACCTGGTCCCTTCTCCGTCGTTTTGTCATCTAGGGATGGACTTCCGTACTCAGCTGAATACGGTGGCGGTTTCCCGGGCAAGGACTCTGATTCTCTCAGCTTTTGCCCTGACTCTGTCCCAGTCCATGTTCGCAACAGCTAGGAGTCTTCCCTGGCTGCTCGGTCTCTGCGGTTCGGTGATGGATCTCATTCCTCTCGGTCGGCTTCATGTCAGACCTCCCCAACACTTTCTGCTCAGTCTTTGAAGGCCGAATGTCGATCCTCTGGATCTGGTGCTTCAGTTACCGGAGTCTCTTCCTCATCACCTTCTCTCCTGGATGGATGTTCAGTGGATTATGCAGGGAGTTCCGTTGGACTTCCCCACATCCAATTGTGTTCTGATGGCAGTCGCCATCGATCTAGGATGGGGTGAGGCGTTGGATCCTCTAGGTCTTTCCCTTCACGGGTCATGGGACCAGGATCAAGCAAGTTTTCACATCAACCAGAAAGAGCTTCTTGCTCTTCTTCTGAGTTTCCAGCAGTGGATCCCCCATCTTTTGAATTGCCAGGTCCTTCTGTTGTCCGACAATTCGACAGTGGATGCTTACATTCGGAACCAGGGCGGCACGCACTCTGTTCCCAAGTACGAATTTGCTCGGGATCTTCTACTGCTCGCTCAAGATGTCAATGCCGGAATGGTGGTTCGTCACATTCCTGGTCATCTGAATGTCCTAGCCGACTCCCTGTCCCGACGGGGCAGGGTCATTTCCACCGATTGGATGCTCCACAGGACGGTGTTCCAGTTGCTTTGCGATCTCTGGAGTCGTCCCCACATCAATCTCTTTGCGACTCTTTGGAACCATCAGGTGGACACTTTCATGTCCCCGTGTCCAGATACTCTGGCTGTTGCCGTGGACGCTCTGTCACTCGATTGGAACGGTTTTCCTGCCGGTTCCGATTCTGCCTCAGGTTCTAACCAAGATACGAACCTGCAGTTGTCGAATCATTTTGATCGCTCCCCTGTCGCCTCAGTGGGTGTGGATCAATCTGCTCCGCTCTCTGTTTCCAGTGGTTCCAGCATGTCTCCCTCTACATTGCGACCTTCTTTGCCAAGGTCACCCGAGGAGGTTTCACATCGACCTGACTTCATTGTGCCTTTGCGCATATCTTTTGTCAGGTCCTGTCTCCTCTGTAGAGGTTTTTCGAGACGAGCAGTGGAATGCATTTCTTCTTCAAGGAGGCACTCCACTGGTTTAGCCTTTGCGGCTAAGTGGCAGGTCTTCTGTTGATGGTGTGTGGATCACTTTGTTGATTATGCCGATCCTTCGATCACACAGATTGTGGAGTTTCTGGTATATCTGTTTGATTCTCGGGGTCTCCAGCCTGTTACCATCAAAGGGTACAGGTCCATGCTTTCGGAGACCTTTTTCGTATAAGGGACAGCGTCGTATCGGCACTAATCCATACCTCTCCAAGTTTGTTTGGCACTTTTTCTTGAAAAGGCCTAGGACTTTGCAGCTTACCCCAAGATGGAATCTTTCTTGGGTGCTGCTTTGCTTGGGAGGGGGGGGGGGGGTGGGGGGAGAGGGGGGTTAGGGGGGCTGCCGTTTGAACCTTTATCCCAGGTGGATATGCATTTTCTCACATACAAGATGGCTTTTCTGATGGCTTTTGCCTCAGCCAGATGGGTTAGTGAGCTTCACGCCCTCTCGGTTGACCCAGCCTTTTTCAGGAGCTCTCCCAACAGTGTTACGTTTACCACTGTTTGTTCCTTTCTGGCCAAGAATGAGGTACCAGAAACTACTCTGCCTCCTATCTGTATCAGGGCTCTTCCTTTTGTTGAGGGTAACCGCCCTTTGCTCTGTCCGGTTCGTGCAATTCGCATTTATCTCAATCGGACGCAGTTCATTAGGAAAGGCAGGAAACAATGTTTTTTTGTCTCTTATTCCTGATCGACAGAAGATCTCTCCTCAGTCCATTTCTCGATGGATTTGTCTTGCTATTCGCGTGGCTTACGCTCGTCTAGCAACTGCCGATTGTCTTACCAGTCGTATTTCTGCCCACGAGGTGCATGTATTGTCTACCTCTTGGGCTTATTCTAACTCCGTCAAGTTGTCGGATGTTATGCAGGCAGTCTACTGGAGAAATGCTTCTACTTTCTCCACCTTCTATCTGCGTCAGTTGCAGGAGCAGTCTGAGGACCTTTTTGCTTTGGGCCCTCTTTCTTCTGCTCAGTCTGTTGTTTGCCCTAGCCATTAGGCTAGTCACAAGGTCAGTTCCAGCTCTGTGCTGTTACTGTCCTTTTTCTGTCTGTGCATCGCACAGAACCGTACGCCTCATCTCTCATTGTCTTTTACTAATGTTTGTGAGGCTATGGTTTGATAGGCCTGGGGCCCTCTTCCTCTATCCACGGTTCCAGTGCAATTGGGTTATGACTGTGGGTTGGTTATGTGATTCCCTCCATCCTATTGTCTATTCAGCATGTAGTAAACAATTGTAAGGTAGGTTGATAAGAAATTTTAATTTTATAGTAAATTTCCTTTCTTATTATACCCACCACAATTGTTTACATGGAGGCCCTCCCGTCTTCTTATTCGGGTGAGAATCCTCCCTCCCCGCTGATCACATAACTCCAATGTTGGCGGATTCAAAAGAATGAGTCATTAGCTACATGTCTGCGCACTGGCAACGGAAGTCATGGATTTGTACTAGGAGACGAGCGTCCCCTACTGGGTCTGCGCCGGTAGCACTCGACCCAGTTTTGGCTTATTTTTTCTTGGTGCTTTTGCACCACTTTTCTTTCCCAAATCGCTTGGGAAAGATCAAAATAAAGAGTATATTTTCCGAGTTAGGGTCTTCCACTGTAGTGCAAGCCTGTAGTAAACAATTGTGGTAGGTATAATAAGAAAGGAAATTTAATATAAATTTAAATTTGCTAAGCTGAGCTATTGCCATCACTTCTCATCCATTGGCATACGTACGTACGACGGGCATACGTACAGATGTAAGTATGTCCACAATTTCCTTTGGCACACTGCACAGGTTGCATTTATGATCAGATCGCTTTGAAACTTGGTTTGCTTGTTTGGGGTGACCTCTAGATGGGAGCTATCGATTTTCTTCCATTTCCGTCAAAAATTGTTGCCACTGGCAACAACCATTGAACTTAGTTTATTCAGGCATCAATATATTCCTTTGGCACGCCCTACAGGGCACATTTATGACCAGATCAGTTTGAAACTTGGTATGCTTGTTTGGGGTTACCTCGAGATTGGGAGCTATCGATTTTCTTAGATTTCTTTCAAAAAATGTTGCCGCTGACAATGACCTTCGATGAACTTAGTGCAGTTATGCATCAATATTTCCCTTTGGAACACCCTGCAGTGCACATTTTTGACTGGATCGCTTTGAAACTTGGTATGCTTGTTTGGGGTGACGTCTAGATGGGAGCTATCGATTTTCTTCTGTTTCTGTCTAAAAATGTTGCCGCTGGCAGCATTCTTAGAACATAGTTTAGGCAGACCTCAATATTTCCCTTTGGCACACCCTACAGGGCATATTTATCATCAGATTGCTTTGACACCTGGTATGCTTGTTTGGGGTGACCTCTAGATGGGAGCAATTGATTTTCTTCCATTTCTGTCAAAAAATGTTTCTGCTGGCAACAACCTTTGAACTTAGTTTAGTCAGGCATCAATATATTCCTTTGGCACGCTCTACAGGGCGTATTTATGATTGGACTGCTTTGAAACCTTGCATGCTTGTTTGGGGTGACCACTGGATGGGAGCTATCGATTTTCTTCGATTTCCGTCCAAAAATGTTGCCGCTGACAACATTCTTAGAACTCAGTTAAGTCAGACCTCAATGTATTCCTTTGGCATACCCTAAAGTGCTCATTTATGATCAGATTGGCTTGAAACTTGGTATTCTTGTTTGGGGTAACCTCTAGATGGGAGCGTTCGATTTTCTACAATTTCTGTCAAAAAATGTTGCTGCTGGCAATGACCTTTCGATGAACTTCATGCAGTTATGCATCAATATTTCCCTTTGGCACACCCTGCAGCGTACATTTTTGACTGGATCACTTTGAAATTTGGTGTGCTTGTTTGGTGTGACCTCTAGATGGGAGCTATCGATTTTCTTCTATTCCCATAAAAAAATATTGTATCTGGCAACGACCTCTGAATTTAGTTTAGTCAGACCTCAATATTTCCCTTTGGCACACCCTACAGGGAACATTTATGATCGGATTGCATTGAAACCTTGTATGCTTGTTTGGGGTGACCTCTAGATAGGAGCTATTTATTTTCTTCCTTGTCCGTCAAAAAATATTGCCATTGGCAATGATCTTTGATGAACTTACTGCAGTTATGCATCAATATTTTCCTTTGGCACACCCTGCAGGGCACATTTATGATCGGATCACTTTGAAACTTGGTATACTTGTTTGGGGTGACCTCTAGATATGAACTATTGATTTTCTTCCTTGTCCGTCAAAAAATGTTGCCATTGGCAATGACCTTTGATGAACTTTGTGCAGTTATGCATCAATATTTCTCTTTGGCACACCCTGCAGTGTACATTTTTGACCGGATCACTTTGAAACTTGCTGTGCTTGTTTGGTGTGACCTCTAAATGGGAGCTATCAATTTTCTTCTATTCCCATCAAAAAATATTGCAGCTGGCAACGACCTCTGAACTTAGTTTAGTCAGACCTCAATATTTCCCTTTGGCACACCCTACAGGGAACATTTATGATCGGATTACATTGAAACAACGTATGCTTGTTTGGGGTGACCTCTTGATAGGAGCTCTTTATTTTCTTCCTTGTCCGTCAAAAAATATTGCCATTGGCAACGATCTTTGGTGAACTTTGTGCAGTTATGCATCAATATTTTCCTTTGGCACACCCAGCAGGGCACATTTATGATCGGATCACTTTGAAACTTGGTATACTTGTTTGGGATGACCTCTAGATATGAACTATTGATTTTGTTCCTTGTCTGTCAAAAAATGTTGCCATTGGCAATGACCTTTGATGAACTTTGTGCAGTTATGCATCAATATTTTCCTTTGACACATGCTGCAGGGAACATTTATGATTGAATCGCTTGGAAACTTGGTGTGCTTGTTTGGGGTGACCTCTAGATGGGAGCTATCGATTTTCTTCCATTTCCGTCAAAAATAGTTGCCATTGGCAATGACTTTTGATGAACTTAGTAAAAACTTAGTACAGTTATATGCATCAATATTTCCCTTTGACACACCCTGCAGGGCACATTTATAATTGGATCACTTGGAAACTTGGTGTGCTTGTGTGGGGTGACATCTATATGGGAACTATTGATTTTCTTCCATTTCTGTCGAAAAATGTTGCCGCTGACCTTTCAACTTAGTTTAGTCAGACCTCAATATTTCCCTTTGACACACCCTTCAGGGCACATTTATGATCGGATCACTTTGAAACTCGGTATGTGTGTTCGGGGTGACCTCTAGATGTGAGCTATTTATTTTTAGCTTAACTTGACCATGGCCCGTCATCCGTCTGTCCATCCGTCAGTCTGTCCATCAACAATTCAATACGGCTCGGGCTAGAGGCCGTATATATAAACCGATCTTTACGAAACTTCTTGAGTACCTTTGTTATCACTGTGGGACGAGAACGTGTGTTTTTGGGTGTGGTCCAAAATTCAAGATGGCCACCAGCAGCCATTTTGTAATGAAATTACTCAAATTAGTGCAATCAGTTTTCTGTACAGAACTTCTGTATGAAAGTTATGATTTGAATAAATTTTTGTATGCATGTTTAGTAGCATGGAATACATCACATATAATTCGAGTTTTTTTCTCGTGCAGAAATTATGCTAATTAGATGAACTTTGATTTATTCAGTGCTACTTATACACAGTAAGTACACATGTCAATACGGCTTGGGCTAGGGGCCGTATTTATGTACTGATCTTCACAAAACTTCTTGGGAACCTTTGTTGTCACCTTGGGACGAGAACGAGTGTTTTTGGGTGCGGTCCGAAATTCAAGATGGCTGCCAGGAGCCATTTTGTACCGAAATTAGTGCAATCAGTTTTTTGTACTGAACTTCTATATGGAAGTTCTGATTTGAATAAATTTTTGTATGAATGTTTAGTAACATGGAATACATCGCATATAATACAGGTTTTTTTCTTGTGCAGAAATTATGCAAATTAGGTGAACTTTGGTTTATTCAGTGCTACTTATACACAGTAAGTACACATGTCAATGCGGCTCGGCCTAGGGGTCGTATTTATGAACCGATCTTCACGAAACTTCTTGGGTACCTTTGTTATCACATTGGGATGAGAACAAGTGTTTTGGGTGCGATCCAAAATTTCAAGATGGCCGCTGGCGGCCAATTAGACAAAGTCTGATTTATTCAGTGCTACTTACCGTATTTACTCTATGTATTGGGACACTCTATGATTTGGGACACACATTTTTTCCAGAAAACTATATTTTTTTTCTGCTCCAAAGTTTGGGACATTCAGGAGATTTGTTTCCTGTTGACCCGTTGCTAGTAGCAGATGACATTCATAAAAAAATTCTTGAGTAACTAAAAATTTTCATTTTTTGCTTCCAAAACATAGCTTATGATCCCTCATTGGAACATGCGCAATGTGCGCGTTCCAATGAGGGATCATAAGCTATGTTTTGGAAGCAAAAAATGAAAATATAAAAGAAATTGGACGGTGATTTTTGTATATAGTGATGGAAAACGAATCACACACAACTTTATTCAGCATCAAATCAAGACCAGGCTGTGTTCTTTCCCCATTTTCTAAGAACTGGGACACCTGTGAAAATAATTATTTTTAGCTGTCCCAATACATAGAGTAAATACGGTATACACAGTAAGTGCACATTTCAATATGGCTCTGGCTAGAGGTATCTAACTGTCACCCACCTTTACAATACTTTACCTGTACATTTGTTACAGGCTACGGTCAGTATTTATGTACAGACCTTTACAGTACTTTACATGTACCTTTGTTATCAGGTCTTTACCTAGATATGTGTTAGTCCAGCGGCTTTTTTTTAAAAAAGCCTCTAGTTTTCGAGGTACTCCTACCCATGGTATAACAAGTTGATATTGATATCAATTTGAAGCTGGATGTCTGCAGATTAAGGAAATGTTTTTTTTTCACAATATGAGGTGTCAGGCCAAAGGAAATTAACGATTGTTTACCCTACCCTGTTCAAGTTTAGGTAAAAGGGATATCGTTTTTTAGGCCTTTCTCAGAATACCCAAACTTTTGATAATGAATCCGTTTCTGTGTTTTACTATGGCCCTGGAAACAAATTATATCTCTCGAATGGAAAAAATTACTTTTTTGAGTATTTGACGGAAATAAAGGGTGATTATTGTCAATTTTTCTGTACAGTGTTTCATTATAAGTTCTGTCTTACTCTCAATTGTCCAGCCACGTTTCTATAAAAATGCTCTAGTTTTTAAGATACCCCTACCCAAGGTATAACAAGTCGATATGGGTATCAGGTTGAAGCTTGATGCTTGAAGATTATGAAAAGAACTTTAAAACTTGAAAAAATCAGTCAATATCATTCTTTATGTTGATAAAAATATGACATGCACACGTAAGATTTGTCATCAAAATAAACTTGAGTTTGACCAGTTTCATTCATTTTTAGCTCACCTTTGGCGAAGCCAAATTTGAGCTTATGCCATGGCAAGTCGTCCGTCTGTCTGTCAACAATTCAATACGTCTCGGGCTAGAGGCCGTATTTATGAACCAATCTTTACAAAACTTCTTGGGCACCTTTGTTATGACCGTGGGACGAGAACGAGTGTTTTTGAGTCCGATCCGAAATTCAAGTTGGCCACTGGCAGCCATTTTGTACAGACTTAGGTGAAATCAGAAATTTTTGCGCAGAACTTCCATATGAAAGCGCTGATTTGAATAATTTTTTGTATGAATGTTTAGTACCATGGGATACATCACATATAATACGTTTTTTTTTCTCGTAACTAAATTATGCAAATTAGACTAACTTTGATGTATTTAGTGTTACCTTCAGCATTGTAAGTGCAAATGCCAATACGGCTCGGCTAGAGGCCATATTTATAAACCGATCTTTTCGAAACTTCTTGGGTACCTTTGGTATCACCGTGGGACGAGAACGAGTGTTTTTGGGTGCTGTTCGAAATTCAAGATGGCCGATGGGTGCTGTTCGAAATTCTGATAGGTGCAATCAGATTTTTGCACAGAACTTCCATATGAAAGTGCTGATTTGAAAAAAATTTTGTGTGAATGTTTAGTACCATGGGATACATCACATATAATACAGGTTTTCTTCTCGTGCAGAAATTATGCAAATTAGATGAATTTTGATTTATTTAGTGTTCCTTTTTCACTGTAAGTGCACATGTCAATACGGCTCGGGCTAGAGGCTGTATTTATGAACCGATCTTCACGAAACTTCTAGGGTACCTCTGTTATCACCTTGGGACGAGAACGAGTGTTTCTGAGTGCGGTCCAAAATTCAAGATGGCTACCAGTGGCCTTTTTGTACCGAAATTAGGTCCAATCAGTTTTTTGTCACAACTTTATGCAGCACGTATTTATAAACTGATCTTCACGAAACTTCTTGGGTACCTTTGTTTTCACCTTGGGACAGGAATGAGTGTGTTTTGGGGTGCCTTTGTTATCACTGTGCTATGAGAACAAATATTTGGGGGTTCAGTCAGACCCACTCTGGGACTCAAAGATTTCTTTTGTAGTTTAGCATCTGACTGTCACCTACCTTTACAAAACTTTACCTATACATTTGTTACAGGCTACGGTCAGTATTTATGTACAGACCGTTACAATACTTTATATGTACCTTTGTTATCAGGTCATTACCTAGATGTTTGTCATTGCTGTGTCACATACTATACATGTACATGTCTTGACAAGTTGAGCTACAGTGTCATTGACACTTTCATTTTTTCCAAAAAATATTTCACATCCAATACACTGTAAAACAATTTTGATCAGTTAGCATTTGATTCTGATATCTCTACCATATCAAACTAAGATATTGAAGGAGATAGAAAGTTTATTGATAGTGTGAGAAGGATAAATCTAGATGTGTAAAATTTTAACAATAGCTCAAAATAAGCTGATATCATTGGCAATTACTGATCATCATCCGATGACAAATCGTCATCGCTACAGTTATTCGATGAATTATTCGGGCAGTCATCGGAACATGAACACAGGTCTATGCAGCTGAGTCCAGACTGCAAACATGGACATTTTCTTGCTGAAGTACACTGCAAGTCTCTGCAGAACAAATTACTAAGATTTCGCAAGTGAGGCGGCACACAATCGCGACTATTCATTGTTGGCTGAAGAAAACTCGTTGCGTTTATTTCCCACCCAAAATCCAATGGGTTGATGTCGGGAACATCCCGAGAGTGTGAATTTTGCCATAAGCATGTCTGGTAATGGGCACGAAGTGCATGCATTTGGAAAGAGCCTTTAGTCGATGGGAGAGAAGCACACGATGCATTGGTTTTGGCAGCTGTGATATATCTCAGCTCATCTAAACTTCCAGAACTGATGTTCTTCTTACTATAGAGAAGAAGGATGAATTTTCTTGAAATATTCAAAATTGTATTCACTGATTTTGACAACCCAAAGTCAGAAAAAGCTTCTAAATTTTCAACATTATCTGTCAGTTTTTTTAATGCAGATTTCTTTCCTATTTTGAACAGAGAGTTAGATGTATCGCACCCGGTTAAGGAATGCATGGCAGGAAGGGCTTTGCAAACACCAGTGCCTAAGCTTGTCGCTATTCCGTGTACTGATAGATATCTGGCATGTGTTATTTCTTTAGCGGCATGACCAACATGCATGAACACTTCGGGAGAAAGCATTCCAGTACTTGTATAATATATAAGTAAAAGCAAAACATCAGTGTCGTTCGATCGAATTACAACTTTCTGGTATAAATTAGCAATTGAAACACAATGCAAAATCATTAGAGTATCTGCCTCCTCTTGGTCGCAGAAGAGGTCTGGCCTGTCTTTACAACCAGCATCCATCAATTCCTTTACTATGGATCCGTCTCAAAGCCACCAGCTAAAATAACTACCTTTCCATGTGGGATATCCTTCAGTAAGCTGGACGACATGTGTTCACAGACAAATGCTGCTAAAACGGTTTTGTTCCCTGAATTCTTCAAGAAGTTGCGATAGTTTGGAACATCATGGCTCCCAGTTACTTTATGGGTCTGTCTCTGACATTCATTAAATTGAACACGGGATGACCTATGATTTCTTTAGTAAGCCTTGACTGAATTCTGTTTATCATAACGGTCAAATACCGCCACAACACACAAGTAAAATACTCCGTCAGTTTTGAATTTCAACAATTTTGTGATTTTCATGACAATAAGTTCAGCAAGATCGTTAAATGTTTTGAAAGATTTTTCAGGCAGTGCTTGTAACATAGCCATGCCATCAATCACATACGCACATTGCTGTTCCGACTTAAAGTGGGAAACTAGATCTGAAGAAACAACATCACCACATTTTTCCAAAATTTTACACAAGTTTGACTTATTGGTTTTTCGCATAGTGCCATCATCATGAAAGAGTGCTGGAGAAAATCTTGCATAATTTTGCTTGTCAGACATTATAAAGTAGGGAATGCATTCACATATTGAATTCAAATGCAGGATGAAGTCTGCAGAACGTTCTGCGCGGATGAGTCTCAACATAACACCCGTTGCTTCTAGAAAATCGTCCCAGAACTTGACTGTTGCACTACCTTCCCTGTATTCGGCATAAAATTTTCCTAGCAATTCATATGCGTGTGATATATCGAAAGAATCAAAGGGGGTTTCGGTGTGCATTTCGGTGTGCATTTCTGAACGTCTAGTATTGACTTGTAAACATCAGAATCTATCAGACACAATCTCGACTAGAACACCACTTTTCAGCCTGATCAAGTAACTCAATGCTTCATAAAGCAATTTGAGTGCTCTGACTCCTCTATTAAGATGCTTTCCTTTGAGAATCATTTTGGTTGTTGATGGTGTGGAAATGTCCGCTGCGATTGATAAACCCTTGACACCACCATCCCCGAACAGCTTGCCGATACTGGCAATAAATGCCATTAACAGGTGCATACCACCAAGTCTCATTGTAACTTTCCCAACAATGTCGGTCGGATTGCTCCAAACAATTTGCACAGCTTTGCTATATATACAGAGGTCTGCTGTAACGGTTGTATGTGATTGTCCCCTTGCCTTAGCTGCTGAGAACAGCTTGATGAGAGTGGCATAGATGGTTGACACATCTTTCGGAGATCCATTTATAAATGGCAAGTATTTTACAGCAGTCACTGATCTAGGCTTTGGAATCATTATAAAATTGCTGAATTCAGTCCACGACGGAATTCAGCTAGCACCTGAGCACATATCGCCATATCGTGCAAGAACCCACATAAGATCAATACCCGCAGCATCTGACACGTACTTTCCGTCAACTTTTAAGAACTTATCGTCTTTGACGAGTGGGGGTTCTGGCCTCTGGTGACTGAGCGGAAAATGGTGCACAATTTGGTGTTCATTCAACTGTGTAGTATCAAGTACCTTCTGGGTTCGACGAGTTAGCCCACATTGGGGAGGATGAGTTCCGCTTGAGTCATCAGTTTGTTGGTAGATAACAGAGGCCATTGAGTGAGTTGTATGCTTCCCATCTAAAGTTTCTTCATTACAATCAAAGTTATCAATTGCCACACTTATAAACGAGCTAGGGTCATCAGATGCAACCATACGTATTCCTTCAGGGACATACACATTGGGGTCTGAAACTAGTTCTTCTGCAATGGATGTTAGAAAATGTCTAACTTCGTCATATGGTGCACAAACGCCTAACTATGAAATGAGGCCTATCAGCTGTTTGCTTCCGGTTGAGTGTTGAATGTGGATAGCTGTGGTTAATGTCAAGGGGGTTTGCTGAGATGTGGTCATAGATATTAAACTGTGACATATAGATAAAAAATCCATCCGAGGATCCTCGTCATCCACTGACAATTCGAGAAAAGCTTTCTCATCACTGATCCAACGAAAAAAGCTGTATAACTCCTTTGGAACAAAATTGTAGCATTTTTTTGCTATGATATCACGGGCTGGCGCATAGCGTGATTTGTCAAGCTCCAGCTCTGTGATTAGCTTTCGGAGAATACCTGCCGCCCTATGTAGAACCAAATATTCGTCGTGAATGTTTGAATCATTGTTGTAATTTGAACAGTTTTCCTCAAAAATATTAAGCTTGTCTTGTAGCTTCTGAGCTATCAACATTGCATGTGCTACAGTTATAGCACCAGAGCAAATTAAATCTGAACATCCAGATCTTGGAATGAAACAGAGCTTGTTCTGAAAGTGCGCCTTCAGCTTACTTTTCAATTTCCATGATTTATAAGCCTCGGAATTTGTATCTTGTTCACCGAACTCGCGTGAAAGCAAAATGAACGATAAAAGCTGGTCTGCTAGCGTCGAAATAACCGGCTCCTGTGCATGTAAAATCGAACGTTCAATTTTCTCGACTAGTAGTGCGAAGGCCTTTCCTTGGGGATTCTCGTAGGATGAACATGTGCCTTTCGATTCTGCGGCCCGCACATTCCTCTCAGAAATGTACATTGAGTAGCAGTTCCGATGATATTTCTCATCGTAGGCAAACAGGACTCCATAAAGTTCCATACAAGCTACCATATCAGTATCATGTCTCCGCTGAGCAGATATATTGATTGAAGAAGAAGTTTTCTGGCTGGTTCCGGTGCACACTGATGTTAAATATTCTCTCGTCCCCATCTTTCTTTTTGCCTCTGATGAACCGCAGATGAAACAATCAGATCTAATATCGAAGCTGGCTCTTTTAGATCCATGTTTTCTAAAGTCCTGAAAATACAGAAAAATGTCCAATTACACCAGTAAGTGGGAGAAAATAATTTATTTAAAAATATGTGATACCATTCCTATTGCCTTTGGCCTGGTGAAAATGCGTTTTCCTCACCATCGATGTAAGACTTATTAGCCAGAGACAACACGAAGCTGGATAAATATCTAGCTTTATACACCCCCCCCCCCCCCCCCCCCCCCCCGCAAACAAAGTTTGGGGGGGGGGAGTATATCGGAATCACCCTGTCCGTCCGTCTGTCTGTCCGTCCTTGTAAGTGCAACTCCTCCTAAACCGTTTGAAGAATTTTCATGAAACTTTACACAATGGAAGAACTCCATATGAAAATGTGCATGAAGCAATATAATTCCATTCTGACATTTCCAAGGGGAGATAATCTAACTTACACCGTCTGTCCATCCTTGTAAGCGCAACTCCTCCTAAACCGTTTGAAGAATTTTCATGAAACTTTACACAATGGAAGAACTCCATATGAAGATGTGCATGAAGCAATATAATTCCGTTCTGACATTTCCAAGGGGAGATAATCTAACTTATACCGTCTGTCCATCCTTGTAAGCGCAACTCCTCCTAAACCGTTTGAAGAATTTTCATGAAACTTTACACAATGGAAGAACTCCATATGAAGATGTGCATGAAGCAATATAATTCTGTTCTGACATTTTCAAGGGGAGATAATCTAACTTATACATTTCAGGCACGGGGGGGGGGGGGGTATCACTTTGTGAGTTTGCTCACAGTACCTCTAGTTTACAACAAGAGTAGGCCCACAATTCTCTGTTGCCAATTTTATATTCATTGTGCAAACATGGGGCTCGTGACGGGCAGTTATGGGTGGTTCCCCCCCCCCCCCCCCCCCCCCCCCCCCCCCCCCCCCCATTCTGTGGTTTCTTGTATGACAACACAACTTTTCGGAAGCGTTTCCGAAAAATCACATTATTTTCGCCCAGACTTTCACCAAAATTGTCGTTTTTTTTCATTGTTAATAGGTGAAAAATGATAACTTTCACGTTCATTACTTAGAATTATCCCATTGCAGACGTATACCGCCATATCCGTATTTATTGTTACCCATTAAAGTAATTGAAGAAGGGTTTGAAAATAAACCATCTATTTTTTCGGAATTTTGGATGGGTAGGGGTAAATAATAATTAAATACCCTGACACCTGATTCTGTTGAATCTTGTCACTTTTCGGCATCTACAAACAATCAGCGTTAAAATGATACTATAATATCAACTTGTTATACCATGGGTAGGGGTACCCGACCACTTTTGTGAAAATGCCGCTGGACTATGTTATTGCTGTATCACATGCTATACATGTACATGTCTTACACAAGTTGAGCTACAGTGTCATTGACACTTTCATTTTTCATTTCCATAAAAAATTATTGTCGTTATCACCAGCCTTTGAACTTACTGCATTTGTGCAGCAACTTCTCCCTTTTGCACTCTCTGCAGGGTATATTTATGAATTTCCATAAAAAAACCTCCAAAACATTGCCACAAGCAATGACCTTCAAACTTAGTGCATTTGTGCATTAACATCTTCCTTTGGCATGCATCAGAGGGCACATTCAGTATCAGGTTGTTTTGAAACTTTGTATGCTTATGTAGTGTGACAAAGATAAGAGCTATTGATTTTCTTTTCATATTCATCAAAAAAGTTGCTGTTAGCAACAATCTTTGAATTTACTGTATTTGTGCATCAACATTCTTCTTTGACATGGCCTACAGGGCACATTTATCTTAGGATTGTTTTTGAACTTGGTGTGCTCATTAGGCGGGACCTCTAGATAAGAGCTATTAATTAGCAAATCATTTCTGTGGAAAAAAGTTGTCGTTTACAATAACCTCTGAACTTACTGCATTTGTGTATCAACATTCTTCCTTTAAGCCAGCCTAACAGTTTACATTTAAAAATGCATGGATTACTCTGACGTTGTGCACACACAATGCTGTTATGTTTAAATTTCATCAGATAGCAGATAGCATTGGTACTAATGATCTTCAATTTTGCCATTTCATGACTTGCCAAGTTCAAGTTTGTCAAGTTGAGCTACAGTGTCATTGACACTTTCATTTATCTTAATTCCACTGCCTAAATCGGACATGCAACACCCTAAGTTCCAAGACTCGGACCACCCGATAAATAAGGTAAATTGGCACTCTTGCCGTCTCATGGTAGAATGCGATATTATGCAGTCTGTCTTGACAACAGGTCCCATGACCAAAATTCCAGATTGTTATTGACCAATATGACCTGATATTTTCACAGATTTGTCGTAAATTCACTTTTCCATAACCAACTGTTAACAAACGCTTACCAAAATTATATTTTCTGTCAAAATTTCCAAAACATCAAAAATAGGCCTGAAAATTGGACATTTTGGCCTACGGCCTACAACCTCAGCACTTTGAATCAGCAGAACACCAGAAATAGACTGAATAGTAAGACTGTAATGTATCATTATCATAAATGCAAAAGAAATTACGATTTTATCCACAATGTGTTCAAAATGGCTGCCAAACTTAGAAAAAATGCCCAAATTTTCATTGAGCAATATCTCCTGGACCGATGGCTAATTACCTGAAATTTTCACAGATTTGTCAAAAATACACTTTTCCATAAGAAAACTGGTAACAAAAGTTTATCAAATTTATTTTTTCTGCCAAAATTTTCCAAAACATCAAAAATGGGCCTGAAAATCAGACATTTTGGCCTATAGTTTCGGCACTGTGAATTAGCAGAACACCAGAAATGGACTGAAAAATGAGAATGTAATGTATCATTATCATAAATGCAAAGGAAATTTCGATTTTAACTAGATATGGGCGGTTTTCAAATTTCATGTCGGTTCCTGTTTCGGTTTCATTCAAAGAGTCAGGTTTTCGGTTTGGGTTTTCACTGTACAAACATAACAATAAGAATATGTATTTAGTGCCAGGCAGTATCACAGGGATTCCCTTTCCAGGGCAACACACCTGTATAATATTCTGGTACCTTGATTTCCTGAGTACAATGCATTTGCATAAATTATCTCAAGAGTTTTAAGGTTGAGAAATATGATTTTTGCCTTGAGTCGGTTGCAAATTTAGTCCCACCTCCCACAAAAAAAAAAAAACAAACTGTGTTTAGGGTAACTCGACACACCCTAAAACATGCAGACTATTAAAAATTTCATCAAGTAAAAGTCGCTCATATAGATCATTGTAACCCTAAATTTCCATCCAACATCAACTGTGAGTTTGACGCTGTCTTTGGAGTTCAAGCTTTCAAAATTATTTTTGTCATTATAAATGTGGAACAAGTTCCAATTCTGCAAAGGAAATTGCATTTGATAAACAGATGAATGTTTAAAACACGATGCGCAAGAAGTAATTTTGTCACCTATTTCTTATCAACCTACTTTACAATTGTTTACTACAGGCTTGCACTACAGTGGAAGAACCTAACTCGAATAAAATACTCTGTATTTTAATCTTTCCCAAGAGATTTGGGAAAGAAAAGTGGTGTAAAAACACCGCAAAAAATAAGCCCAAACTGGGTCGAGCGCCATCGGCGCACACCCAATAAGGGCCGCTCATCTCTTAGTACAATTCCACAACTTCCGTTAACCAGTGCGCAAGCAGTAATCAAAACCATTCTTCTTTTGTCCGTGCAACATGGTTGACGTGTTGCGCCATCTTTGCATTATGATACAGTGATAATTCAACTCGTCGATAATGGTTTTCCTGTGACTGGATTATGGATCTGAAGATCATATAATAACAGGACTGTGTTTTATATATTCTCGTCAATATTTTCAACCACATTCTCATTGTATATTGTTTATATATTCCGTTTTCGCGAATGTTTTTTCGACATCGTGTCAACACGGTTCGACAATGAAATTTTTCGGTTGATAAATTTAAATTGTTATTGGAGTTAGGTGTCAATGAGGGACTGTCTGGACAGGATTTCTTCACTCTGTTGAGGGCTGAATTTCTGTTTTTTTTGGTCCCTGTCAGCTGTCTGGGTTCTGTCGTGTACCCACCTTTTTTTTTTTCTGCCACCTTCTCTCGTAGTTGAGGGTGTTCTTTTACTTTCTGTATCTGTTCAGTTCACCTTTTTCTTCTACTGCTCTCACCTCTGTTATTTCCAGTTCAGTTCCTTTAAGGCAATTCCTTTTGCCCTCGCCTTTGGTGCGTTCTTGTGGCTGTTCCTCCCGCACCCGCGGTGGGTGTGGAATGCTGTCGTTTCAGGGCCTCCCGACTTGACCACGTCTGGTGTGAGTTATACCCCCTCCGTGGGGGATGTGCAACTCCTCCCGCACCCATGGGGGGGGGGGATGCTGTAATTTCGGGGACTCCCGACTCGACCATGTCTGGTGTGAGTTATACCCCCTCCATGGGGGATGTGCCACTCCTCCTGCACCCGTGGGGGGTGGGGAACTCTGTCATTTCGGGGCCTCCTGACTCGACCACGTCTGGTGAGAGTTACTCCCCCTCCGTGGGAGATGGCAGCTCCTCCCACACCTGTGGTGGGTGTGAAATGCTGTCATTTCGGGGCCTCCCAAATCGACCACGTCTGGTGAGAGTTATTCCCCATCCGTGGGGGATGTGCAGTTTTTTTTTACCGTCGTGGATACTGCGGGAGCTGTTGGATTTCTGGTGAGGAGATGCCTGGTTCCGGGACTATGCGCCCTCTCCAGTCGACATCTGAAGCTGTCACTAGGGTTGTGACTCCTCCTTTGGAGGCCAAGCTAGGTGGCTCTCTCCCCTTTCTCCGCCAGTTCCAACAGCTCCTGTCGTATCTGCTGCTACTGCTGTTCCATCTACAACGTCATCAGGCACCGTTTTTAGCCGGCTTCGGCCTATCCCTGCAAGGGTCTGCAGGGATGTCTGTAGTGTGGTTGTGGGGTATCGGCCTCAGCCTTCCCGACTTCAGCTCGGTGAAGTCGGAAGTGGCTGACGACTGAACCCCCTGCTGTGTCCTCTCAGCCATTGAGCACAGCAGTTTTCTACCTGCAGTGGTCTGCAGTGGTGTCTGGTAGTGTAGACGTGGGGTATCGGCCTCAGCCTTCCCTGACTTTAACTCGGCGAAGTTGGAAGTGGCTGCCGGCCGAACCCTCTACTGTGGTCTCTGCACCGTCGAGTACCACAGTTTTGTCATTGGCGTTTTCCGTCCACTCATTCCGATCACACGGCCAGTGTTGTGGGACCAACACTTTCTGTGCAGCTTGGACCTTCTGCCCCGCAGAGGTCCGCGGCAACTCTCCTGAGTTTTTGCTATGTAGATCCATGGGGTGTGTCGTACCCCTATACAGGTCTGCCCTCAGATGTTTCAGCTGCCGCCCGTCGCCCCACTTCGGGTGTATTGGAGGATTGTGACCCTTCGCTGGTTAAGAGGGTCAGGTGTGAAGCCACTTTGCTGGTTCGTCCCCATGTCGAACCGGCCGGTACGGGCAGTGAGCTTAGGGAAGCCCTCTCCTTACTCACTCAAGTTCTGTCCAAGAGCCTTCGCGTTGCTTCCAGCGAGGCAGCGAGTGGTTTCCAGGCGCCCCCTATGGCGCCGCCTCCCAGGATTGGAAACAGGCCGCTTTCTGATCCCCCCTGGTGTGCCTACACCATGGGAGGCGTTGGCTGGTTTGCCCAAAATGGGCTATGTGTCTTCCGACTCCGGGGAGGAGTCAGACATCTTTGATGTCGAGAGCCAGCAGTCTTCTGACTTGGGGGCAGCTGTTGACTTTGTGTTTGGTGTTCCTTCCGGATCTCAAACCATTAAACCAGCCGACAGTGTCAGCCAGGCCGCAATCATCGGTTGCGTGCCTACAGCCTGTGGAGCAACCTGCTTCTGGGCGTCTTTGACCGTGCCAGTCTCTACAGGTGGTTGAAGCATTTTCATCCTTGGACTCTAAGCTGAGTTCCAAGGCTATGAAAGCTCCATTCTTCACCAGGGTTGACACCTTTTTGCCTCCAGTGCGTTATCGTTACTACGATTTCGCCAATCCGTCAGTCTGCCAGACTTTGACGGTTTTGGATCGGGACTCCAATTCCCTCGGGCTTTCCAAGCCCAAGTCTGCTGTCATTCCTATGACGACTCTGGAGTCCATGTTGGGCTTATCGAGAGAAATGCTGGGTATGCTTTCTCTCTCCGATCACGTCGTCTCTGCCTTAGCTGCCTATCTGCCTCCTGATAGGTTTGACGATGTACAGGCTCCTTTGTGTTTGCTGTCCAAGGCGCTCATGCATCTTACATGCATGCCAGTGACATGGGTATTTTGGAACTAGTTCGAAGGGACTCGGTGCTGGACACAGGCCGATCCCTTCCTGGGGGCAGCGCGCTGCTCTTCGATCTGCTTCTTTGGCAGGTCCGCTACTGTTCCATGGGTTCCGTGTCAACGGTCCGGTATGACGTCCTACATCATTCCAAAGATCAGCTGCTGCTTCGTCAGCTTGATCAGCCTTCTAGGGGAGGCAGGGACTGTTCAAAGCCTAACAAGTACCCTTCTGCTTCCTCTGCAAAGCAAAGGGCTGATCCTTCTGCCACCGCTTCTACTTCTTACTCATGGGGTAAGGGTAAGCGTCGACAGACTAGAGGGAAGTCTCAGGATTCTTCATTCAGTAGAGGAGGTGGTTTCTCCTCTCGTGGGCCTCGTCGGGGCTCGTACTGAAGGTCCTCACCTCGATTTGTTCAGGTTGGAGGAAGGATAGCAGAGTTCGCAGACCGTTGGGCTACCATCCCATCCGATCCTTGGGTGTTAGACGTTGTTCGGTCTGGGCTGCGAATATCCTTCCAAAGGCACCCCACTCTGCCTCCTCCAACCATAGTACCTTCAGACGTTTTACGTCGGGAGCTTTTGTCCATGGAGATAGACAATCTCCTGGCCAAGGGGGTGATCGAGGTCGCCAAGAACAGTCAGTGGGGTTTTATTCCCGCCTTTTCTTGGTGCCGGAGAAGGACGGCCGACTCCGACCAGTTATCGATCTGAGTATCCTGAACCAGTCTATCATTGCTCCCAAGTTCAGCATGGAGACTTTCAGGTCGGTCCGCCGTTCCATTCACCAGGGAGATTTCGCTTCCAGCATCGACCTGGGAGACGCATACTTTCACGTTCCAATTCATCGGGTGTCGCAGACGTATCTCGGGTTCACTTTTCTTCTGGGGCGAGTTTACCAGTTCAAGGCCATGCCTTTCGGCCTCAACCTGGCTCCTTGGGCCTTCACCCGACTGATGTCGCATGTGATAGCCTTCCATCGCACAGAGTCCAGGGTGACAACATCGGCATATCTAGATGATATTCTCCAGAGGCATTCCAATGCTGCCTTACTGGAGTTGGATGTCGCCACTCTGTTGAGCTTGCGTCGCTAGGATTCAGAGTCAAAGAGGAGAAGTCGGATCTGGTCCCTTTTCAGTCATTTTGTCATATGGGGATGGCCTTCCACACTCAGTTCAATACGATGGCGGTTCCCCAGGCCAGGGCTGTGATTCTCTCAGCTTTTGCTCTGACTCTGTTCCCAGTCCACATCCATGACAGCACGGGGTTTCTCCGGCTGCTCGATCTCTGCGGTTCGGTGACGGATCTCATTCCTCTAGGTTGGCTGCATGTCAGACCTCTCCAGCACTTTCTGCTCAGTCGTTGGAGGCCGAATGTTTATTCTCTGGATCTGGTGCTTCAGTTACCAGCATCTCTTACCCTCACCTTCTCCACTAGACGAATATTCAGTGGATCACGCAGGGTGTCCCGTTGGACTTACCCACGTCTGATCGCGTTCTGACGGCAGTTGCCAGCGATCTCGGATGGGGTGTGACGTTGGATCCTCTAGGTCTTTCCCTTCAAGGGATGTGGGACCAGGATCGGGCATCTCTTCACATCAACCAGAAGGAGCTTCTTGCTCTTCTTCTGTGTTTCAATCAGTGGATCCCTCACCTGTTGAATTGTCAGGTCCTTCTGTTGTTCGACAATTCGACAGTGGTTGCTTACATTCGGAACTAGGGCGGCACGCACTCGGTTCCAATGTACGAATTGGCTCGGGATCTTCTACTGCTCGCTCAGGATGTCAACACCGGGGTGGTTGTCGTCACATTTCCGGTCGTCTGAACGTCCTAGCCGACTCCCTGTCCAGATGGGGCAGGTTCTTTTCTACCGAGTGGATGCTCCACATGGCGGTGTTCCATCGATCTCTTTGTGACTCGTTGGAACCATCAGGTGGACACTTTCGTGTCCCCGTGTCCAGATGCTCTGGCTTTCACCGTGGACGCTCTGGCCCTCCTTTGGGACGGTCTTGTCGGCTACGCCTTCCTGCCGGTTCCGATTCCGCCTCAGGTTCTAGCCCAGATATGAACCTGCAGTGGTCAAATCCTTTCGATCACACCCCTGTCACCTCGGTGGGTGTGGATCAATCTGCTCGCTCTCTGTTAGCGGCGGTTCCGGCATGTCTCCCTCTACGTTGCGACTTTCTTTGCCAAAGTCGCCCGAGGAGGTTTCAAGTTGACCCAACTTCATTGTGCCTTCGCGCATGTCTTTTATCGGGTCCTGTCTCCTCCGTAGTGGTTTTTAGAGACAAGCAGTGGAGTTGCTTTTCTTCTTCAAGGAGGCACTCACTCCACTGGTTTAGCCTCTATGGCTAAGTAGAAGGTTCTTCTGTCGATGGTGTGCGATCACTCTGTTGCTTCTGTCACTCCTTCGATCACACCGCTTGCAGAGTTTCTGGTATATGTTTGTTTCTGGGGGTCTCCAGCAATGGGTACAAGTCCATGCTTCGGAGACCTTTTTCATATGTGGTACCGCATTGTTTCGACACTCATCCTTGCCTCTCCAAGCTTTTCAGCTCTTTTCCTTGAAAAGGCCTAGGACTTTGCAGTTTACTCCAAGATGGACACTTTCTTGGGCGCTGCTCTGCTTGGGGGGGGGGGGGGGGGGGGCTTCGTGCCTTTATCCTGGATGGATATGCGTTTTCTCACATGCCAGATCTCTCCTGCATCCATTTCTCGATGGATTTGTCTTGCTATTCGTGCAGCTTCCGCTCGTCTAGCTACTGGTGATTGTATTACCAATTGTTTTTTCTGCCCTGAGGTGCATGCATTGTCTTCCTCTCGGGGCTTTTACTAACTCTGTCATGTTGTCGGATGTTATACTAGTAGCCTACTGGAGAAATGCTACCTTCTCCATTTATCTGCGACAGTTGCAAGAGCCGACAGAGAACCTTTGTCCTACGGGCCCTCTTTCTTCAGCTCAGGCTGTTGTCTATCCCAGCCTTTCAGCTTTTCACAGGGTCAGTTCCAGCTCCGTGCTGTTACTGCCCTTTCTGTCTGTGCGTCGCACTTCACCATACGCCTCATCTTTCTTTGTCTTTTACTAATGTTTGTGATGCTATGGTTTGATAGGCCTAGGGATCTCTTCCTCTGTCCACGGTTCCAGTGCAATTGAGTTATGTGTTTCACTCCATCCTGTTGTCTATTCAGCCTGTAGTAAACAATTGTAAGGTAGGTTGATAAGAAATATAAATTTTATAGTAAATTTCCTTTCTTATTATACCTATCGCAATTGTTTACATGGAGGCCCTCCCGTCTTCTTCTTCGGGTAAGAATCCTTCCTCCCCGCTGATCACATACCTCCTATGTTGGCGGACTCAGAAGAATGGTTTTGATTACTGCTTGCGCACTGGTTAACGGAAGTCGTTGAATTGTACTAAGAGAAGAGCGTCCCTTACTGGGTGTGCGGCGATGGCGCTCGACCCAGTTTTGGCTTATTTTTTCGTGGTGTTTTTACACCACTTTTCTTTCCCAAATCTCCTAGGAAAGATTAAAATAGAGAGTATTTTATCCGAGTTAGGTTCTTCCACTGTAGTGCAAGCCTGTAGTAAACAATTGCGGTAGGTATAATAAGAAAAGAAATTTACTATAAAATTTATATTTCCGTGGTAAATCCCACGAACGTAATAGCCAATACCAATTAGTGCAGCTGTTCTGAAAAAAGGGGTATCGCGACTTTGCAGTTTGAAAACAAGGTTAACTTTAGGTTGTTTCTCTCTTTATACCTGAGAAGTGAAGACCTGATTAGAGTTTTCCAACACTGAAGTTGAAAATAGCGACGACAGGTTTTCTGAAATTGTTTCGGTTCCGGTTTCGTTTTTGATAACAAAACCAAACCAAATTTTCGGTTAACCGCCCATCTCTAATTTTAACCACAATGCATCCAAAATGACCACCAAACGTAGTCATTTTTGATATCCTAGATCTCATAACTGACAAATGAAGGGTTAACATAATTATGTTACATTACTGTACTCCATGATCACAGTTGAATTACATATATCCAAAGATGCTAGGCTATCCCCTTCAGGATCAAGTAATTCTATGCATGGGTTGGATGGATGATTTTTCATTTAACAAAGTTGTGAAACCCTGGAGTATTTTGGGGGAAAGCATGTTTTTCTGCAGGTATTACCTTGCATTTCAGAAGGAGGTTAATTTTCCCCCTAAAAAGTGCCCAGTTAAGGCATTTGGCACTACATCTCAATAACTCTTCAAGCTAGCCAGCGGAAAATTTGAAACTATATAGTATGTACTGTAGCAGAAACGTTGACAAATTTTTGCTGACCTTTTTGAGATGGTTGATGCTACCATGGCGACAAAAACCCACCTTATTTCAAATCGCCTCTACCTCGGAATCTCGGGATTTTTTAAATAAAGGTCAGCAATTTGCAGCTCATTTTATACCCTAACGGGAAATGTAAAAATTCGGAAACACCTCATCACTGGATTTGGTTGCAAATGGCCCCCTCAAATTTGTGCCAAAAAAACTGGCGACAGTGACAAAAGGCTACTTTCACATATGGCAATGGTAGAAACTACAGGACGCATGGATGATACACAAACATAAAAACATACTTGGGACCCGGTTAGGCAATTTCGCAACAAAAAAAGGGACAGCGGTCTCGAAACATTTTGTGTATGTCTGAACTGCTAGTTTAAGGTCTAACTGGCCAATTTTCGTAAATCTGTTTCGCCATTAAGCTACTCACTGGCACTTTCTATTTTTCACTTTTAACTTCTGGAGCGATTATCTAAGGTTTCAAGGTAGTGTCAGCATGCCTGGGTGACTTTGTTGAAGAAGCAACTTTCATTTTGCCCCATCTCTCAAGCCCTCGCACTAAGTTATAACTTTTAAGAGGAACTACTCTAGACAGTTGGCACCCATTCTCACCTCGTTCTTTCGCACCGGTTAGAAAAAACACCAAATTCAAACAATTACCTCCTCTCATCAAAATGCTATATCTCAGCCAATTTGCAGCACATTTGAAATTTCCACTCATCTTTCACAAATAGTTACTGCATCGTTATTGCCATCACGTGTGCAGAAGTCTGTTAGTCTGTGAGTCTGTTCACATTTTCCTGAGGTTTGAGGGCATGTCTAGATGAGAACATCCCCTTTTGGTCACTATCGGTCAACCGTGATGGCTGCCTGAGCCCAAAATCCGAAAACCTTTAGCACAGTCTGCAGGTCGTAATTATGAAGGGATTTCATTGTAACTTGGCAGGATGCCTCTGTATAATATCTAGATGAGAACATCCCCTTTTGGTCATGACCTGTCAACCGTGTCAGCTGCCCAAGCCCGAAACCCAAAAAACTTTTAGCACAGTCTACAGGTCATATTTACAATGGAGGGATTTCATTGAAACGTAGTAGGATGATTCTGTATGATGTCTAGATGAGAACTTCCCCATTTGGTTGCAATCTGTCAACCATGACGACTGCCAGAGCCCCAAACCAGAAAACCTTTAGCACAGTCTACAGGTCACATTTATGGAGGGATTTCAATGTAACTTGGTAGGTTGACTCCATATAATGTCTAGATGAGAACATCCCCTTGTGGTTGCGATCATTCAGCTGTGTCAGCTGCCCAAGCCCAAAATCTGTAAACCTTTAGCACAGTCTACAGGTCGTATTTATGGAGGGATTTCATCGTAACTGTGTAGGGTGACACCATATAATGTCTAGATGAGAATGTCCCCTTTGGTCGCGAGTGGTCAACTGTGACAGCTATAGGGGCCCAAAGCCCGAAAACTTTTAGCACAGTCTACAGGTCATATTTATGAAGGGATTTCATTGTAACTTGGAAGGATGACTTCAGATAATGTCTAGATGAGAACGTCCCCTTTTGGTTGCGATCATTCAGCTGTGACAGCTGCCCAAGCCCAAAATCCGAAAACTAGAAGTCCTTCATGAAATGCACACAAATAGCATGTCGATCTGCATGTTAATCTACGCGTTATGACCACAGTAAGGCTATTAAATTCTGTACATATGGCCTGTGCACAAGCAATGTTTCAGCCAATGGACCTCCGGGTAACCCAGAGGTCCATTGGCAGAAACATTGCCTGTGTTTGTTATGAGTAACCAGGAGAACATGCCAGACTTTGGATGCCATTCAATATGGCAATTGCACACAATTCCTACGTGAAATTAAGCCTAGATAAGCACACAGTTCATGACAGGACTTCTAGTTTTTCTAGTCTACAGGTTGTATTTATGGAGGGATTTCATTGTAACTTTGTAGGATGACTCCATATAATGTCTAGATGAGAACGTCCCTTTTGGTCGCGATTGGTCAACTGTGACGGCAACAGGGGCCCAAAGCCTGAAAACCTTTAGCACAGTCTACAGGTTGTATTTATAAAGGGATTTCATTGTAACTTGGTAGGATGACTCCAGATAATGCCTAGATGAGAACATCCTCTTTTGGTCATGATCATTCAACCATGATGGCTGCCCGAGCCCAAAACCCGAAAAACTTTAGCACAGACTATAGGTTGTATTTATGAAGGGATTCATTGTAACTTGGCAGGATGACTCAGTATAATGTCTAGATGAGGATGTCCCCTTTTGGTTGGGATCGGTCAACCGTGGTGGCTACACGGGCCCAAAGCCCAAAAACCTTTAGCTTAGTCTACAGGCCGTATTTGTGAAGGGATTTCATTGTAACTTGATAGGATGACTCGTTTTGGAGTAATTTCACTGTAACTTGGTAACTTTGGTTGACTTGCATTAACTGTGAGGGTAACAAACATTAACTGTGAGGGCCACATTAACCCACCCCTCAATTCTGTAGTACAGTCTACACCTCATATTATTTTTTATCAAAAACATAGCATACAGGGAACAGAATTGAACATATTCCCAGTTATCACAATTCTTGTCTTATTTGATAATCCTTTCATAAACATTGAACATTATCCTTTTCATCAAACACAACACACAGACAAGTTAAGCTACAGTGTCATTGACACTTTCATATTAACATAACAGGTGAATTTTGGGTACATAGTTATTTTAAACCTCCATTCATCAACTCCTGTACAACACCAGGCTGCACTTCCACATTTACAGATATCAAGCTGAAATTTGTCACCTGAGGTAATTTTACCAGAAAAGAGACATGGGATGGTCCCATTTGCATTTGATGTTGCTTTAATAGTAAAACCTTCAACCACAGCAACTCTGGGAGCCTGGAGTTCTAGTGGAATAGTTGTAAACACCATGGGGGCCTCGGCTAGTTGTAAATAAGTGTGAGTTTATAAAAAGTTTTGGTTGCATTGTTTGGGGACCTTAACATCAATTTCTCTAGAAAATCAACTTTTAATTTGAATATAGCTGAAATTGGATTGTAGCCAGTTGATAGACAGCCTTCATGTTGTGAGTTTGTTTTCTCATCCCTTTGCTGCTGTATGGCTATTGCCAAGGAGACCTCCATCGGAGGTACAAGAGAGCACACACCAGCTCGCAGTGAATCTTCCTTACAAACATTCTCCTTCCATGGTAGTTTCCAACAGCTGCAGCGCAGATACACAAGTAAAGTCCATTACTGACGAATCTTCCTAACTAATAAATTTACTCTGAGCAATGTCACAAATGACTCTTTTGACAGTGTTTGGAAGAATAGAATCAAATGGGCCTATCACCACCCCGTCATACACAAACTAGGTAAATTTCACGCAGAAGAGTTTCCAAGAGGTAAACTATCATTCCACCATTCTTTCGGGGCTAAGATGTTTTGTACACCAGGGAAAGCCTGTGATTCTTATAGAATCACTCCGTCTAGTTCATTTTTTTTTCCACACATTTTGTCAGTACGATTCTGAAGCCATATTTGAACTGATTTTCACACAATTTTGCACATGCATAGAGGGGCACAAAACTTAAAAATGTACTGAAGCCGAATTTTCGATTTAACCCCCTTTTGCCAGAATTGAAAAAAACTCAAAATTAGGGTTTATCAGCACTTTCTCAAAACGTGTATTGTAGATTTTTTTTAAACATTCATCAAGGGGCACGGTGGCATTGTGGTAACCAGTTCTCGTCAGATCACCGAAGTTAAGCAACATCAAGCCTGGTTAGTCCACGGATGGGTGACCGTCTGAGCGATCGATTCGGACTCCCACGTTGTGTCCTTGGGCAAGGCACTTAACCCCGATTGTCCACATGGGGGCACGATGATGCTGTGTGCTAAGACATACTGCATGTCGATGGTGCACATGTCTTCAACCAATCTAACCCTGCCTGTGCTGCAGTGCGGAGTTACAATGTTGGGGAGCTGGCAGCTGCACGGCGTTGCTTGGTAGTTCTCTCAGGGTACTCCGGCTTCCTCCACCCGTAAAACTGTCACGGTCATGATTAGCCATTGTGCATAAGTATGTGACCTAAACACCAATAAATAAATAAATAACATTCATCACCGTTAGACCTGACTGACACTACAATTGATATACAAGAGATATTGGTCTAAGCATTTGTTAACCCTACACAGGCTGTCAAAGATAAAAATTTTGATAAAATGGGCTGTTTTCGGGCACCCAGAGCACCCGATGGGTACAGGAGAGATAAACAAAACTTACTTTATTGGAAGTAGAATTCACCGAGGATCATTTTTGTAAGTAATAAGGGTATTAAAAAAACCAGGTGTTAACCCGTTTTGGGCAGGTTAAACAGTGATACTTCTCAAAAGCTTAAAAATTCATGTCTTCCATGGATTTCTCTAAATGAGTATTGTGGATTTTCAAGAAAAATTGGCCATTTGCAGGTCTTGATGTGACATTACAAGCTGCATCGACAGCATAATCCAGTAAGCATTTGTTAACCCTCTGCAGGCTCTCAAACATCAAACGATAAAATGAGCTGTGTTCGAGTACCCGCAGCACCCAACGTGCAGCAGAGAGATAAATAAAAACTTCCTTTATTGGAAGTGAATTCACCGAGGATTATTTTTGTAAGTAATAAGGGTATTCAAAAAACAATTCTTAACCCGTTTTGGGCTGGTTAAACAATGATACCCATCAAAAGCTTAAAAATCATGTTTTCCCTGGATTTCTCTGAAAACATCTTGTAGATTTTCACAAAAAATTGGCCGTTTGCAGGTCTTGGTGTGACATTACAAGCTATATGGAAAAAATATTCCTGTTAGCATTTGTTAATCTTTTACAAGCTGCCAAACATCAAAATTTTAGATACATTTGAGATAAAATGTTCTTGATGTTTGATTGTCACCATTTTCTGTGTGTAATTACTGAGGTTGTACTCCTTGGAAGTTCAATTTCTCATTATTTCACTTTACCAGGTTGTGGATACCTTTGTGAACACTGCCATTCTTACATTTATTAACCAATTCATTTGAATTGTGATGCAGTACAAGTCAAAATAAGTTGTAGGATAACCACTATAAACTATGTATCTTTCTCTTCCTACACTGATAAGACCAGAAACTGACATCATTTTCTGGAAAGCTCTCACTGGCAGCCATCTTGAATTTTGGACCGCACCCAGAACCACTCGTTCTCATCCCAAGGTACCCAAGAAGTTTCGTGAAGATCGGTTCATAAATACAGCCTCTAGCCCAAGCCGTATTGACATGTGCACTTACTGTGTATAAGTAGCACTGAATAAATCAAAGTTCATCTAATTTGCATAATTTCTTCATGAGAAAAAACCCTGTATTATATGTGATGTATTCCATGTTACTAAACATTCATTCAAAATTTTATTCAAATCAGAACCTTCATATAGAAGTTCTGTACCAAGAACTGATTGTACCTAATTTTGGTACAAAACGGTGATAACAAAGGTACTCAAGAAGTTTAGTAAAGATCGGTTCATAAATACGGCCTCTAGCCTGAGCCGTATAGAAGTTGTGTATAAAAAACTGATTGGACCTAATTTCGGTACAAAATGGCCACTGGCAGCCATCTTGAATTTTGGATCGCACCCAGAATCACTCGTTCTCGTCCCATATACAGCCTCTAGCCCGAGCCGTATTGACATGTGCACTTACAGTGTATAAGTAGCACTGAATAAATCAAAGTTCATCTAATTTGTATAATGTCTGCATGAGAAAAAAACCCGAATTATATGTGATGTATTCCATGTTACTAAACATTCATACAAAAATTTATTCAAATCACAACTTTCATACAGACGTTCTGTACTAAAAACTGATTGCACTAACTAAAGTACAAAATGGCTGCTGGTGGCCATCTTGAATTTCAGACCGCACCCAAAAACACTTGTTCTCATCCCACGGTGATAACAAAGGTACTCAAGAAGGTTCGTAAAGATCAGTTCATAAATACGGCCTCTAGCTCGAGCCGTATTGAATTGTTGAAGGACAGATGGACGGACAGACAGATGGACGACTGCCCATGGCATAACCTCAAATTTGACTTACGTCAAAGTTGAGCTAAAAATTTGACTTACGTCAAAGTTGAGCTAATAAAAATAATTTGAGGTGTAGACTGTACTAAAGAAGTGAGGGGTGGGTTAATGTGGCTCTCACAGTTAATGTATGTCAACCAAAGTTACCAAGTTACAGTGAAATTATTCCAAAACGAGTCATCCTATCAAGTTACAATGAAATCCCTTCATAAATATGGCCTGTATACTGTGCTAAAGGTTTTTGGCCTCAAACCTGCATATGAAATTTTGTGACCATCGGACAAGAACTACAGGGTGTAGCCTGTGCTAAAGGAAAATGTGAACAGACGCACAGACTCCCGCACGCGTGATGGCAATAGTTTTTCTTAACTTTGTCAAGTTAAGCTAAAAATTGTAACAAAACAATTGTTTTATGAACAGAATCTTGCTAAAATAGGGCTCCTTTTGCTTGTATCCTTGAAAAAATACTCATGTTACAAATTTTCTTTGAAAAATAATTTAACAAGTGCGTGATAAGTGCATCATGTCAGGTTTCAAGAACATTGATTCAAAGTGAAATAATGGTAAACTCTACTAACAAGGGGCATAACTCTGGTAATTATGCATAAATAATGGTGAAAGTCAAAACTTTATCAAAAACTAACTGAATTATATCGACAAATGAAGTGTCAAAAAAATTCAATGATAATCACAGTGTTTACAAGAAACTGAAATGAAACAATGTTAATCTGAACTACCAAGGGGCATAATGCCAGTAATTACACAGAAATAATGGAGAAAATCGAACTTCGTCAAGAAAATATCAAAGTATATCATCATACAGTACAAGTCAAAATAAGTTGTAGCATAACCACAATAAGCTAAGTATTCTGCTGAATTATTACCAAGCCTCGCTTCAGATTTTTTGCTCTTCATATCGTCTGCTCGTCCACTACCAATTTTTTCTTCATGCACGCAAAAAATTTATGCCCACCGGGTTGAATGGGTTTAAACACCAAAAAACAAATAAGTACATGCACAAATTACTGAACTGAGTTGCTGAAATGGATGGGAATCCCAGTGAGATTTTTAGTGCTGTGTTTTACACAGTGCATCATTTCTGAGGCCTGCATGCTTCCATAATCATGCACAAATATGTACTGCGTGTCTCATTTCCCATAAAGATAGTTTTTTTCATGCACTTTAAATATCCACAGAACAATTTACCTGTAAATTACATTAATTTTTTGCTGACAAATTTATGCATATTAAATTGCAGTTTCATTCATATTAATAGGGTGGAGTTCGGGAAATCAGTTGTTCTAATGCTATCTATCATTTGACTGATCAACTTTCAATTTTTAATGAGATTTCAACCAAATGGCAACATGAACCATGTATGGGTTGTTTGTCACATTACTGTACAGCCACCATGGAATTGTATTATGGTCAAAATCCGCGCGTGGGTAGTTTTGCCCACTGCACTTTTGTCAATCAATAATGAGTAGTTTTCAGCAAATATGCAATGAAAGAAGCACCAGGTCATACCTGGTGCTTCATTCATTGAAAATTTGAGGGCGGTTCCATTGTTTTATGTCAGAGAGTTACTGTGAACATATATGTGGAAATATTGTCCACACGTGGATTTTGACCTTTCAACGATGGCTGCACTGTATGTAATAAAACAATATGTAACAAAACAAAACTGACTGCCATCCAATTATTTGATAATTGTTCCAGATTGTTCAATTCAAGACATACATGTATAAGTTCTCATATACATAGTTTTCATATTACATTTTGATTGTTAGATATATCCCCATATTCTTGGTACATGTATGGTCCCAAACTCTAAATTGCTGACATTAAATGATTTGCATAGGGATTGTATGTTGCTGGTATTCAGCAGTTTTTCTTGGAAGAAAATATCATGCAGAAAATAATTTATGCATAACTTACTTCACACTAATGAGATGCAAGTGTTGTGTGTTTTGGAATTCCCAAGTTATCTATGCATATTCATTTTCCTTGAAAGAATGCAGTATCGGAACTAAAAGTTGCAATCTACATGCCCTGTAAACTGATGAAACTGACAAGTTTTGATAGTCAATAATACAAAAGAACTGTTTGCATCTTTATATTTCTAAGAGTGTTTGAACAATAGAATTACAGATGCATGATTGGATAACAAATAGCAGGCTTTGAATATAAATTATTTATTTATTGGTGTTTAAGGTCACATACTTTTGCACAATGGCTAATCGTGAACCGTGACAGTTTTATGGGTCAAGGAAGCCGGAGTACCCAGAGAGAATCACTGAGAAACGACAAGCAACTGTCAGCTCCTCAACAGTCTAATTCTGTTCAAGCTCCGCTCAAGCAGGGTTACTGCGGTTGAAGACATGCACATCTATGGTCATCATGCCCCCATGTAGGCAACCGGAATAGTGTGCCTTGCCCAAGGACACAGCGCGGGTCGTCTCGGATGGAAATCAAACTCGGGACCTCTAGCATAGAAGTCCAACAGTCTACCACTGAGCTGCCGTGCTCCCTTTTGAATATAAAAACCACATTGTTTAAATACATGAAGTTCATTATTTTAAACTTCCTTAACAGTGCACCTTAACAATTCTAGACCACTCTTTTAACTCCCTTTGTTCTCACAGGAATGAACCACCGTTTTACAAGAATTAGATTCCAGGAATTCCATTGAAAAATGAGGCAGATGATAGCCACATATCTTTAAGCCCATTTTAAGGGAATGTCAGATAATATCCTCAACCTATTAACAACAACATGGCTCACCAAAATTGGCCTTAGAACAATTCAGACACTTATCTTTTATTTATTTAAAATGTGACATTGATTTTATATTGGAGAACAACAGATTGTTGGATCATTTTCCTAAATAATCCTGAAATGTTATGGCAAATTCAATGCTATGATCCATAAAAAGTTTTTGTTCAGTTTATCAAACATCCACTTCCTCACATTTTTTCAGATGCTCTCATTGAAGAATTATTGAAAATTTCAGCTTCACATTAGAGGAAAATATTCTTTGATTTCTTGTAGGCATTGTGTATAATGGCTATGATTGATTTTTAGTTCACTTGTGTCAGGAACCCTGTTGAATATGATTACTATAGGAGTGATTTATTCTGTGAAAGTAGATGTATGTGTTGCTGTGGCACACTATGTTTTCTTTTTTAGATGTATTTGGATGTCAAAGTAATAACATGAAATGATAGCTTTAATATTTAGACTTTTTAATGGGTCCTGCAAAATCACATCCTGCCACAATAGGAGTAACCCTGTTAATTTTTATCTCTAAATGCAAAGATTTATCAGCATTTCTCTCTGTTCCAATTGGAACACATAGAAGTGGAGCAGTGCATGTGTGTGGTGGCAGACAAGTTTTGCTTGACTTGTATAATAGAATTTGGTAAGTTATACCTAGGCTCCTAGGGTGAGTCTGCTGGCATGGGCTTCATTATGAGTGATGTGGACTGGACTGGACTTCCCAAGATGGTTCGGTCCACTGTCAACGTGGTCCAGTCCAGAATGGTCCAGGTCACTCCGGTCTGGTACCCATGCCTGGACCGGTCCAAAGCAGTCCGGTCCAGTCATATGTTAATGAATTGCCTGTTTCTTCAAGTTGTTAACCTATATATTAAAAAATAAAATTGACTGCTTTGCAAAGAGTGCATATACAATTTTTGAGGATTGTGTGTAACATTGTCTGTCTCTGGTGGCAAGGGCACACTGCAATAGCCAATGCAGTAATGTGAATACACACTACTATATTCATTTCACATCTGTTTTTAGGCAGTACACATTATTGAACGTAGAAAAAATGTTGAATAAAATTCACGTATTTCACATGTTGAATAAAATATGGAACTATTTAAAAGGGGACCATATCTTATGATTGGAAGAACTCAAAACAGGGTTTTTGTGAAAAAAAAGATGTCAAATAAATACTCAACACAACATTAATTTAAAGTCTCGCGAGTGACGAGAAGTCAGAAGTAGGCAACATCAAAGCATGCAGCCACAAGTCGGCAACATCAAAAGCAAGTGGCCTCCCACAAAGCTGCGTTCAACAGAATCTCTGACACGTGCAGCATGGGGATCGTGACATCTCTATATGCGATGTTTTCATGGCATCAAATATTCGACTATTACCCACTTATGCGATAAATTTGTGACAGTTGGATCAATGGAAAATAGTGGACCAGACTGCAGCCCAGGGGTGGACTGCGGACCAGACCAGTCTGGGGCAGTCCAGTCCGCATCACTAAGCATTATTATATTGATTGAACTTGACTTCATACAGTGGATCCCACTTAATTGGATATTTTTTTTAGCTGCGACGAGCAGCTCTATATGTGGCAATGTCGGTGTGTCTGTCGGTCGGTCGGTTGGTCTGTCGATCGGTCTGTTGATCGGTCTGTCGATCGATCGGTCTATCACCAACGAGTTTAAAAAACAACTCCTAAAATACTTGAATGACACCATACTTGGTATGCAAGTGTATCTTCATGATGTCTACACCCTCTCAATAGTGCATGTCATTCGGATAATTTCTGTCACATTTATGGACTTGTCACCAATGAGTTTTTTTGTCACCAAGTTTTTTTGTCACCAACAAGTTTTAAAACATCATTGGAATTGCACAAATCATCGCAGCTTCGGCACTGTGACAGTGCGCTCTAGTTTAATTGAGTAACCCTGTTAATTGCATATATTTTTGAAACATCAAACTATTTACCAACCTTCGGTACAAATTTGACCTGTTAATTGCTGATAGGTTATAGAGTAAATTCCTGTTAATTGAATAAAAAAATCAAGTAATCTATTGAAGAGTTATCCTGACAACAACTGAACTTTCCATGTTCATGGACCAATCTGGCCACAGTACACCAAATATAGGCATTTAATCTGTAATACCCCTGTTTGACAGAGCTCTACAAACTGTTAAACAAGATACAAGAGAATAAAGGCCCAGTTTATCCCCAAAATACAAGAAAATGACCAAATTCATGTACTAGTAATTGAATTGTTAATTGAATATTTTTCATTGGCAAATTGGTTATTCAATTAACAGGGGTCTACTGTACTTGTGTTTTTATGTCATGAGAGAGCCATAGATGCTGAAAGTGACCCTAAACTCCTATAAATAATAAAGCTCTCTTTGATTGCTATGCATTTTGGAAGGTTTGAAGCCCAAATTGGCACCTACATGTAGATGTAGGCAAGCCAGAAAATAAGCAGTTCTGTCATTTGCAGAATGAGGTTCCCAAAGGGCGAATTTGCTGATGCTATCCTATACAGTGGGCCAATTTATCCTCTGGGTACCTCTTTGTGTTCAGGATTGAGACCCTGATTCAGATTGAGGTTCACAGAGGGTAAATTTAGTAACACACACAGCAGGGTAGCATCACCAAATTCACCATCTAGGAACCTCGTTTTGCAAATGACAGTCTGCTTATTTTCTGGCTTGAATGTAGGGTTAATTTTGTCTTTGAAGTAACAGAGATGTGATGATAAACGTGATTTAGTAACAGAAAGAATGGAATGTGTTTTGGTTGTGTTCGATCACATCTTTTTTTGGTTTACATCATTTTATAGACTGTGCTGCTTACAAACCAGTTTCCATTTTGTAATTACTCCAGTGATTATACCCCCACAAAACGAAGTTTAGAGGGGGTATATAGGAGTCAACTTGTCCATCGGTCGGTCGGTCTGTCATTGACAGGTGGCCATATTGAATTTTGCAAAATACTTGTGGAGCGAACTACTTCTACAGTTTTTGCTGCATTTTCATGAACCTCAATATAAATTGATCGACATGATGAGGAGCAGTGCGTGACTTAAATTTTTTCCAGATCTGATTCAAGATGGCCGACTGGAGGCCATATTGGATTTTGCAAAATACTTGTGGAGCGAACTACTTCCACAGTTTTAGTTGCATTTTCATGAAACTTCACCAAAATGATCAACATGATGAGGAGCAGTGCGTGGCATAATCTTTTTCCCGATCGGATTCAAGTTGGCCAACTGGCGGCCATATTGAATTTTTTTTTTTTACTTAGAAAAATTGAATGTCCCTTTTCAGTCACCCACACTAGGCCCTATGCCACAGTGGGGGTATACCGGCTGACAGACCATCTCTAGTTGATATCTGACCTTCCTCTCAATGTCGGGTACGTGTACTATTAGCTCAAATACAAAACCATTTCACATTTATGTACATATTTGTCCTGTTAATTGTATTGAGTCTGCCTTTATTATTCCAGATGTGTGTGGATTTGTTAAACAAGTTCTGCTTTACTGGTAAAATAGGACAAGGTAACCATTGTCATGTATGGGAGTCCTCTAAACTGGGCAACATGGGTATAAACGATTGACTGGACTTGACTTTATATCCATGTTGTGGTCATGATTAGCTATTGTGCAGAAATATGTGACCTTAAACACCAATAAATAAATGTATGTGGGATGTAGAAATTTCACTTGAGGGGTGAGATATGTGTTCTAGATACAAGACTTGTCTTGCATCTGGTGCAAATCACATGTCCTTTCTAAACCTAAAACCAATTGTTGGTAATTTTTCTCCCACCAAAACGTGGCTTGACATCAAGTGGGTTTGAAAATGGATCACTTTGCCCCTGATTTACCTGGAAGGAGAAAAAGTGTAGTATATGCCAAGGATAAAAACATGTACCCGAAAAACAAATTTCACTGCATCTAGGGCATCTTAAGGCATTGAATGGATGAAAAAATTGCTGAGATGCACCATGACAGAGCTCAAAGCATTCACATTTACATTGCATGCCATGTTTCGTTGGTTGGTGAGATACATTTGTTCCTCCCAGGTATCACATTAGGGATATACAGAAAGTGAGAGAGAAAATATGATATGACCCTGGCCAGGGATTCTTCTGCCTTCTTGGGAAAGGATCCGGGGCCCATGCAGTCGTGAAAATTCACGTCATGAAGGCTCCAATTGAATATTTGTTTGGGAAATAAAACACACAAAGAATAAGAAATGTTACCTTTGTATTGAACTGAGAACATTAGTACAGAAGATATTAAATGTATAGTTCATGTAATATGTTTTATAACAAACAGTCGCATGAAATAATGATCAGTTTCTGAAATCTCTATCAAATAAATTGTTCTTGTACTATTAATGATGAAGATATCTGTGCGATAGTCTACATTCTGTGGCTTGTCAGTTGTTTCTAGGCAAGTCTTGGCTGCCTATAGACAAGGTTCCTCAGATGTAATTTGCAAACATATCTAAAAACTGCCTGTTGGCGCGCCTACTTTTGTTGCAGCAAAAAGTGATGAAAGTCGAAATTAGACCTTCAAGAATTAAAGAATTAAATTTTTATTTTGCCCTGATAGGGAGGCATTTTAAATCTGCATTGTCCATCCATCCATCCATCCATCCATCCATCCATCCATCCATCCATCCATCCATCCATCCATCCATCCATCCATCCATCCATCCCATCCATCCATCCATCCATTCTGAATTTTTTTGTCCATCTGGAGCCATAACTCTATAAAGCTTTGGTGGATTTCCATAAAACATAAGGGTAAAGACCAGTGGAAGGTCTGTTGCACAGCAACTCCATGCTCGAGTGATAAAGGTCAAGGCCACAGGAATGGGAAAACTTAATTCTTCCACGAATCAGGTTTTTCATCCTGAACAAATTGAACACAACACTTTTCATTCCAGTATTATATGCTATTTGGTCATAGTTCGGGGGCATCTGTGGCCCGTAGGTCACCATTAGTCTTGTTTGAATGAGGACTGAGATTGGGAAATATTTGGTTTGAATTGGGAAAAATCATGCCAAAATGCCATTGAGAAAGGATCCCATATTTGTCCCTTGTCAGGCCGTTAGATTACCCCAATTTCACACCGTTTACAGGTGTGCCCACATTAGAGAAGGTTTGAAGGCATCAAGAAATTTTTTTTAAATTCTCTCTGCCTCTTCTACATTTGAGATTAACTTCCATCATAATATGGCCATAGAAACACAATGAAAGGCATGGCAATAAAACATAACAGGATAAAGCTGTTATTTCTAGTTTTAATGTTCCCAAATTGGGACAAAAGGGTGTGCCCAAAATAAATGAGTTTAAAGGCCTACCTGTAGACACCCAAAATAAACCCTGCTGGCTGTTAAGAGTTATTATAAAACTGAGTAAAATGGTGAATTGAGTTTGGTTTATAGAGTGAATACCAGCTAACAGTTTAAAGTCTTAATCTGGGTATTCTTTAAGAGTGCTGGTATCCTTAAATGACCGTTATTCTTTGGATAAGCTTCATGTTTAGTTTGCAGTTTATTATATTTTGATCTTTTTTGATTTGTTTTGTCACCATCCTTTGGAGAATGTCCAACCAATTCTTTGTGAACACTTTGTGGTAATTAAGCATTCCACCAATTAAATGAATAAAAAAATGTTGTGAATCTATGAACTCTAAATTTGTCATTCTGAATCTATGAACTTGAAATTTTTCATTGTGAATCTAGGAACTCACAATTTTTAGCTCAACTTGACAAAGTCAAGCTGAGCTATTGCCATCACTTCTCGTCCCTTGGCATATGTATTACGTACATACATCCACAATTTCCTTTGGCACACCTCACAGGTCACATTTATGATCAGATCGCTTTGAAACTTTGTATGCTTGTTTGGGGTGACCTTTAGATGGGAGCTATCGATTTTCTTCAATTTCCGTCAAAAAATGTTGCCGCGGCCAATGTTCTTAGAACTTCGTTTAGTCAGAAGACCTCAATATTTCCCTTTGGCACACCCTATAGGGCACATTTATGATTGGATTGCTTTGAAACCTGGCATGCTTGTTTGGGGTGACCTCTAGATGGGAGCTATCGATTTTCTTCAATTTCCGTAGAAAAATGTTGCCGCGGCCAACGTTATAAGAACTTAGTTTAGTCAGAAGACGTCAGTATTTCCCTTTGGCACACCCTACAGGTCACATTTATGATCGGATTGCTTTGAAACCTGGCATGCTTGTTTGGGGTGACCTCCAGATGGGAGCTATTGATTTTCTTCCATTTCCGTCAAAAAATGTTGCCGCTGCCAACGTTCTTAGAACTTAGTTTAGTCAGACCTCAATATTTCCCTTTGGCACACCATACAGGGTACATTTATGTTTGGATTGCTTTGAAACTTGGCATGCTTGTTTGGGGTGACCTCTAGATGGCAGCTATCGATTTTCTTCCAATTCCGTCAAAAAATGTTGCCGCTGGCAACGATCTTTGAACTTAGTTTAGTCAGGCATCAATATATTCCTTTGGCATGCCCTACAGGGCACATTTATTATCAGATCGGTTTGAAACTTTGCATGCTTGTTTGGGGTTACCTCTAGATGGGAGCTATTGATTTTCTTCAATTTCCATCAAAAAATGTTGCCTTTGGCAATGACCTTCGATGAACTTAGTAAAAACTTACTGCAGTTAAGCATCAGTATTTCCATTTGACACACCCTGCAGGGCACATTTAAGATTGGATCGCTTGCAAACTTGGTGTGCTTGTGTGGGGTGACACCTATATGGGAGCTGTCGATTTTCTTCCATTTCTGTCAAAAAATGTTGCCACTGACCTTTGAACTAAGTTTAGTCAGACCTCAATATTTCCCTTTAACACACCCTTCAGAGCACATTTATGATCGGATCACTTTAAAACTTGGTATGTGTGTTTGGGGTGAACTCTAGATGTGAGCTATTGCTTTTTTAAATTTCCGTAAAAAATTATTGTCGTTATCACCAGCCTTTGAAGTTACTGCATTTGTGCATCAACTTATCCCTTTTGTACTCTCTGCAGGGTATATTTATGGATTTCCATAACCCCCCCCCCCCCCCCCCCCCCCCCCCCAAAAAAAAAAAAACCATTGCCACAAAGCAGTGACCTTCTACTTAGTGCATTTGTGCATTAACATCTTCGCCTCAGAGGGTACATTCATTATCAGGTTGTTTTGAAACTTTGTATGCTTATGCAGGGTGACAAAGATAGCTATTGATTTTCTTTTCATTTCCATCAAAAACTGTTGCTGTTAGCAACAATTTTTGAATTTATTGCATTTGTGCATCAACATTCTTTGACATGGCCTACAGGCCACATTTATCATAGGATTGTTTTTGAACTTGGTGTGCTCGTTAGTCAAGAACTCTAAATAAGAGCTGTTGATTAGCATTCATTTCTGTGAAAAAAGTTACCATTTACAATAACCTCTGAACATACTGCATTTGTGTATCAACATTCTTCCTTTAGCCAGTCTTACAGTTTACATTTAAAAATGCATGGATTACTCTGACGTTGTGCACACACAATGCTGTTATGTTGAAATTTCATCAAATAACATTTGTACCAATGATCTTCAATTTTGCCATTTCATTTATAATTTTCCAAGTTCAGGTTTGTCAAGTTGAGCTACAGTGTCATTGACACTTTCATTTTAGAAGACTATGACTCTCGAAATCAAATCTTTATAAATTTAATTCAAATCCTAGCTTATGGCACCTGCTCGGAACAAGCTCTACTTTGAATATAAGCTTTTTAGTCGTGTTGTGACGAAGTCAAACGCGACTTATAGTTTGATGAATGGCAGGGTGGTTTCGGGCGTAAACAATTGGTTTCCGGATGATAACTTGATAATGGTTCAACCCATGTTCATGAAACTTCATAGGTAGGTTGGTATCGGTGAGATGAAGAAACCTATTAATTTTGGACTTGCTTGGTCAAAGGTCAAGGTCACAGTGACCTTGAACATAGTAAATTGTAAACAATTGGTTTCCGGATGATAACTTGACTACGGTTCAACCCACATTCATGAAACTTCATATGTAGGTTGGCCTTCATGAGAGGAAGAACCCTATTTATTTTGGACTCACTAGGTCAAAGGTCAAGGTCACAGTGACCCTGAACATAGTAAATCAAAACAATTGGTTTCCGGATGATAACTTGATAATGGTTCGATCCATGTTCATGAAACGTCATAGTTAGGTTGGCATCAGTGAGAGGAAGAAGCCTCTTTATTTTGGACTTGCTAGGTGAAAGGTCAAGGTCACAGTGACCTTCAACATAGTAAATCGTAAACAATTGGTTTCCGGATGATAACTTGATAATGTTTCGACCCACGTTCATGAAACTTCATAGATAGGTTGGCATCAGTGAGAGGAAGAACCCTATTTATTTTGGACTTGCTAGGTGAAAGGTCAAGGTCACAGTGACCTTCAACATAGTAAAGCGTAAACAATTGGTTTCCGGACGATAACTTGATAATGGTTTGATTCACATTCATGAAACTTCATAGGTAGGTTGGCCTAGGTGAGTGGAAGACCCCTATTTATTTTGGACTCACTAGGTCAAAGGCCAAGATCACAGTGACCTTGAGCATAGTAAATCGTAAACAATTGGTTTCCAGATGATAATTTGACAATGGTTCCATCTACATTGAGTACGTTCATGAAACTTCATAGGTAGGTTGGCATTGGTGCAAGAAAGATCCCTATTTATTTTGGAATCACTAGGTCAAAGGTCAAGGTCACAGTGACCCTTCACATAGTAAATTGTAAACAATTGGTTTCCGGACGATAAGTTGATAATGATTAAACCCACTTTTGTGCTGTCACAACTTGACATTGGATCGGTGATCCTATCGGCATTTTTTTCTATTATTATTACCTCCTTGCACGCTATCAATTCAAAATAACAGATTAAATGCTCAATTTTACATGAGTAGCTATAGGAACACACCAGTGAAAGAATAACACTGCGAAGCCAGAGATATAAGAAAGGATACAGTTAATCGATCCCAGCAAGAAACCATGCAGAGTGACGCCATGATGTCACCATCATGTTTTTAATTTAAATTGATATTATTAAACAATTACTAACGTACTATGCATAGCATTTTTATTTATCTTAATTCCGCTGCCTAAATTGGACATGCTTAGCACCCTAAGTTCCAAGACTCTGACCACCTGGTAATTAAGATAAATTGGCACTCTCGCCATCTTTCGGCAGAATGCAATGTTATGCAGTCTGCTTCAACAACAGGTCCCGTGACCTCTGATCCAGATAGTATTTTTATATAGCGGTCACATACCTCATACATCAACCCTCCTTTCCTGAAAATACTGCTATTTACATATGACAATTAGTCATTAAACTCATTATTGTGAATAGTTAAACACACTGACAATTCAACAGTACAAGTGTGTGAAAGGTGTTGGATCCTTTCACCCCAATTCCTGTTCACCCCCGAGTCATTTCGTGCCAGTACCCATTTGCATTGGGTCGTTTTGCCCAAATTCTATAAATTGAGTTAAATCAGCCTATAAGGTAACAGTCACTGTTAGCTTACTTACCACAATTGGTCTATCTTTGCCCTCAGTCCAGGTAGACTTGAGGTGGTAAGTAGTCTTACAGAGACCTGTGTCTGGGACCTCCTTAGGAGAGGTACTAAGAAGTATTAACTGTTAGAGTGCTGGAAGCTCATATTTGGGCTTTACTAAAAACCACAGGCTGTGACTATAACATCTGCACTTGACTGAAGGTGGTTTCATATTGACCCTGGCGAGAATCAAATTTTGTTGTTGACACCTTGCTCAGTTACATTTGATTGGATAGTGCCTCTTGGCACTATCCAATCAAATGTAACAGAGCAATATATGGTGAAAGGACATCTGTGGTCAAGAAAAATGTAGCACTCTACCAATTAAGAGGACTTTGCCTACCTGTGACAGGTAGAGGGGCTTCATGCCATCCCTCACTCTGGGTACAGACATATCTAATCTGATAACTCTGAATCAATCTCTCATCAAGTTATCCTCAGTTGAAATGATTATAATTTATGGAAAAATCCCCCCTCCCTCTGGAATTATCTTAACTGTTTTGAGGCTGCTAACATCAACCAAGCCACCAAAACATCGCTTCGACAAAGAAACAGAATGCATGCATTAGTTCAAATAGCATATCCTGTAACATGGTTGATGATTTTCACTTGCTTCTTCATGATAGTTTTAATTCCACGTGAGTTGGTGTCTGTTATATGTGTTTGCTGTTAACCAGTTACGGAAATCATAACCAGTCACATTTGTGACCGATTATTGACCGGTTAACCTGCTAACCGTTTCAGCCCTACCAAGTAATAACCTCTTTATTTATTAAACCAAAACAAATAAATACAAAAATTTTCAAATGTGTAAAAGTTTTCTGACAGCCTTATTCTTTCTCATTCTTTTTGCAAAGTCTGAAGTTTCCTCTTCTCCTACTCCTAGTTCAGCTATTCGAACGTCTCGACAGCTGCAATGTTCGGATAGCTGAACTACCTCTTCTCCCACTTCGACGTATCTCTGGTTGTAACTCTGAATCTTAATTTGCATTGATTTTGCTCTACAACTCTCTTTTTCCTTCTTTTCATCCACCTAATCATCACTTACTTTCCATCATTCAGAGACCAGCCTAGAGGGGAATTTTAGGGAGACTTCAAGTCTCCCTCCAGAAAAAATAGGGAGACTGCAGAGTCATGTAGGGAGACTTCACAGGCAAGTGGGGAAAATTAAGAATATTCATGTACCACACCTGCCGCCAATTCATATTTTCAATTTGTGGTCCTCCATTAACGTCCAAATAATCCAGGTCCAGTTGTCTATGATGCATCTGTGCCAGGTTAAAAAATCACAAAGTAATTATTGACTGAAAATCCCCTCACTGCTACCCTCTCCTTCATGACCCCTCCCCTCTTCTTAATGCCAATCCCCCAGCACTCTCCTGTGGTTGCCTTTCACCAAAGTCTACTAAGCTAATAATTTCCTAAGTCTGAAAGTGTGAACAGGACCAGATGTAAGAAGGTTGCTTGGGAGGTACTTTGTTAGTTAATAAACAAAATACATTCTGGGGTCGAGAATTTTGTAAAAGAAATGTCATTCCGCATCATTTTTATGGCATTCCGGTGTCATTCCGCATCATTTCGTGTCATTCCGGTGTTTAGGAGGACCCTTTTTCAAGATTGTCCACATGCACACTTGTGTCCTGTACAAAGCTTTTCTTGTCATCACTAAAGCTTTTTTTCATGTGTTTCAATTCCATTCGTGTTTTTCTGGGAATAGACAGCCCAACAGTTAACAGTCGTCAGCAAAACGAAATGAAAATACTGTGTTATAAAATACGTCCGTTGTGTATACATTTTCGGCATCCTATGCGACATAACCTACTTTCAAACTGGGTTATTTTGTTGAGTCGCGTAAGTCACCTATTTTCGTTTCGACACTTGAAGCTCCGACTGAAACGCAACAAAATAGAAATAAAAAAACATCCGCCAAAAGCGACAATGGACAATTGATTGTCGTATGATTTCAAATAAATGGACGTTTATTTGTCGAATTAAAATGCCCATTTATCACACTCGAGCACATTCGATTTACCTCGATAAACCTCGCATCACTCAGTTCAGCCTTTCCTCATTTTGGCCAATTTTTAGAGGGTGACTTGTAATCGCCCCAACCATTTTTCTAGGCGACTTTGGGCTTAGAAGGGCGACATAATCGCCCTAGTCGCCCTCACGGCTGGTCCCTGCCATCATTAATTCCTTGTCATACACAACTCAAACCACTCTAGCATGCCTGGTAACATCAATTTTCCTGACTGCATCAACATATAACTGTGAACATTTTGATGTGAACAAATTGGTTGCACCTAATAATGCATCAAGGGGACCAACTCTGACTTGGTTCATATCGACCAAGATCGATATCATATCAGCCTAGTTTGAAGTCATATTGGGAGTGCTTGATGATGGGCATTTCTCAGAAAGAAAATCATACCTAATAAATAATGACCTGTAAAAATGTTGTTTGTTTTTTTATACCAACCACTCATACACATGATGGGTGATACCCAAGCCTGAAATTAAGCAGACTGTCACCTGCAAAATGAGGTTCCCAGAGTGTGAATTTTGTGATGCTACCCTGCACAGCAGGGTAGCATCACTAAATTTACCCTCTGTGAACCTCAATCTGAATCAAGGTCTCAAACCTAAACAGAAAGATGTACCCAGAGGATAAACTGTCCCACTGTATAGGATAGCATCAGCAAATTCACCCTCTGGGGACCTCATTCTGCAAATGACAGATTGCTTATATTCAGGCTTGGTAACACCATAGACGTTCTTCAACAGAGTTTTCCAAAATGATTATTTATTTGTCAATAAATGAATTAGCTTGCACGTGATATATGGCTTTTCATTATTGTTTCAATATTTTGTCATTTAAACTGAAATGTTTGGGGTGGTTCAAAACATTTTTTGTATTGTATATATCAGTTATCAGTATTTGGGTCTGCAAGGTACACCAATCTGTTTAGTAGCTTCGTCACAATTGCTTTGTCACCAGATAATGATTTTAACATGCATAGATATGTAGTGGAAATGTATAACGGTGGCTTTAAATTCATCAGGATTGATTCTCGCAAATGAATCTTGGAAGGAAAACAATGAGAATTAATTTTGATTCCTGAAAAATGTTTATTTGATTCTTGCCATTGATTCTGAATGTGTCCTGAAAGGCCTGTGAATTTCTTATTTTGTGCTTGTTCATAACAATTCATAATAAGTTATCAACACCTTGACTCAGTGCTGTCTAGTGGAGTCTTTGCTGCCTTCATATATATATAGGCAGCCAAGACTTTACTAGAATCTACAGGCAAGGTGCTGTGACTTCCATCAACAAGACTAATGGAAGCCTGCATGTTGGAAAATACAGGATTTTAGCATGGGGCAATTCAAGTGCAATTAATAAACTAGCTATCATTCAAAAGCATTCATTACGAATAATAAATAACAAAAAATACATTTCCCATACAGACCCCTTATTTAAGAAAAATGAAATACTTAAAGTAGATGATTTGTTTAAATTACATGTACTACTGTTCGCTCATGACTGTCAAAATTGCAGATTACCAGCTTCTTTCAATGATATATTTAAGGTTACTCAGACAGTCCATTTGGTAGGACAACCAGCAGGCTGGACACCTATACATAGAAAAAACATGTACATGATTCCTGGATAAACTTCCTCTATACGCCATCCTGAAACTATGGAACACTTCAGAAGACACAGTTCGAAATATTAGTAATAGGGCTACATTTAAGAAAAAAATAACTTCTACATTCATTTCGTCATATTCGATTTATGTCCGTTGCGATAATCCCTACTACCCAGTCTCCAATGCTTGGGAGGTGCAAACCATTTCTAAAATGGGCAACATGGCTTATTAACGCTCACCCCTGGTCTTGAGTTGATACTCATGTTGTGGTCATGATTAGCCATTGTGCAAAAATATGTGACCTTAAACACCAATAAATATAAATATATATAGATAAACCCTACTGCCCAGATTGCACTTAGTAAATTTTAAAATAATCAATGATAGTAGACCATTAGGAATTTAAACAGACCCGCATTAGAAACATACTAGTCGTGCGATGTGCCTTATTCTGGCATCCTCGTCCAGTGCAACCTGCTGCATTTTTCTCAAGTGGTCCCACTGACCTCGCGTAGAGCAACACACAATTAAGAAGCTACAAACAATACCCTAGAGCAAAAGATTTGCAGTCCGGAACATATATTTGGTCAAGTGCTGGGTCAGGTCGGTTGGCTAATCGCATGCGGTGAATTAGCCCACACCTGACTGGAGTGAGCTGGTTCACGGTATTCAGTGTCCCATGGTGCACCTGCTGACATAGACCCCTTGCCCAGTCATAAAGATTTTGTCCTTTTCAAGTTGGAACGATACTAACCACACGATGGGACTGGTTGTGGTTCTCGCACATTACCCACAGTAATGTCGGTAGTTCGGCAAGACACTGAAACACTGCCCACCCACTGGCTTTTTATACTGGATCATATGTTTGGCCCAAGAAATGAAAAAAAACGATATCCCTATCAAAGATCAGATTAATCGCTTCAAGTTGATCCATTTGGTCACAGTCTATTCGTGATTTCTCTTTCCTTCAGGGGGAGGCAGGTAGACAGCCAATCTGGCTATGCCACTTCCCACGGTATGCTATTTATTATACTTGTATAATATGTTTATTTTTGTTGACCACTTTACATTTATGTATACAGTGAATGAAGAATCTGAATCTGAATTTGATGCCACATTCTAAGTCAAGAAACTCACCAAACTTGGAACTAGGCCCTCTAGAGTTACATTCTAGTAAATATGTAAATGTGAGGTTTGTTGTTTACTATGGAATATTTACTGGTTGCACTGGCAAGTGTATAACAGTACTCTCAGATTCTAAATTATTTAAGAACAGAAAATTTATTCTTGCACCCTTAATTGCAAGAATCAAAAACTGATTGTGAATCAGGATAAATCTTAAGACCTGGGGAGGGTGATTTTTGTATATTGATAGTGATGGTAGAGGTACATGTAGATGTGTGGGGAATGGGAGATAGATTTGGTATGTAAAGTTCACTGGCAATTGTTTTTATGAATGATTTTCTCAAGGCATCTACATTAATGTACTTAAGCCATTAATTTAATTAAATAAGCTATTTGTGTTCGAAATGGGATTTGCTCCGATGATATCTGTACATGTATTATGATAGTATAGATTGATAATTTCCAATTTGAGTTTTGGACTAGACATGGCATGTGGCACTTTTAGTCTAGGGAACCAACTTTTCAGGCTAATGTCTCAGACCTCTTGTAAATTCATGTTTAAAATTGTGTATTGACTGACTATTTTTCTTCTTTCTTTTCAGTTTCAAAATCTTATGGATGATGTAAGTTAATTTTTTTAATATATCTTTTGCTACTATTAACCCAAAAGTCTGAAAGTGTATACTTATTCATCATTACCACAGACCCAGACATACTACTCATCTAACTACTAGTAAACTTGCCAAATGCTTAAATGTTCCTCCAATACCCCAGAAATTAATCCAAAATAAAACTTAGTTTCGTATATAAATTGAGTCCCTCCATAGATGAGCATTTGTGCATGCACAGTCTTGTAAGTACCGTCCTTCCTGCCAATACTCCATTATTGTTTTTTTGGTCTTTGTAAACAAGTTATTGTTTACTTTGTCTCTAATTCTACATAAAAGGTATGACCTAAAATGCTGCATATTCATTAATCAGGAGTTTATACACTCAGGTGATTATCGGCGCTCATTTCCATAATTCAGATTGAAATTAATAAATGGTCCATGTTGTTTCGCAACTTCCAGTAGTGTTAAGTAGACAAATCAGTAGGATATCCCAAAAGGTGTGCAGGGAATGAAAGTGCAAGTCATTTTAAGGTTAGTTGTTTCATAGTTTAAACAAAAAATCACAGTTTACTCTTCCCACCACCTACCCATTTATTGCCATCGCCATTGCCATCATCATTATGATTTGCGACCGCAAAATGATTGACGTCACAAATTTCTCCTAATTTTGTGGACTGGGCCTGGAACCAGTCTTGCCTTTAACCATCTGTACTCTGATGTCAAAATGGCAAAGTTTTCAGCTGCAAATACTTCCAATAATGCAGTTTGATATTTAACCAATATACCTTGTTTGACAGAGCTCTGTGAGCTCTGTCAAACAAGATATAATTGGTTAAATTCATAGTTACACAAGAGAAAAACAGAATGGTTGAAGAAATTTCTGTTGTACTACCAGAGTGCCAGGGGGTAAAATAGTCCATCGCTCGTTTTTATGTTCAGTCAGTTTCAATCTGATAGAATATTTCAGTTGGTTTGAAAAGTGAACCATTCCGATTCGCTTTTATGACCACTGAAATGTTCAATCCAATTGAATCAAAAATAGCATAACTTTGAACTCATTCCAGTAGGGGGTGTTTCTGAGTGTGTTTGTGGGGGTGGGTGTGGTGGTGGGGGATGTGGTGGGAAGAGGAGTCATAGCCTATGTGCCAGAGACAAAAAAGGAAAAGATTTAGCTTTTCAAGAAAATTTTTTGTTTTTGAAAATGTTATCCTCTAGTCATGTTAGGTAAAGGGTTATATATTAAAAAAGATATACCTTGAGGCTATAAATGACTGCTGAAAGATGTGGGAATTTTCTATCAGAGTGAGAGGAGTGATTGTTATCAAATTGGTTACATGTGCGATACCATTTGCTATACAGCAATGTGTCATCATTAATGGAGAAATGTCTCCCGAGTAAATTAGTACCAGCAGGATTCCCACAAGGCTCAGTATTAGAACCCATTTTGTTTAATATTTATATCAATGATATTGTAATTAATATTGGGTCAAATATAAGGCTATATGCCGATGACACCACATTGTATTTAGCAGTAGAAGAAGCAAAGCATTTGGCCGAAATTCTCAACGATGATCTTGCAAAAATTGCCACCTGGTCAAATTCTTGGCAGGTGTTGTTTAATCCCCCAAAAAACATAAACTCTACATATATCCCATAAAACAAATCCCCTTGATCGTTCGGGTCTATACTTACACGGACAGCAAATTGAAGAAGGAGTGAACATGAACATTTGGGAATAATTTTTTATGAAACTGCTTCCTGGAATGCTCATGTTGACATGATTGTGAAAAAGGTTCATCCAATGATGAACGGCCTTAGAAGTTTAAAAGGCAGACACTCTAGATCTGCATTAGAAATGCTCTAATGCATTTTTCCTATGTTTGAATATGTGGATGTAGTATGGGACAACTGTAGTGAAACGAAAAATATACTCCTAGAAAATTTACAGTCAGATGCGTTAGGCACAATCATTGGAGTGTCAAGAGGGACCAGTCATAATCTTATTTATAAAGAATCAGGTTTTATAACTATAAAGGAACGTAGGAAACGGCACAAAATTATAACTGTATTTAAAATGATTAAAGTGGATGTACCTAATTATATGCGATTGTTAAACCCTCGTTCAGTTTTAGAAGTTACTCCTTACGTACAAGGAAAAAACAATTTATTATGTGAAATTAAATGCAACACGCAATGGTTCTCAAACTCATTCCTGCCATTTGCTGTGAGGCTCTGGAACAGCCTACATGAGAACGTCAGAAACAGTGAAACAGTAAATGTCCTGAAAAAGGCCTTAGCAATTGATGACATCATTGTTCCTTAATATTACAATTCCGGGAGCAGAAAAACACAAATTTTCCATTGCAAACTTCATTTAAATTGTAGCGAAATAAATTGTCATAAGTTTGACATATTTATCAGGGATAATCCTGAATGTCGCTGTGGCTATCATTATGAAGACTCCAGTCATTACATACTTTCATGTCCTTTTTATGCATATGAACACCAAATGATGTATCACAAAATTATCGAGGTTCTACTCCATGGAAACTTGTGTAAATCTGACTTGCACAACATTTTTGTATTCAACACTGTACAAGAATACATGATCAAAATGAGAAGGTTTGAAAACTTGCTATAAGTAAGTGGTAATTGGTCCGCAGATATGTGAGTTACCCTGGTGTTGACTGGAAGTGATCCACCTTTCAGATGCCACATTTATAGCCGAGTCTTCACCATCATGGTGTGCACACTGCCTATCCTAATTCGTCTGATCATACTCTATAGTCATTATACAGGATTATATAATCATTATGCACCAAGTTGTGATAGCTTTAAAGATTACCCAGTTCACTACACATAAAATCTCTGTGGCTGGCAAGCAACATTTCACTCTAAGAAGGGTCTTCATTATGCAAATGCTGTTGTGTAACTCACTGCTGGAAATGGTCCAGAGGGCACTTTCCAGTGGTGTGTTGCAGAGCAGCATAGCTTCTGATCTTTTCATTAGTTCATAGCCATACAAGGACAAAGATATACTGGCTTCTCAACACCAATGCTTTTGAAAAAAATTTGATCAAGAGGGTAATACAGTCAGGTGAGTAGGTTTTAGCACTGCACAATTCACTAAATTGAGTATTCATAATGTTGGCAAGTTACACGTCATGGCAGACTTATGGGTGTCTCGATTAAATTCTTTGTACTTTACTTACTGTACCACATATGTACTGGAAATTAAGTTTTCCATTAATTTAGAAATATTGTTTTGGTCCATGATATTCTTTCCCTTTTGCACAACCGCACAAGCACCATACAATATAACTTTGCTATGTAAGGGTATGGCATTAAGATAGGCTTAGTTCGCCAAACCCAGTTTAAAAAAACCCCCCAAAATTTAGTGCAATATGTCTAATATTCTTCAAAGATTTTCGTCAGACTAACTGGGCAGTATGTTTTGATATTTGGTATATTGCATTACAGTGACTCCTAAACGTAAAGTTTGTTCAAGGCATTAGGTGCAACTCATTTTTAGCTCACCTGACTGCAAGTCAGTGGGAGCTATTGCCATCACTTTTATCAGGTCCGTCCGTTAACTTTTTGCAAACTTGACATCTTCTTCACAACCACTACGCCAAATTCAAACATATATTACACAGACCATCTATGGAGAATACCCTTTCTATTTTGTTTAAATGAAGCAGCCACCATATTCGGGCTCTGCATTATGCTCCAAAAGCTTAAAAACCTGTAAAAATCTTCTTCTCATGAACCACCAGAGGGCATGCCTTGATATGTGGTATGGAACATTCTTTGGTGTAGAAGATTAAAGTTTGTTCAAGGGAAGTTGATAAGTCAATATCTAGGCTCTCTGTGGGGGGCATATCCATTTTGGGCTCTGCCCAGAATTCCTAATTCAAGAACTGGTGGGCCAATTTCAACCAAATTTGGCATGTAGTATAAGTGAGTCCTAAGTAATTTATACCCCCACTTTCGAAGAAAATGAGGGGTATACTGGATGCGCATGTGCCCATCCGTCCGTCCGTGTGTGAGTCCGTCCGAGAATATTCATCATAACTTGTCTGTCTGAGAATATTCATAACTTAAGTAAATTATTATGGAACTTGGTATGTAATTAAATTGTAACATTTCCCAAGACTAGAATGATTTTCGGTGTTGTCAGATTATTTTTTTTTATTATTACTTGTTCACTTAGAAATTGTGTCCGTCCAAGCCAAATTTTGTCTGTTCAGCCTGTATCTCGGGCATTGAATGTTCTATTGCAATGAAATTTGCCGTGAACACTGCTTATGGTATAGGCTTTAAAAAAGGATTCAACGATATTTCTCACATTCTCCTTTTTAGAGTTATCCCCTTTTTTGATTTAGAAATTGTAGGAAATAGACATTATTTGTCTGTTCATTTTTAGCTCAACTTTGACGTAAGTCAAATTTGAGCTTATGCCATGTCCCGTCGTCCATCTGTCCATCAACAATTCAATACGGCTGGGGCTGGAGGCCATATTTATGAACCAATCTTTACGAAACTTCTTGGTTACCTTTGTTATGACCGTGGGACGAGAACCAGTGTTTTTGGATCTGATCCAAAATTCAAGTTGGCCGCTGGCAGCCATTTTGTACAAAATTAGGTGCAATCAGATTTTTGCGCAGAACTTCCATATGAAAGCTTTGATTTGAATAATTTTTTGTATGAATGTTTAGTACCATGGGATACATCACATATAATACAGGTTTTTTTCTCGTGCGTAAATTATGCAAATTAGACTAACTTTGATGTATTTAGTGTTACTTTCAGCACTGTAAGTGCAAATGCCAATACGGCTCGGGCTAGAGGCCGTATTTATGAACCGATCTTTACGAAACTTCTTGCCTACCTTTGGTATCACCGTGGGATGAGAACGAGTGTTTTGGGGTCTGGTCCAAAATTCAAGATGGCCGATGGCAGCCATTTTGTACAAAATTAGGCGCAATCAGATTTTTGCATAGAACTTCCATATGAAAGCGCTGTTTTGAATTATTTTTTGTGTGAATGTTTAGTACCATGGGATACATCACATTTAATACGGGTTTTTTTCTCGTGCAGAAATTATGCAAATTAGATGAACTTTGATTTTTTCAGTGCCACTTACACACAGTAAGTACACATGTCAATACAGCTTGGGCTAGAGTCTGTATTTATGAACCGATCTTCACGAAACATCTTGGGTACCTTTGTTATCACCTTGGGATGAGAACGAGTGTTTCTGGGTGCGGTCCAAATTTCAAGATGACTGCCAGTGGTCATTTTGTACCGAAATTAGGTCTAATTAGTTTTTTGTACACAACTTCTATACGGCTCAGGCTAGAGGCCGTATTTATGAACCAATCTTTACGAACCTTGTTGGGTACCTTTGTTATCACCGTGGGATGAGAACAAGTGTTTTGGGGTGTGGTCCAAAATTCAAGATGGCCACCAGCAGCCATTTTGTTCCAAAATTAGTTTTTTGTACAGAACTTCTGTATGAAAGTTGTGATTTGAATAAATTTTTGTATGAATGTTTAGTAACATGGAATACATCACATATAGTACAGGGTTTTTTTCTCATGCAGAAATTATGCAAATTAGATGAACTTTGATTTATTTAGTGCTACTTGTACACAGTAAGTGCACATGTCAATACAGCTCGGGTTAGAGGCTGTATTTATGAACCGATCTTCACAAAACTTCTTGGGTACCTTTGTTATCACCTTGAGATGAAAACGAGTGTTTCTGAGTGCAGTCCAAAATTCAAGATGGCTGCCAGTGGCCATTTTGTACCGAAATTAGGTCCAAATCAGTTTTTTGTCACAGCTTCTTTTCAGCTTGTATTTATGAACTGATCTTCACAAAACTTCTTGGGTACCTTTGTTATCACCTTGGGACAGGAACGAGTGTGTTTTGGGGTGCCTTTCTTATCACTGTGCTAGAGAACAAATATTTTGGGGTTCAGGCAGACCCATTCTGGGACTCAAAAGATTTCTTTTCTAGTTTAGCATCTGACTGTCACCCACCTTTACAATACTTTACCTATACATTTGTTACAGGCTATGGCCAGTATTTATGTACAGACCATTACAATACTTTATATGTACCTTTGTTATCAGGTCATTACGTAGATCTTTGCTGTGTCACATACTATACATGTACATGTCTTAACAAGTTGAGCTACAGTGTCATTGACACTTTCATTTTTAGCTCAACTTTGGCGAAGCCAAATTTGAGCTTATGCCATGGTCCGTCTGTCCGTCAACAATTGGATATGGCTTGGGCTAGAGGCCGTATTTATGAACTGATCTTTACAAAACTTCTTGGGTACCTTTGTTATGACCGTGGGACGAGAACGAGTGTTTTTGGGTGAGGTCCGAAATTCAAGATGGCTGCCAGCCTCCATTTTGTACCGACGATGCAGAAATCTGTTTTTTGTACAGAACTTCCATATGAAAGCTCTGATTTGAATAATTTTTTGTATGAATGTTTAGTACCATGGGATACATCACATATAATACGGGTTTTTTTCTCGTGCGTAAATTATGCAAATTAGACTAACTTTGATGTTTTTTGGTGTTACTTTCAGCACTGTAAGTGCAAATGCCAATACGGCTCGGGCTAGAGGCCGTATTTATGAACCGATCTTTACGAAACTTGTTGGGTACCTTTGTTATCACCGTGGGACGAGAACGAGTGTTTTTGGGTCCAGTCCGAAATTCAAGATGGCCGATGGCAGCCATTTTGTAAAAAATTTGGTGCAATCAGATTTTTGCACAGAACTTCCATATGAAAGCGCTGATTTGAATAAATTTTAGCTCACCTGAGCAAAGCTCAAGGGGAGCTTTACTAATCACTTTCTGTCCGTCGTCCGGCGTCCGTCGTCTGTTGTCGTCCGTCCGGCGTTAACTTTACATTATCGACTTCTCCTCCTAAACCACTAGCCCAATTTTATTCAAATGTTGGCTAAATGTGTATTACCTAATGCCAATTCAGATTTGTTCAAATGAAGTTGCCCCTCCTCCTGGGTGGTGCCACGCCCCCAAGGGGCACCAAAATCTTTGTAAATCTTCTTCTCATGAACCAGCAGTAGCAGAGACTTGATATATGGTATGCACCTTCCTTTTGAGGTGTAGACTCAGATTTGTTCAAGAGAAGTTTGAGGGATAATATTTGGCGTTGTTATGGGAGGGGCAAAAATTTTGGCCCCGCCCCTAATTTCTATTTTCTGAACCGAGAAGCCGATTTCAACCAAATTTTATGTGAGGGCTTATTGGGTCATGAGTGCTTGATTCATGCAAAAAAAAAATTTCCCGCAGCCCCGTGGGAACCGCAGGAACTAAAAATAGAAAAAATTTAAAACGCCCATATCTCCAAAACTGCACGGCACCGAGAATTTTTATTTGGTCTGCAGCTTCCTTAGGACCAACAGAAAGGATTGGTAAAAAAAAATTGCCATCGGTTTTATCATAGGGCACAGTTTCGGGACTTTGAAAAAGTGCTGAGTCAGCACTTTTTAACACTGTAGGCAATGGGAAAAACATTAAAAAATCTTCTTCTCCAGATCCAGCAGGCAGAATCTTTTGATATTTGGTATGCAACATTGTAGGGTGGATCTGATTCAAGTTTGTTCAAATCGGCCCCCTGAGTTCATATTTGGGCTCAGTATAGGAGCCCGATTTCGAACTTAGTGCATTTCAGGCAAATTTCTTCAAAAATCTTCTTCTCCAGATCCAGCAGGCAGAATCTTTTGATATTTGGTATGCAACATTGTGGGGTGGATCTGATTCAAGTTTGTTCAAATCGGCCCCCTGGGTTTATATTTGGGCTCAGTATAGGAGCCCAAATTTGAACTTACTTCATTTCAGGCAAATTTCTTTGAAAATCTTCTTCTCCAGATCCAGCAGGCAGAATCTTTTGATATTTGGTATGCAACATTGCGGGGTGGATCGGATTCAAGTTTGTTCAAATCGGCCCCTTGGGTTTATATTTGGGCTCAGTATAGGAGTCCAAATTTGAACTTAGTGCATTTCAGGCAAATTTCTTTGAAAATCTTCTTTTGAAGATCCAGCAGGCAGAATCTTGTGATATTTGGTATGCAGCATCCTTAGGGGGTGAGATTCAAGTTTGTTCAAGCCATGTCCCTAGGTCCATATTTGGGCTCACTGTGGGAGCTTGAATTGTAACTTTGTTCGAAATGAGAAATTTTCTTAAAAAATCGTCTGCAGATCCAGCAGTCGGAATGGTTTGATATGTGGTGAGTAGCATCCTTGGGGGGGGGGGGGGGGGGGGGGGGGGGGGGGAATTCAAGTGTGTTAAAGCCAAGTCCATGGGTCCATATTTGGGCTCCCTGAAACAGAAAAAAATTCAAACGCCCATATATCCCAAACCACAAGGAACAGAGAACTGTTATTTGATATGAAGCATCCTTAGGACCGGAAGAAGGGATTGGTTAGAAAAAATTGCCACCGGCTCAGGCTAGAGGCTGTATTTATGAATCGATCTTTACAAAACTTCTTGGGTACCTTTGTTATCACCGTGGGATGAGAACGAGTGTTTTTGGGTGTGGTCCGAAATTCATTTTGTACCAAAATTAGTGCAATCAGTCTTTTGTACAGAACTTCTGTATGAAAGTTCTGATTTAAATAAATTTTTGTATGAATGTTTAGTAACATGGAATACATCACATATAGTACGGGTTTTTTTCTCGTGCAGAAATTATGCAAATTAGATGAACTTTGATTTTTTCAGTGCTACTTACACACAGTAAGTACACATGTCAATACAGCTCGGGCTAGAGTCTGTATTTATGAACCGATCTTCACGAAACGTCTTCGGTACCTTTGTTATCACCTTGGGACGAGAACGAGTGTTTCTGGGTGCGGTCCAAAATTCAAGATGGCTGCCAGTGGCCATTTTGTACCGAAATTATGTCTAATCAGTTTTTTGTACACAACTTCTATACGGCTAAGGCTAGAGGCTGTATTTATGAATCGATATTTACGAAACTTCTTGGGTACCTTTGTTATCACTGTGGGATGAGAACGAGTGTTTTTGGGTGTGGTCCGAAATTCAAGATGGCCACCAGCAGCCATTTTGTACCAAAATTAGTGCAATCAGTCTTTTGTACAGAACTTCTGTATGAAAGTTCTGATTTTAATAAATTTTTGTATGAATGTTTAGTAACATGGAATACATCACATATAGTACGGTTTTTTTTCTCGTGCAGAAATTATGCAAATTAGACTAACTTTGATGTTTTTTGGTGTTACTTTCAGCACTGTAAGTGCAAATGCCAATACGGCTTGGGCTAGAGGCCGTATTTATGAACCGATCTTTACGAAACTCCTTGGGTACCTTTGTTATCACCGTGGGACGAGAACGAGTGTTTTTAGGTCCAGTCCGAAATTCAAGATGGCCGATGGCAGCCATTTTGTACAAAATTTGGTGCAATCAGGTTTTTGCACAGAACTTCCAAATGAAAGCGCTGATTTGAATAATTTTTTGTGTGAATGTTTAGTACCATGGGATACATCACATATAATATGGGTTTTTTTCTCGTGCAGAAATTATGCAAATTAGATGAACTTTGATTTTTTCAGTGCTACTTACACACAGTAAGTACACATGTCAATACGGCTCGGGCTAGAGTCTGTATTTATGAACCGATCTTCACAAAAACTTCTTGGGTACCTTTGTTATCACCTTGGGATGAGAACGAGTGTTTCTGGGTGCGGCCCAAAATTCAAGATGGCTGCCAGTGGCCATTTTGTACCGAAATTAGGTCCAATCAGTTTTTTTGTCACAACTTCTACACAGCTCATATTTGTGAACTGATCTTCACGAAACTTCTTGGGTACCTTTGTTTTCACCTTGGGACAGGAATGAGTGTGTTTTGGGGTGCCATTGTTATCACTGTGCTATGAGAACAAATATTTTGGGGTTCAGTCAGACCCACTCTGGGACTCAAAGATTTCTTTTCTAGTTTAGCATCTGACTGTCACCCACCTTTACAATACTTTACCTATACATTTGTTACAGGCGGGGGCGCAGTGGCTCAGTAGGTAGAGGTGCAGGCTGCAAGCCGAGAGGTCCTCGGTTCGAATCCCACCTGCGGCAACCGCGTTGTGTCCTTGGGCAAGACACTTCACCCCCATTGCCCGTGTGGGGGCACGATGACGCCGTGTACTAAGGCGTACTGCACGTCGATGGTACGCATGTCTTCAACCAATCTAACCCTGCCTGTGCTGCAGTGCGGAGTTACGATGTTGGGGAGCTGGCAGCTGCTCGTCGTTGCTCGGTGGTTCTCTCCGGGTACTCCGGCTTCCTCCACCCGTAAAACTGTCACGGTCATGATTAGCCATTGTGCATAAATATGTGACCTTAAACATCAATAAATAAATAAATAATAAATTTGTTACAGGCAACAGTCAGTACTTATGTACAGACTGTTACAATACTTTATATGTACCTTTGTTATCAGGTCATTACCTAGATGTTTGTCATTGCTGTGTCACATACTATACATGTACATGTCTTTGTCTTGACAAGTTGAGCTACAGTATCATTGACACTTTCATTTTTTTGTTTTTGTTTTTTTTTTTTTGCACAGAAGTACTTAAAAAAGCCAAGTGCACCATCAACATGCAGTAGGCATATGCCTTAGTACACAGCAGTACTGTGTCCTCACATTGGAAATCTGGGTTAAGTTCTCCCCCAGTGACACAGTGCAAATGGCAGGGTCAGTACCGAACCATTGACCTTTTGGTTTTAAGTCCAGTGCTCTAACCAGTGATCCTTCCCACTCCCTTCATATATGGTAAAAGTCAGTGTGGTAGAACCAAGCCTGAAAATAAGCAATCTGTCATTTGAAGAATGAGGTCCCCAGAGGATGAATTTGATGATGCTATCCCATACAGTGGGCTTGACTCCCCCTATTTATCCTCTGGGTACCTCTTTCTGTTTAGGCCTGAGTCCTTGATTCAGATTGAGGTTCACAGAGGGTAAATTTAGTAATGCTGCCCTGCTCTGCAGGGTAGCATCACCAGATTCACCCTCTGGAACCTCATTCTACGGATGACAGTCTGCTTATTTCCAGGCATGGGTAGAACAGAGGTTAATATTCAGGAATATAATTTTCAATTCAGTGAAGACACCATTAAACAATTTTCAAGCACACTGAGATGTTAAGATTTAAAATTATTGGATTTTAACTCAATCGGTGCATGTGCTTGAATGTGACATTATTAACAATGACTGTTGAGATATTCTTTTGATCTTGAAATATTTAGTTTCAGATTGGGACTCTAGAGAAATTTTATGCACAATTAGGCATGAATCAGTTTTCAGTACTCCCCAAATAGATTTTCTGTCACATTTGCAAATTTATCAATGCATTTGAAAAACCTGTTCTTCGACAAGAACAATACATTTGTTTTTTCATGAATGACATGTAATAAAATATTCTAATGTACTGTAGTGAATCCCCATGGGAATAGAAGGAAACATAGTTTAGCAGTGCTTGGTCACTAGGGTGAACAGGTTTTATTTTACAGGTATAATAGGACCTGGTAACCCTGGTTACCAATGCCTGATGTTTGATGCCTCAAAATTGGGCTGTTTTTTGATATAAACGATTGGCTAATCTTGGCTGCACACTTGAGATGTGATCATGGAATAGCCCAACTGGTTGGGTGCTAAGAGCCACTATCATGGCTATACTGAAAAATGCTGAAAGCCACTTTAGTGGCTTTACACTCTGTGTATTAGATTGTTTTCTATTCAGCAGTAGGAAAAAATGTTAACATAAATTATTTTGTTACAATTTATTGGAGAGTGCCAGAGGATACTCTCCAGTAAATTGTTGCAAAACATTTATGAACCATATCTTGCTAAAGTAAGGCTTCCCTTGCTGATAACATGGAATCTCTGAAAAAATTCTCATGTTACATGTTAATAATGACCTTAAACAACAAATAATTAAATTAACAAACAAACAGCTGAAATTGTTTTGTTAAATTAAAATGAATAGAATTTCACATAGCATTTTTTTCAAGCCAAAAAGAATATCAATATTAACCTTTTTTCAGTTCCTTGAAGTCCCCTGATTTTAAAAAAAAAATGTTTCTGTGAGAACCTCAAATAGACAGTGAATTCAAGAATTTCTTAGAAAAACAACTTGAAAGCATACTTGGGCATTATCTATTATTATACACCTACCAGTCATTTTGAAAATCACAGAAGAGTGACTGATACCCTCACAGGGAATGTTTTGGAAGGGCGACTGTACCCATATAGTACAGCAGTCATTTCATTATGATGGAAAACATTGTACCAAAGGCTTTTTTTAGCTCACCTGACTGAAAGTCAGGGTGATCTTTTCTTATCACTCTTCATCCATCGTCCATCGTCTGTCGTCCGCTGTCCGTCGTCCTGCATGAAGGTGGTATTTGAGCCTCTTTCTCCTAAACCACTGGCCACATTTTAATTAAATTTCATGTTAGTAGTGGTTATATAGGGGCATTTTGATTTTTGTGCAAATTAGGTTTCGGCTCATATTGAGCAGAGGGGTGGGGAAAAAATGGCCAAATTTTTTGAAAATCTTCTTCTAATGAACTACCAGTAGCAGAGACTTGATATGTGGTATACAGAGTCCTTTTGAGGTTTAGAATCAAGTTTGTTCAAGAGAAGTTTGTCGGGCATTATTTGCCTTTGTTATGGGAGGGGCAAAAATTTTTGCCACGCCTAAAATTTATATTTACAGAACCGGGAGGTCAATTTGAACCAAAGTTGATATGAGATGATAATGGGTCATAAGTAGTTGATTGATGCAAAAAATTTTTTTCTCGTTGCCCCGTGGGAACCTCGGGAGCTAAAAATAGGAAAAACCATAAAACTGCCATATCTCCAAAACTACACGGCACAGAGAATAGCTTACTTTTATCCAGTAGAATAGAAAGGTTAAAAAAATCCCTATCGGTTTGATCACAAGGTACTTTTTTCAGGACTTTGAAAAAGTGCTGGGTCAGCACTTTTTAACACTGTAGGCAATGGGAAAAACATTAAAAAATCTTCTCCAGATCCAGCATGCAGAATCTTTTGATATTTGGTATGCAACATTGTAGGGTGGGTCTGATTCAAGTTTGTTCAAATCGACCCCCTGGGTTCATATTTGGGCTCAGTATAGGAGCCCAATTTTGAACTTAGTGTATTTCAGGCAAATTTCTTCAAAAATCCTCTTCTCCAGATCCAGCAGGCAGAATCTTTTGATATTTGGTATGAAACATTGTGGGGTGGATCTGATTCAATTTTGTTCAAATCAGCTCCCTAGATTCATATTTGGGCTCACTATAGAAGCTCGAATTCAAACTTAGTGCATTTCAGGCAAATTTCTTCAAAAATCTTCTTCTCCAAATCCAGCAGGCAGAATCTTTTGATATTTGGTATGCAACATTGTGGGGTGGATCTGATTCAAGTTTGTTAAAACCGGCTTACTGGCTTTATATTTGGGCTCAGTATAGGAGCCCAAATTTGAACTTAGTGCATTTCAGGCAAATTTCTTTGAAAATCTTCTTCTCAAGATCCAGCAGGCAGAATCTTTTGATATTTGGTATGTACCATGCTTAGGGGAGTGAGATTCAAGTTTGTTCAAGCCAAGTCCCTGTGGTAGCCCGAATTATAACTTAGTTCAAAATGAGGAATTTTCTTTAAAAATCTTCTTCAGATCCAGCAGTCGATCGGAATGTTTTGATATTTGGTATGCAGTATACTTTGGGGGGTGAGATTCAAGTTTGTTCAAGCCATGTCCCTAGGTCCATATTTGGGCGCACTGTGGGAGTCTGAATGATAACTTAGTCAAAATGAGGAATTTGCTTTAAAAATCTTCTTCTTCAGATCCAGCAGTCGGAATGTTTTGATATTTGGTATGCAGCATCCTTAGGGGGGTGAGATTCAAGTTTGTTCAAGCCATGTTCCTAGGTCCATATTTGGACTCACTGTGGGAGCTCAAATTGTAACTTAGTTCAAAATGAGGAATTTTCTTTAAAAATCTTCTTCTTCAGCTCCAGCAGTCGGAATGTTTTAATATTTGGTGTGCAGCATCCTTAGGGGGGTTGAGATTCAAGTTTGTTAAAGCCAAGTCCCTGGGTTCATATATGGGCTCCCTGTGGGAGCCCGAATTATTACTTAGTTCAATATGAGGAATATTCTTTAAAAATTTTAAAAATCTTTTTTTTTTAGATCCACTGGACAGAATCTTTGGATATTTGGTATAAGCTTTTCTTAGGAGGAGCAGATGCAACTTGTTGAAATCAATTCTCTGGGTTGATATTTAGGCTACCATGTCAGGTGAGCGCCCACAGGCCCCCTGAGGCCTCTTGTTTTAGCTCATCTTGACAAAGTCAAGATGAGCTAATCTCATTGCTCTCCGTCTGTCCATCGTCCATCTGTCTGTCTGTCTGTCTGTCTGTCTGTCTGTCTGTCGTGTGTCCTCCGTCAAAACCATGTTTTGGTTTTCTCTTCCAAAACCACTTGGCCAATTTAAGTGAAAGTTTGTGTGAGTGATTTGTCCCGAAGGGGCATTGCATGTTTGTTCAACTCAACATGCCCAGCCCCTTAGGGAGGGAGTGGGTGGGGGGGGGGGGAGAAATGCTCCAAAATATTTAAAAAATCTTCTTCAGACCACCAGTCGGAATGCTTTCATATTTGGTATAAAACATCTCTAGGGGGGTCAGATTCTAGTTTGTTCAATTCGAGTGCCTGGGTTAATATTTGGGCTCCATATGGGAACCTGAAATTTAACTTAGTACAATATGAGGGAATTTCTTCAAAAATCTTCTTCAGATCCACCAGTCAGAATGCTTTCATATTTGGTATACAACATCTCTAGGTGGGTCTGTGAGATTCAAGTTTGTTCAAATCAGATCCATAGGTTAATATTTGGGCTTGCTATGGTAGCCCAAATTTTAACTTAGTGCAATATGAAGAAATTTCTTTAAAATTTCTCTTCTTCAGATCCAACAGTCAGAATACTTTCATATTTGGTACACAACATCTCTAGGGAAGTCAGATTCAACTCTGTTGAAATCGAGAGCCTGGGTTAATATTTGGGCTCCCAATGGGAGCTGGAATTGGCCATGTTGCTGAAGAATTAAAAATTTTGTGCTCAGTCCCCTCTAGAGGTGTGTAACTAAGATTAATCCACATAGGTTGTATCAAGGGGCTTCATAGGGGAGCTCCACATTTTACATTATGGCCAACTGAAGAAAAGGCATGATGCCCAGATTATTTTTGTCACTCCTGAGGGAATCAAGGATTGGCAGTGTATCCTATGGAGATGGATTGCTTAATGTAGACTCATTCTTGGACTCTCTTTATTAGCTCACCGAAGGGAGTTTAACTTATCACTTGCTGTCCATCGTCTGTCTTCCGTTGTGAACTTTACATTATCGACTTCTCCTCACAAACTACTTGACCAAATTGAACCAAATTGTGCGTGCATGTTCCTTATCATATGTCAATTCCAGTTTGTACAAATAAACTTGCCGTGTCCACAGGGGGCACCAGAAGGGGCATAACTGATAGCACCCATAAATTTTTTTAAAAATTCAAAAAAATCTTCTTCAGATCCACCAGTCAGAATCTTTTCATATTTGTTATACAACATCTCTAAGGGGGGTGGGGGTTGGGGGGTGGGGGGGGGAGGTCAGATTCAAGTTTGTTCAAGTTAAGATTTGGGCTCCCTGTAGGAGGCAAAATTTTAACTTACTGAATTATGAGGAAATTTCTTTAAAAATCTTCTTCTTCAGATCCACCAGTCAGAATGCTTTCATATTTGGTATACAACATCTCTAGGGGGGTCAGATTCAAGTTTGTTCAAATTGAGTTGCTGGGTCAATATTTGGGCTCCCTGTGGGAGCCCAAGTCTTAACTTTGTGCAATGCGTGGAATATTCTTTAAAACTCTTCTTCTTCAGATTCACCAGTCAGAATCCTCATATTTGGTATACATCATCTCTAGGGGGGCCAGATTCAAGTTTGTTCAAATCGAGTTTCTTGGTTAATATTTGCGTTCTCTATGGGAGCCTGATTTTAACTTAGTGCAATATGAGAAAATTTCTTTAAAAATCTTCTTCTTCAGATCCACCAGTCAGAATGCTTTCATATTTGGTATACAACATCTCTAGGGGAGTCAGATTCAAGTTTGTTCAAATCAGGTCCCTGAGTTAGTATTTGGGCTCTCTATTGGAGCCCAAAGTTTAACTTGGTGCAATTTGAGGAAATTTCTTTAAAATTCTTTTTCCGATCCACCAATCAGAATCCTTTCATATTTGGTATACAACATCTCGAGATGGGTCAAGATTCAAGTTTGTTCAAATCGGGACCCTGGGTTAATATTTTGGCTCTCTATTTGAGCCCAAAGTTTAACTTAGTGCAATGTAAGGTGATTTCTTTAAAAACCTTCTTCATATCCATCAGTCAGAATTCTTTCCTATTTAGTATATGACATCTCAAGGGGGATCAGATTCAAGTTTGTTCAATTTGAGTCCTTGGCTTAATATTTGGGCTCTATGGCAGTGGTGGGGGTGGGAGCATGTTACATTCGGGTTTGTTCAAATCCATTCCTTAGTGTTTTTCCATAAAATTTGCCCCTCATGACTTCATTCCTTTGTAGTGTTGATGAACCATGCCTAACTGAATGTGACCCCACATACTTCTTTAAACCACTTTGGCCAGTGAGCGATTAAGGCCCCTTGGGGCCTTTTGTATTGTGTTCTGTTCAAGATGAGCACTTCAGGCCCTGTGGGGCCTCTTGCTTAACATCATCCCATGGGAGTTGTTAACCATCAAAGATCTTTATCCTACTTTGCCAAACTTTGTGGTCAGCTACTTTAACATACAGGAGTGTGGAGACACAGTGGCATTGCAGTAACCGGTTCTCGTCAGATCTCTGAAGTTAAGCAACATCAAGCCCAGTTAGTCCTTGGATGGGTGACCATCTGAGTGATCGATTCGGACTCCTGCGTTGTGTCCTTGAGCAAGACACTTAACCCCGATTGTCCACATGGGAGCACAATGATGCTGTGTACAGCACGTCGATGGTGCGCATGTCTTCAACCAATCTAACCCTGCCTGTGCTGCAGTGCAGAGTTATGATGTTGGGGAGCTGGCAGCTGCTCGTCGTTACTCTGTGGTTCTATCCGGGTACTCCGGTTTCCTCCACCTGTAAAACTGTCATTGTCATCATTAGCCATTGTGCATAAGTATGTGACCTTAAACACCAATAAATAAATAAATAAATAACCCTGACTGTGTTGCAGTGCAGAGTTACAGTGTTGGGGAGCTGGCAGCTGCTTGTCGTTGCTTGGTCGTTCTCTTCGGGTACTCCGGCTTCGTCCATCCGTAAAACTGTCACCGACACGATATGACCTTGGCTGTTAAAGTGTTGTTAAACCTTAATTAATAATAAATAAATACAGGAGTGCATTGGCTGAGCAGTAAGAGCATTGGCCTTTAAGCCAAAAGGTTGATGGTTCGATCCCAACCAGCCTTACCTGTGTTGTGTCCTTGGGCAAGACACTTCATCTCGATTGTCCATGTGGAGGCACGTGGCATTCATTAGCTGCTGCTAATTTTGCTTGTGCAGAGTTAGTAAGTTCGAGAGTCTGACAGTTGCTCATCCCTGCTTGGGGATTTTCTCTGGGTACTTCGGCTTTCTCCACCCTTAAAACTGTCCGAGATGAAGTGATCCAGGCTGTTGAAAGTGTCATTAAACTCAATAAAAAAGAAAAGAAAAAAATATTACACAGTCAAGAAGAGGTCTTATAAACAAAGTCATCTGACCTAGGCAGTGGTTTCTAGTCAAGTCTTTGCTGTCTCTAGAGACAGCCAAGACTTGGCTAGAAATCTCTGCAGATTCACTAGACTAACAAGATGTGTTCTTGTAACTTCTTGAAGAATGTCTAGAAAATTACTTGAACCCTTGAGAGTTAAAAGAGACTCAGCAGGCCCCCATGTTTCTATTAGATTTATTGCCCAACCACAAATTTTAAAATCATAGTTTATGAAGTTTTTCTAGGTGGGCATTTGTTGCTCTCCATATATTCAAATTGGGTGGGCTAAAGAGGGTGAGGCAAATCGCATACCTAAAAAAGACAGGCCTGACAGTAATTGACTTCTGGAGACTACTCTTCCATTGATATTCAATATTACTAAATTTAAGACTTCTTCAAACCTTTCAATTTTATTCATTGAAACTTATCCACACAGATGGTAAAGTAATGTTTGGAAGTTGCTTGGCATTCTTTGAAATACCAATCCATTTTCAAATATATGCAGAAACTCTTCTTTCCGTAAATCTGTGTATGACAGTACCAATAAATTCCCCCGGAAATTCAGAACAGTTTCATCTCACGTGGGTGGAATCATATTTATGGGTGTCATGAGGTCTGCAGGTTTTAACACTGTGGGTAATTGAGAAAGTGTCATAAAAATCCTCTTTTTCCAAACTACTGATCTAAATGGTTTGTTTGATATGATATGTAACATCTTTGTGAGGATGTTTTTCTTGTTTGTTCAAATCAGCCCCAGGGTTGTATTTCTGGTGTCATGGTGCCCCAGGTTTTAACATTATGAGTAATGGAGAGAAGAATAATAAAAACTTTTTCTCCCAAACCATTGCTCCGATTTATTTATTTATTGAGCATTTTAAGACACTTTCCACAGCCAACCCCACCTCATATCGAACAGTTTTACAAGTGGTGGAAGCCAGAGTATCCAGAGAGAACCACTGAAGAGTGGCATGAACTGTCAGACTCCCCACTAACTTTGCACAAGCAGGGTTAGTATTGGTTAAAGGCAAGTGCACCATCCATGTGCAGTTTGCCTTAGTACACAGCGGCACTTAGTACACTGTGCCACTTACAGTTAAAACTAGAAGTCCTGTCATGAAATGCGCACAAATAGCATGCCGATCTGCACGTTAATCTAAGCGTTATGACCATAGTAAGGTTATCAAATTCTGTACATATGGCCTGTGCACAAGCAATGTTTCAGCCAATGGACCTCCAGGTAACCCGGAGGTCCATTGGCAGAAACATTGCCTTGTTTGCTATGAGTAATCAGGTGAACCTGCCGTGCTTTGGATGCCATTTGATATAGCAATTGCATGCAATTCCTCCTTGCAATTAAGCCTAGATAAGCGCACAGTTCGTGACAGGACTTCTAGTTTTAACTGTAGTACACAGTGCAATCAGAATTAAGTGCCGTATGCAAGGACACAATGCAGTTACTTCTGGTTGGGATCTCTCTAAATACTCTGGCTTCCTCCATCCATAAAACTGTCCAACACGATGTGACCCTAGCTGTTGAAAGTCTCAATAAACCCCAATAAAACATACAAATGGAAAAAAATATTCTAAAAAATCTTTGTCTTCCCAAACTACTGCTCGTAATGCTTCCATGTTTGATATATAACCTATTTGTAAGGATGATCAAGCCGCTGTTTTCATGTTTGGGGGTGTTGTTAGAGAGGTTGATACTGAATAGTACATGTAGGGGCCACATTATTAGTTTTCTCGCAGTTCCACTGATTTAAATAATTTCATGTCTGTCATATAACATCTAAGCATTCACAACTTTGTAGAAATTAAGACACATGTCATAGGGCACTGTGAAGATTCGAAATTTGATTCAATTTAGAAAGTTACGTTGCTATGCAGCTCGATCCGAAATCGACAACCCGATTCATTTGGTTTCAAACTTTTTCACAGGAATACAGCTTGGTATCAGTCTACATTATCTCACAAACATATTGTTCAGATGGAAATTGTAAATAAATAATGCTGAAAATATAGAATGAGTGTATTTTCTGTCATATTCAGCATATTAACACAAACAGCATCTGCACCCATGTCACCAATGCTAATTCCAGTCTCACTAGTCACTGCCACTGATGAAAGCAAATTTAAAGTTTCTAAACAATGTCGACAATGAGCTGTTGCTAGTGACTTGCCCTATGCACACTGCATAAAACCTCCAATTCTCGTACACGTTCCTGTTTCTGACCCACAATCCTTCCTGGGTAATATTCCAGCTACACCATCAAGGCATGAGCAATCATTTTGGACTCCAAAAAAACCTGGTTGTCTTCAAAATGCCCTTGATTTCATTGGATGTTCAGTTTCATTTTGAGACAATTCGAGATTCATTTCAAATTGAAAATGTGATTTGCAGGGCCCTAGACTGGACTTAAAATTCATGCACGAATCAGAAGCGATTCTCGCAAATTATTCTCGCAAGGAAAACAATGAGAATCAACACTGATTCTCGCAAAATGTTCATTTGATTCTTGTCATAGATTCTAAAAGTATCCTTAAATTGCCTGGAGGATTCTACTTATTTTTTGCTTCCTCATATTAAGGTAATGCATTGACTTAGCAGTGGTGTCTAGTGAAGTCATGGCTGCTATGTTGGCAGCCAAAACTTCACCAGAAACCACTACTTAGGTACTGTTACTTCCATCAGCAAGACCACTATCTGTATGTTGGAACAGGTGTTCTGGATGTACGCACAAGGCAAAAGTCACACAAAAATTGGAAATAGGGTTAAACTGCAGCTTTTATTTTTATATATAAATATGAGGTTTGTTTTTATGCCCCCCCGACTTAAGTCAGGTGGCATATAGTGATTGAAGTGTGCGTGTGTCTGTGGGTTTGTCTTACCAACTTGACGAGGTAACTAGACAAAAGAGTTTGCGTGTTTCGCCTTACCGAGGTACAAAAGACAAAAGAAACCCTTTACCTCGGTTGTTTTCCCAGAACTGTACCGGCAAAACGAGGTAGAAACTGTTAGTCCACACAAAGGACAAACAATGGGGTACCTCGGTATGCTGGGTAGACAAGACTGTGTGTGTGTGTGTGTGTGTGTGTGCGTTTGTCTTACCAACTTGACGAGGTAACTAGACAAAGAGTTTGCGTGTTTCGCCTTACCGAGGTACAAAAGACAAAAGAAACCCTTTACCTCGGTTGTTTTCCCAGAACTGTACCGGCAAAACGAGGTTGAAACCGTTAGTCCACACAAAGGACAAACAATGGGGTACCTCGGTATGTAGGGTAGACAAGACTCTGTGTGTGTGTGTGTGTGTGTGTGTGTGTGTGTGTGTGTGTGTGTGTGTGTGTGTGTGTGTGTGTGTCCGAGCAAATAACTCGAAAACGGTTAGGGCCACAGTCATCAAACTTCACACAATTATAAAGGACCATGGGAGGATGTGTCACACACCATAGCTGGGTTCGTACCTTTAAGGTCAAGGTCACATTTCAAGGTCACACTAAAAATCGGTCAATATTCGTGTCTCAGCCATAACTTAGAAACGAATCATAGTACAATTGTTAAACTTTTTACAAATGTTAAGGACAGTCAGAAGGTGTGTCGTGTATAATAGTTTCCGCCACACCTGCAAAGTGAAGGTCACAATTCACCTTCATATGTTAAGGGTCACAAATCGTTTCTCAAGCATAACTCCAAAACTATTAGGGCTACAATCATCTGACTTCGCTCAATTATAAAGGACAATTGGTGGATGTGTCACACGCCACAGCCTGGTCCGTAAGGTCAAGGTCAAGGTCACATTTCAAAGTCACACTGAAAATCATCAATATTCGTGTCTCAGCTATAACTCAGAAACGAATCATATTACAATTGTTAAACTTTTTACAAATGTTAAGGACAGTCAGAAGGTGTGTCGCGTATAATAGTTTCCGCCGCATCTGCAAGGTGAAAGTCATGGGGGAGGGGGGGGGGGGTGGGGGTGGAGAGTGGGGCATGTGTTACCTTAGTAACATTTTTCTTGTTTATTAGGAATTATGGACTGGTTGTACTCACAAGAACAAGAGTATGACAGTACTGTTAAATTCTGAATTGAGAACTGAAAATTGATTCATGCAGAGGAGTTGACGAGAATCAGAACTGATTCTCATGAATCTGGACAAACTTTAAGGCCTCCTAGTGGATCATTTTAAACCCTAGTCTGGCCATGCATATCAGAATGCAAAATCGAATTGACAGTACAAGGTACTCTCTTTATAATCCAGGCCTTTTTAGTCCGAGGAAGTAGTCAATAATGCAATAGAAAGTATACTTACATGAGGTGTCGGGGGTCAATAATGAAATCTTTTTTGTTCTTGAGGGTGTATGAACTCTACTTTTTTTTTTACATTCAAGTACAGAATGGACATCATATACGTATCGATCAATCAATCCAGTGCTTGTGTAAGCATGGCCGCACACATTTTTTATAAGAAGTACTTGATAGGTTGTTCAAGTTATATTGCAAATGTTTCCATCATTGGCTAATTTAATCAAAACCATTTTCCAATACATTATCAGTATGTCACTGACTATTATTATTTGTAGTTCACAATCTGGAATTGACGCACTGAGATCCTGTTCAGGATATCTCAGGAGACAGTACTGTTCAAGTACTGATAATAGAACAAGAAAGTTTCTAAGTGCTTACTTAACTCATTAACTATCTGAAGGCAATAGCTGTCTTAAATTGCAGGAATCTTTTTATTATTGATGATAGATTTTCAAATTTTTACAGTGCTGTCTTTTCACTGACAATAGAACAAAAAAAAATTTCAAAGAGCTTAACTCTTGACCTATCAAAAGGTAGTGCAGTACTGTGATAATAAGCTCAGTCATTTTTCACAGTCAGCTCACAATCCAATTGCAACACATTTTTAATTATAGCTCATATTCATTATACAAGCTATAATTAAAAGAGCACTTGCTATTTTTGTAACTTATTTTATTGGCACCATAAGTTGCAAGGGGCATAGCCATGGGAGAGCCTGGGCCCCCCCCCAAATCTAAGCTGTGCCCCCACCCCTATTTTCTAATCATGGTCTCACTGCAAGCTAATTCAACACAAAATTTCATGTGTCATTTTAATAATGAGTACTGCATATTTTTCATGCCAACTGCTATTCAAGAATCAATCAATTTTTAGCTCAACTTTGACGAAGTCAAATTTGAGCTATTGTCATGGCCCGTCATCCGTCGTCCGTCTGTCCATCTGTCCGTCTGTCCATACGTCAACAATTGGCTATGGCTCGGGCTAGAGGTCGTATTTATGAACCGATCTTTACGAAACTTCTTGGGTACCTTTGTTATGACCGTGGGACGAGAACGAGTGTTTTTGGGTGCGGTCCGAAATTCAAGATGGCTGCCAGCCGCCATTTTGTACCGACGATGCAGAAATCTGTTTTTTGTACAGAACTTCCATATGAAAGCTCTGATTTGAATAATTTTTTGTATGAATGTTTAGTACCATGGGGTACATCACATATAATACGGGTTTTTTTCTTGTGCGTAAATTGTGCAAATTAGACTAATTTTGATGTTTTTTGGTGTTAATTTCAGCACTGTAAGTGCAAATGCCAATACGGCTCGGGCTAGAGGCTGTATTTATGAACCGATCTTTACGAAACTTCTTGGGTACCTTTGGTATCACCGTGGGACGAGAACGAGTGTTTTTGGGTCCGGTCCAAAATTCAAGATGGCCGATGGCAGCCATTTTGTACAAAATTAGGTGCAATCAGATTTTTGCACAGAACTTCCATATGAAAGCGCTGATTTGAATAATTTTTTTGTGTGAATGTTTAGTACCATGGGATACATCACATATAATACGGGTTTTTTTCTCGTGCAGAAATTATGCAAATTAGATGAACTTTGATATTTCAGTGCGACTTACACACACTAAGTACACATGTCAATACGGCTCAGACTTGAGTCTGTATTTATGAACTGATCTTCACGAAATGTCTTGGGTACCTTTGTTATCACCTTGGGACGAGAACGAGTGTTTCTGGGTGCGGTCTAAAATTCAAGATGGCTGCCAGTGGCCATTTTGTACCGAAATTAGGTCTAATCAGTTTTTTGTACACAACTTCTATACAGCTCAGACTAGAGGCCATATTTATGAACCAATCTTTACGAACCTTGTTGGGTACCTTTGTTATCACCGTGGGATGAGAGCGAGTGTTTTTGGGTGTGGTCCGAAATTCAGGATGGCCACCAGCAGCCATTTTGTACCAAATTAGTGCAATCAGTCTTTTGTACAGAACTTCTGTATGAAAGTTCTGATTTGAATAAATTTTTGTATGAATGTTTAGTAATATGGAATACATCACATATTCTAAGGGGGTTTTTTTCGTGCAGAAATTATGCAAATTAGATGAACTTTGACTTATTCAGTGCTACTTGCAGAATGTGAGCACACATGTCAATACGGCTCAGGGTAGAGGCTGTTTTTATGAACCGATCTTCACAAAACTTATTGGGTACCTTTGTTATCACCTTGGGACGAGAATGAGTGTTTCTGGGTACGGTCCAAAATTCAAGATGGCTGCCAGTGGCCATTTTGTACCAAAATTAGGTCCAATCAGTTTTTTGTCACAAGTTCTATACAGCTCGTATTTATGAATTGATCTTCACAAAACTTCTTGGGTACCTTTGTTTTCACATTGGGACAGGAACGAGTGTGTTTTGGGGTGCCTTTGTTATCACTGTGCTATGAGAACAAATATTTTGGGGTTCAGTCAGACCCACTCTGGGACTCAAAGTTTTCTTTTCTAGTTTAGCATCTGACTGTCACCCACCTTTACAATACTTTACCTATACATTTGTTACAGGCAACGGTCAGTATTTATGTACAGACCATTACAATACTTTATATGTACCTTTGTTATCAGGTCATTACCTAGATGTTTGTCATTGCTGTGTCACATACTATACATGTGCATGTCTTTGTCTTGACAAGTTGAGCTACAGTGTCATTGACACTTTCATTGTACTCGGACCGGGTTGTGGTTTTTTGGCAGGATCGACTAAAAAAAACCCAACCAAACAAAAAACAAAACAAACAAAATTTTCCTTGAGAAAATGTTCGCCCAGATCTGACCAAAATGGTAATTTTATGTCTGATTCGATCTCATAACCATAGGGTCTTCAGAATATTTAGATCTTCAGCCCTGGTAATTGGAAAATGCAGAAGAAAGTGAAAATATCCACAGCAAAAAATACTGCTGAGGATGGCTTCTTCAGAAAGCCTTGTGGTGGTAGAAATTGCACTACTTCCATGTTACACAAGGAATCAAACCATGTGATTTGCACTACACTTTATTGCTAATCTTAAAATTTACAGTACAAGTTGCAGCTAACCAATAGAAACTATGTGTTCTACTTCTTCTATGTTGATAACAGCACAATCTAACAGAGCTTTTCACAAAATGATGTCAGATTCTGGTGTTATCAACATAGAAGTGGTGAGATACTAATCACAGAAGCAGTGAGATACTTAATTTGTGGTTATCTTACAGTTAAAACTAGAAGTCCTGTCACGAACTGTGTGCTTATCTAGGCTTAATTGTGCGTAGGAATTGCATGTAATTGCCATATCGAATGGCATCCAAAGCATGTCAGGTTCACCTGGTTACTCATAGCAAACACAGGCAATGTTTCGGCCAGTGGACCTCCGGGTTACCCAGAGGGCCATTGGCTGAAACATTACTCGAGCACAGGCCATATGTACAGAATTTGATAGTCTTGCTGTGGTCATAACGCGTAGATTAACGCGCAGATCGACATGCTATTTGTGCGCATCTCATGACAGGACTTCTAGTTTTAACTGTATTTTCACCCATACTAAAACTTCCAAGGTTTTTTCTCAGCATTCACATGGTTCATGGTATTGGCATGATCTAATTGAGAGAAAGATTCTGCACATTGATTGTGATTATATACACATGTATCTCAAACTGCATGTACTTTCACAGTAAAGTTACTTGAAGTTTTCGCTTCACCACTTACTACGTATACATGGCAATTGAGAATATGTCCTGCCCCCTGATGATTTTTACACAATCAAGCAGACTTCACGGCAATTGCCATAGAAGCACCAGTTTTCCACAGCAAGAGGAAACGAGGATGAATTACCAGGACTGGGTCTTCTTGGAATTCAGTCACGTATACGTGGTACTTTCCTCATTGGTGAAGCCTGATACTCAGAAAAAACTTGTTGCTTGTCATAAAAAATTGTGTTTCCTTTGTAATAAATTAGCTCATTTGTTTCTTTTTCAAGATTCATGAGTTTGCATTTTGTAGCCATAATAACTAACTTATCCGATATTGCCATGATAAACTGCAAAAACAAACAGCAAGCGATGAATTGTTCCTAATGGAATTAACTCCCTTCACCGCATTGCATGAAAGATAAATATATTAGCACACCTGATACGTACCACATGTCTGACCTGTCTCATCTGAAGAGGGTTAATAAATTAACATGCATACATTCCAGAATTACTGTAATTGATTTGTCTATTTAAATTACCAGGATTGTTTTGTTTTTCAGGATGCCTCACATTGTGATATGAACAGGTGAGTGATACTGAGAAAACTAGAGGTATTTAATATTTTATGGTCCAAATAAGTACATCTGTAACTGCTATCAGAAGTGCTGTTCCTTTCCTCACACAAACCAAAAATGACATAAACATTTTTATTTGTATGTAAATTTAGGTGTGTTTGTCCTTCTTGATTTTAGAATATGACCTTTGTTCCATCATGGCATCAAAAGCTATGATTGAGAAAGTATCAAAATTTTAATGGTAATTTTTAGCTCAACTTGACAACGTCAAGCATGAGCTATTGGGATGGGTTGCGATCTGTTGTCTGGCTGTACTTTCCTCTGCCCATTCACAATTCCTTTAGCACACTCTACAGGCTGCAACTCTCACATGATTGGTTCCAAATTTAATACATGGCTTTGGGGCAAATTCTAGGTGGGAGCCATTGAATTTTTAGCTCATCTTGACAAAGTCAAGCTGAGCTAATCTAATCGCTTCCCGTCCATCGTTCGTCGTCTGTCGCCTGTCGTCCGTCGTCCGTCAACACCATGTTTTGGTCTTCTCCTCCAAAGCCACTGGGCCAATTCAAGTGAAAGTTTGTGTGAGTGATGGTCCCAAAGGGGCATTTCATTTTTGTTCAACTCAGTATGCACGGCCCCATAGGGAGGGAGTGGGGGAAAATGCTCCAAAATATTTTAAAAATCTTCTTCTCAAGAACCAGTGTGTGCAATATCTTGATATTTGCTATGGAGCTTCCATATGAGGTGTAGAATCAAGTTTGTTCAAACGAAGTTCGTAAAATAATATTTGGCTTTGTAATAGGAGGGGTAAGATTTTTGGCCCCGCCCAAAATTTCTATTTTCTGAACCGATGGTCCGGTATGAACCAAATTTGGTTTGTGGTAGTATTGGGTCATAAGTACTTGACCCATGCAAAAAAAAAAAATTCCCGCATTCCCATGGGAACCCTGGGAGCTAAAAATAGAAATATTTTCAAACGCCCATATTTCCCAAACCCCACGGAACAGAGAGCTTTTATTTGGTATGAAGTATCCTTATGACCAGTAGAATTGAATGGTAAAAAAAAAATGCCATCGGTTATGTTAGGGTGTTCTGTAATGGGCATCGAAAAAATGCTGAGTCAGCATATTTGCAAAAATTAAAAAAAATCTTTTCTCCAGAACCAATCATCAGAATCTTTTGATATTTGGTATACAGCATTCATAGGGGGGTCAGATAAAAGTTTGTTCAAATAAAGCTCATTGGTTCATATTTGGGCTCTCTACAGGAGCCCGAAGTTTTAACATAGGGTAATATGGGGAATATTCTTTAAAAATCTTCTTCTTCAGAACCAGCAGTCAGAATCTTTTAATATTTGGTATACACCATTGTTATGAGGGTCAGATTCTAGATTGTTCAAACCAAGTCCCTAGGTTAATATTTGGGCTTCCTACGGAAGCCCAAATTTTATCTTTGTTCAATATGGAGGGTAATTTAAAAAAATCTTCTTCTTCAGATCCATCAGTCAGAATGCTTTGATATTTGGTATGCAACATCTCTATGGGGGTCAGATTCAAGTTTGTTCAAATCAAATCCCTAGGTATATATTTGGGCTCACTATGGTAGCCCAAATTTTTACTTAGTGCAATATGAGAAAATTTCTTTAAAAATCTTCTTCTTCAGATCCACCAGTCGGAATGCTTTTATATTTGGTATACAACATCTCTAGGGGGGTCAGATTCCAGGTTGTTCAATTCGAGTGCCTAGGTTAATATTTGGGCTCCATATGGGAACATGAAATTTAACTTAGTACAATATGAGGGAATTTCTTCAAAAATCTTCTTCTTCAGATTCACTTGTTAGAATGCTTTCACATTTGGTATACAACATCTCTAGAGGGTCAGATTCAAGTTTGTTCAAATCGGATCCATAGGATAATATTTGGGCTCACTATGGTAGCCCAAATTTGAACTTAGTGCAATTCGAAGAAATTTCTTTACAATTTCTCTTCTTCAGATCCAACAGTCAGAATGCTTTCATATTCGGTACACAACATCTCTAGGGAAGTCAGATTTAACTGTGTTTAAATCAAGAGCCTGGGTTAATATTTGGTCTCTCTATGGGAGCCGGAATTGGTTATTTTGCTGAAGAATTAAAAATTTTGTATTCAGTACCCTCTAGAGGTACTAAGATTAATCCACATAGGTTGTATCAAGGGGCTTCATAGGGGAGCTCAACATTTTACTTATGATCAACTGAAGAAAAGGCATGATGCCCAGATTATTTTTGTCACTCCTGAGGGACTCAAGGATTGACAGTGTAGCCTATGGAGATGGCTTGCTTAATGTAGACTCATTCTTGGACTCTGTTTAAATTGTGTTCTGTACAAGATGAGCGCTTCAGGCCCCGTGGGGCCTCTTGTTTCAAATTTCGTTGAAAAACATTGCCAGTGGCCATCTTGAAAAATGTCCAGATGAGAGCTGTCCAATTTTTCTGAATTTCATTGAAAAACATGGCCACCAGTGGCCATCTTGAACTTAACATACAAATTGTCAACAATTCCATTAGCACACCCTGCAGGTCGCATCTCTCACCCAATCTTTTTCAAATTTCATATAAAGCGTGGGTTGATGTCAAGATGAGAGCTATCAAATTTTTCTGAATTTTGTTGAAAAACATGGCTGGCAGTGGCCTTCTTATATTTGGCATATGAATTGTCAACAATTCTATTAGCACACCCTACAGGCTGCCTCTCTTACCCAATCTTTTTCAAATTTCATATGTAGCTTTGGTGTGATATCTTGATAGGAGCTAATGAATTTTTCTGAATTTGTTGATTTTGGAATTTGGCATATAAATTGTCGACAATTCCAAAATTGAATTGGAAGGGAGGCTGATTTTGAAATCAACATCAAATCTGAATTGAAACTGAAACAGTGCGAAACAATTTTTGTGAAATCACTTGTTATTTTACTAAATTACCTAATTACCATGCATATTCTTGCGGCGAGTGCATTCTGTAACCTGTCAAGAAATTACCTTGACTCTGCCCAGTTTTGCTTTGTTTATAGACCTATTTGGCCTCAGTCCATCCAATGAAGGCATTTAATCTTTTATATCTTGTTTGACAGAGCTCATGGAACTCTTTCAAACAAGATATAATAGAATAAATGCTAAGTTTATCTATAGAATCCAGGAAAGTCACACAATCCCTGTTAATTGAATACTCCTGTTAATAGAATAATTTTCATTGGCAAAGTGGCTATTCAATTAACAGGATTCCACTGTGATTATAAAGTGGATTACAATATTTGCTTGCTTCACTCACTTAAAAAGTTCTGTTGTAATAATGTAAACTGTAAGACAGACAAGCATGCTGATTGAACCAAAAATGCAACAGACAACTATTCTTTCATTTCAGTGGCATGATTGTGTTGATTGAAGATATTTATAAACTGGATTGTGCCTCCCCGTGTTTGCCCATCCGTGCATCTGTGTGTCTGTGCATACGTCGGGTCCATCTGCACACAGATGTCTGTTCGCATTATAACTTAACATTACTGCTCAGATTTCGATGAAATTTCATACATATGTTCACTATCATGAGGTCTTTAAGTAGCATCAGCCATTTTGCTGTTGGAATTTTTTTTCTGCGAGTTATGGCCTTTGAACACACAAAAATAGCCAATTTTTTGTCTGTTCGCCTCGTATCTCTGGTTTAGAGTTTGTGACTCTCAGTGAAATTTGGAACAGATTCTTTATGGGAAAAGCTTTCACAGTATCATGGTGGTTCATTTCTTCTCTTGTCATTGTTTGGCAGTATGCCCGTGTGCCTCCCCTGCCCCCCCCCCCCCCCTCCCTTTTTGTCATCAACCCTTCAGGACAAAACATGAGTACCCTATTTGGAAATATACAAATCAGGAAGCCAATTTGATGTTGATTCTGAGTCAGACCATCAATGTTGACATGTAATAAGGTTTTCAAAGGCTTGAAAGGCACTAAAGTTAACCCAATGCAAACAATTGTCAAAATTGAATGCTGCAAATTTTCCCCATAATGCAACTTGGAACTGAACTAATTCAGTCTTGTTTAGTTTATTGGTCGAGTTGTGTTAACAACCGAGACATGTGGATTGGTGATGGTCGGTGTGTGACTGGACGTCTGGGCATCCTGTCAGTGTTAGCAAACTAAATTGAACAAACATTCTCCGATTTGACTAATATTCACCTTACAAGTCTTTTGCAATAATATCTGAAGCGAGTTCGAAAACTCGCCCATCTCGATATTTTGTTACAGAGTTACATGCCTTAAGTAGTCAATTTTTACGAATTTTGAGCTCGTTAGCACAATAACTTGAACAAACATTCTCCGATTTGACTAATATTTGCCATATAGGTCCTTTGCAATAATATCTCAAGCAACTTCGAAACTGGACCGGCCCGATTTTTCACTGGAGTTATGGGCCTTAATTCATCAATTTTTGCAAATTTTGAGCTCGTTAGTGCAATCACTTGAACAAATGTTCTCTGATTTGACTAATATTTGTCATACAGATCTTTTGCAAAAATATCTCAAACGAGTTTGAAAACTGGACCAGTCTGATTTTTCATTACAGAATTATGGGCCTAATTAGTCAATTTTTATGAATTTTGAGCTTGTTAACATTATAACTTGAACATATTTCCTTCGATTTGACTAATATTTGCCATACTGGTCTTTTGCAATAATATCTCAAGTGAGTTCTAAAACTGGCCTGGTCCAATATCTCATTACAGAGTTATGGGCCTTAGTCCATTTTTATGAATTTTGAGCTCATTAGCATCAATTTTTACAAATTTTGAGCTCAGTGCAATGGTGTTTCTGATTTTCGATAGAGAGTGCATGAAGAAAGTAGCCACAGCTCGACGCCTGCATCTCCGATAAGCACCTCTTGTTCAATATTTATTTAAAAATTTGTTACATGTTAGAGGTGGGCAGTATACTGAAAACCGAATCAATACCAATTTCATAGAGATACCAAAAAACAACTGAACCAATCACTGACCACTGAAACCATCTGTATTTTCAAATTTTCCTACTTTCACTATTCATATGGACTTGTTGAGGCTTGATAGAAGTTGAAGTCTTCATTTTCATGAAAGAAGTGATTGATTTTTTTGGGCTTGGGCAATTGTTCGGAATTCTCAGAGGATAATTTTTAGCTATTGCTAGGGATTCAAATTGTAATTTCGGTGTACAGTTTTTAGAAAATTTCACTGAAATTTCGCTTCTATTTAAAAATAGTCCGGCACCGATTTCCATTCCACACATGTGTATGGAATGGATTTTCATTTTCCGTATGGTTTAGTGTTGCTGTAGATGAGGATTTCATAGAACATGCATGTAATAAATAGCTTTATGTAGGTCATTTCTGTCAATCTTGCTTGACAGATTGATCAACATCAGTGTGCACAACATCAGTGTGCAGAGGGCCACTCTGTTTTCAGTGATGGAAAAAATTTTTTTTCTCTCATTTCATTATTACTGAATTACACCAGGAAATGTTGCATTTGACATGGAATGCTACCGTGGCAGTGAAACACTTAAATTTTCCATATGCTGATAAAAATCTTTAATATTGTTTGTTTGTCATGAAATAAATTAGATTTTAAACAACCATCAATAGGGCAGTTGGTTTTACAATGATTGCAGTGAAATGTTCATGCATTATTTATTCCAAGTGCACATAAATGCAAAATTTAATTTCAGCACTTGACCCTTTACCTAACGAATTGGCCGCATCCATCTGCATATATAAGTACAGCAGTAGAAAATAGATTTCTTTTCCAACAATTTCAACAAAACTATATTGTGACAATTAATTGGAACAAGCTCTCCAAACTTGTTCCATTGAGGATTCACATGATATGGGTTTTTTGACATTTTTTTTTAACCCTTTACCCAACGTAACGGCCAAAACCGGCCAGCGCTATTCTGAAAAATTGACAATTAATTTTCAAAATATTTTCATTTTTTGTCTCAAAAACATAGGTTATGACCCCTCGTTGGAACGAGCTCGTTGAGCTCGTTCCAACAAGGGGTCATAACCTATGTTTTTGAGACAAAAAATTAAAAAAATTAGTTATTCAAGAATTTGTTTTGCAAGTGTCGTCTGCTTTTCGTGTTAGGTAAAGGGTTAAAAATTAAAAAAAATTAATATTTTGATATCCTCTGCATTGGGTGATGGGTTAACCTTACACTGCTAACATACAAAACTTGCTCAATAATTTCTTGAATATCGTAATGAAAAGCGTTCAGTTTTGCCTCCAAAACATAGCTTATAGTACAGTGATCCAGATGTGGAAAGAGAATTTCAACTGGAAAGTGACAGAGTCATGATCCATTTGATGGTACCTTTCCATTTTTCTCCCCACGCACCATAGAATCTTACCTGTTGAAAAAGAAATGTGAGAACATTGAATATGTGATATTCTTGTTTGTTTTTACCCATTGTTTTATAAATAAGATACTGCAAAATCAAGACCCAATGTCAAATACTGAAATGATGAAATGATAACATTTGAATGTTGTCTTTTGGTGAGTATGGTCATCACATTATGTAAACGATTGCATTGCTGTAGTCGATTCCAGGGTAAAAACAAGATCTCTGATTATTATCTTTTGTTATTCATGATGAAATTCTGTTATGGGATAAATCATTTTCAAAGTCTATCAGAACTTGGCCCAATCATGGACAAAAATTCATGAGTATGTTCATATTTTCCAGCTGAATTAAAAATAACGTTCTTTTATTCCTAATATGGAATAGTACTGTACACAAAAGTGTACAAAGAATTTTGATCAAATTGTGACTGGGTCATGATCCAAGCAAAATTATCTTGTCTCTTTTTCTCTTTCTTTCTATCCCATTCTCTCTCTCGCCTTCAAGAGAGAGAGAGAGAAAAAAAGAGAGACAAACAGACATACAGACAGACAAGCAGACAGAGAGACCTGTAAACAACCAGAAATGATGTATGGGAGAGAGAGAGAGAGGGAGAGAGAGATGTCTCTGTTGTCCCTCCTAATGCCTCTCTCTCTCTCACTCTCTCTCCCTCTCCATCTCGCACTCTCTCTCTATCAGAGACCTGTAAACAACAGAGACAGACATGGACATCAGGAGGGACAAAGACATAGAGTTAATAAGATAGACAGAGATGTAGAAACAGACAAAAATGGCTCGCTGGCGGCCATGGTGACAGAGAATGTGTTAAACCATGCCTTATATATGTTACATAGCACTGCTAAACAACAGTAGCCCAGGTACTTTTGGGCAGTCTGTAAGCAGAGACCAGGTTGGCTCTTAAAGATTTTGGGGGTCCCCTTCTTTCCTGTTCCAAATAATAATGCGATAGACCCATTGGAGAGTCACAGGCTTCAGATGACTTCAGTCAAGTAACAAGGGATTTTTTTTATTTTTATTTGGAGTCCCATTGGGACAGACACTTCCAGTTTTGTTTGCCTTAAAATATTAAAAATGGCAACTGATTTTTCATTTGCCCTTATTACTAGACCTGAGATTAATAGCAAGAGGGTTTATTTGAATGACTCTAGGTATTCAGATGTTAACTTGTTTAGAACCATAATCTCTTTTATTGTGATAATAAAACTTTTGACTTTTAAGCTAAAATACTGTGTTGTAAAAGTCCACAGGAGGGGACTCCCTGAGCCATTCCAGAAATGTTACATGGCAGCATAACCACCTCATGAATTAACCATGGTAAACATCTTGAATTACAACATTTCTGATGGTTAACCCTTTGACACTGATGTTGAAATATCAAAATGCTAATTTTTATACGCCCGTTTTAAAAAAAATGGGTCGTATTATGGTATACCCCTGTCCGTCTGTCCATCCGGTCACACGTTGTACGATAACTCAAGAACACTTTGAGAGATTTTCGTGATTTTTGTGTAGGTGGTGTATATCGATGGAGGGAAGCTCCCTTTCGTTTAGTGTCGCCGTTCGATTAGTCATTCCAGAGTTATGGGACTTTATTACTTAGAAAATTGTTGATTTTTTACACGTCGGGGTAGGTGGTGTATATCGATGGAGGGAAGCTCCCTTTCGTTTAGTGTCGCCGTTCGATTAGTCATTCTAGAGTTATGGGACTTTATTACTTAGAAAATTGTTGATTTTTTACACGTCGTACGATAACTCGAGAACGCTTCGAGAGATTTTCACGATTTTAAAAAAATATGGGTTAGGTACACATGTAGACTCATATTGTGTGCTTCTTTCTTTTAATTAACAACGGATGTATCATGTGTTCATGGCGCAGCTGTTTATTAAAATAATGCGAGTATGAATTAATCCAATTTAACACTTTAACCCGCTAGTATTTTCAAGATATTTTTCATCAGATCTAATCTTGGCTGCTTGACAACAGCCATGACCAGATTTTATGAAAAATTCATCTAAATTTAACTCAAGAAATCATGGTGAAAATATTCATTCAGTTTACAGGAGTAAAATTTGATTAAATGTGCTAAAATCATACTTATTTCAGTGGCAAGAGAAATTCTGTCCCAGGCAGGAATATCCACCAGCAGCATGCAAGGAGTTAATCATGGAGCTTTGTCAAAAAAGACTGAATTGGTTAATTGTCTAGTGTTATTATATGTCAGCCTGTGAATTATCGCAAATTATCTAAAAGATATTTCTCGATATCCATCAACTCGATGGATATCGTGAAATATCCCTCAGTAGCTTCCTAAATGACGTCACTCTTTGGTGCATGATGTCACCTTGAACGTCACCTTGAAGGAACGATTAGCAGATCTTTGTTGTTGTCTTGAAACTGCAGCCGAATTGGGCTGAATATTGCACACTAAAATGTCACATAACATATAATAAAAAGAAATTCTATGCTATTTTAGTGAATATCGGGAATTATCTCATTTGTGTGGACATGAAAGTATTATTTTTCACTCATGCAAGCACTCGTGAAAAATAAACCTTTCAGGTCCACACTCATGAGATAATTCCTGATATTCACTAAAACAGCATAGATATCCTCTATACATTATGGGAAATATTTGCTGCTTGATATTTTGGTGTTCTGACGTTGAGAGTGCTGAATGTCTGAAAAAGGGTAACCAAAAAACTGTGTTGCTTGAAACAAGTTAGGTGACTTTTTTTGTGTTGCCTTGATGTCTAATATTTTCAGGCCTGCTTGTTGTGTGCCAAACTGATACTCATGTGTTTTTTTCTTATCAATTTTTTTCTTACCTGCAGTTTAGTGTTTTCAGAAACAACTTCAGGATGTTGGACACTAATAATTAAGATATCTGTTTGCAGATTGAGAAAATTTAATAATGTACCTGTATGTTTCAGGGGACACTTAGAGTTGCATCCAATGCCTTTTACAGTTTCTAACTATGTTAGATTGGTATGTTGAATGGCTGTTGTATGTGTACATGTATCAGTGTTTTACAACATTTTTGTGGATATTTAAAAAAACATTTCTTAGTATTTCAGTGTTCACAAATTTCACAACCTCAGAACTTGACACAAATACCAATCCTTTCCAGATTAGAAATAAGGTAGCCTGAAACAGGATTACCTTTATTTCTTCAGGCAACTGTTCATACCCAATATCCTGACCATGAATTGTATGTTATATGATTGTTCATCAATTATTCATGATTATCCATGATATTTGTGTCATGAATATCCATGGTTATTCACATATTCACCCATGAATAACCATGATTATTCATGGTTGCTAAATTGCCCATATTCGTGAACTGTGAACATTCATGGTTATTCATGCACCATGAATATCCACAAACCATGAGTGAACATGGTTATTTAAAACATGGATATTCATGAATAAACATGGTTATTTAAAATATGGATATTCATGATTCATTGATATTCATAAACCATAGATACATGTATCATGATTAGTAATGTGTAACCATTAACCATACTTACAGACCACAAATAACCATGGTTATTCATGAATATCAATAGTTTATGAAAAACCATGGGTATTCATGGTTATTAATGCATATTCAGTGGAAATCATAAGAAAAAACATCGGAAAACTAGAATGGCCATGCCAGGAAAAGTGTTGGTATATAGTACCAGATATTTTTAATATACATCACTCTTTATGAGTTTCTTAGTGTATAAAATTATAGATTTGAAGGCTAGACAGTTCAGATTGTATTGCTGGGGACAAAATTCCGTTTTCAGTGCCATTTTACAAGATACTTTCAAGGGACGGTAAGTGAAAAATCAGAAGAGATATTCAAAATGAAACAATTCAAAGTCAACTAATGAGTTGTAGCAACATTTCAAATTTCAAGGAAAGATGGAGCATTTTTGTGAAAAATTTTCAGTTTTGGCCACTGCTGGCAGGGGCAAAAGTGATCAGCGGATGTACATTGCTTTTATTGCAGATGAAATAGGTTGTAATTTTTAGCTTAACTTGACATAGTCAAGATAAGCGATTGCCATCACGCGTGCGGAAGCCTGTGAATCTGTGAGTCTGTGAGTCTGTTCATATTTTCCTTTAGCACGGGCTACACCCTGCAGGTCTTGTCTGATCGTCACGAAATTTCATATGCAGGTTTGGGGGTCATGTCTAGATGAAAACGTCCCCTTTTGGTCATGATCGGGCAACCCGAAAACCATTAGCACAGTCTACAGGTCGTATTTATGAAGGGATTTCATTGTAATTTGGTAGGATGCCCATGTATAATGCCTAGATGAGAACGTCCCCTTTTGGGCATGATCTATCAACCATGATGGCTCCCCAAGCCCGAAACCCAAAAACTTTTAGCACAGTCTGCAGGTCATATTTAATATGGAGGAATTTCATTGTAACTTGGTAGAATGACTCCTTATGATCTCTAGATGAGAATTTCCCCATTTGGGTGTGATCTGCCAACCGTGACGACTGCCTGAGCCCAAAACCCGAAAACCTTTAGCACAGTCTACAGGTCATATTTATTGAGGAATTTCATTGTAACTTGGTGGGTTGACTTCATACAATGTCTAGTTGAGAAAGTCCCTATTTGGTCCTCATTGGGCAACTGTGATGGCTACAGGGACCCGAAGCCCGAAAACCTTTAGCACAGTCTACAGGTCATATTTATGAAGGGATTTCATTGTAACTTGGTAGGATGACTCCAAATAATGTCTAGATGAGAACGTCCCATTTTGATCGCAATCATTCAGCCTTGATGGGTGCCCGAGCCCAAAAACCTTTAGCATAGACAAAAGGTCATATTTATGGAAGGATTTCATTGTAACCGCTTAGGTTGACTCCATATAATGCCTAGATGATGACTTCCCCTTTTGGTCGTGATTGGTCAGCTGTGATGGCTACAGGTGCCCGAAGCCCGAAAACCTTGAGCACAGTCTACAGGTCTTATTTATAAAGGGATTTCAGTGTAACTTTGTAGGATCACTCCAGATGATGCCCAGATGAGATTGTCCCCTTTGATTGCAATCATTCAACCATGATGGCTGCCCGAGCCCGAAGCCTGAAAACCTTTAGCACAGTCTACAGGTCATATTTATGAAGAGATTTCATTGTAATTTGGTAGGTTGACTCCAAATAATGTCTAGATGAGAACATCCCCTTTTTGTCGCGATCATTCAGCCTTATGGCTGCTCGAACCTTTAGCATAGTCTATAGGTCGTATTTATGGAAGGATTTCATTGTAACTTGTTAGGTTGACTCCATATAATGCCTAGATGATGACATCCCCTTTTGGTCGTGATTGGTCAACTGTGATGGCTACAGGTGCCCGAAGTCCGAAAATCTTGATCACAGTCTACAGGTCATATTTATAAAGGGATTTCATTGTAACTTCGTAGGATCACTCCAGATGATGCCAGATGAGAATGTCCCCTTTTGGTTGCGATCATTCAACCATGATGGCTGCCAGAGCCCAAAGCCCAAAAACCTTTAGCACAGTCTTCAGTTCATATTTATGAAGGGATTTCATTGTAACTTGGTAGATTGACTTCATATAATGTCTAGATGAGAACAGCCCCTTTTGGACAGAATTAGGCAACTGTGACGGCTACAGGGGCCTGAAGCCCGAAAACCTTTAGCACAGTCTACAGGTGATATTTATGAAGGGATTTCATTGTACCTTGGTAGGATGACTCCAAATAATGTCTAGATGAGCACATCCCCTTTTGGTCGCGATCGTTCAGCCTTGATGGCTGCTCGAGCCCAAAACCCCAAAACCTTTAACTTAGTCTATAGGTCATATTTATGGAAGGATTTCATTGTAACCTGTTAGTTTGACTGCATATAATGCCTAGATGATGACATCCCCTTTTGGTCGTGATTGGTCAACTGTGACAGCTTCAGGGGCCCAAAGCCCGAAAACCTTGAGCACAGTCTGCAGGTCATATTTATGAAGGAATTTCATTGTAACGTCGTAGGACCACTCCAGATGATGCCCAGATGAGAATGTCCCCTTTTGGTTGCGATCATTCAGCCGTGATGGCTGCCCGAGCCCAAAGCCCAAAAACCTTTAGCACAGTCTACAGGTCATATTTATGAAGGGATTTCATTGTAACTTGGTAGGTTGACTTCATATAATGTCTAGATGAGAAAGTCCCCTTTGGACGCAATTGGGAAACTGACGGCTACAGGGGCCCGAAGCCTGAAAACCTTTAGCACAGTCTACAGGCCATATTTATGAAGGGATTTCAATGTAACTTGATAGGATGACTCGTTTTGGAATAATTTCACTGTAACTTGGTAACTTTCGTTGATATACAGTAACTGTGAGAGCTGTGAGGTCATATTAACCCACCCCTCAGCTCTTTAGTACAGTGTACACCTCATATTATTTTTTATCAAAAACATAGCATACAGGGAACAGAAATGAACATATTCCCAATTATCACAATTCTTGTCTTATTTCATAATCCTTTCATAAACATTGAACATTATCCTTTTCATCAAACACAACACACAAGTTAAGCTACAGTGTCATTGACACTTTCATTTGTCTTCAAAAGACATTTACAGTTTTTGTGACAAGAAGTTGTCATGGAATATAGAAAAAAAGACTTTTGAAAGAAAACAGGCTGGGGAATGGAAGGGATGAATCTTTGAATTAAAAATATATGCATCAAGCAGGTCTCTACATATGAAACAAAAAGATTGAACTGAAAGAAGTTGGAGAGACCATTTGCAAAGAAAAGACAAAAAAGTAAGGATGACATTTGCTACAAATCCCGTGAATAAGATATGTCTTTTTATACCACGCTCACCCATGTTACTACCTGTGAAAAGCGTGCATGTTAAATTTTGGCTTTTAACCCCACTACAGATTCTGCTGCGGTTAAAATGTTTTCAGTGGGAATTCCATTACAAAAATTTACACATGTAGTAGAAACCACATCCATCTTGACCTTTGACATGACCCAACTTGCCAACTTCGATACATTCACACTTCGCAATGTTTCAATCAAACATTCGGCATGTTGCGGTACTATCTGCTACTTGCAATGACTTATTCAGTTTAAAATACCTACAATTAAATCTTTAAAATAAAATTTAAGAATTGTTAATAATAATTTGACTGAAAAAGCAAAATTAATACAATCAACTTTAACTCTGTGTCTTGCTGTCAATCAAGCATTCACATGCAGCCGGAAGTCCTGCCCACTGGCACAGATGTAACGAAAACAAAAACATGTGCTTGCGATAGAAAGTATTGTTTTTTCTCAATTTTAAGTGACAAAGTCAATTATGTTTTAAGAGCATGGTATAAATAAAACAAATAGGTACTAGGAGCTGAGTGGTTAAAACCCTTATTCTTTGAGTGGTTTAAATCTGATTACTGGCCCTAGTACCTATTTTTTCTACATATTGTCATTTTCCCAAAATGGGCAGACAATTATTAAGTTTTGAAGGTCTACAAATTTGTACTTCAAACTAAGCAAACATTTACACCCAAAGTCAGTATCCAATCAAATTGCAAATGTGTTTGCAAATACATTTCCTTCTTATCATTAATTCACTCAAATTGAAAAAAAATTGTTCAAAATGTAAGTTATTGTTTAAAAATGTATAACTGAATATGCTCATTGTTATCCCTGATTTAACCATGTTATATATTTCAACAATTGAAATATCTAAGATAGAACAAACTTACATCATATTCGAAAATCCAACACAAAAAACCTGCCTCACCTCTCTATTCAAAGCAGCTTGCTAAATGGCTACCTGTTCCCTCCAAAATAGTTTAAAAATAGATTAAATATGTTATGGCTGTCCAAGTCCTAATATTCATGCTTGTTCATGGAAGCATGAATAATCAAAATTGTTAAAAAATGTCCAAGTCGTAATATTCATGTTTGTTCATGCTTATCTGCCTTTACCACAAAATTATGATTGTCATCCAAAATCAGCATGCATCATGTCTTTACCTCAAAACACACTAGAAGAAATTTTAAAATTTAGTTCCTTTTGTAAAGTATTTATGCTTCTTCTTACTTTATTCATGGCCCCAAACCATGAACAACCATGAAAAAAGAAACCATGAATAAACAGGATAAAGAAGGTGTGAATGACTATGAATATTCATGGTTATCTGTTCCCCTTGAGAACCCAAGGAAGTAAAGCAGTGCCTGTTTACTGTGGTAAAGAAGCTATTTTTTACTGGTTAAAAAAGACCCAGCAACCAAGGGTTTGGGTAAATGTCCTCTGAAATGCAAAACATGGGTATTAGCGATTGGCTCAACTTCATATTCATGTTGTGGTCGCGATTGGCCATTTTGTTGAAATATGTGACCTTAAACACCAATAAATAAACTAGATAGAGTTATTTGTGTGCAAAACACACAATGGTGTATCCCCGCATTTCCGCTCGTTTGTATCTGAAACACTATATTTGTGCATTAATACATGTTATGGGGTATACTCCTTATTATATTGATTTGGGGCCATATCAAAATTCCGAAACCTTCGTGCACATCTAGAGATGTTACCTGAACACATTAGCATATTTTAAATGTTTCGAATTAAATACCCTAGGAGCCTTTCGGTGAAAACTGATTTTATAACGATAAAAGTGGTTTCACCAGACGACCTGGGGTCAAATCAAAATTCTGAAACCTTCATGCACATCTAGAGATGTTACCTGAACACCTTAGCATAGTTTAAATATTTCGAATAACATACCCTAGGAGCCTTTCAAGGAAAACTTATTTTCTAACGATAAAAGTAGTTCCACTGAAACCACCTGGGGCCAAATCAAAATTCCGAAAACCTTCATGTACATCTAGAGATGTTACCTGAACACATTAGCATAGTTTAAATGTTTCGAATTAAATACCCTAGGAGCCTTTTGGTGAAAACTGATTTTATAACAATAAAAGTGGTTTCACTGGAACCACCTGGAGCCAAATCAAAATTCTGAAACCTTCATGCACAGCTAGAGATGTTACCTGAACACCTTAGCATAGTTTAAATGTTTCGAATGAAATACCCAAGGAGCCTTTCGAGGAAAGCTGATTTTCCAACGATAAAAGTAGTTCCACTGAAACCACCTGGGGCCAAATCAAAATTCCAAAACCTTCATGTGCACCTGGAGATGTTACCTGAACACATTAGCATAGTTTAAATGTTTCGAATTAAATACCCTAGGAGCCTTTCGATGAAAACTGATTTTCTAACGATAAAAGTGGTTCCACTGGAACTACCTGGGGCCAAATCAAAATTCCGAAATGTTCATGCACATCTGGAGATGCTACCTGAGCACCTTAGCATAGTTTAAACATTTTAAATTAAAATACCCTAGGAGCCTTTCGAGGAAAACTGATATTTTTACACTGTAAACCAATGGCCCAGACTAGCTAGCTGGTGCTTAACTCAAAGTTATTTAGGGCCAAACACAAATTTTGAACCCCCTCCCCAGTCCCCCAAATTTGCTTGCAAAACCGAAAATTAAAAGTCCTATCCGGCCCTTCATACATTTACTCTCTGCACATGCGCAGACGTCAGGAAGTGACCGGAATTGGCGCAAACATCATTCTTTGTTTGGCCCTAAAGTCATCAACAATGAAATGACATCTGTGCTTTTAAAATCTCCTTTTTTGAGGATGCTAGACGCAAATCAATGCAAGAATTGGTGGATACAAGGCTGTTATTAGATGAAGGAAGTGTTCAGTGGTGGTTTTGGACGTTCAGGGCTGTAACTTTATAGTATTTATAAAATTATTTTATGTTTCCCAATTTTGGGACATATGCCTGACGTCATCATTTATGAAAATGATTATTCCACTGTTTGTTAAGTATTCTTTCCCTATCCTTCCATGAACCCTTCCTGTTAAACTCTTAAGCTTTTTGGCTAATTTTTATTGAAATTTTTTATTAAATTTCTTGGGAGTTTAACATTTATTGCAGAATATTATTCTGTTTCTTCCCCAGGATTACGTCCTCACTCTAGGGGTGTTAGGCCGTTTAGTCTTGCATCTTCTATCCGTTGTATCGTTTTTTCTTCTTATGAAGATCTAGCTTTGCATCTGATAGCATTTCAATTGATTCTGACTTTGGGCCTTTTTGTGTGCCTGATGTCTTGTTTACATTGACGTTGTTTACATTGTCAACGTCCTCATGTATAGGTAGTTTTTTATATTCTATTACTGTAGTATACTGTAGGATACATGGATTATTATTCCGGTAGTGTAGCTCAAAAAAATTTGAATTTTGTCCACACTTAGGGTCTATCGGGATGCCCTTGGGTTGGACATAAAATTTGATTCCCTGTGCAGAGTACGGAGTTACCACACAGATAACATCAATATGCTGCACAGTGGTATTCTCAATATAACGCACTTGGTGACACATGTAAGAGGCCGACAATGTGACATTAGATATTTTTTTCGAGTAATTTCCATCATTTTTATGGAAATACCCGAGTGAACCACATGTGAAATTTCCAATGAGAGTTACTTTTCCTGATGTTCTTATAGTGCAAACAAGTCGAAAAGATTGTACACAACCGAAGAAGTTGTTGCATAATTGAATGCAGCCAATGATAGTGATGCTGGTGATTTAGATAGTTCAAGTGACTTCAGCGACTCTGATGAATCTGAGGGGAGTTCCGATGCGTTGAGGGCCTGGACTATGCTATTACCCATGTTTCAGGTTATACCATACCACAATTAAGTATTGGAACTAAACATTGGACTCCAAACATGTTCAAATATGTTCTAGCAGATGAAAATTACAAATTATTTTACGTTTCTGATTTTTTTCATTTTTTATCATATTTTTCCATTTTCCCCCATATATGGCTCAGCACAGGAAATTAAAAACTTGCACAGCAGCGAAGGGGTTAATGTTCCCTTTGGGAACTTGGGCATTGTTTCAAAAATCTTTTGTTTACCAAAAATATTTTGAATTTAATTTTGATTGCTATTATTCATGTATCTCAGTTATATTTATATATATATTGTTGTGGAGTTTGGAGGACTGATATCGACTTTAGTTGATACACTCCTGCGGACTCTTGTCATTCTTGTGTTGCACTGGGATGACTGATGTTGGAGTCGGGTGTCGCGGTATGTTGTTGGCGGTGAGGTTCTGAGGATCAGAGCCTCTCACCGCGTTTTAATTTATTCTGTCAGTTTCTATTTCAGAGGAACATGAACATGGTAATGATATTCTGACACCCATCCAAGTGTGCTCCGTGGAGCATATAGAGCTAGCTGCAGTGCTCATTATTGCAAGAGTTAGGGCCTTTTGTTAAAGGTGTTAATCTCTTGCAAGCAGCTAGCTCGACCGGTGAAGCGGTACTCCGTCTGTGGGTGCCGAGATGCCGGGTAAGTCCATTGTGGTCTAAGAAGTGGATTGGGTAGAGCGAGCACTATAATATAAATTGCTCACCCACCGACGATGGAAATAGGGAGGAAGTCAGCAAGTTCTTGTACCCGGCGAGGTCTGATAGATTGCGAGCGGTAGAGGGCCCCCTCTGTAATCTAGCAACGTCTGGGATCAGATGTTGTTTTGAGAAACTTGCACAAGCCAGAGCATATGTCCGCCCTCCACTCGGGACGGTCTGTTTAGTCTGCAGCCGGGGTCGGCTTCAGTCAAGGCTTCCTCCGCTATGTTTCACAAGGCTGAAATGAAGTTTTCTGGTTGGAAACTTGCACGAGACAGAGCATATGTCCGCCCGCCGCTTGGGGCGCTCCGTCTAGTCTGCAGCCATGGTCGGCTTCAGTCAAGGCTTCCTCCGCTATGTTTCACAAGGCTGAAATGAAGTTTTCTGGTTGGAAACTTGCACGAGACAGAGCATATGTCCGCCCGCCGCTTGGGGCGCTCCGTCTAGTCTGCAGCCATGGTCGGCTTCAGTCACAGCTTCCTCCGCTACGTTATTTAAGCACACACGACCGCATCCTAGCTACCCGACTTAAGATATCCAGCCTGTTGCACGAAGAAGGAACCACTCTTCGCCCGTGAAGTCGGACCATCCAGTAGCTAGGGAGACAAGGCCTTGATCATCGGGACATTCGGAGAAAGGATCCATTTCCGACACACTGTCCCAGGAGCAGCATGCGGTTAAGGAATGGAAGACCGCTGCTCCTCAGGTCTCGATGACGGACTGATCGCAGCATCCCAGCAAGTGTTGATGCAGCCTCCCTCAGACTCAGAATCTGAGCTGACGGATGGTGCTGTGTCGGTCCAGTCGTCTGTTCACGCAGATGCAATGGGCCGAGATTCGCAACTGATTCTCTCGGATGGTGAAAGGGATAAGAAGGAGGATTACCCTTCCCTTTCGGAACAGTACATGGTTGCGATGACTTTCATCAGTCAATACTACCCTGATTTTGTTCCGCCAAATCAGAATGCTGCAACGACAAGAGAGAAACCGCTGGCGTCGTTAGGCATAGACTTTATCCGGACAAAGGAGGAAGTCCTTTCTTTTCCAGTTCAGTTTATGCAGGTGTCACAGGCTTTCGGCCATATAGACGCCGCCGTATTTATCCTCTATTTATCCTTTTGAGTGCCAGGCAGAAGGAGGTTTCTTATCTTCATCTACCGTATACATACTGACCACGTTCATTTAAAAACGGTCGGGGAAGATGTTCAGAGAGTTCTTCTACGTTGGATGAGCAGGCCGGGGATCTACCTATATCATTCACTATTCGCTCAGACACAATTGAGACGGCAATTTCTTCAAATAGAGCGAATTTGGACGTTATGTCTTATGCAGATCACCTTACAAGAGCTATGGTGCAACGTCTCAAGGGAAAGGAATTTGAGGACGTTCGTACCTCTCTTAGAATTCTTTCCAGGTCAATTATGTATACAACGTATTACTCCGCCCTAACAGTGGCTAATCTGGAGTTAATCAGACGTGATGCTGCCCTTGCGTCGTCATCACTAATAAGATGACAAGGTGAAAAGCTCTCTCCGAGTCGCTCCGGTTTCCGGACATTTTATTTTCGACGACTAGCTTTCGTTAGTCTATGAACAGGCTACTAAGAAAGCGTCTAGTGCTCTGCTTTTGAAGTCGGTGTATCAACGACCCACTTCCGCAGACAAGAGTAAAGGAAGGTGTACTAGACAAAAATCGTCAAAGGAAACTCCTCACGAGGGTACAAGAAACCTCTTACAATTACGCTGGAGGTCGTCTGTATAGCGACTCGGGAAAGGGGCATAGATCTGATCGGGACTATAGGTCAGATGCCCCTAGGCTGACGAGACAAGGTTTTTCGCGGGGAGGACGTGGTTCCTCCTTCCGTAAGCCTCGCAGGTCATACAGGTGATGGTTTAGACCTCTATTGCTGGCCAGTTGGCGGGAGGTTATCAAGCTCTGCAAAAAAACTGGATAATAATCACGGAAGATCAGTGGGTGAGAACTGTAGTCTTGGATGGCTTACAGCTATCATTCCGAGCAAAAACCCCACTAACAAATTGTCCATGTTGGACAAATCTTCCATCAAATTCTTGCATAAGAGAGTTTTTCCTACCGGAGGTATAAGCTCTTTTATCAAAGGAAGCAATACAGATCATTGAGAATCAGGATTCTCAAGATTTTTATAGTCACCTGTTCCTCGTACCGAAGCCAGATGGCTCATTCTGACCAGTAATAGACTTGAGCTGGATAACAAGCTTATCATGGCTCCAAAAATTTATTTATGGAGACCATACTGGCAGTAAAAGTGAGCGTTCGAGTGATCGACTATGCGGCAAGCATAGATCTAAGGATGCGTACATCTGGTATTATAAAAGTACCTGCGGTTCGCCGTACAAGGGAAGGTGTATGAGTTCAGAGCAATATGCTTTGGTCTGAATCTGGCCCCCTGGGCGTTCACTCGAATAATGAACTCGGTAATGTCATACTTACAGGCTCATTTGTCTGCGGTAACGTCTGCTTACTTGGACGACCTTCTACAGGGATACGGCAACAGAATTATTCTTCAGAACGATGTTCAGAGTCTGCTTCTATTACTCCGACGCCTCGGTTTCATCATAAACGAGAAAAAATCGGATCTAGCTCTGTACAAGTCGTCTATTCACTTGGGAATGAGCTTTGAGACTCACAACAATCTGGTTTATCTGCCATTACCCAGAGCAAAATTAGTCAGTTGTTATGCTCGCTTTTGTCTACACTCAGACGCATTAATAGTGAGGTAATTCATGCGACTGTTTTTCTGTGCGGAGCGGCTGTGGATCTCATTCCGATGGGCCACCTGCACGCACGTCCCCTCCAGATATTCTTTACTCAACTTGAGTGTGAAGATGCTTTCGCTTGACCCAGTATTGTTTTAACGGCCCTAGTAAAACAAGGGTTCAGATTTGGGCAGATATTCAGTGGTTAACTCAGGGAGTTCCGCTGCAACTGCCGGATCCGGCTCTCATGATTATGACTGATGCGAGTCAAATGGGTTGGGGTGCGACCCTAAGTCCCGCAGTCTTGAAGCGTCAGGGTCTTTGGGACCCTCGGTTCCAGGAGATACACATAAACATCAAAGAGATGATGCCAATATGGCTAGCGCTACAACATTGGATTCACATAATAACGGTCGTCCATGTTCAAATTTGGTCGGACAACTCGACAGTAGTAGCGTACATCGGGAACCAGGGCGGCACCCATTCTTTTCCGTTATGCCAACTAGCGGCGAAGATTTTCCTGTACGTCATGAATCATCATGTTCATCTTTCTATCCATCATATACCTGGTCGCCTGAACGTACTAGCAGACGCGCTCTCTCGGAAAGGTTGCCTGTTGCAATTGGAGTGGACACTCAACAAGCGAGTATTGGGCAGATTTGCTACCAGAGGGATCGCCCCATGATAGATCTGTTTGCGACGCACCAGAACAATCAGTTATTGTCATTCGTGTTGCCATGCCCAGACCATTGAGCGTATGCAATAGACGCTCTGCCGATCTCATGGGGATGAATGATGGGATATGCATATCCTCCAATTCAGTTGATTTAGTAGATTATGTTTAAGATCAAACAGTCTCATTGTGAATCCTACTAGTAGCACCTCTGTCGTCACAGAAACCTTGGATCAGTCTTCTCAAGTGTCTGTTATGGGACTTTCCCTGGAAGCTTCCTCCATGAGAGGACCTTCTTTATCAGGGGAAGTTTTTGTTCTTAATAATAATAATAATAATAATATAGTTTATAGCCGTGAATCAACCTAGGTGCTCTCAGGCTTTACACTGATAAATAAACATATGTGTTGTGTAAGCTGTCGATTAGTTATATACAGGAGATCGCGTAAAGAGGTGGGTCTTTAGTGACGATTTAAATTTCGTAAGAGATTGAGGTGCCTTCAGGTGATCAGGGAGACGGTTCCATAAAAATGGTGCCACAACCGAGAAGGCCCGTTTGCCTACTGCCGTGGCATTTCGAAAAGTGTGTCAAGTTGTTGGACGCACATGACCTTAAAGATCTTGCAGGTATGTATCTCGTGATAAGAGTTGTTACACAGGACGGTACCATGCCATTAAGAGCTTCATATGTGATGAGAAGGATTTTGAATTCCACCCTCTCTTCTACAGGGAGCCAGTGCAATTCAAGTAGCACGGGGATTATGTGGCAGAATTTTTTTCGTCGTGTGACTATCCTTGCTGCGCAATACTGAATAAGTTGCAGACGCCGCAATAGTGATTGCCCACACTGGCATAATGGAGTCGGTTAGACGTGAGGGAAACCGGGCAAGATGTAGTTTTCTTCCCGCAAGCCTCGTATGAGTTTAAATACATACATGCATTTCATGACTTCCCGATTGGCTGCTGGGTCGTGTTCTATGGCGATCTCATGGGCACATCCACTTTTTAGTTGGTTGGTTTCCTGTGGTTGTTCATCTATATGTTATATACGAGCGCATAATTCATCATAAATAAATTGCTAGTCTTTGGGTACCTCGGAGGCTGCCTAGCCAGTTAACTTGTATTCAGATGATTACATGTGGGATTTCAATGCTCATGCGCATAATAATCGCATTATTAGGCAGACGCATTATTTTATGTTATGGACCTTAGAAATTATGAATTATTACAGGGGCGGTCTGTGTTGAGCCTGTTAATCATACCCACTTCCATTTCTAGATCCAGGTTTCTATTAATGTCGGTACCTCAATTGAATACACCTTGCTTACACTCTCGTATATTCGCATGTTTATAATGTCATAAATATCGGATAGTACATGTCGGGGAGTGTTGTTACTGGAATTTATTGTACGCCTGAATGGGGTCGCCTTTGGGTTACCTCGAAAGTGTGTTTACTTTCCAGAGATCATTCATTGTGGTTCTATTGGACATGTGTATGTTATATATTAAATCTCCGGTTTTCGACACCTATGCCGACTCCGGTGTATGTTATATAGAGGGTGATATTAATTACCGGGATCATTGCTATAGCCTTTGCTTCTGAAGTGGTGTTAAGCACCATTTATTAATAACAATTAATAGCTGAGTGCCTGTTCGACAAATATTTATATTGTTTTTTGGTACCACTTTTACTGATTCCAGAGCACTCCCCTCTTTCTTTTTGACGATTCCTTCAAAAGAAAAGGGGGTGGGGGGTGATTTTTTGCTTCTCCTCCGGCTTGATAAATATGTAACTATGAGTGAAGCTGTTTTGTCTATAATTATATCTTGCATACAGCTGGAGTTTTATTGTATATGGCGTATGTTTGTGGGGGATATTCTCTCATTCTCAAATATGCCATCCTTATTTTTGAGGCTTAGTCTGGGCTAGCTTTAAAAATTGGAAACTCGTTACATCCAAATAGCAGAGTCTTCATGCTCAGTTTACAGAATTACTTGAACTGGGCTCCTTTTTTATATTATGTCTTCTCTATTACTGTATAGAGAGACATACATGTAATTCTTAATAATTTTAATTTCCTTTCACCTTGGATTACAGGATTGGAACTATGTTGATCTACTAATTCTGAAGTCCTAGGCCCTCCGCCTTTTTACGATTCAGCTAGTCTGGGCCATTGGTTAACAGTGTAAAAATATTATAAATTTAAAGTAATTTGTATATTTTTATACTTACCAATGACCCAGACGGAGATGGCCCTCCCATGAGTGGGCACTCATTCCTCCCTGCTGAATTATTATGTAGTACTCTCTTCTACAAAGAATGATGTTGGCACCAATTCCGGTCACCTCCTGATGTCTGTGCATGCGCAGAGAGTAAATGTATGGAGGGCCGGATAGGACTTTTAATTTTTGGCCCTTAATAACTTTGAATTAAGCACCAGCTAGCTAGTCTGGGCCATTGGTAAGTATAAACATATACAAATTACTTTAAATTTATAATTTTCTAACGATAAAGGTGGTAGAGATGTTACCTGAACATATTAGCATAGTTTAAACATTTCGAATTAAATAACCTAGGAGACTTTCGATGAAAACTGATTTTCTAACAATAAAAGTGGTTCCACTGAAACCACCTGGGGCCAAATCAAAATTCCCAAACCTTCATGCATAGCTAGGGATGTTACCTGAACACATTAGCATAGTGTAAATGTTTCGAATTAAATACCCTAGGATCCTTTCAATGAAAACTAATTTTCCAACGATGAAAGTGGTTCCACTGGAACCACTTGGGGCCATATCAAAATTCCGAAACCTTCATGTACATCTAGAGATGCTACCTGAACACATTAGCATACTTGAAACGTTTCGAATTAAATACCCTAGGAGCCTTTCGATGAAAACTGATTTTCTAACAATAAAAGTGGTTTCACTGGAACCACCTGGGGCCAAATCAAAATTCCGAAACATTCATGTACGTCTAGAGATGTTACCTGAACACCTTAGCATAGTTTAAACGTTTCGAATTAAATACCCCAGGAGCCTTTCAATGAAAACTGATTTTCCAACAATAAAAGTGGTTCCACTGGAACCACCTGGGGCCAAATCAAAATTCCGAAACCTTCATGCACATCTAGAGATGTTACCTGAACACATTAGCTTAGTTTAAACGTTTCAGATTAAATGCCCTAGGAGTCTTTCGATGAAAACTGATTTTCTAACGATAAAAGTGGGTCCATGGGAACCACTTGGGGCCAAATCAAAATTCCGAAACCTTCATGCACATCTAGAGTTGCTACCTGAATGCCTTAGCATAGTTTAAACATTTCGAATTGAATACCCTAGGAACCTTTCAGGGTGTGACGTATGGATGGACGGATGGACGTAAGGATGTACGGACGGATGTACAGATGGAGATCATGACTATATCCCTGCATTTTTATCCCCGCATTTTCAAAAATGCGGGGATATAGTCGTGATCTCCGTCCATCCGTCCGTCCGTCTCTCTGTCCGGGCTTAGCAGAGGTACATTGTGGGGTTTACAATTTAGGGTCAGTGGTAGTTGTGGGGTTGGGTTAGTACAGTGGCCACTTGTGGGGTTATTTTTTGCACTGTGGGGTTAGGGTTTAACATGGGAAAAAAACCCACAAGTAAGAACGGACGTCCGTCTGTCCTTACAACACACCCTGAAAGGCTCCTAGGATATTCAGTTCGAAACGATTAAACTATGCTAAGGTGTTCAGGTAACATCTCTAGATGTGCATAAAGGTTTCGGATTTTGATTTGGAACAGTAAGTGGAACAACTTTTATCGTTAGAAAATCAGTTTTTGGAGCTGCTCAAGAAAATGTTATCTGCTTGTTATGTTGAGTTTCAGTAGTTCTGAGTAAAGGACTGCTCTAAAGTCAGCTGTGATACTTTATTGTTGGACCTTCTTATTACACTCATGGATAACATACGAGTCATATGTTTGCAAAGAGAGGCCTCTTAAATATTTAAGTCACCTAATAATCAGCTGCATGCATTGTTTGATTTTAACATCATTCCCCATGAGGGAATATTTCCAGGGATTTCTGTTGTAAACCAGGCAGCAGGCAATATTATTGTTTTCAGTGGTCAAACAGTTAAAACTTAAAGTCCTGTCACGAACTGTGCACTTATCTAGGCTTAATTGCGCGTAGGAATTGCACGCAATTGCCATATCGAACGGCATCCAAAGCACGACAGGTTCTCCTGGTTACTCAATGCAAACACAGGCAATGTTTCTGCAAATGGACCTCCGCGTTACCCGGAGGTCCATTGGCTGAAACATTGCTTGTGCACAGGCCATATGTACAAATTAATGCACAGATCGACATGCTATTTGTGCACATTTCATGACAGGACTTCTAGTTTTAACTGTAGTATGTGTTTTATCAGACAGGACATAGCTTTAGAAAGTTGGAAATCTGTATCCCTCCACAACATCTCTATTCACAGCCCATGAAATTTTGCAAAGGCATGTTACTGCAGTGTGGGAAAATATTTTTTCTAAATGTACTTCCCTGCAAGATTAGGAACTTTAAAATCTTTATCTTCTGACAAGACATTTGCCTCTTTCAATGAAAAATATAGAAAATCAATATTGAGTTCATACCTGAGTCTAGAGGCATGTTGGCTCAACATGGGTATAAACCATTGACTAAACTTGATTTAATCTTCATGTTGCTGTCAACATAAGTCATCTTGCATAAATATGTGACCTTAAACACAAAATAAATAAATACATATCTAAGTGCTACTCCATTAGTTACTTGCTGCCAATCAGTGGTTCTGCCTGCGTACTCAGGCTTCCTGCACCCACAAAACTATCTGACACACTATGAGCCTGGCTGTTGAAAGTGCCATTAACCCACAAGTCACCATATAGCCTCAAATTGACTGGTACTAGTGCTAAATTATTTTTTGAAGGTGATTTGTAACATGGGTATTTTTTTCAAAGATAACATTGCCACCAGCATTCGAAGTCTGAGTTTAGCAAGATATTATTCACAAATACTTGTTTGGTTACAGTCTTGTTGGAGAGTGCCAACAGGCACTCTCCAATAAATTGTAACAAAACAGTTTTATACAAATAATTTTCTTGCTGCTGCCAAGCAAACAAAAAGCTACGCTGTATAGTGTAAAGGTACTAAAGTGGCTTTCTGCATTTTTGAAGAGAGCCATTATAGTGGCTTCTAGCACTAAGTTAACTGCCACCTTTATATTGCTTTGAAAAAGTTTATTCTTCCTTGATAACTCTACTGGCAGGCTTCATTTACCTGGACAAGGTTTTACATCACTGTTGGCTGCCTGTTCAGAAAGCCAACAATCATGTAGAAACACTGTAAAGTCACCTGCAGGTGTGAACATATTTACATGGTAGTGATTATTTTGTAAAAATTAATAAGAGGTTTTAAGAGTTAAAACTCAATATGTAAAATAAATAAATCAATAAATATTGTAGCATCTCCCCATATGAACTCAAGTTTGATTTTCTGTATTTTTTAGATCATTGAAGATTATAGCAAGACTCTATGAACTTGTTTCTTCCCATCTTGCTATGGTATGAATTCAGTATTGATTTTCTTTTTTTTTGATTACATGTATCAAAAACTATATTTTGCACTTTTGGCTCACATTCTGTGTGTTAATTTACAATATAAAACATAAGTAGACTGATAAAAAAGAGTCCTTCACTTCAGATTTTTTGTTTGAAACCCATTAACATTATGTCTTCTGCCATGTAAATTGCGGGTAAATGCAGCCACTCAAATCACCCCTTCCGGGAACAAAATTGTATGATGGGCTTTTAGTGTGTTCCTTAAGAAAGCAAGTACCTGAGTGTGCCAGTTTGAATAGTGGGGGTGTGGAGGGGGGGGGGGGGGGGATAATGGAATCACCTTGTTTTTCCCTGTCTCTCTGTCTCTCAGGCAATTCCATGCATCTATTCTTTTGTCCAGCAATCTGTGGACAGAATTTTATCCAGAGCTTTTTTTTGACATTTATTAATAAATTTTTAGCTTAGCTGAGCAAAGCTCAAGGGGTGCATTAGTGATTACTTCATGTTTGATGTCTGTCTGTCTGTCTGTCTGTCTGTCTGTCTGTCTGTCTGTCCATCCATCCGTCCATCCATCCGGACGTCCGTCCGTCCGTCCGTCAAGGGGTGCATTAGTGATTACTTCATGTTTGATGTCTGTCTGTCTGTCTGTCTGTCTGTCTGTCCATCCGTCCGTCCATCCGTCCGGACGTCCGTCCGTCCGTCCGTCCGTCCGTCCGTCCGTCCGTCCGTCCGTCCGTCCGTCCGTCCATCCAGCCATCCGACTGGCATGAACTTTACATAACTGACTTCTCCTCATAAAGTTCTGGGCCAAATTGAACCAAATTTGATATACATGCTCATTATATGTCAATTCAGGTTTGTTCAAATAAAGTTGCCATGCCTACAGGGGGTGCCCACAAGGGGTATAATTCTGCAAGCACTCACAAATTTTTTTTTACAAAATTAAAAAAATCTTATCAAGGACTGCCAATCAGAATCTTTTGATTCTTGATATACAACATCCTTAGAGGGGCCAGATTCAGGTTTGTTCAAACCAAGTCCCTCGGTTCATATTTGGGCTCCATATGGGACCTCAAATTTTAACTTATAGCAGCATTAGGTAATGCTTCAGATCAGCCAGTCAAAATCTCTTGATATGTGGTATACTGCATCTTTAAGGGCATAATCTTGAAGTTTGTTCAAATCAAGTCCCTGGAGCCATATTAGGGCTCACGGTGGGAGCCTGAATTTTAAATTAGTTTGATATGAGGAGTATATTTTAAAAATCATCTTCTTCAGATCCAACAGTCAGAATCTTTTGATATGTAACATCCTTACTTGTTGATGATTTGGTATAGAGCATCCTGGGGGGGGGGGGGGGGGCGGGGCGGGGAAGATTAAATTTTGTCCAAATCAAATTCCTCGGGTCATATTTGTGCTCCTTATGGGAATGCAAACTAAAGCTTATATTCTTTCAAAATCTTCTTCAGATCCACCAGTCAGAACGTTTTGATATTTAATATGCAGCGTCCTTAGGAAGTTCAGTTTCAGATTTGTTCAAAGCAAGTCCAAAGGGTCATATTTGGGCTCCCAAGTGCAATATCAGGAATATTCTTTAAAAATCCTCTTCTTCAGATCCATCAGCCAGAACCTTTTGATAAGTGGTTTACTGCCAACATAAGCCATCGTGCAGTAATATTTGACCTTAAAAACCAATAAATAAATACATATCTGAATACTTCTCAAATAGTTACTTGCTGCTAATCAGTGGCTCTATCAGTGTACTCAGGATTCCTCCACCCATAAAACTGTCTGAAACTATCAGCCTGGCTGTTGAAAGTGTCATTAACCCACAAGTATCCTTAGTAGGTTCAGATTCCAGTTTTGTTCAGATCAAGTCCCTGGGTTCCTTTAAAAATCTTCTTCAGATCCACCATTCAGAATCTTTTGATATTTGATATGCTGCAATCATAGGAGATTTGGATTCCAGTTTGTTCAAATCAAGTCTTTGGGTCATATTTGCACTCCCTGTGAGATCCCACATTTTAACATAGTGCAATATAAGGACTATGCTTTAAAAAATCATCTTCTTAACATCCTTAAGTCAGTTTCTTTTGTTACATAGTATTGACATCCTTAATGAGGGCAGATTCAAGTTTGTTCAGATCAAATCCTTGGACTCATATTTGGGCTCCCTGTTGGGGCCAAAATGTTAACTTTGTGCAGTATGAGGAATATTCTTCAAAGAGTTTCTTCTTCAGACCCAACAGGCAGCATCTTTTGATATGGTTAGTATGTTGGCTAAACTAAAGTTCAAAGTGTTATGCTTGACTGATTTTGGTGGGCACCAGAGGAGTTTGAAATTTAACACAGAGCCTAATGAGAATTTAGTATTTGTTTAAATGAATTGTTCTTAAGCATGACAGATCTGATTGTGGTAAACTTTAGTTAGATTGTAAATGTCAGTACATAAGATTAACGTGTGCTCAAATGGGGACAATCAGGCCACCAGTGGACCTAGGGGTGGGAGAGTCCTTTTTGGTTTTAAAAGAATATTTGGAGGATCTTGAGTGATTTATGCCAAAAAAGGAGCTTTCCCCCTGTTGGCAGTTGGGGAGTTGGAGAGTGTCCACTGGGTGAGTTTTTTCTCTTTGTTTCAAAATGTGTTTTAAAGGGGTTTGAGTGATTTTACACAAAAAAATCACCCAACAGATCCTTCTCTCCCCACCCCACTCCCATAGCTAAATTAGATTAACTTTGTTAATATGTAGATGCTGCATGTGACCATAAATCCTTCTTCAATCAGTTTTATCAGGTGTGCCTTAAAGGCCCCTTGGGGCCTCTTGTTTTAAAATGTAGCACATATGTTAGCCACCTTGGCAATCTATGTTTTTGTGATTGATCGGAAATGTTGCAGTGTGATTGCTCTTTTTGACATAGAATTTGTCATCCATGGACATGACTTATTCCGAGCCTGCAATCATTATTTTTTGTTCAATGTTTTTAAAACTTGACAAATAAATTACCCAGCATGGGAACCTGTGTGCCTTCAGTTTGGAGATCGGACTCGTTTTGGGAGAGTTTTTGCCCTTTTTTGACATTTTTGCAACCTTCATCATTCTAGCTGAGCATGTTCGTGGTCATGTTTTTAAAAAAATGGCACAAAGTTTAACCAGAATCGGAACCTGTGTTCTTGTGACTTTGTGATTGTCCTGACTCATTTTAGCACAGTTATTACCCTTTTTCAACATTTTTAGCTGGAAGAGTTATTGTCATTTTATTGGGTGGGGGGTGGGGGGGGGGGGGAGATTATTCTTAGTCCCATTGGAACAGGCACCTCTAGTTTAACAATGGATATGATGGAAATGTTACAGGCAACAATATTTTAATTTTTCAGTCTACTGGCCAGACAACCAAATGCGAGTTTTCGCTTAGTTTAAACAATATTTATTACTGAAAGTGTCAATTGAATATATCATGCAAGCAGATAAAAAAATTTTCTCTTGTACTGCACCCATGTTTACACCAGGCCTGAAGCTAGGATCTGAAAATTTTCTGACATGATGTGGTGAGGGAAAATATTTTCCAACAGTGCTCCTGGGTTGCTGCCCATCTATATGAACTTGAAACTAAACTCATTGTACTTCTTTAAAACAATAATAATAAATGAAATAAGCTCAAAGCATTTGTGTATTATTATTATTATTTTAAACTGAAAGTAATTCTTTAAAATAATAATACACATGTTTTGTGAGCACTTGATTGTCACATGCATATAATCAGTGCTTTCGTCTAAAGGATATATGGAACATAAAGAGTATTTTTGAAAAAAGAAAGTTGCGGTTTAGTCCAAAGATCAATTTTTTTCAAATTACCAGCTTTTGCTTGGCATTCGGTCGATCAGCAACAATTTTTCTGACAGTGTTGTGGGGGAGCATACCCCCCTCCCCTCCTGCTAGCCTCAGGCCTGGTTGACATGTCATTGTGAGTGGGCAATTGGAATTTTCCATTTTTGTAAATTTGTTGCAAAGTTTGCTACAGCACTCAAATTACAGTTTTTTGGTTTGTTTTTACATTTTTAAATATATTTGCTAATATTATTAATATTTATCAATTTGGCACATGGCCCAGAATGTACCAGTTATGTATTAGGCTGTAGATTTGTTTGGATTTGTTTGTGACACAACATTACATGTTAAACATGTATGTGTCACAAGGACTGATGAGCAACTTCTGCAATTTATATCAATTCCTTGCTCCAGCTGGTTTGATTCAATAAGAACATTTAATGTGACATAGAATATATTAATAATTAATCCTCTTCATTACAGAATGTTGGAGAATGCAGTCAACAGTCAATAGAAAGCCACAGGCATCGTGTGTGCTGTGTATCAACAGACCAAGTGGATAATCAGTCTGATTGTCTACTAGTGATTTTCTCAGTACCAAACCAATCTGCGTATTTACCCTTTACCAAGGGAGCATGTTGGCTCAGTGGTTTGGGTATCCTGGACCAAAAGGTCCATGGTTCAGTCCCATTCCAATGGTAACTGCATTGTGTCCTGGGCAAGACACTTAATCCTGATTGCCCACATGGAGGCATGGTGACACTGTTTACTGAGGCACACTGCAAGTCGCTGGTGCACTTCCTTCAACCAGTGCTTACCCTGCTTGTGCAGATTTAGTATGTTGGGGAGTCTGACAGTTGCTTGCTGCTCCTAGGAGGTTCTTTCTGGGTACTCGAGTTCTTCCACCCATAAAGCTGAACTACACAAGGTGACCCTGGCTGTCAAAAGTGACATTAAACCCCAATAATAAAATAAACCTTTACACAACTTACACACTTTCAAAAATTTATTTTAATTTTTTAAAAAAAAAATTTTAAAACAATTTCATCAAAACCATATCTTAGAACCCCTCATTCGAACAAGCTCATTGCAGTGATGAGCAACATCATATGGTTTTTGTTGAAATGCTTGAAAATATAATATGTTTCAACTGCTCAGTTTGTAAATAATATGGGCAGATGCAGTCCATTCATTTGGTAAAGAGTTACCATAAGATTGAAACATGCTCTCACAAAATCATTTCCCAGTTCTTGGAGGGTTTTTTCAGCATACTGTTAGAATAAATAAGTTGAATGAAATTTAGGTGTTTATAGTCTTGAAGTTGTGAGTTCATGTAGTTGCTTGTTTTTTCTTTCAATTGATGATTCATATTTAATAACAGAAAATAGTAATATTTTGATAATTGAAAAAATCTTGAATGTGTCATGAAAAAAGGCCCGGAAGCAGATTTCCAACTTTGTGTGTTTTTTAAAAATTCAAATATTTATGTGTACAATATATTTGTGTTGTGGCTAGTTTATATTTATGTCTCATATACATACCATTTTTTTTTAAATTTGATTTTGTTGTACAAATTCAATGATTCTTGTGGAAAAAGGTTATGAAGCCATGGAAACACATTTTTATATATATCAGTGCATCACCCGAGCAATAAAGCAGGCTGATGTTTGATCAATAATAGTGGTCATGTTTAATGGGTAGAGTGCTAAATAATTTTTGGTCTTCAAAATTTGTTCATGTCTTTGTCGTGTAACATTTTTTGGGAGAGTGCCTATGGGCAATCTCCCATAAATTGTAACAAGACAAATCCAAACAGACTAAATAATTCACTTCAGACATAATATGAAGTACATCCAAAGAATATGGAGCCCTTAAGTTGTGGTACCAGCACTTCAGAATGAAGCCCAAATATGGGCTTCCAGCACTCTACCAGTTGAATAAAAATTTGTACTTCATTCTCAAGACTCATAATACTGTGACCATAAAAAAGTGTTGCAAAACTTCCGTCAGAGGTTAACTCTTACCATTTTGTGTATAGCCTTTTTATTAGTGGCTGTAAAAATTGTAACCTACCCAGACCTACCTGGGCTTGAAGGCACCCATGTAGAGCTAGGAGGGTCATAGTATTACAGAGACTGTTTTACTATCTTCTTGAAGCTTTTAACTGGTTAAGTGCTAAATTATTTTTCAAAGGCAAATTGAAATGTTAGTATTTTTCTTCAAAGATGCCATGCAACCAGCTAGGGAAGTCTCAGTTTAGCAAGATTTGGTTCATGAACAATTTTTTTGTCACAGTTTATTGGAGAGCGCTAGTTGGCACTCTCCAATAAATTATAACAATCTAATTTTATATAAACATTTATTTTCTCTTGCTAAAAAACCAGCAAGCTTATGCAAATAGTGTAAAGCCATTAAAGTGGCTTTTAGCACTTTTCAATATAGCCATGAACCAGTTAATATCATTTTTTGACAGTACAATTAAAAACTTTAATTTGCACACTGGTGATATATTTGTTTTTAAAAATCCAACTGTATCCCTAATGGTATTGATTTGATACCGACTTTTGCTTCTGAATCTGAATGCTATCCAGCACTTTGTTCAGATAAATAAAAAAAATTTAAAATCTGTACAGCAGACATTTTACTGCCTAGATAATGCACATATAATGTAAAGTAAGTTGGGTGGAGCCTAACTTAATCAAATATTTATACCCCCACAAAAAGAAGTTTAGGGAGGGTATGTAGGAGTTAACTTGTCCGTCGGTCTGTCTGACGTCATCGGTCCATTGCACATGTAAACTTGGGGAGCGAACTACTTCCACAGTTTTAGCCGCATTTTCATGAAACTTCACAAAAATAATCAACATGATGAGGGGAAGCACATGCCATACTTTTTTTCCCACTCAGTTTCAAGTTGGCTGACTAGTGGCAATATTGTATTTTTTTTTATGTAAACTTGTGGAGCAAACTACTTCCACAGTTTTAGCCGCATTTTCATGAAACTTCACAAAAATGATAAACATAATGAGGGGAAGTGCGTGTCATAATTTTTTTCCCCACTTGTTTTCAAGATGGTGACTTGTGGCCATATTGGATTTTTTTTTTACTTACAAAAATTGAATGCCCCTTTTCAGTCACCCACACTAGGTGGTATGCCACGGTGGGGGGTATACCGGGTGACAAACCATCTCTAGTTCTCAATAGAATAACTAACTCTATTAATAGCACATAATTTTCATCCACCAAACCATTACCATATCTATAATACAGATTTTCCCCATTGAATGTAGGTTTATTAAAATAGGTTAGATGAACAAAAATGTCTGTGATCTTTTAATTGTTAGTTTTATAGGCATCTTTGACAAAAGTATTTCCAGTATAAGCATTCATTCTGTTATATTTTGTTTGAGAGAGCTCAATGAGCTTTGTCATACAAAATGTAATAAAATATATCCTCAGTTGATTTGAGCAGTTAAGACTACACTTTCTGGAGAACTTTGTTAATTGAATATTTTTCACTTGTAAAGTGGCTATTTAGTTAACAGTATAACGCTATAGAAATAAAGGCACTCTCCAAATAAATTGTAACATAACATCAGACTTCATTTTTTTCTGCTACTGAGCATATAACAAGCTAATTCATACAGTGTAAAGCCACCAAAGTGGCTTTTGGCTCTGCATGTTCAAAAGAGCCTTGATAGTGGCTTCTAGCACTCGACCAGGAAGATGATTAAATGATAACAATATCTATAGAAACAATTAGGATTGGAAGTAAGAACAACTAACTCTCTTTGTATGAAAAGGATAGTGTTAACTAGTTGGCAACAAGATGAGTTGGTAGATGATTAAGTGATCATTTGACTAATTAATTGTTGAAATTAAATTAAAAGGCTTCAGTGTGTGAAGAGCTTGTCTTGCAACAAACTCCACATGAGAAATGTAACTTGAATTTAATTTAAAAGTTTTCTTCAAATTGCACTGTCAGCCAGCCCAATTTCCGAGGGGCTACATGGTTTGGTGCATTTATCAGTAGTTTTATTGAACAGATTTATTTTTCTATTTAAATTCTATTTGGTTGAAAATTTTCTGTATTCAACCTCCATGAATTGGGAACATAAAACTTTAACCCTTGACCCTTTACCAAACATGAAAAGCAGATGACACTTGCAAACAAAATTCCTGAATAACTAAATTTTTTCTGTTTTTGTGTCAAAACATAGCTTATGACCCCCTCATTGGAACAAGCTTGATGAACTTTTTCCAATGAGAGGTCATAAGGTATGTTTTTGAGACAAAAAATGAAAATTGAATGGTAATTTTCGTGAATACTACTGCCCGGATTTTGCCATTATGTTGAGTAGATAGGAAACATGTTTCCATGCGTAGCAAGGATTACTGAGCAGTAAAACAGCTGCAATTTGCTGAGAAACACAAATTAACAATATAATTCCTCTCAGTTCTATCAAATGAAGCTTTTGATTTATTTCTATTTATCTATTTATGAGTTGTGTCATGTTGAATGAGATTGCGTAGAATTTTATTGTCAGTTGGAGCAATACATGTTATGTCAGAGGGCTTGTAATGAAGAAAAAGTACCGTGGGACTACAGGAAGTAGTGCAGTGCTTTTTTAGTGTTCTGAAAAGGTCTGTTTTGCTAGTAACCAATGCCTGGGGTGAAGGTCCTCAAAAACATGTTTAAATATAAACAGTTCGCTGAGGTAGACTTTATTAGTTACTTTGCAGTCACGGTCTAGCAATAAATGCTGAAAGTGACATTAAACTCCAAAACACAAATAAAGAAACGAAGAAAAGCGAATAAAGAATTGACGATTTTGGAAGGTTTTTCTTTTCCTCATTTGAATTGATTTTCAGATTGAATGGTCAGTAGCCACACAGAATATTAATATTGTATATCATTTATACTTTGAACATTTTTTTATTTATTAGGGTTTAACGACACTTTAACAGCCAGGGTCATATCATGTCGGTGACAGTTTTATGGGTGATGGAAGCTGGAGTACCTGGAGAGAACCACCGAGCAACGACGAGCAGCTGTCAGCTCTCCAACATTGTAACTCTGAACTCTGCACCGCGGCACTGGCAGGGTTAGATTGGTTGAAGACATGCGTGCCATCAACTTACAGTACACCTTAGTACACAGCATCATCGTGCCCCCATGTAGGCAATCAGGGTTAAGTACCTTGCCTGAGGACACAATGCGCGAGCGCAAATCCGTTGCTGAAATAGTCACCCATCCAACTACTAACCGCGCTCGACATTGCTTAACTTCGGTGATCTGACAGGAACCGGTTACCGCGACTCCACCGCGCCCCCTACTTTGAACATATTTTGTATTCATATTCCAATAGTTTAAAATCCACAGAAAACAAAATATTGAGAATTTGCATGTGAAAATCTGAATTTTTTTGTGCAGTGTTATTGTGGTAAAACTTTCAGCACTGTGTGAATGTTTTACATTGACGTCATTTCTGGAAGCAATTTCCAAAAACACCCAACTTCCCTGTGTGACCATAAAAAATTTGTGTTAAAAATGTTAAAATGGGATCAAACAATAACATTCCATAGTGGGCCCCATACATTCATACATGTATTCTTACCTGAAACTTGAACTTTGACCTCTTGCTTACATTTCGTCTCATGATATCATTTAACTGGTACAGTGCTAAATTATTTCCGGTCACCAAAATTTATTCACCGGTCTTTGCCATGTTGCAATTTATGGGAGAGTGCCAAAAGGCACTCTCCCATAAATTGCAACAAGGCAAATCCATGCAATTGAAATAATTTTACTTCAAAGATAATATGAAGTACATCCACAGAGTATGAAGCCTTTCAATTATTGCACCTGCACTTCAGAATAAAGTCCAAATATGGGCTTCAAGCACTCTACCAGTTAATGAGTTTTTGAATTGTTATTTCTGTAAAATTCTCTTATTGGATGATTCAAAATATTTGTCATGCCCCAATGGGAACCCTGGGAAGTGAAGCAATTCTTGTTTACTGTGATTATTATGATCTCCGATGAGTCTGGAGGTGGGATGGGGAAATCTCACCTGAGGGGCAAGATATTTGAACCAGACCCGAGGCTTGCCGAGGGTCTGGTTCAAATATCTTGCCCCGAGGGTGAGATTTCCCCATTCCCACCTTCAGACTCATCGAGAATGATTTTTCTCCCCCACACATGAGGATTACATCATTATAGATAATTGGCGGTCACATGCAGACATACCTAATTTATCAAGTCGTAGTCCTTTCGAAAAACGAACAATTTCATCTGAAAGATCGTACAAAAGTTAGGTATATACCATAGGTATATACTAAAAAATTGATTGGTAACACTGTCCATTAAGGGGTTAATGAATTTGCCTGTGTCAAACTCTAATGTAAAGGGCATTGTGAGATTATTGATCGATCGATAAATTCGTGCAGTGACATTATTAAATCTGCAGAGAAACATGGGGTTGAAACAAATCAACATTGTTGAATTTGAATGGCATGTGGATTACCTGCGGGAAATCGTGGAGCCATTTTGTTTATTTACAATTGTACAGACGATGATGAAATAGTTCCGGCGACCTAATAAGATATGCAAATGAGTATGTCACGTTGGGTGGGTGGGATAGAAATATCCCACCCTGCTGTCTCTCCCGGGACACACGTATGTTTTATGTATGGTGGGGGGAGAAAAACAAATAGGACCTGGGGCCAATATTATAAAACTTTTACAGTTGTATTTTTCAGAATTGTATTTTCTATTTATGGAAATAACGAATTGAAATGAACCATCAGCATTTTCAAAGATATCTTTTGAAATGCTGATGGTTCATTTCCATCATTTATATTCATTTGTAGAATATACAATTCAGGAAAATACAATTGCAAAAATTTTATAGTATTGGCCCCAAGTCACCATTTGCTGGGATGGAAGTCCTCTGAAGTGTGCTGCATAGATGTAAATGATTGGCTAAACTTGGCTTCATACTTGACATCATACAAATGTCTGTTGTGGTGATGGCATAGCCACAGATGCTGAAAGTGACCTTAAACACCAGTAAATCAATTTGTGTCATTGAGGACTATTGCTTGGTGTGGATGCAAAAATGCTTTTAACAATATTCAGGGCCTTGTAGAAAGTGCTGTTTGTGTCTCGATTCAAATTTTAGGCATCTCTTATCAGGCTTTGTATCATGTAATAAATAGAATTTTCAACTTGTCCAAACTTTATAGCGAAATTTTAAAAATCTTGCCCAGTGAACTAGGCCCAGCCCTTAAATATTATACTATATGGCAAAAAAAAAATTTTGTTTCTGTCGCAATTTTTCCTCAATTTTATGTGAAGGAAGGAGGCTTTTTTGCTTTTTAGCTCACCTGATTGAAAGTCAGTGGTAGCTATTGCCATTACTTGGCATCTGTCGTCTGTTAACTTTTGAAACTTGTCTTCTTCTATTAATTCATATATGGCACAGACTATCCTTGGAATATCCCCTTTCTAATCTGTTCAAATGAAGCTGCTGTCGTCTTTGGGCTCGGATTAATGCCCCAAAAGCCTTAAAATTTTCAAAAATCTTGTTCTCATGAACCACCATAGAGAATGCTTTGATATGTGGTATGGAATTCCTTTGGTGGTGAAGATTAAAGTTTGATGAAGGCAAGTTGATAGGTCAATATTTGGGCTCTCTGTGGGAGCATGCCTATTTTGGGCTCCACCCAAAATTTGTATTTCAAGAACTGATGGGCTGATTTGAACCAGATTTGGCATGTAGTATTTGATTGATGCTGAAATTTTCACAGCCCCTTGGGAACCCCAGGAGATAAAAATAGAAAAAAATTCAAATGCACATATTTCAAAAACTGCATGGACCAGAATATTGATTTTTGGTATGCAGCTTCCCAAGGACCAATGGAATCAGATGGACCCAAAAATTGCTATCGGTTTTGTCATGGGGTGCTGTATGGCAAGGCCTATTTTAACACTGTTGGCAATAGGAAAATGCTGAGTCATCATCAATCTGGTGCTCCATCAACCAAGTATTCTTCTTCAGAACCTTTGAGCCAAGTCTAAACTAATTTGATACAAAACATCTCGGTGGAGTATTCTCTTCTGAGTTTTTTCCCCTAAAAGTTGCTACTCCCCTAGGGGCTGGGGTTTATGTCCAAAAAGCCTAAAAATATTCTTTTCGTGAACTACCACAGAATGCTTTGATATTTGGTATGAAACTTCCTTTGGTGGTGGAGATTGAAATTTGTTCAAGCCAGGTTGGTAGGTCAGTATTTGTTCTGTCTGTGGTAGGATACCCATTATGGGCTCCACTCAAAATTTCTATTTCCAGAACCAATGGGCTGATTTGAACCAAATTTGTCATGTGGTATAACTGGGTCATAAGTACTTGATTTATGCCGAAATGTTTTTTTGTTTTTTTTTTTTGGGGGGGGGGGGGGGGGTGGGATAGAGAGAACAACAGAAGTTAAAAACAAAAAAAATCACATGGACACTTTTTTGAGGCTTCATAGAACAGACCTTTGTTTTTGCCTAGGAAGCTTTCCTAGAACCAGCAGAAATGAATGGCCAGAAAAATTGGCTTTGGTTGTGTCATGATAAATCAAAAAATTGCTCTTGCTGTTCATCACTTACTGACACACTCATCTCTGTTTACAACTTGGTCCAGGTGAGCATTTTAGGCTCACTTGAGCCTCTGGTCTGTTATTGTTAATCCACAAAACTGCCCTGAAAACAGTTGAAATTTAAAAATTAATTCCTCACCCTATTATGTGGAAAAAAAAAAATTAACAGCACTGAAAATTTTCCATAATGCAGTTTCAAATTTAACAGACTATATCTTGTTTGACAGAGCTCTGAGCTCTGTCAAACAAAATATAGTTGGTTAAATTTTTATTCCTACATGTGCAAAAATAGTACCAAAGAGATTTTGAGATAAATGAAACAGACTTTCAAAAACGAGGAAGGTGCCTGAAACAATGATTTTTTTTTCAGTAGCCTAAATTGTGGAATCGGAGATCATCGGTATATTCATGGAGTGCTGCACCTTTTTTTCTTTTTTTTTCAACCTGGCAGACATTTGATAAGGGTGTCCTACAGTACGTCCGTCATGGACTGGTCACTTTCCATGGATCGGCAATATTTCCTTGGATGCAATAATATTAGATTCCAAACACTAATTATAGGAATAATCATCAAAAATATAATTAATGAAGCACTGGGTACAACCCGGTGCCTCATTGATTAAAATTTTGCTGCTGCTGATTTTTAGCTTAACTTGACAAAGTCAAGATAAGCTATTGCCATAATGCATGTGGAAGTCTGTTCATCTGTGAGTCTGTTCGCATTTTACTTTAGCACAGACTACACCCCGAAGTTCATGTCCAATCGTCATGAAATTTCATAAGCTGATTTGAGGTCATGTCTAGATGAGAACGCCCCTTTTGGTTGTGATCGGTCAACCATGATGGCTGCCCAAGCCCAAAACCCGAAAACATTTAGCACAGTCTTCTGGTCATATTTACGAAGAGATTTCATTGTAACGTGGTAGGATGACTCTGTATAATGTCTAGATGAGAACGTCCCATTTTGGTCATGATCTGTCAACCGAGACTGCTGCCCAAGCCCGAAACCCACAAACTTTTTTAGCACAGTCTACAGGTCATATTTAATTTGGAAGGATTTCATTATAACTTGGTAGGATGACTCCGTATGATGTCTAGATGAGAACTTCCCCATTTGGCCGCGATCTGTCAACTGTAATGGCTGCCCGAGCCCAAAACCCAAAAACCTTTAGCACTTAACTTGGTAGGATGACTCCATATAATGTCTAGATGAGAACGTCCCTTTCTGGTTGCGATTGGTCAACTGTGACAGCTACAGGGGCCCGAAAACTTTAGCACAATGTACAGGTCGTATTTATGAAGAGATTGGGGCGCGGTGGCATTGCGGTAACCGGTTCTCGTCAAATCACCGAAGTTAAGCAACGTCGAGCCCGATTATTCCTCAGATGGGTGACCGTCCGAACGATCGATTCGGACTCCCGCTTTGTGTGCTTGGGCAAGGCACTTAACTCTGATGTCCCCATGGGGCACAATGCCGCCGTGTACTAAGGCATACTGCACGTCGATGGTGCCCATATCTTCAACCAATCTAACCCTGCCTGTGCTGCAGTGCAGAGTTAGGGGAGCTGGCAGCTCCTCGTCGTTGCTCGGTGGTTCTCTCCGGGTACTCCGCCTTCCTCCACCCGTAAAACTGTCATGGTCTTGATTAGCCATTGTGCATATGTATGTGACCTTAGACACCAATAAATCAATAAATAAATAAATTATGAAGAGATTTCATTGTAACTTGGTAGGATGACTCCATATAATGTCTTGATGAGAATGTCCCCTTTTGGTCGCAAACATTCAGCCATGATGGCTGCCCGGGCCGAAAACCTTTAGCACAGACTACGGGTCATATTTATGAAGGGATTTCATTGTAGCGTGGTAGGATGACTCAGTATAATGTCTAGATGAGGATGTCCCCTTTTGTTGTGATCAGTCAACCGTGATGGCTACACAGGCCCAAAGCCTGAAAACCTTTAGGATAGTCACCAGGTCATATTTATGAAGGGATTTTATTGTAACTTGATAGGATGACTCGTTTTGGAATAATTTCACTGTAACTTGGTACCTTTGGTTGACGTACATTAACTGTAAGGGCCACATTAACCTTCCCCTCTTTAGTACAGCCTACACCTCAAATTATTTTTATTGAAAACATAGCATACAGGGAACAGAAATTAACATATTCTCAATTATCACAATTCTTGTCATATTTCGTAATCCTTTCATAAACATTGAACATTATACTTTTCATCAAACACAACACACAATCAAGTTAAGCTACGTGTCATTGACACTTTCATTATTACCTGATAAACACATGCATGAACATCACTGCCCACGCATGAATTATGACCAGTCCACGGCAACTGTACTGTTTACTGACCTTCACATTTGATATAGAAAGATTTGGTTTATGGCTTAACAAAGAGTTTTGAAGACAAATTACTGCTTTACATGTGATGTGTTCATTTGCACCATATTATATATCCTGTTTGTAGAAGTTATAGATTTGCACCTTAGTGATCCTATGTATTAATTTTGTTGCATTGTTGTTGTCTTGCTAGACCTCTGACTGACCATGAGAAACACTTACTGATCCACAAAAACTATGAAGCATTTGTGCATGAACAAAGTACTTATGATGCTGAATTAAAAGCCAAGGTATGGTATCAATGTGCAATTGCATGCTTCTTTTATGCACTTTATTTTTAGTCCCTCACTATTCAACCTAAAGGTGGAAGGTGTATGTACCATACTGACCCGGGAAAATGCCCAGGGGGTGCCTGAAGTAAAAGAGGGCAAAAAGTTTATAGGTGGGCTTATTTTCAAGAAGTCAAGCCAACAGGAGAATTTGGATGCAAAGTTGACACAAAGTTAGCATTAACCCTTTAGCTAATGAATCAGCTGCATGCTTATTGAACAGTTGAATAAAATTTTAAAACAATTTCAACAAAATCATAACATGTGACCCCTCATTGGAATGGGATCAACAAGCTCATTCTAATGCTCACTGGTGACATGACATGGTTTTGTTGACATTTATTGAAATATTTTGAAAAAAAATAATTAAAATAACAAATTTTGATATAATGTGCATTGGGTAAGGGGTTCTTTATTGTTTTAACAATTTACCAGTATGGCTGTCGTTGATGTTGTCATTCCAAAATCAGGGACTGGGCTTATTTTCAAGGAGGGACCCTGAAATTGAATTCTGAAAAGTTGGTAGGTTGGCTTATTTTCGATTATGGGCGTACACCCAGGTCAGTATGGTAACTGGTAGAATGCTGAGATGCATTTTATTGCTCTCTCTGGAAGATTGAGGGAGTTTTTTGGGTTATCCAATTTTTGTTTATTTGATTGGTAGAGTGATTCCTCTCCTCTCCAGCTTCTCTCTGCATCTGAAACTGGAGATGTGCAAGAGGCCCCAAGCTTGTCATTTTGAAAATTGCAGGAGGTCCATTATGGTTTGCCTCAAATCACCCCAGGGGACCATTTTGGGTTCGCCTAAAATTACCCCAGGAGAGCCATTTATTGTTTGCGGGAGCCATTTTGTTTCAGCCTTCTGGGTAGACAACTAATATCATTTTAAGGTAAAGGTACATTATGATGTGCGTCAACACGTAATGTATGGATGCAGGCTTGAATATTTGGATGCAAGATACAGTGAGTGTTATAGTTATCTTGCATCCAAATAACCAAGCCCATATCTATACATTACATGAGGACTGTACAAGCCAGTGCACTGTGTTCACGGTCTGTCAGATGCCGATAACTTGGAGCAAATCAATCAGATTTGGGGACTAATCGTCCTGGCTTTGATTTTGGGACGAAACGTCCCAGGTGAATTGTCAGGGGTCGAACTGGCTTGGGGATGATACGTCCCATAATCGCGTGTGACATGAGAGTTGTCACAGTCTGATGTACAATGCAGTAACTAATTACAACTTTGGAATTAGCAGACCTCTTGCTCGTATTTGGAAAGTTACTTACTGTCTCTGGACAACTGCGTCGACGACACACTATAAACTTCACAAATTGCGCTTTGTTACCTCCTTCAGTCTGCGAAAATTGCTGTTTGAGATGGTCGATTTTGTTGTGCCTTCAACTGAATTAATGGACCGCAGAAAGTGGGGTTAGACAGACGTTTACCATCCGAGAATTTTGAACTCAGGCGGGCGACTGCGGCCCAGGGCTATCTCCTGCCTCAAAATGACAAGCCTGAGGTCCAGGAGATCTCTATACACCAAACAAAATTAAATGGAGATCTCTCAGTCGTCGTCTAGAGAGCAAATAAACACACTCCTGGAGTACTTTTGTAGTCTGAAATGTTTATTTATATTTGTTGTGTTGTAGTTTATTGGAGAGTTCCTATTGTAACAAGACAGATTCAAATAAACAAAATACTTTTGCTTTTAATTGATTATGAAGCATTAGTCCTCAACTACCAAATGGTTGAACATAGAATAAATTGTGTTTTAAAATCAAACAGTGTATTCAGGGTGATTTGACACATGGCCACCAAATGGGTTAACATCCACCAATACCTTAAAATAAACTGACAAAAAAACCCACAAAAAAAACCCCAAAAAGACCTACCTTAACCATTTACATAACATGAAAAGCAGACGACACTTGCAAAAATATTCTTGAATAACTAATTTTTTTCATTTTTTGTCTCAAAAACATAGGTTATGACCCCTCCTTGGAACGAGCTCCATGAGCTTGTTCCAGTGAGGGGTCATAACCTATGTTTTTGACACAAAAAATGAAAAAAAATAATGAAAATTAATTGGCGATTTTTTAGAATAGCGCTGGCCGGTTTTGACATAACATTGGGCAAAGGGTTAACTATAAAAGACTTGCTAATCAAAAAATTTTAAATTTGACTTCAAATTGATTCTCAAATTAAATTGGGTAACAGATGTGCAGTTCAATTCTTTCTTTTTCCAATTCAGCAACAAAACTATGAATTTAACTACACTTTGACTTGGTATAAATTGCCTGCTTTTTGAAAACATGGCTCTGCAAAATATTTGTCAACATGGAACATTTTAGCTCAACTTGACAAAGTCAAGCTGAGCTATTGCCTTCACTTCTCGTCCATCTGCATACGTACGTCCAGGTGTACGTACGTACATACGTACGTCCACAATTTCCTTTGGCACAGGTCGCATTTATGATTAGATCGCTTTGAAACTTGGTATGCTTGTTTGAGGTGACCTCTAGATGGGAGCTATCGATTTTCTTTAATTTCCGTAAAAAATGTTTTCGCTGGCAACGTTCTTAGAACTTAGTTTAGTCAGACCTCAATATATCCTTTTGACACACCCTACAGGGCACATTTATGATTGGATTGCTTTGAAACCTGGCATGCTTGTTTGGGGAGAACTCTAGATGGGAGCTATCAATTTTCTTCTATTTCCGTCAAAAAATGTTGCCACTGGCAACGAACTTTGAACTTAGTTTAGTCTGGCATCAATATATTCCTTTGGCATGCCATACAGGGCACATCTTTGATCAGATTGGTTTGAAACTTGGTATGCTTGTTTGGGGTGAGCTCTAGATGGGAGCTATCGATTTTCTTCCTTTTCTGTCAAAAAATGTTGCCGCTGGCAACGACCTTTGAACATGGTTTAGGCAGGCATCAATATATTCCTTTGGCACGCCCTACAGGGCACATTTATGATCAGAATGGTTTGAAACTTGGTATGTTTGTTTGGGGTTACCTCTAGATGGGAGCTATCAATTTTCTTCAATTTCTGTTAAAAAATGTTGCCGGGGGCAACGTTCTTAGAACTTCAGACTTCAATATTTCCCTTTGGCACACTCTACAGGGTGCATTTATGATCGGATTGCTTTGAAACCTGGCATGCTTGTTTGGGATGACCTCTAGATGGGAGCTATCGATTTTCCATTTGTGTCAAAAATAGTTATCATTGATGAACTTAGTTAAAACTTAGTGCAGTTATGCATCAATATTTCCCTTTGACACACCCTTCAGGGCACATTTATGCTTGGATCGCTTGGAAACTTGTGTGCTTGTGTGGGGTGATATCTATATGGGAGTTATCGATTTTCTTCCATTTCTGTCAAAAAATGTTGCCGCTGGCAATGACCTTTGAACTTAGTTTAGTCAGGCATCAATATATTCCTTTGGCATGCCATACAGGGCTCATCTTTGATCAGATTGGTTTGAAACTTGGTATGCTTGTTTGGGGTGAGCTCTAGATGGGAGCTATCGATTTTCTTCCTTTTCTGTCCAAAAATGTTGCCGCTGGCAACGACCTTTGAACATGGTTTAGGCAGGCATCAATATATTCCTTTGGCACGCCCTACAGGGCACATTTATGATCAGAATGGTTTGAAACTTGGTATGTTTGTTTGGGGTTACCTCTAGATGGGAGCTATCAATTTTCTTCAATTTCTGTTAAAAAATGTTGCCGGGGGCAACGTTCTTAGAACTTCAGACTTCAATATTTCCCTTTGGCACACTCTACAGGGTGCATTTATGATCGGATTGCTTTGAAACCTGGCATGCTTGTTTGGGATGACCTCTAGATGGGAGCTATCGATTTTCCATTTGTGTCAAAAATAGTTATCATTGATGAACTTAGTTAAAACTTAGTGCAGTTATGCATCAATATTTCCCTTTGACACACCCTTCAGGGCACATTTATGCTTGGATCGCTTGGAAACTTGTGTGCTTGTGTGGGGTGATATCTATATGGGAGTTATCGATTTTCTTCCATTTCTGTCAAAAAATGTTGCCGCTGGCAATGACCTTTGAACTTAATTTATTCAGCCTTCAATATTTCCCTTTGGCACACCCTTCAGGACACATTTACAATCGGATCACTTTGAAACTTGGTATGTGTGCTCAGGGTGACCTTTAGATGTGAGCTATTGATTTTTTCTCATTTCTATAAAAAATTATTGTCGTTATCACCAGCCTTTGAATTTACAGCATTTGTGCAGCAACTTATCCCTTTTGCACTCTCTGCAGGATATATTTATGAATTTCCATAAAAAAGAGAGAAGAAAACATTGCCACATGCAATGACCTTCAAACTTAGTGCATTTGTGCATTAACATCTTCCTTTGGCATGCCTCAGAGGGTGCATTCATTATCAGGTTGTTTTGAAACTTTGTATGCTTATGCAGGGTGACAAGGATAGGAGCTATCAATTTTATTTTCATTTCCATCAAAAACTGTTGCTGTTAGCAACAATCTTTGAATTTATTGCATTTGTGTATCAACATTCATTCATTTAAGAACATGGCCACCAGCCACCATCTTGGATATGGGATATGAAGTGCCAACAATTTACGTTAGCATACCCTACAGGCCACATACATCATCCGATCTTTTTCAGATTTCATATGTAGCTTCCGTGTGATGTCTTTTCTGCAGAAACTTGAGTGAATGACTTGGCATTGCTGCAACTTTCTACTTAGTTCAGTCCCTTCTTGGACAAGTTGAGCTGCAGTGTCACATTTATCTTAGGATTGTTTTTGAACTTGGTGTGCTCATTAGGCGAGACCATTAGATAAGAGCTATTGATTCATTAGCATTCATTTCTGTGAAAAAAGATGCCATTTACAATAACCTCTGAACTTACTGCATTTGTGTATCAACATTCTTCCTTTAGCCAGTCTTACAGTTTACATTAAAAAATGCATGGATAACTCTGACGTTGTGCACACACAATGCTTTTATGTTGAAATTTCATCAAATAACATTGGTACTATTGATCTTCAATTTTGTAATTTCACTTATAACTTACCAAGTTCAAGTTTGTCAAGTTGAGCTACAGTGTCATTGACACTTTCATTTCCATAAAAAAATATTGTCGTTATCACCAGCCTTTGAACTTTCTGCATTTGTGCAGCAACTTGTCCCTTTTACACCCTCTGCAGGGTATATTTATGAATTTCCCTAAAAAAGAGAGAAAAAAACATTGCCACAAGCAATGACCTTCAAACTTAGTGCATTTGTGCATTAACATCTTCCTTTGGCATGCCTTAGAGGGAGCATTCATTATCAGGTTGTTTTGAAACTTTGTATGCTTATGCATGGTGACAAAGATAGGAGCTATCGATTTTCTTTTCATTTCCATTAAAAACTGTTGCAGTTAGCAACAATCTTTGAATTTATTGCATTTGTGTATCAACATTCTTCTTTGACATGGTCTACAGGCCACATTTATCAGGGGATTGTTTTTGAACTTGGTGTGCTCATTAGGCAAGACCTTTAGATAAGAGCTATTGATTAGCATTCATTTCTGTGAAAAACGTTGCCATTTACAATAACCTCTGAGCTTACTGCATTTGTGTTTCAACTTTCTTCCTTTAGCCAGTCTTACAGTTTACATTTAAAAATGCATGGATTACTCAGACATTGTGCACACACATTGCTGTTATGTTGAAATTTCACCAAATAACATTGGTACCAATGTTCTTCAATTTTGCCATTTCACTTATAACTTACCAAGTTCAAGTTTGTCAAGTTGAGCTACCATGTCATTGACACTTTCATTATGTTGTTTTCATCACTCAAAAGCTCCAGAGATTTTCTGTGTTTACATAAGATATACTGCTAAGTAACAATGTCATGATCATAGTTGGAATTCTGCGAACTGTACAGATATGGGCCGAGGAGATGTTAGCACAATTTGAAGTTGAGTGGTGAAGGGGGATGGGGGTGTCTTATCATTGCCCTCGTACTAGCTCAACTTGACGCCATGTATGAGCTATTGGGATGGCTTGTGATTTGTCATCTGTAGTCTGTACATCCATACCTCTCTGTCCGTCTACAATTCCTTTAGCACGCCCTCAGGCCTTATCTCTCTCCTGATCAGTTTTAAATTTTAAAACATGGCTTTGGGGTAATGTCTAGATGAGAGCTATCAAATTTTCCTGAATTTCCTTTTAAAACATGGCTGCTGGTGGCTATCTTGGATTTGGCATATAAATTGTCAACAATTCCATTAGCACACCCAACAGGCTGCATCTCACATCCGATCTTTTTTGAATTTCATATGTAACTTTGGTGTGATGTCTAGATGGGAGCTATCAAATTTTTCTGAATTTCATTGAAAAACATGGCCACCAGTCACCGTCTTAGATTTGGCATATAAATTGTCAATAATTCCATTAGCACACTACAGGCTACATCTCTGACTTGATCTTTTTCAAATTTCATATGTAGCTTTGATTTGCTGTCTAGATGGGAGGTATTAAATTTTTCTGAATTTCATTTAAGAACTTGGCCACCAGCCACCATCTTGGATATGGGATATGAAGTGCCAACAATTTACGTTAGCACACCCTACAGGCCACATCCATCACCCGATCTTTTTCAGTTTTCATATGTAGCTTCCGTGTGATGTCTTTTCTGTAGAAACTTGAGTGAATGACTTGGCATTATTGCAACTTTCTACTTAGTTCAGTCCCTTCTTGGACAAGTTGAGCTGCAGTGTCATTGACATTTTCAGTTACATTAGTACGAGTTAGCTTATATGGTATGTTAAATGTTTCTGCTTGTTTCCCCAACTTTCCTAATCTGTCAAATAGATAAAAACTTGATTGTTGTTCACTGTGGCTGATTTAATTTGATTGCATTGGTGTAAGTCATCAAATCAGGTAGCCAGTTCCAGAATCAGTTCGAATTTCAAATAATTTCAAATAATCACAGATCCTACTTAACCATTAATTTTCTTGCAAGTGACGAAAAAGAGAGAAAAAAAAAGTCTATTGGAGCAACAAAAAATAAATTAGTTGATTTCAGGACATTTTTTTTTCAACTCATTGAGGGAGGGTTTTATTAGGTCAACTTTGACGTAAGTCAAATTTGAGGTTATTCCATAGCCCATCGTCCCTCGTCTGTCCATCTGTCTGTCAACAATTCAATACCGTTCGGTCTAGAGGCCGTATTTATGAACTGATCTTTACAAAACTTCTTGAGTACCTTTGTTATCACCGTGGGACGAGAACGAGTGTTTTTGGGTGCAGTCCGAAATTCAAGATGGCCACCAGCAGCCATTTTTAGCTTAACTTGACATAGTCAAGATAAGCTATTGCCATCACGCGTGCGGAAGTCTGTTAGTCTGTGAGTCTGTTAGTCTGTGAGTCTGTGACGTCTGTTCACATTTCCTTTAGCACGGGCTACACCCCGCAGTTCTTGTCTGATCGTCACGAAATTTCATATGCAGGTTTGGGGTCATGTCTAGATGAGAACATCCCCTTTTGGTCGCGATCGGGCAACCGGTATGGCTGCCCGAGCCCAAAACCCGAAAACCATTAGCACAGTCTACAGGTCGTATTTATGAAGGGATTTCATTGTAACTTGGTAGGATGCCTCTGTATAGTGCCTAGACGAGAACGTCCCCTTTTGGGCATGATCTATCAACCGTGATGGCTGCCCAAGCCCGAAACCCAAAAACTTTTAGCACAGTCTGCAGGTCATGTTTAATGTGGAGGGATTTCATTGTAACTTGGTAGGAATGACTCCTTATGATGTCTAGATGCGAGTTTCCCCATTTGGGCATGATCTGCCAACCGTGACGACTGCCCGAGCCCAAAACCCGAAAACCTTTAGCACAGTCTACAGGTCATATTTATTGAGGAATTTCATTGTAACTTGGTGGGTTGACTTCATACAATGTCTAGATGAGAAAGTCCCCCTTTGGACGTGATTGGGCAACTGTGACGGCTACAGGAGCCCGAAGCCCGAAAACCTTTAGCACAGTCTAGAGGTCATATTTATGAAATGATTTCATTGTAACTTGGCAGGATGACTCCAAATAATGTCTAGATGAGAACGTCCCATTTTGATCGCGATCATGCAGCCTTGATGGGTGCCCGAGCCCAAAAACCTTTAGCATAGGCAAAAGGTCATATTTATGGAAGGATTTCATTGTAACCTGTTAGGTTGACTCCATATAATGCCTAGATGATGACATCCCCTTTCGGTCTTGATTGGTCAGTTGTGATGGCTACAAGTGCCCGAAGCCCGAAAACCTTGAGCACAGTCTACAGGTCATATTTATGAAGGGATTTCATTGTAACTTCTTAGGATCACTCCAGATGATGCTCAGATGAGATTGTCTCCTATGGTTGCGATCATTCACCCATGATGGCTGCCCAAGCCCAAAGCCCGAAAACCTTTAGCACAGTCTACAGGTCATATTTATGAAGGGATTTCATTGTAACTTGGTAGGTTAACTTCATATAATGTCTAGATGAGAACGTGCGATCATTCACCCATGATGGCTGCCCGGGCCCGAAGCCCGAAAACCTTTAGCACAGTCTACAGGTCATATTTATGAAGGGATTTCATTGTAACTTGGTAGGTTAACTTCATATAATGTCTAGATGAGAACGTCTCCTTTTGGACATGATTGGGCAACTGTGACGGCTAAAGGTGCCCGAAGCCCGAAAACCTTTAGCACAGTCTACAGGTCATATTTATGAGGGGATTTCATTGTAACTTGGTAGGATGACTCCAAATAATGTCTAGATATGAGAACGTCCCCTTTTGATCACGATCATTCAGCCTTGATGGGTGCCCGAGCCCAAAAACCTTTAGCATAGGTAAAAGGTCATATTTATGGAAGGATTTCATTGTAACCTATTAGTTTGACTCCATATAATGCCTAGATGATGACATCCCCTTTTGGTCGTAATTGGTCAGCTGTGTTGGCTACAAGTGCCCGAAGCCCAAAAACCTTGAGCACAGTCTACAGGCCATATTTATGAAGGGATTTCATTGTAACTTCATAGGATCATTCCAGATGATGCCCAGATGAGATTGTCCCCTTTGGTTGCGATTATTCAACCATGATGGCTGCCCGAACCCGAAGCCCGAAAACCTTAAGCACAGTCTACAAGTCATATTTGTGAAGGGATTTCATTGTAACTTGGTAGGTTGACTTCATATAATGCCTAGATGAGAACGTCCCCTTTTGGATGTGTTTGGGCAACTTTGACGGCTAAAGGTGCCCGAAGCCCAAAAACCTTTAGCACTGTCTACAGGTCATATTTATGAAGGGATTTCATTGTAACTTGGTAGGTTGACTCCAAATAAGGTCAAGATGAGAACGTCCCATTTTGGCCGTGATCATTCAGCCTTGATGGGTGCCCGAGCTCAAAAACCTTTAGCATAGGCAAAAGTTTATATTTATAGAAGGATTCATTGTAACATTGTTAGGTTGACTCCATATAATGCCTAGATGATGACATCCCCTTTTGGTCGTGATTGGTCAACTGTGATGGCTACAGGTGCCCGAAGCCCGAAAACCTTGAACACAGTCTACAGGTCATATTTATGAAGGGATTTCATTGTAACTTCGCAGGATCACTCCAGATGATGCCCAGATGAGATTGTCCCCTTTGGTTGCGATCATTCAACCATGATGGCTGCCCGAGCCCAAAGCCCGAAAACCTTTAGCACAGTCTAAGGTCATATTTATGAAGGGATTTCATTGTAACTTGGTAGGTTGACTTCATATAATGTCTAGGTGAGAACGTCCCCTTTTGGACACGAGTGGGCAACTGTGACGGCTTCAGGGGCCCAAAGCCCGAAAACCTTTAGAACAGTCTACAGGTCATAATTATGAAGGGATTTTATTGTAGCTTGGTAGGATGACTCCAAATAGTGTCCAGATGAGAACGTCCCCTTTTGGTCACGATCATTCAGCCTTGATGGCTGCCCGAGCCCAAAAACCTTTAGCATGTCTGTAGGTCGTATTTATGAAAGGATTTCATTGTAACTTGTTAGGTTGACTCCATATAATGCCTAGATGATGACATCCCCTTTTGGTCGTGGTTGGTCAACTGTGATGTCTACAGGTGCCTGAATCCCGAAACCTTTAGCACAGTCTACAGGTCGTATTTATGGAGGGATTTCATTGTAACTTGGTAGGTTGACTTCATATAATGTCTAGATGAGAACATCCCCTTTGGACGCAATTGGGAAACTGACGGCTACAGGGGCCCGAAGCCCGAAAACCTTTAGCACAGTCTACAGGCCATATTTATGAAGGGATTTTAATGTAACTTGATAGGATGACTCATTTTGGAATAATTTTATTGTAATTTTGTTGATATATGTTAACTGTGAGGGCCACATATATTAACTGTGAGGTCATATTAACCCACCCCTCAGATCTTTAGTACAGTGTACACCTCATATTATTTTTATCATAAACATAGCATACAGGGAACAAAAATGAACATATTCCCAATTATCACAATTCTTGTCTTATTTCATAATCCTTTCATAAACATTGAACATTATCCTTTTCATCAAACGCAACACACAAGTTAAGCTACAGTGTCATTGACACTTTCATGTACTTTAGTTAGTGCAATCGGTTTTTTGTACAGAACTTCTGTATGAAAGTTTTGATTCAAATAAATTTTTGTCTGAATGTTTAGTAACATGGAATACATCACATATAATATGGGGTTTTGTCTCGTGCAGAAATTCTGCAAATTAGATGAACTTTGATTTTTTCAGTGCTACTTACACACAGTAAGTACACATGTCAATACAGGTCGGGCTAGGGTCTGTATTTATGAACTAATCTTCACGAAACATCTTGGGTACCTTTGTTATCACCTTGGGACAAGAACGAGTGTTTCTGGGTGCAGTCCAAAATTCAAGATGGCTGCCAGTGGCCATTTTGTACCAAAATTTGGTCCAATCAGTTTTTTGTACACAACTTCTATATGGCTCAGGCTACTTTGCCACTTTGTACCAAAATTAGTGCAATCAGTTTTTTGTACAGAACTTCTGTATGAAAGTTTTGATTTGAATAAATTTTTTTATGAATGTTTAGTAACATGGAATACATCACATATAATACTGTTTTTTTCTCGTGCAGAAATTATGCAAATTAGATGAATTTTGATTTATTCAGTGCTGCTTATACACAGTAAGTGCACATGTCAATACGGCTCACGCTAGAGTCTGTATTTATGAACCGATCTTCACGAAACTTCTTGAGTACCTTTGTTATCACCTTGGGGCAGGAACGAGCATTTTGGGGTGCCTTTGTTATCACTGTGCTATGAGAACAAATATTTTTGGGTTCAGTCAGACCCACTGTGGGACTCAAAGATTTCTTTTCTAGTTTTGCATCTAACTGTCGCCCACCTTTACAATACTTTACCTATACATTTGTTAAGGCTACGGTTAGCATTTATGTACATACCGTTACAATACTTTATATGTACCTTTGTTATCAGGTCATTACCTAGATGTTTGTCATTGCTGTGTCACATACTATACATGTAGATGTCTTACACAAGTTGAGCTACAGTGTTATTGTCACTTTCATTTTTAACTGGTTGAGAGCTAGTTATTTTTGTGTATCAGAATTTGTACATCAATATTTGTTTTATTACAAATTATTGGCAAGTGCCCATTGGCACTCTCCAATAATTTGTAATAAACAATTTTATATAAACAAAGTATTATTTGCATTTGACTGAAAAAGGAGCATGTGTAAGGAAAATGTTTCCTTTTGCTTTGGTACCCTCATTTTTGGAAACCTCTGATACTGGCTTGTAGCACTCAACCAGTTAATTTTTATTTTTTTCTTGCACATAGTGAGCATGGATTGAGAGACTTTTCATTGTCTTTTCACACACACATAGTATATAGAAAGTGCATAATTATACAAATTACCGACACATTTTATTTTAACCCCCAATGGGCCTAATTCTGACTTTGATCAATTTTTTTCTGCAACAGAACAGATGCCCTGTGCTCATGAGGTTGAGGGACACACTAGTCTCTCAAAGAATTTGGAGGGGGGGGGGGGGGTGATAGATGGGATCACATGCACTCATCTGTCCATCTGTCTGTCTCTCCATCCATCTGGGCAGACATTGAGTATTGTAAGTGGTAGGAGGTGTGGCCTAACACAGAAGATTTCCATTGCCTAAGTACCAGGTGTTGTTTGAGGATTGGGTTTGCAACAAAATAAAAAACACATAAAACAAGCTATTAATTGAAAATGGAATATGTTTTCATTTTTGGAATTCACTCAAAAAAACCTTTCCACAATCCATTCCAAAATATGAGTTTAACCCTTTACACAATGTAACAACAAAACCAGCCAGCTCTATTCTAAAAAATCGCCAGTTAATTTTCATTATTTTTTCATTTCTTGTCTCAAAAACATAGGTTAGCTCGTTCCAATGAGGGCCGTAACCTTTTGAGACAAGAAATTAGTTATTCAAGAATTTTTTTTGCAAGTATCGTCTGCTTCTCATGATAGGTAAAGGGTTAACTGCTTCTTGAGAATATTACTCGCTGGTTTTGCTCATTGTGTTGGGTAAAGAGTTGAAAGGGTACAGGCCAAGAACAGAGGACCGTGCATTTTTTAAGAAGATAAAACATTTTTTACAACTTTTTTGGAGTTTCTTATCATTCTAAGACATGTTTTACACTAAATTAGCCCAAAACACCGATACCTACTGACAAAAATCATCACTTTTAATGTAATAAAGTTTAATTACATTATCGACTTCTCCTCAGAAACTACTGGACCAAATTAAACCAAATCTGGTGTGCATGCTCCTTATCATATGTCAGTTTAAGTTTGTTTAAGTTTGTTTAAATTAAGTTGCCATGCCCACAGGGGGCTCCACAAGGGGCATAACTCTGATAGCACCCATAAATTGTTTTCCAAAATTAAAAAAAATCTTCTTCTCCAGAACCATCAGCTAGAATCTTTCGATATTTTGTATACAACATCTCTAAGGGGGTCAGATTCACGTTTGTTCAAATCGAGTCCCTGGGCTAATATTTGGACTCCGTCGTGGAGCCCGAATTTTAACTTAGTGCAATATGAGGAAATTTCCTTCCTCTTCTTCAGATCCACCAGTCAAAATGCTTTTATATTTGGTATACCACATCTTTAGGGGTTCAGATTCAAGTTTGTTCAAATCGGGTTCCTGGGTTAATATTTGGGCTCTCTATTGGAGCCGAACGTTTAACTTAGTGCATGCAATATGAGGGAATTTCTTTAAAAATCTTCTTCTTCAGATCCACCAGTCAGAATCTTTTCATATTTGTTGTACAACATCTTTATGGGGATCAAATTCAAGTTTGTACAAAATGGGTCACTGGGTTAATATTTGGGCTCTCTATTGGGGTAGGGGGAGCGTTGCAGTGACTGCAGTGACATGACATAACAACCCTTGGAAGTTTTGCAGTGCTCGTCTACAGCTGATACAATTGGGAGCAGTCAGGAAAACCTGTGATAATAATCATCTGACATGGACACTAGAGTTATGAATAATATTATGACTTCATTCCTCTGTAGTGTTGATGAACTATGACTAACTGAATGTGATCCAAAACACATTTTTGAACCACTTTGTCAGGTGAGCGATTAAGGCCCATTGGGGCCTCTTGTTCAGTGTTTAGTTTTGATTTTGTGATAGTTTGTTTTTGAAATCTTGATCAACTTGCGTGAGTAAGTAACAAACAGATCAGACCTAATCAATAAAGATACCACATTTGCAATCACAGTATTGTGAGTTTAATCTGAGTACAACAAACTACACAGTAGAACTGTGTACTGAGGCATACTACATGCCAGTGATTCACTTGCCTTCAATCGCTGCTAATTATATCTGCTTGTGCTGTGTTAGTAAGTTGAAGAGTCTGACAGTTGCCTGGCACTATTTGGTGGTTCTCTCTGGGTACTCTGACTTTCTCCACCCATAAAACTGACACATTTTTTACCCTGGTTGTTGAAAAGTGTCATTGAACCCCAATAATCCCCATAAACAAGCAAACATAGAGGCATCTTGGCCAAACCCTTTCACCTAACACAAGTAGATGGCAACATTCCTGAGGGCAATGACCAAAATAAAATTCATTGTTCCATTTTTTTCCTTTTTTAGGTCACCTGACTGAAAGTCAGGGTGAGCTTTTCTTATCACTCTTTGTCTGTCCTCTGGTCCGTCCGCTGTCCGTTGACCGTCGTCTGTCGTCCGTCATCCTGCGTGAAGTTGGTGTTTGAGCCTCTTTCTCCTAAACCACTGGCCAATTAAATTTCATGTAAGTAGTGGTTATATAGGGGCATTTTGATTTTTATGCAAGTTAGGTTTCGGCTCATATTGAGCAGAGGGGTGTGGAAAAAATGGCCAAATTTTTTGAAAATCTTCTTCTAATAAACCATCAGTAGCAGAAACTTGATATATCGTATACAGAGTCCTTTTGAGGTTTAGAATCAAGTTTGTTCAAGAGAAGTTTGTCGGGCATTATTTGCCTTCGTTATGGGAGGGGCAAAAATTTTGGCCACGCCTAAAATTTCTATTTTCAGAACTGTGAGGTCGATTTGAACCAGATTTGATATGTGATGATAATGGGTCATAAATAGTTGATTGATGCAAAAAAATTTTTTCTCATTGCCCCGTGGGAACCTCGGGAGCTAAAAATAGGAAAAGCCTTAAAACTGCCATATCTCCAAAACTACATGGCACAGAGAATTCTTATTTTGTATAAAGCTTACATTTATCCAGTAGAATAGAATGGTTAAAAAAAATTCCTATCGGTTTGATCACAAGGTACTTTTTTCAGGCCTTTGAAAAATTTTGAGTCAACACTTTTTAACACCGTAGGCAATCGGAAAAACATTAAAGAAATCTTCTTCTCCAGATCCAGCAGGCAGAATCTTTTGATATTTGGTATGCAACAATGTGGGGTGGATCTGATTCAATTTTGTTCAAATCGGCTCCCTGGATTCATATTTGGACTCACTATTATATAGAAGCCCGATTTCGAACTTAGTGCATTTCAGGCAAATTTCTTAAAAAATCTTCTTCTCCAGATCCAGCAGGCAGAATCTTTTGAAATTTGGTATGCAACATTGTCGGGTGGACGTGATTCAAGTTTGTTCAAATCGGACCCCTGGGTTTATATTTGGGCTCCATATAGGAGCCCAAATTTGAACTTAGTGCATTTCAGGCAAATTTCTTTGAAAATCTTCTCAAGATCCAGCAGGCAGAATCTTTTGATATTCGGTATGCACCATGCTTAGGGGGGTGAGATTCAAATTTGTTCAAGCCAAGTCCCTGGGTTCATATTTGGGCTCACTGTGGTAGCCCGAATTATAACTTAGTTCAAAATGAGGAATTTTCTTTAAAAATCTTCTTCAGATCCAGCACTCGGAATGTTTTGATATTTGGTATGCAGCATCCTTAGGGGGTGAGATTCAAGTTTGTTCAAGCCATTTCCCTAGGTCCATATTTGGACTCCCTGTGGGAGCTCAAATTGTAACTTAGTTCAAAATAAGGAATTTTCTTAAAAAATCTTCTTCAGATCCAGCAGTCGGAATGGTTTGATATTTGGTGAGCAGCATCCTTAGGGGGGGGGGGGGGGGGTGGGGGGGGGGTTGGGGGGGTTGGGGGGGTGGGGGGGGGAGATTCAAGTTTGTTAAAGCCAAGTCCCTGGGTTCATATATGGGATCCCTCTGGGAGCCCGAATTATAACTTAGTTCAATATGAGGAATATTCTTTAAAAATCCTTTTTTTTTTTAGATCCACTGGTCAGAATCTTTGGATATTTGGTATAAGCTTTTCTTAGGAGGAGCAGATGCAACTTGTTGAAATCAATTCTCAGGGTTGATATTTAGGCTACCATGTCAGGTGAGCGCCCTCAGGCCCCCTGGGGCCTCTTGTTTAACTCACCTGACAGCAAGTCAGTGTGAGCTGTTGCCATCACTTGGCATCCGGCATGCGTTGTCTGTTGTCCTTCAACTTTTGGAAACTTGTCTTCTTCACGACCATTAAGCCAAATTCAAACATATATTGCACAGACCATCTATGGAGTTTACCCTGTCTATTTTGTTCAAATGAAGCAACTGACGTCTTCGGGCTCTAGTTAATGCCCCAAAAGCCTAAAAATCTTTAAAAATCTTCTTCTCATGAACCACCAGATAGAATGCCTTGATATTTGGTATGGAACATATCATGGTGTTGAAGATTAAAGTTTGTTCAAGAGAAGTTCGTAGGTCAATATTTGGGCTCTCTGTAGGACCATATCTATTTTGGGCTCTGCCCAAAATTTGTATTTCAAGAACTGGTAGGCCAATTTGAACCAAATTTGGCATGTAGTATAAGTGGGTCCTAAGTAATTGACTGATGCCTGAAAAAAAGATTTTCATAGCTCCATGGGAACCCCAGGGGCTAAAAATAGAAAAAAATTAAATCGCCCATATTTTCCAAACCACACTGAACAGAGAAATGTTAATTGGTATGAAGCATCCTCAGGAGCAGTAGAATGGAATCATAAAAAAAAAATGCCATCGGTTGTGTCGGGCGGTTCTGTACAGGGCATCGAAAAAATGCTCAGTCAGCATATTTGCCAAAATTGAAAAAATGATTTTCTTCAGAACCACGTATCAGAATCTTTTGATAATTGGTATACAGCATCCATAGGGGCATCAAACACAAGTGTGTTCAAATTAAACCCCCTCAATTAATATTTGGGCTCAATACAGGAGCCCAAATAATTAACTTAGGGCAATATGGGGAATAAGCTTAACAAATCTTCTTCTTCAGATTCAACAGTGCAATTCTTTTGATATTTGGTATACAACATCTCTAGGGGGTCAGATTTAAGTTTGTTCAAATTGAGACCCTGGGTTAATATTAACTTAGTGCAATATGGGGAATAATCTTTAGAAATCTTCTTCTTCAGATCCACCAGTCAGTTTCTTTTGATATTTGTTATACAACTTCTCTAGGAGGATCCTATTCAAGTTTGTTCAAATCGGATCCCTGGGTTGATATTTGGGCTCTTTATTGGAGCCCAAAGTTTAACTTGGTGCAATATGAGAAAATTTCTTTTAAAATCTTCTTCTTCAGATCCACCAGTCAGATTTCTTTCATATTTGGTACACAACATCTCTAGGGGAGTCAGATTCAAGTTTCTTCAAATTGAGTTCCTGGGTCAATATTTGTTTCCCTTGGGAGTCCGAATTTTACTTGGTGCAATATGGGGAAATAATGTTTAAAAATCTTCTTCTTCAGATCCACCAGTCAGATTCTTTTGATATTTGGTGTACAGCATCTCTATGGGGGTTCGATTAATGTTTGTTCAAATCAAGTCCCTGGGTTGATATTTATGCTCCATATGGGAGCCTGAATTGAAACATAGTACGATATGAGGGAATTTATTTAAAAATCTTCCTTTTTTACATCCACCAGTCAGAATATTTTCATATTTGGTATACAACATCTCTATGGGGGTCAGATTCAAGTTTGTTCAAATTGGACCCTTAGGTTAATATTTGGGCTCTTTATTGGGACCCATAGTTTAACTCAGTGCAATGTGAGAAAATTTCTTAAAAAATCTTCTTCGGATCCACCGGTTAGAATCTTTTCATATTTGGTGTGTGACATCTCTAGTGATGTCAGATTCAAGTTTGTTCAAATGGAGTCCCTGGATTAATATTTGGGCTCTGTATGCCGGCCACCAACTGATACACTCATCCCTTTTGACACCTTGAACCAGGTGAGTGTTTTAGGCTCACTTGAGCCTCTGGTTTCTAAATGTCACAATGGAAGCAACACAAATGTATATTTGTTGCCACGTGGGACACTATTTTCCTTTATTACACCCAAAATTTTCAAAAATTAATTTCTTCTGAACTGACTTATTAATTGTAATCGTTTGGATGAGTGCACTCTATCAAGAAGTAATCAACTTTTGTTGTTCAAATCTAGACTCTGGGGCACATTTTGTCCTCAGACCAGCTTTTATTTTATATACAGCATTGAATCTTATTAGGAACAATATGATAAGGTGACTACAGCATAAAAATTTGTTGAACAAAAATGGGTCTTCAACTGTAGAAACCAAGAACCTCCTATATATTTTATTTTTATTTACATAAAAAATTATCAAGACATATATTCTTGGAACTTAATTAAGCACCCCCTGTTTTTTCACAGTGGTGTTAATAGAAACTGTCATTACTTTCATGCTATCTTTCAGATGGCCAAAAGGGATTAGTTGTGGAAAGAATGGTCTATTTAAAAATGAAAGATAACACAATGATGAAAATATGCAGTATTTTGCAGAATTATAATGGCGTTAATTACACATATATGTCACTAATGTTTTTACTGGAAAAATGTTCTCTCAACAAGTATGGTGCTGGAATGGTCCATGATGAAACATTGCCGGTAATTACTGACAAAAAATGTAACTTGTGATCTCCTGAACACAATAGCAGTGTCTGACGTCAGTAGCGAGTGTATCCACCATGTGCCTAGATGACCGTCTGAACCCTCCTCCTCATGCTACCAGTGAGCCTTCTGATATGGTCCAGAGGCAACTGCTGCCACTCCTCATGCAATGTAGCTTCCAAATTGGCCAAATTCTGTACAGGCGGATCCCTTGCTTCCACACCACGTCTAAGAAAGTCCCAGATGTGTTGTAAGGGATTCAGATCGGGGCTCATTGGAAGCCAAGGTAGTGTTGTAATAGCATTGTTCTGAAGGAATGCTCTCAAAGCATGGGAACAATGTGGCCTTGCATTGCCATCCATGAATACAGGGTGAGTAGCCAATGGATGGTTGTCAAAATGAGGCACAACAACTGGATTGAGAATGTTCCGGATGTACTGATGACCATTGAGATTCCCACGTACAGTCACCATATCAAGTTTACAATCATGAGAGAGGCATCCTCTGATCATTACTGATCCTCCACCATAAGGAACAGTAGATGTTCCTGGGCATGTAAGCAGTATTTCTATGCCTCCACACTCTCATGCGACCCTCTGTGACGTGAAGCAGGAACCTACTCTTGTCTGACCAATGGACTATCCTCCACTTCCTGAGATTCCAATGTTCTCATGCGATACACCACTCCAAACATCGTTTGTGATACTGATTGGACAGAGCTGGACAGTTGATGACCCTTCTGAAGCTCATACCCAGTGCTTTGAGATGGTTTCGGACAGTTCTGTTGCACAAGTGCCTGTTGGAAAGCCAAAGGCATTTCAATACTCCACTTGAAGCAAAGGGTTCATGCCTAATGAGGTGTGCCAGACTCCGATCTTCCCGAGGAGTGGTGTTTTGGGGTTGTCCAGGCCTTGGTCGGTCCTTGTCATCGTTGGTTTGTTGATGTTTTTGGACAAGTCTGCTGAAGACTGAATGACTGTAGCCATGTTGCCTTCCAATAGCTTTGAATGACCTGCCTGTTGCATGCATGCCAACAATTTGCCATGTTAGTGCCTCTGACAGTCTCCTCCTTGCCATGTCAATATTTATTGATAGAAGAAGTGACAAATTTTATTGTTTTATACCCAGATATTGCATGTGGATGATAGTGTGTTTGTGACATTTGCGGGAAGCATGCTTCATGTGGACAAGGGGATGTATTTGGGGTACACTATCAACCAGAAACATCATGTTTCACAAGATAAAATGTACTGCAAGACATAGCAATCATTAAAACATAATAATCAGTAACAGCAACTTCACTGTCATGAAACATTTCAGGGGGTCCTTAATTAAGTTCCAGGTGTATATATCGCTTTGCAGTTGTGAAGTGAAGTCAGACAACACTTCACTAAAAACAGCTTCACAGGTTAACCGCTTACCTTTACCTAAGAGTGGTTAGACACAAAAATCACTATTCAAATTTGTTATTTATTCAGTTATTTCAAAAGAAAACATTGCTTCTGTTTGGCTCGGTTTTGTGAAAAAATTTGGTTTTCAGTTCTGTTTTTCATTTCTTCAAAATATATTGGAGAAACAGACCTTTAGATCAGTCTTATATGTGCACAATGTCAAATATGGATGTGGCCTGCATGGTTGGAGAAAAAGCACTGGTATTTTCTTTGTCTTGGCGTCTGTTTTAGGTTTTAGGTCCCCTGTCTTCAAATGCTAGTTTACAACCGCTTTTTATAGGTCTTCACCATTATCACTGGTTCCCTCCCACCACCCTTTGATGTAAGTTTACTTGACTAACTCGAGAAGGCTTCTTAGTTTCCCAGTGTCGAGCCAAAGATCTATTTCAATGTAAATTATACATGGCGTTTACTGAAAAATGCCACAAACATGAATATAATAGATCTCAAGCTTTAAGTGCATGATCACATGGAATTCGCCACAGAAAAAACAATCATCGTCGACAGTGTCATATACGACACTTTCAACGCCGATTGCTTTTCTATGGCGAACTCTGTGGGTTTTTAAAAAAAATTATTTATCTGTTGCATTGTTTGATTTCGAAAGTAAGCTCTAAGCTATATTGCAAGCATCAGGGAAACCTGGCCAAACTATATACTGCCAAAACATTGCAAAACATAATTTGGGCACAATTATCTTATTTGGGCACATCATTTACTGTCGTTAGTTGGGAAGAATTTGAAGGCCTGTGGAGAAATCCTCATTTTAGACAGTAATGTACACATAAAATGTGTCTGTATTTGTCATCAAAGTCATGAAGATTTTGCAACATGTTGAGTCACCAGGGTCACTCAGTGCTCACCACTTTTCTCAGCTAAGGCCATAATAAAAAATATGATAGATTTTCATCCCTGCCCAGCCCAAATTTAAATTCCTGCCCCAATTTTTATTTTTATTTTAGAACCTCTATGTCCCCTAAATGACGCTCAAAAAGTTTACCGGGAAGAATAACATTAACAGAAAAAAGTTGGCAGATGAATGCTATTCTGTTGCTGTTATTAGTGTTTAAATAATTTGATAATTTATTTCCTTATTTTTAGCTCAACTTTGGCAAAGCCAAATTTGAGCTTTTGCCATGGCCAGTCGTCCGTCTGTCTGTCAACAATTGGATACGGCTCTGGCTAGAGGCCGTATTTATGAACCAATCTTTACGAAACTTCTTGGGTACCTTTGTTATGACCGTGGGACGAGAACAAGTGTTTTTGGGTGCAGTCCAAAATTCAAGATGGCCGCCAGCCACCATTTTGTACCGATGATGCAGAAATCTGTTTTTTGTACAGAACTTCCATATGAAAGCTCTGATTTGAATAATTTTTTGTATGAATGTTTAGTACCATGGGATACATCACATATAATACGGGTTTTTTGCTCGTGCGTAAATTATGCAAATTAGACTAACTTTGATGTTTTTTGGTGTTACTTTCAGCACTGTAAGTGCAAATGCCAATACGGCTTGGGCTAGAGGCCGTATTTATGAACCAATCTTTACGAAACTCCTGGGGTACCTTTGTTATCACCGTGGGACGAGAACGAGTGTTTTTGGGTGCGGTCCAAAATTCAAGATGGCCGCCAGCCACCATTTTGTACCGATGATGCAGAAATCTGTTTTTTGTACAGAACTTCCATATGAAAGCTCTGATTTGAATAATTTTTTGTATGAATGTTTAGTACCATGGGATACATCACATATAATACAGGTTTTTTTCTCGTGCGTAAATTATGCAAATTAGACTAACTTTGATGTTTTTTGGTGTTACTTTCAGCACTGTAAGTGCAAATGCCAATACGGCTTGGGCTAGAGGCCGTATTTATGAACCAATCTTTACGAAACTCCTTGGGTACCTTTGTTATCACCATGGGACGAGAACGAGTGTTTTTGGGTCCGGTCCAAAATTCAAGATGGCCAATGGCAGCCATTTTGTACAAAATTAGGTGCAATCAGATTTTTGCACAGAACTTCCATATGAAAGCACTGATTTGAATAATTTTTTGTGTGAATGTTTAGTACCATGGGATATATCACATATAATACGGGTTTTTTTCTCGTGCAGAAATTATGCAAATTAGATGAACTTTGATTTTTTCAGTGCTACTTACACACAGTAAGTACACATGTCAATACGGCTCGGGCTAGAGTCTGTATTTATGAACCGATCTTGGGACGAGAACGAGTGTTTCTGGGTGCGGTCCAAAATTCAAGATGGCTGCCAGTGGCCATTTTGTACCGAAATTAGGTCTAATCAGTTTTTTGTACACTACTTCTATACAGCTCAGGCTAGAGGCCGTATTTATGAACCAATCTTTACGAAACTTCTTGGGTACCTTTGTTATCACCGTGGGATGAGAACGAGTGTTTTTGGGTGTGGTCCGAAATTCAAGATGGCCACATGCAGCCATTTTGTACCAAAATTAGTGCAATCAGTCTTTTGTACAGAACTTCTGTATGAAAGTTCTGCTTTGAATAAATTTTTGTATGAATGTTTAGTAACATGGAATACATCACATATAGTACAGGTTTTTTTCTCGTGCAGAAATTATGCAATTTGAACTTTGATTTATTCAGTGCTACTTTTTCACTGTAAGTGCACATGTCAATATGGCTCGGGCTAGAGGCTGTATTTATGAACCGATCTTCACAAAACTTCTTGGGTACCTTTGTTATCACCTTGGGACGAGAACGAGTGTTTCTGGGTGCGGTCCAAAATTCAAGATGGCTGCCAGTGGCCATTTTGTACCGAAATTAGGTCCAATCAGTTTTTTGTCACAACTTCTACACAGCTCATATTTGTGAACTGATCTTCAGAAACTTCTTGGGTACCTTTGTTTTCACCTTGGGACAGGAATGAGTGTGATTTGGGGTGCCTTTGTTATCACTGTGCTATGAAAACAAATATTTTGGGGTTCAGTCAGACCCAATCTGGGACTCAAAGATTTTTTTCTAGTTTAGCAACTGACTGTCACCCACCTTTACAATACTTTACCTATACATTTGTTACAGGCAACAGTCAGTATTTATGTACAGACCGTTACAATACTTTATATGTACCTTTGTTATCAGGTCATTACCTAGATGTTTGTCATTGCTGTGTCACATTCTATACATGTACATGTCTTTGTCTTGACAAGTTGAGCTACAGTGTCATTGACACTTTCATTTACAAATAAAGAGTTGAGATTTACATATTTATAATCAATAAAATACTGAATAACTTTTGTGGAATAAAACTGGGTTTTTATTGTTTGTCTAACATCCAAAACAAATAAAGAACCACATGGTTATTTTCTTTGAAGAGTAATGTCAACAATATCCTACAATTCTCATTCATTACCTTATCTGTCATGAATGTTAATTATTGTCTGAAAGATATGTTATCTCTCACAAACTCTGTAAATTAGTTTTGAATATTCATTTGTGTATTTTTTGTTGACATGACAATTGGAGCATTTTAATTTATTTCCACTCTTTTGGGTAAGGTTGTTAAATAAAACGCACTCAGAAATAACATATAAATTTTGAATGTGAGTAAATTCATAGAAAATAAAAATGGGAACTCCAACAGTGACCGCACTGTTGTTGGCTCAATAGTACCGTACTGCCAGTAGACAGTACTATTCCCCGAAATTGAACTTCGACTTGTTATTTTTACCTCGTGGTAAAGTTCTGCTATTGTAAATGAAAAAAAATCAAAACATGAAATTCATACTTTATAGCAACGTGTGAGCTTGAAGGGTCTTGTATGTCGTAATTTCACTACAATCTAGCACTGAATTTTTGTATTCTGGTGAAATAAATAAAAATAAAATATGCCCACTGTGCCCCACCCCACCCCAATTTTAAAAGAAAGTTGGATGAGAATCCAGCTTATTTTTTATTATAGCTTAATGGACATATTTCCAACATGGCAGCAGTAGTTGTGAGTATGTGTGCAGATGGAACAAGCCATTTGACAACAGCAGCAGTAGTGAAAGAATTAATTTTTATTTTCAAGTTGAAATGATGGGTTGTGAGGGTGCTGTGGCTCAGTAGGTAGAGGTGCAGGCTGCAAGCCGAGAGGTCCTCGGTTCGAATCCCACCTGTGGCAATGCATTGTGTCCTTTGGCCACTTCACCCCCATTGCCCACGTGGGGGCAGGGTGGCATTGTGTACTATGGCGTACTGCACGTTAATGGTGCACCTGTCTTCAACCAATGCTAACCCTGCTTGTGTGGAGTTAGTATGATGGGGAACTGACAGTTGCTCGCCGTTGCTCAGTGGTTCTCACCGGTAACCCGGCTTCCTCCACCTGTAAAACTGTCGTGGTCATGAGAAGCAATTGTGCAGAAATATGTGACCTTAAACACCAATAAATAAATAAATAATGATGGGGTGTTTTAATGAAAATAGTAGTGAACTGCAAGTATTTTCATTTGTCATTTTTCGTTCATCAGTCAGGACAGGCAATTGATTTATATCAAGGGAGATGACTGCATGGTGGGGTTTGAGAGTTTGCAATATTGCATCCTAGGGTTTGTTGTGTTTGCAAATACACATGGGAAAACACATGTTGATTATAACAACTGCGTATTGGAATGCAGCATTGACACTTGACAGTTTATACCTGACAGATAGTACTGCGCATTTCCTTTCAGTAAGTTCAAATAGTATACAACAAACCGCTATAAGTTTAAAAAACTTTCCATAGTTACTTGCCATCCATTTAACAGGATATGTTCTATTTTTAATTTAACCATTTTTAGCTCAACTTGACAAAGTCAAGCTGAGCTATTGCCATCACTTCTCGTCCGTCGGCGTACGTACGTACGTACGTATGTCCACAATTTCCTTTGGCACACCTCACAGGTCGCATTTATGATCAGATCACTTTGAAACTTGGTATGCTTGTTTGGGGTGACCTCTAGATGGGAGCTATCGATTTTCTTCAATTTCCATCAAAAAATGTTGCCGCGGCCAACATTCTTAGAACTTAGTTTAGTCAAATCACAATATTTCCCTTTGGCACACCCTACAGGGCACATTTATGTTTGGATTGCTTTGAAACCAGGTATGCTTGTTTAGGGTGATCTCTAGATGGGAGTTATCGATTTTCTTCAATTTCCGTCAAAAAATGTTGCCACGGCCAACGTTCTTAGAACTTAGTTTAGTCAGACCTCAATATTTCCCTTTGGCACACCCTACGGGGCACATTTATGATTGGATTGCTTTGAAACCTGGTATGCTTGTTTGGGGAGACCTCTAGATGGGAGCTATCGATTTTCTTCAATTTTCGTCAAAAAATGTTGCCGCGGTCAACGGTCTTAGAACTTAGTTTAGTCAGAAGACCTCAATATTTCTCTTTGGCACACCCTACAGGGCACATTTATGATCGGATTGCTATGAAACCTAGCATTCTTGTTTGGGGTGACCTCTAGATGGGAGCTATCGATTTTTTTCCATTTCTGTCAAAAAATGTTGCTGCAGCCAACGTTCTTAGAACTTAGTTCAGTCAGAAGATCTCAATATTTTTCTTTGGCACACCCTACAGGGCACATTTATGACTGGATTGCTTTGAAACCTGGTATGCTTGTTTAACTTGGTGTGCTCATTAGACAAGACCTTTCGATAAGAACTATTGATTAGCATTCATTTCTGTGACAAAAGTTGCCATTTACAGTAACCTCTGAACATACTGCATTTGTGTATCAACATTCTTCCTTTAGCCGGTCTTACAGTTTACATTTAAAAATTGATGGATTACTCTGTTCTTCAATTTTGCCATTTCATTTATAACTTACCAAGTTCAAGTTTGTCAAGTTGAGCTATAGTGTCATTGACACGTTCATATTATTGACAAAAACAAAACTGCCGATGTGCAGCATTATGTCTGAGCATTTGACACTTTCAGAGAATGTGCCAGAAGTTGGCTAATTAACATAATTTACCCATCATTTTTCTCATGTGAACATTGAGGTTTCAAAACTCAATAAATTGTATGTTTACTTCCAAACTAATTTAATTGTGCAGTACGCAGATGATTTTGGGTTAAAGATAATTTATATTACATTTACACCATATATTGTCAGGTAACTTTCAATCCCTATTTGGTCAAATATGAGTGAGCCTGAGGCTGTACTCTGTTCAATACATTTACTTATGATTTTTTTGCATGTGTGGATTCTTACGTAAGACTTTTTATTTTTTCATATTCCTTCTGGTGATGGTTCTATAGATATCGTTTAAGATTGCTACTAGTCCTGAAATTTGCTACCACTATTTTATTGGCATAAGTTACATGTAAAATTTGGGGATTTTTTGTCAATCCTCTCGAATCCTTTGCCCGACATTTTAGCCTTTGGTGTGCACAACGCATGTGATTGAGAGGTCATAAACTTACCAATCCTGAGAAATTTGTTGAAACCAAAAATCTTGGATTTTTGTTAAGATGATGGTTTCAAAAAAAAAAAAACCCAAACCGAACCGATAGACCACCCAGCCCTCGTCATAAGCTATGTTTATGAGGCAAAAACTGACACTGAAACAATGTTAGCTGCCTGATTTGTCTTGATAAAAGCCTAGTGCTGTCCAAAACCTCAACACTGTATTTATTTATTCATTTATTGGGGCTTAATGACATTTTTGACAGCTAAGATGACCTGTCCGACAGTTTTACAGGTGGACGGAGCCGGAGTACACGGAGTGAACCACTGAGCAGTGTAAGCAACTGTCAGACTCCCCAACGTACTTACTCCACACAAGCAGGTTTAGCAATAGTTGAAGACAAGTGCACCTTCAACATGCGGTACACCTTAGTACACAGTGCCACCATGCCGCCACATGGACAATCAGGATTAAGTGCCTTGTCCATGGACATAACACAGTTACCCCTGGCAGGGATCGAACCATTGACCTTTCGGTTTGAAGTCCAATGCCATACCACTGAGCCACCATGCTCCACCGACACCATATTAAAAAGACAATTGTACGGCCTTGTACAAAGTTTATGTTGCCCCTAATTGTATGGACAATGACTATTTCTGATGCTCTGAAACTTTTCAGTTATTCAAGAATTCTTTTTGCAGTGGCCATCTGGTTTTCGTTTTAGATAATGGGTTAAATACCTTTTTTCTGTTCAGCCCCCCACAGTAATCATACTCTGCTTTACAGGTAAATAGAACCTGGAAACAATGCCTGAGGTGGAAGTCCTCTAAAATGGCAGCATATGTATAGACGCTTGGCTTAATTTGGCTTCATACCTTTGTTGTGGTTATGATTAGCCAAAGATGCTGAAAGTGACCTTAACTGGTTGAGTGCTAGAATATTTTTGGTGGTCTGAATTTGGTATTAAAAATTTATTTTATAACAAATTATTGGAGAGTGCCACAAGGCACTCTCCAATAATTTGTAATAAAATAAATTGACATGAACAAAATATTATTTGCGTTTGACTGAGTATGAAACATAAGCAAGGATAATGTTGGATTTTGCTTGGGTACCCTCTTGTTTTTAAAAGCCCTGATAGTGGCTTCTAGCACTCAACCAGTTAAACATCAGTAAAAAAAATAAATAAATTTTCCTCTTCACTAGATTTCAAGCTGCCAAAGTCATAGCAACTGCTGTGCAGAATTACTGGCGAGTGCACTGACTTTCTAAGGATTAAAATGTTTTTTTGTAAGCACAAGTACATCATCTCAATGTCTTGCAGTACATTTCATCTAGTGAAACCTGATGTTTCTGGTTGATAGCGTAACCCAAACACATCCCCTTGTCCACATGAAGCATGCTTCCCACGAATGTCACAAAAAACACTACCATCCACATGCACTATCTGGGTATAAAACAAGACAATTTGTCACTTCTCTTATCAATAAATAATGTTGACATGGCAAGGAGGAGACTGTCAGAAGCACTAAGATGGCTAATTGTTGGCATGCATGCAACAGGCATATCATTCAAAGCTTTTGGAAGGCAACTTGGCTATAGTCATTCTGTCATCAGCAGACTTGTTCAAAAACATCAACAAACCAACAATGTTAAGGACCGACCAAGGCCTGGACGACCCCAAAAGACCTCTCCTTGGGAAGATCAGAGTCTGGCACGCCTCATTAGGCATGAACCCTTTGTTACAAGTTGTGTTTTGAAATGCCTTTGGCTCCCCAATAGGCATTTGTGCAACAGAACTGTCCGAAACCGTCTCAAAGCACTGGGTATGAGGTACAGAAGGATCATCAAGTGTCCAGCTCTGTCCAGCATCAAAGACGACATTTGGAGTGATGTATGGGACGAAAACTTTGGAATCTCAGGACGTGGAGGAGAGTCCATTGGTCAGATGAGAGTAGTTTCCTGCTTCACGTCACAGATGGTCGCATGAGAGTGAGGAGGCATAGAAATGCTGCTCAAGTGCCCAAGAACATCAGACCTACTGTTCCTTATTGTGGAGGATCAGTAATGATCTGGGAATGCCACTCTTATGATTGTAAACTTGATATGGTGATTGTGCGTGGGAATCTCAATGGTCATCACAGTACATCCGGGACATTCTCAATCCAGTTGTCATGCCTCATTTTGACAACCACTCATTGGCTACTGGCCCTGTATTTGTGGACGACAATGCAAAGCCACATCGTCCCCATGCTGTGAGAACATTCCTTCAGAACAACAATATTACAACACTACCTTGGCTTCCAAAGAGCCCTGATTTGAATCCCTCACAACACACCTGAGACTTTCTTGGACGTCATGGGCAAGCAAGGAATCCACCTGTACAGAATTTGGAAGCTGCATTGCATGAGGAGTGGCAGCAGTTACATCTGGACCATATCAGAAGGCTCACTGGTAGAATTAAGAGGAAGGTTCTTCAGGCTGTCGTCTGGGCATGTGGTGGATACACTCGCTACTGATGTCGGACACTGCTATTGTGTTCAGGAGATCACAAGTTACATTTTTTGTCAGTAGTTACAGGCATTGTTTCACCATGGACTGTTCCAGCACCATACTTGTTTAGAGAACATTTTTCCAGCAAAAACGTTAATGACAGATATGTGTAATTAGCGCCATTAAAATACTACATATTTTCATCATTGTGTTGTCTTTCATTTGTCAATAGACCATTCTTTCTGCAAACAATCACTTTTGGCCATCGGAACATGAAAGTATTGACAGTTTCTATCAACACCACTGCGAAAAAAACAGGGGGGTGCTGAATTTAGTTCCAGGTGTATATTATGAATTTAGTTGTGGAAATGAATTTTCTACAATTCTGCCTTAAATGCTGCTCTTTACTGATGGACATGTGTTCTTTTTTAATGGTAATTATATTCTTATAGTTATTTTAGTGAACAGGATTTGATTATAAATAATTGTTTAGTACAATTTATTGAACAGTATCTAGTTTTTTTGTAACAAAAGAGATACAATATGGCTGCCGTGGACTGGTTACTTTCCACGTGTGGGTAATTTTTCCGTGGATGCAATAATATTAGATTCCAAACACTAAGTATAGGAATAATCATCAAAAATTTAATTAATGAAGCACAACATGGTGCTTCATGAATTATGTCTCCCCTTCACCGAAGGGAGACATTATTTTACCCTGAATTCTTCTCCTTCTCGTTGTTGTTCTTCTTCTCATACAACCATGTCCGAGCCAGAACCTTTCTATCTTTTGACCTAGGTTTATGATATTTAGCATGTGAGTGTATCACCATGAGGCGATGTGTCGCATACCATCATGACCCTCATATGACCTTGACCTTTGACCTCCATGTCAAATTACTGATTTTTTTGCAAGTAAGCTTGTCCGGGCAAGAACTTATTTACCGTTTCACCTTGGCTTATGATATTAGGCATGTGGGTGTATCACCATGAGACGATGTGTCGCATACTATCATGACCCACATATGACCGTGACCTTTGACCTCAAGGTCAAATTATTGATTTTTTTATCTTTTGATCTAGGCTTATGATATTTGGTATGTGGGTGTATCACCATGAGACGTTGTACCATCATGACCCACATATGACATTGGCCTTTGACCTCAAGGTCAAATTACTAATTTTTGGCAAGTAAGCTTATCTGGGCAAGAACTTATTCACCTTTTCACCTTGGCTTATGATATTTGACATGCAAATGTATCACCATAAGACGATATGCCGCATACCTTCATGACCCATATATGACAGTCATTGACCTTTGACCTCAATGTCAAATTACTGATTTTTTGTCAAGTAAGCTTGTCCTGGCCAGAACCTTTTTACCTTTTCACCTTGGTTTATAATATTAGGCATGTGGGTGTATCACCCTGAGATGATGTGTCACGTACCATCATGATCCATATATGACCTTGACCTTTGACCTCAAGGTCACATTATTGACTTTTCATTTTAATCTTTTGACCTAGGCATATGATTTTTGGCATGTGAGTGTATCACCAAAAGACTTTGTGTCATGTACCATCACGACCTGCATATGAGACCTTGACCTTTGACATCAAGGTCAAATTATTGAATTGTTCAGCTAGGTTTATGATATTTGGCATATGAAAACAACAGCCAGGCTGATGTGTCACATTCTATCTTGAACTTCCATGATCTTGACATTTGACCTTTAGTTCGATCTTTGTTAGGCGTAATTTTGAAGCATGGAACTAATCGAAGGGGAGACATGTGTTTTAGTTCCCTCTAGTTAACATTTTGCTGTGGATGATTTTTATTACCAAGTAAATGCATGTGTAGACCTCACTTCCCAAGCGTGGATTATAACCAGTCCATGGTGACTGTACTATATGAAAAAACAATTTTTTTTTTTTTTTTTGCTTTTAACTGAACGTGAAGGGAGCGCGGTGGCTCAGTAGGTAGAGGTGCAGGCTGCAAGCCAAGAGGTCCTCGGTTCGAATCCCACCAGCGGCAACCGCGTTGTGTCCTTGGGCAAGACACTTCATCTCCATTGCCTGCGTGGGGGCACGATGACGCTGTGTACTAAGGCGTACTGCATGTCGATGGTACGCTTGTCTTCAACCAATCTAACCCTGCCTGTGCTGCAGTGCGGAGTTACGATGTTGGGGAGCTGACAGCTGCTCGTCGTTGCTCGGTGGTTCTCTCCGGGTACTCCGGCTTCCTTCACCCCGTAAAACTGTCACGGTCATGATTAGCCATTGTGCATAAATATGTGACCTTGAACATCAATAAATATAAATAACTGAACGTGAAGATTATCCAATGAAGATGAAGCCTTTATCTCGGTACAGTTGTGGTCACTTAAGAAGATATCCCTTAATTGAATAACTGGGAGTGCAGTGACTCGGTAGTTATAGCATTGAACTTCAAACCAAAAGGTTGACAGTTCAGTCCTGACCAGTAGTAACTGAGTTGTATCCTTGGGCAAGTCACTTCATCCCAATTACCCATGTGGGTTCCCATTGGTGGAGTGTACTAAGGGATGCACTTGCTTTCAACCACTGCTAACCCTGCTTGTGCGGAGTTAGTATTTTGAGGTCTGATAGTTACTTTCCACTGCTTGTTGGTTCTCTCTAGGTAGTAAGGCTTCCTCTACATGGTGTGACCCTGGATGGTGAAATTGAAGTGCTAAAACCAAACAATACAATACAGACATTGAGAAATGTGCTTGATACACCCCATGTGGAATCTGGCCTATCTCTTAGAACATCATGTAAGAATGCATCTGATTATTGGTCATTACACATCTGATTGCTGTTATGGTGTGAATGAAATGGTTCTACACAAACAGTGTCAAGCAAGGAAATAGACTGACTGTCAGTTGTGAAGGTGATATTTTTCTTTCAAAATATTAGCTTCTTTCACATTGTTCAGTTTAATGGTAGTACATGTATAACAACATGTACAGAACACAACTCGGGTAGAGTATGGGGGACAGGAATCAACAAGCCTTGTTGGATGTTTTCCTATCTTTCACTCATGCATATGACGTTTGTGAAAAACTTGAAAAACTCCAACTTGGATCATTGATTCATGTCCTCTGTACTTCACCATTACCATGTCCTCTTTTAATATTGATAAGTTTGTTCAAATGTAGCTTCAGGAGGCACAATAATTAGAGATGTTATCATGGGGCCTCAGTCTTTTCAATACTATGGGTAATGGCATAAACCTGAAAAAAATTCTTCTCAAAAACCACTGACAGAGGAGAGCAAATTGGAAATTTTGCATTACTCCTGAACAGTTATGCAAAATAATTTTGCACAACCCTTTCTGAATTAGATAACCCCTTTGTCACGTGTCGATAGAAACGTGTTTTTCAACTAGGTCTAGAGCTGTGCAGTTAACCAAAAATTTGGTTCGGTTTTGTTATCAAAGTGAAACTAAAATTGTAACAATTACAGAAAACATGTCGTCCCAGTTTCCAAATTCAATGTTGAAAATCTCTAAACAGGTCAGATTAATGAGAGAAACAACATAAAGTTACCTAGTTACCTTTATTTTGAAACTTTAGAGTTGCGATACCCCTTTCTGAAAATAGCTACACTAATTGGTATCGTGTTCGAGTGTTGCATTTACCCATATACCGTGAAAATAGGCAACAAAATTGATTTCTCACACATCAGGTTTTTATATGGCTGTTTGTAAAATGTAAATGGTCTGTCCATCTGTCTGTCCATCTGCCCGTCTGTCTGTAAACAATCGGTCTGTCCGTCCATCTGTCTGTCTGCCTGTCTCTGTCCATAAACAATTGGTTTCTGTCCGAAAATTCCAGTTTGGATTATTTGATTTCAACCAAAGTTGGTATGTGTATTCTTCAGCTAGTAATACAGGCCAAGTTCGAATATAGGTTTCGTCCAATTATTTTTACATGAGTTATGGCCCTTTTTTGACTTGGAATTTGACCTTCTAAGATTTTTGGTTTCCGACCGTTAACTCCAGTTTGTAGTATTTGATCTCAACCAAAGTTGGTACATGTATTCCCCAGCTAGTAATACAGGCCAAGTTCGAATTTGGGTTCCGTCTAACTATTTTTACATGAGTTATTTCCCTTCTTCAACTTAGAATTTGACCTTATATTAAGATTTTTGGTTTCCTACTGATAACTCCAGTTTGTATTATTTGATCTTAACCAAAATTGGTATGTGTATTACCCAGATAATAATACAGGCCAAGTTTGATTATGGGTTCCGTCCAATTATTTTTACATGAGTTTTGGGCCTTTTTGACTTGGAAATTTCTCATTTCCATCAACATGTTGGTTTCCAATGATAACTTGAGTTTGGATTCATAGATCAGGACCAAACTTGCTTTCTGCCTCAGTTATATCAAAATGAAGGTTAAGTTCGAACTGGGGCATGGTCCGATGCTTTTTACAAGAGTTTTACAAGAGGCATAACTTGAACAATAGTAACAGATTTCAATCCTCTTTGGTATATGTCTCTATAGCAACAATGTCTACATCAAATTCAATGACCAACCATATCCGATGAAAATTATAGGAGTTATTGCCCTTTGTTAATAAATATCATGTAATGCTTGTTTACATAACTTAAACATCACTAACCCAATATCAATTTTTTTTTGGTACATATCTTTTGGGAACAATGTCAACCTCAACTTTGATGACCACTATTATCTGATGAAAATTGTCAGAGGAATTGCCCTGCCCCCCCTTGGACTAAAAGCCATATTTATGAGCCGATCTTCACGAAACTTCTTGGGTATCTTTGTTATCATTGTGAGAGCAGTATATGTGTTTTGGGGTTTGGTCCAAAATTCAAGATGGCCACCAGCGGCCATTTTGTTCCAAAATTGGGTGTAATCAGTTTTTTGTACAGAACTTCTATATGAAAGTTCGGATTTGAATAAATGTTTGTATGAATGTTTAGTAACATGCAATACATCACATACAATACGGGTTTTGTTCTCGTGCAAAAATTATGCAAATTAGGGAAACTTTGATTTATTCAGTGCTACTACTAATACACAGTAAGTGCACACCTTCCTTGTTTTTCGTTTCCAGACTTTAACTTTTCTTACAGTCAGTCGATTTCGATGAAATTTGGGTAGTAGATCACTTTCATCAATTGTGGGTCCAAGTTCGAACATGGGCATTTTCCTCGCATATTTAATTAGGTTGCTTAAATTTGATTGGTTGATGGTTTCCAGACTCCAACTTTCCTGAGAGTCAACCGATTTCAATGAAATTTCATATATGGATTACTTTTATCAATACCTAGGCCAAGTTCGAATGTGGGAAATTTTGTACCGAAAATCTTTTCATCTGCCTGTCCGTCTGCCCATGCATCAATGCACCTCGGACTAAAAGCCGTATTTATGAACCGATCTTCACAAAACTTCTTGTGTATCTTTGTTATCATTGTGAGACCAGAATATGTCTTCACCATTACTTCTTTTGCAACTCTACAAAGTCAGTCTCTCCCAGTACCATATACAGACCAACATATTATCTGGACATCACTTCCAAGGTTTCATTAACTTCCAATCACAAGCTTTACAGGTTGGTTAACACTTTTCACATCAGTTTTATGTAATATGTCTTATCATACAGTCTTAATTTTTAGTGATTCTCACAGTTATACTCCACATCACTTTACTTGCTTTGACAGTGACCTCTGTGAAAATAAATCCGATAACCACTGTCTGAAGCACTGTCTGTTCTGTCTCTTCTAAATAACTTCCACTTGCAACTCAATTATATTCCACTGGATGCATTAATTCCCCTTGAAACTGCTTAACAGCAGGAGACATGAATTCACTGAATTTGCTTATTTTTCTTTGCCTCAAAATGCAGTTTTAATCACATGCAGAAACAAATCTGATTCACACCACCCTGGGTATAAGATGCACCGGGCATCACCAGTCTTAAGAGATAATTCAAATTGGAATGTTTTACTACGACACCCATATAATTTTGCAACAGACTCAAAGCAAGAAATCATTTTCTTAAACTCGAAACTCTTGAAATAATTTATGGAACTATTTTGCACTCAGGAAATCAGAGTATATTACACATGTGTATTGTCATGGAAATGAAGTCCCCTCTGACAATGACAGGCACACAAATTTACACTGTTGCTCTGTATTCGCAGTTTATTGAATTAATATGTCTGAGACTCTTTGGGATTAAATTGAATTGGAACTAAGCTGTTGATTTTAAATGCACATGATTGTTGCTAATATTCGCAATCACATGGTCGCAAGTGATTGCTAACAGAGCTTTCAGTGCAGGAATGAAAAACAGTTGTCCAATTTAATTTTGCTTAATGCAGGGATGAGTGTAATGCTCACTCGTCCAGTTTGCTCACTTCTGCATTGGTCCAAATGCTGTCACCGTTGTTAGAATAAAGTTTGTTGAATTGAGTTCCTGGTATCATATTTAGGAGCCTTATTTACTGTTGTGGTTGATGGTGTGATTGGCAGAACAGCGTAAGCTGTCTATTATCTGGTTTGGCGTTTACAAGTCCATATTTGGGATTTACTGGAATGGGTTAGTACCATGACTAAAAGGTTTTCTGGTCTGTGAAGTGTTTGTTTGCAAAAAGAAGAACGACTACTTGTTTAGTATCGATTTCCCATGTTACAATTTATTGGAGAGTCCCCAATAAGTACTTTCAATAAAAGGTAACAGAACAAATTACCTTGAGCAAATTCTGACCACTAAAATTATACTCTAGCATACTTCTAGTTAATAAGAGTCTCCAAGACTTTTGTGTAGTGACTCTGGGAAGTTGCATGGCAACAAAATAAAAAAAATCGAGAGAGAAGTAAACAGGGCTCAAAATAAGAGGTGTTGCGTCACTTTTTGCTATGCAAAACTTGCAAAAAGCTACACAATGTTCAATTATGTATAGCATTTTGCGATACAAGATAATCAACTGCAGCCTGTTAGGCTGCAGTTGATTATCTTGTATCGCAAAATGTAAATGAAAATTTGCAAACAAATTTGAAAACTAATTCACTGATGCTTTACTTCTGATTGTGTAACATTTCTGGCATAACTCAGATTAACTCTCCATCAAGCATCATTAGCAATTTCATATGTAAGACGAATTCTATTGGTTTAAATTCTTCCTGTTTTTACAACATTTTGCATAAAAAGTACATTAAAAATAACTTCAAGCCCTTCAAATTAAAAATCCCAACTTCCATTTTGAGAACACTATTAAACAACCAAGACGCCATTTGAAAATATCCACGTCCATGCAACCCTTAAAGGCAGTTCAGTTAAAAAAAACACAGTAAACGTTTCATGTGTTGCAGATCATTTGGAAATGCCCAGAAATGGATGGAAACTATTCTATCTACTTAGAAGAATTCAATACAAAACAGCATAACATAACTCTGGTATACAAAAATAGCTATGTAATTTTTACAAGATGCTATTCATTTTTTGGAAATGTGTAGCATTTTGCTACACAAAGAAAAAAAATTATTTTGAGCACTGGAAGTAAAGTATGAGTTGGCTGAATTGGGCAACAGACATTAACATTATAAGTTATTGAATTGACAGTAACATGGTCTCAGGTTTGTGGCTCAGAGCTTATGTTCAACCAAAATGCAAAGCACAATAATTCATCACAATAACTTATATGTTTCAATAAGACCTTACCTATAGCCCCAAACCTACATTGTGAAATAAACAAGGCAACTTTTAATGATCACATGTTTAGTAAATAAACCTCTTATGTACCCTTCGACTTCACTAGACAAATAATCAATAAATAATAAAGGTTGAGGTCACTCAGTGTTAATTCATATTGTACACTGATTTGTAATTTAACCCTTTACCCAACAAATCGCCCGCATTCGCCCGCGTAATATGCAAATTCAACAGTTGAATAAGTATTATTTTTCAAAATATTTCAACAAAACCATATCATTTGATATCGTCTACATTGGGTAAAGGGTTAAACAACATTTCATTCGAAATATCATCTGCTGCACGTGGGAAAAATCTACAAAAATGAAGCGGTTTGCAAGTCACTCCCTTGATGAAATAATTACGAAACGGGCAACATTATTTCAAATCTTTAACGTGGTGTCATCAGATGATAACATATGCTACTGAAGTTGTAAACATAAAAGAAATGATGCAAGCTCTCATCCGATGAGAGGGCGAGGATTTTAGTTTTATTGGAACATAGGCACATGTCTCCTCTTGACTCTAGATAATACTCTTATTATTAATGTAGTCCATTCGCATATTGATAATAGTGATGCTAGAAGTGGTGTTAACATGCCTGACAAATCTGATATTTCATGGGCCAGTAAGTAAACAGTAATTAATTTGATGACTTCTCTTTCCACCACAAGAGCAGTCTGGCAAATATAACTCCTGGACTTCTAGACATCTATCGCTAACCATCATAAACAAGCAAATATGTCAATTAATGCAAATAAATTTACCCAACAAGTCAAGTTAACGCTCTGCATACTGATGTTGAAGTATCAACATTTAAATTGGGGAGCTATTAGCTGCTTGTCATTGCTCGGTGGTTCTCTCCGGGTTCCTCCACCCGTAAACTGTCACCGACACAATATAACCTTGGCTGTTAAAGTGTCATTAAACCATAATAAACTAACTAAATAAATCAACATTTAAAGCTGCAAATTTTACCCATAATGTGGCAAGGGATTTAACAACGTTTAAATGCTAAATGTGGAGTGGAGTTTCCACTCACACAATAATTCACAGCATCTTTGCAAAAACAGAAAGAATGTTTTATATGGCATACTGTAGTATACTCATGTACTTGAGATTAATGTATATTGCTGTTTCTAGTTTTTATACGCCCGTTTTGAAAAAGTGGGTCGTATTATGGTATACCGCTGTCCGTCCGGTCATATGTCGTACGATAACTCAATAATGCTTTGAGAGATTTTCGTGATTTTTGGGTAGGTGGTGTATATCGATGGAGGGAAGCTCCCTTTCATTTAGTGTCGCCGTTCGATTAGTCATTCCAGAGTTATGGGACTTTATTACTTAGAAAATTGTCGATTTTTTACACGTCGTATGATAACTCAAGAACGCTTTGAGAGATTTTCACGATTTTTTGGTAGGTGGTTTATGTTGATGGAAGGAAGCTCCCTTTCGGTTGGTGTCGCCGCTCGATTAGTCATTCCAGAGTTATGGGACTTTATTTTTCACATGTTGAACAATAACTTGAAAATGCTTAGAGCAATTTTCACGATTTTTTGGTTGCAAGTATATGTTGATAGAAGGAATCTCCCTTTCGATTTGTGTCACTGTCTGATTTGTCATTCCAGAGTTATGGGACTTTATTCATCAAAATATAGGCAATTTTCCACATGTTGGACTTTGAGCAATTTTCATGATTTTTTGGTGGCAAGTATATGTAACCTGACAAGTACACATATATACTCATATTGTGTGGTTCCCTCTTGTAATTAATAACAGGCGTATCATGCGCAGCTGTTTATTATGCATGTTGTTCTACCGGTTAAAATCATTTATTCATTCTTTCTACTTCTTGGTTAAATCCAGAGGTTCCTTAGCAGGAATGTTGCTTATGTTTTTTGAGCTTTTTAAAAACATATAATTAAACCTTTTTTCAGTTCATGCATTTTTGGGAAAAATGATTCGCTAAAGTATTTCTTTTATAGCTCACCTGACTGAAAGTCAGGGTGAGCTATTCTGATCAGTTTTCGTCTGTCGTCCGTCGTCTGTCATGAAGGTAGTGTTTGGGCACGGGCCACATTTTAATGAAATTTCAAATGAGTAGTGGTTATATAGGGGCATTTGGGGTTTTCTTCAAATTGGGTTTCTGCTCACATTGAGGTGTAGGTGGGGCGAAAATGCGCCAATTTTTTTTTTAAATCTTCTTCTCATGAACCAGCAGTAGCAGAGACCTGATATTTGGAATACAGCTTCCTTTTGAGGTGTAGACTCACATTTGTTCAGTAGAAATTTGGGGGGCAATATTTGTCATCATTACAGGAGGGGCAAGAATTTTTGTCCCGCCCAAAATTTCTGTTTTCCAAACCGAGAGGTCATTTGAACCAAATTTGATAATTTATGGGAACCCCAGGAGCTAAAAATAAGAAATATTTTCAGATGCCCATCTTTCAAAAACCACATGGAACAGAGAGCTGTTATTTGGTGTGAAGCTTCCTTAGGAACAGAAGATTGGAGTGGTGAAAAAAATTACCAGTTTTCGTCTGTCGTCCGTCGTCTGTCATGAAGGTAGTGTTTGGGCACGGGCCACATTTTAATGAAATTTCACATGAGTAGTGGTTATATAGGGGCATTTGGGGTTTTCTTCAAATTGGATTTCTGCTCACATTGAGGTGTGGGTGGGGCGAAAATGCGCCAATTTTTTTTTTAAATCTTCTTCTCATGAACCAGCAGTAGCAGAGGCCTGATATTTGGAATACAGCTTCCTTTTGAGGTGTAGACTCACATTTGTTCAGTAGAAATTTGGGGGGCAATATTTGTCATCATTACAGGAGGGGCAAGAATTTTTGTCCCGCCCAAAATTTCTGTTTTCCAAACCGAGAGGTCATTTGAACCAAATTTGATAATTTATGCCCAAAAATTTTTTCAAAATGCCCCATGGGAACCCCAGGAGCTAAAAATAAGAAATATTTTCAGATGCCCATCTTTCAAAAACCACATGGAACAGAGAGCTGTTATTTGGTGTGAAGCTTCCTTAGGAACAGAAGATTGGAGTGGTGAAAAAAATTACCATCGATTGTGTTAGGGTGTTCTGTAGAGGGCATCGAAAAAATGCTGAGTCAGCATATTTTCAAAAATTTTTAAAAATCATTTCTCCAAAACCAATGGTCACAATCTTTTGTTATTTGCTTTACAACATCTATATGGGGGTGAGATATAAGTGTGTTAAAATGAAGCCCATTGGTTTATATTTGGGTTCAATACTGGAGCCCAAATTTTTTACTTAGGGCAATGTGGGGAATATTCTTTAAAAATCTTCTTCAGAACCACCAGTCAGAATCTTTTAATGTTTGGTATACATCATTGTTATGAGGGTCAGATTCAAGATTGTTCAAATGAAGTTCCTAGGTTAATATTTGGGCTTCCTATGAAATTTCTTTAAAAATCTTCTTCTTCAGATCCACCAATCAGAATGCTTTCATATTTGGGATACAACATCTTGGGGGGGGGGGGGGGGGAGGGGGGGGGGGCAGATTCAAGTTTGTTCAAATCGGGTCCCTTGGTATATATTTAGGCTCGCTATGGTAGCTCAAATTGTAACCAATTGCAATATGAGGAAATTTCCTTAAAAATCTTCTTCTTCAGATCCACCAGTCGGAATGCTTTCATATTTGGTATACAACATCTCTAGGGGAGTCAGATTCAGGTTAGTTCAAATTGAGTTCCTGGGTCAATATTTGGGTTTTCCTTGGGAGTCCGAATTTTACTTGGAGCAATATGGGGAAGTAATGTTTAAAAATCTTCTTCTTCAGATCCACCAGTCAGATTCTTTTGATATTTGGTGTACAGCATCTCTATGGGGGTTAGATTCAAGTTTGTTCAAATCAAGTCCCTGGGTTGATATTTATGCTCCATATGGGAGCCTGAATTGAAACATAGTACTATATGAGGGAATTTATTTAAAAATCCTCTTTTTTACATCCACCAGTCAGAATATTTTCATATTTGGTATACAACATCTCTATGGGGGTCAGATTCAAGTTTGTTCAAATTGGACCCTTGGGTTAATATTTGGGCTCTTTATTGGGACCCATAGTTTAACTCAGTGCAATGTGAGAAAATTTCTTGAAAAATCTTCTTCGGATCTGCCGTTTAGAATCTTTTCATATTTGGTGTGTGACATCTCTAGCGGTGTCAGATTCAAGTTTGTCCAAATGGAGTCCCTGGATTAATATTTGGGCTCTGTATGCCGGCCACTTACTGATACACTCATCCCTTTTGACAACTTGAACCAGGTGAGTGTTTTAGGCTCACTTGAGCCTCTGGTTTCTAAATGTCACAATGGAAGCAACACAAATGTATATTTGTTGCCACATGGGACACTATTTTCCTTTATTAAGTTTCAAGTTTGTTCAAGTCGAGAGCCTGGGTTAATATTTGGGCTCCATATGGGAACCTCAAACTTAACTTAGTACAATATGAGGGAATTTCTTCAAAAATCTTCTTCAGATTCACCTGTCAGAATGCTTTCGTATTTGGTATACAACATCTCTGGGGGGGGGGGGGGGGCAGATTCAGGTTTGTTCAAATCGTGTCCATAGGTTAATATTTGGGCTCGCTATGGAAGCCTAAATTTTAACTTAGTGCAATATGAGAAAATTTCTTTAAAAATCTTCTTCTCAGATCCACTACTCAGAATGCTTTCATATTTGGTATACAACATCTCTAGGGGAGTCAAATTCAATTTTGTTCAAATTGATTCCCTGAATTAATATTTGGGCCCCCTAAGGTATCCCAAATTTTAACTTAGGGCAATATGAGGATATTTCTTTAAAAATCTTCTTCTTCAGACCCACCAGTCAGAATGCTTTCATATTTGGTATACAACATCTCTAGGGGGGTCAGATTCAAGTTTGTTCAAATCGGGTCCATAGGTTAATATTTGGGCTCGCTATGGTAGCCCAAATTTTAACTTAGTGCAATATGAAGAAATTTCTTTACAATTTTTCTTCTTCAGATCCAATTGTCAGAATGCTTTCATATTTGGTATGCAACATCTCTAGGGAGGTCTGATTCAACTTCGTTCAAATCGAGAGCCTGAGTTAATATTTGGGCTCCCAGTGGAAGCCGGAATTGACCATACAGCTGAAGAGTTAGAAATTTTGTATTCAGTACCCTCTAGAAGAGTGTAACTAAGATTAATCCACATAGGTTGTATCAAGTGGCTTCAGGGGCTTCAAAAGGGAGCTTCACATTTTACATTTTGATCAACTGAAGAAAAAGCATGATGGTCAGACTATTTTTGTCAGTCCTGAGGGGCTCAATGATTGACAATGTATCCTATGGAGATGGATTGCTTTATGAAGACTCATTCTTGTTTTGCTACCCTGGCCTCATTGCTTTCCACCCACTTGAGTTTTCTACTCACGTATGCAGCACATTTGACTTTTCTGCCCTTTATGGCCTTTTTAGCTCGCCTGACTGAAAGTAAGGGTGAGCTATTCTGATCACTTTTTGCCCATCGTATGACGTGAAGGTGGTGTTTGGGTCTTTTTCTCCTAAACCAATGGCCATATTTTAATTAAATTTGACCTGATTAGTGGTTATATAGGGGCATTTGGGTTTTTCTTCAAATTGGGTTTCTGTTCATGTTGAGGAGGGGGTGGGTCCAAAATGCCCCAATTTTTAAAAAATCTTCCCATGGACCAGCAGTAGTAAAGACTTGATATGTGGTATACAGCTTCCTTTTGAGGTGTAGACTCACATTTGTTCAAGAGAAGTTTGAGGGACAATGTTTGTCGTCATTACGGGAGGAGCAAGAATTTTTGCCTGCCCAAAATTTCTATTTTCCAAACCGAGAGGCCGATTTGAACTAAATTTGATTTGAAGTATTAATGTGTCATAAGTACTTGATTCATGCCCCCCAAAATTTTCAACATGCCCCGTGGGAATCACAGAGCTAAGAATTTTAAAAATTTTAAACGCCCATCATGTGTCTCCAAAACTGCACAGCACTGAGAATTCTTGTTTGGGGTGAAGCTTCCTTAGGACCAACAGCATGGAATGATCCAAAAAAAATTGCTGTTGGTTTTGTAATAGGTTACTTTTCGTGACTTTGAAAAAAAGCTGAGTCAGCATTTTTTAACACTGTGGGTAATGGGGAAAACATTTAAGACTCGTCTTCTCCCAAACCACTGCTCTCAAAGCTTTCAAATTTCACATATAACATCTTTGGAAGATTGTTTCACATGTTTGTTGAAATCAAATCCCTGGGTCCATATTTGGACTCTTTGTGGGAGCCCAAATGTTTAAATTACTGCAGTGTGAGGAATATTCTTTAAAAATCTTCTTCTTCTGATCCACCAATCAGAATCTTTTGATATTTGGTATACAGTATCCTTAGGGAAGTGTGATTCAAGTTTGTTCAAGCCAACCGAGTCTCTGAGTTGATATTTGGGCTCCCCGTCGGAGACCGAATTGTAACTTAGTTCAATATGTGGAACATTCTTTAAAAATCTTCTTCTTCACATCCACCAGTAAGAATCTTCTGATATTGGGTATACTGTATCGTTAAGGAGGTGAGATTCAAATTTGTTAAAGCCAAGTCCCTGGGTTGATATTTGGGCTCCCTGTGGGTGTGGTCCAAAATTCAAGATAGCCACCAGCAGCCATTTTGTACCAAAATTAGTGCAATCTGTCTTTCGTACAGAACTTCTGTATGAAAGTTCTGATTTGAATAAATTTTTGTATGAATGTTTAGTAAAATGGAATACATCACATACAGTACGGGGTTTTTTCTCGTGCAGAAATTATGCACTGTAAGTGCACATGTCAATACGGCTCGGGCTAGAGGCTGTATTTATCAACCGATCTTCATGAAACGTCGTGGGTACCATTGTTATCACCTTGGGACGAGAACGAGTGTTTCTGAGTGCGGTCCAAAATTCAAGATGGCTGCCAGTGGCTATTTTGTACCAAAATTTGGTCCAATCAGTTTTTGTCACAACTTCTATACAGCTCGTATTTATGAACTGATCTTCACGAAACTTCTTAGGTACCTTTGTTTTCACCTTGGGACAGGAATGAGTGTGTTTTGGGGTGCCTTTGTTATCACTGTGCTATGAGAACAAATATTTTTGGGTTCAGTCAGACCCACTCTGGGACTCAAAGATTTCTTTTCTAGTTTAGCATCTGACTGTCATCCACCTTTACAATATTTTACCTGTACATTTGTTACAGGCTACGGTCATTATTTATGTACAGACCGTTACAATACTTTATATATACCTTTGTTATCAGGTCATTACCTAGATGTTTGTCATTGCTGTGTCACATACTATACATGTACATGTCTTGACAAGTTGAGCTACAGTGTCATTGACACTTTCATTTTTGTGTCACAAAAACATAGCTTGTGACTCCTCATTAGAACGAGCTCATTGAGATAATTCCAATGAGCGGTCATAAGCTATGTTTTTGATGCAAAGTTCCCACATTAGTTTTTCTTCATTACAAGCCCTCCGCCTAACATATATTGCTCCAACTGACAGTAAAATTCCAGGCAATATTCTCATTCAACATCACACAACTCATAAATAGATAAATAGAAATAAATCAAAAGCGTCATTTGATAGAACTGAGAGGAATTATATTGTTAATTTGTGTTTCTTAGCAAACTGCTGCTGTTTTTCTGCTCTGTAGTCCTTGCTAAGCCTGGAAACATGTTCCCCATTAACCCTCTACCCAACATAATGGTCAAGACCGGCCAGCACTATTCACAAAACTTACCATTCAATTTTAATTAATTTTTTCATTTTTTGCCTCAAAAACATGCCTTATGACCCCTCATTGGAACAAGCTCATTGAGCTTGTTCCAATGAGGGTGTCACAAGCTGTTTTTGACGCAAAAAGGAAAATAAGTATTCAAGAATTTTGTTTGCAAATATTGTCTTCTTTTCATAGGGAGCGCGGTGGCTCAGTAGGAAGAGGTACAGGCTGCAAGCCGAGAGGTCCTCGGTTTGAATCCCACCTGCGGCAACTGCGTTGTGTCCTTGGACAAGACACTTCATCTCCATTGCCCGCGTGGGGGCACGATGTCGCCGTGTACTAAGGTGTCGATGGTACTCATGTCTTCAACCAATCTAACCCTGCCTGTGCTGCAGTGCAGAGTTACGATGTTGGGGAGCTGGCAGCTGCTCGTCGTTGCTCGGTGGTTCTCTCCGGGTACTCCGGCTTCCTCCACCCGTAAAACTGTCCCGGTCATGATTAGCCATCGTGCATAAATATATGATCTTAAAACATCAATAAATAAATCTTCTTTTCGTGTTAGGTAAAGGGTTAAAGAGCTATTTGGCCTAAGTACACCCAATATGGGCATTTAATCTGTGAGCTCTGTTGAACAAGATAAAATATACTCGCCCAAAAAAGAAAGTGTGCATTGCAGAAATTGATCAAACTCCAAAAAAATAATTTTGTAGGTGTAAAGATTGTTAACCTGTTCATGAATAAGTTATATTGAACACAAAAACAGCTTTCCCCGTTAAAATTGCATTAACGTTAAATGACGTGCTGCTCGTTTGTGAAAAGGCATGTTTTGCACGTGGAGAGTCTGAAAATTCATGCAGCAGTGTGAATCCTTGGGTATTTAAACACTAAAGTAATGCCCATTCCTATCGTTCACATTCAAACTTGCGCTGCTGTTAAAACGACTCCACATAAGCATGCCAAGATTGACAATGAATCAATGTCTTCTTGCCCTGGGTATGATTAGAGCTGGCAGAACACACAGAGAGGTTGCCTAGCATTTGAACTGCCACCGTAACACTGTAGACAGGCTAGTCCATCGACATGCACAACCTGATTACGTTCGAGACCGACCCCGCTCCGGGAGACCCCGAGTTACCACCCCTGCACAAGATCGGTATATCCGTGTCGTCCATCTCCGGAACCGGCAACAAATGGCAATGACGACAGCCAGGAACATCCCTAACCTCAGACAGATACATCCTCAAACAGTAATCATCCGGCTGAGAGAATACGGCTTACGTCCTCGAAGACCTGCAATTCGTCTGATTTTGACGTTACGTCATCGTCGTGCTTGACTGCAGTGGTGTAGACAACATCTCAGGCATCCCTTACACTGGTGGTGACATGTTTTATTCACAGACGAATGTTGTTTCCATCTTTCATCATCAGATGGCCGCCAGAGAGTGTACAGACGTTGAGATGAACGCTACGCAGATCCATGTGTCGTGGAGTGAAACCATTATGGGGGAGGGTCTCTCATGGTGTGGGGTGGCATCACTGCCCGTAACAGAACCGAGCTGGTCATTTTTTATGGCAATCTCAATGCAGCCAGATATCGTGATGAAGTGCTTACACCTGTTGTTGCCCCATTTCTGCAACGTCACTGCCCCGGCGTCATTCTACAGCAGGACAACGCCCAACCCCACGCAGCTCGTGTTGTTCAACAGTATCTGCAGCAACAACAAGTGGATGTTCTTCCCTGGCCCGCAAATTCTCCCGATATCTCACCCATTGAGCATGTATGGGACGAAATGAAACGTCAGCTACGCCGGCTTCCCCATGCACCGTCAATGCTTGTGGAACTCCAAAGACAGCTTATCAGAATATGGAACAACATCCCACAACACTTCCATGCTAACTTGTTCGCTTCCATGAGGCGTAGATGTACAGCAGTAGTCGATGCAGACGGAGATCATAACAGATATTGAGTGTGTGACTTTTGTGTTTGACCCTTAGTGTCTTTGACTCTCCATGGCACCAAGAGTATTCGTCGTAGCGTAATGAAATTTCTCGTGTTGATCACAACTTGATTCATCTGTGATTGAATAAAATTTCCAGGAATGAAAATGATATATATCTTTTTTTAGTGTTATTTTTTAGCATGCACACTTTCTTTTTTGGGAGAGTACAGAATATATGCTCAGTTTATCTCTTGAATAGAGGAAAGTGACTACATTCCTGTTCATTGAACAATCCTTTTATTTGAATCATTTTCACTAGCCAAGTGGCTATCAATAGGGTTCCACTGTAGTTAATATTGAATGGAGAAAGTTTGTCTCCTTGGATGTTCAGCATATTCACTTAAATTAAGAATTCACAAGGTCAGAACATGACAAACACTATCATACATCATCCTGTGCAAAGGGTCAGTTGTGTAATCAATGTCCAACAGTAAAGTAGAGATGATTTTTTTTTTTATAAATATATATTATGTCTGCTTAGTGTATCCTTCCCTTCTGCTACTCCCAGCAGTTTTGACATATTTTGGCTTATTTAGAATATTTTTTTTTTGTCGGTTATGCCCTTTTGTCCACGTTAGAAATGATCACCCAAGGATACTGGTCTTTGGGTACCCCCTCAAATTGGGCTCTGTTCTAGTATGTCAAGGCTTTTGCCTCTTTGGTTAAGAAATACTTATGGAATATTTGTTTCAAATTCACTAGAGCAGATTCACGCAGATATGGTACACTTCCAATAAATTTTCACTGTTAGCATAGTTGGATTCCGTGTTTGATTTTTTTGTAGCCTGTGTTTTCAGTCTGTAATTTCAAAAATATTAATACTATTTACTTAGAATAATTATTTACACATTCAGCTGGCTCAACAAGAGGAGGAGCTAAAGGCAGAAGAAGAAGCTTTCTATGAAGCAAAAAGAGAAGCAGCAAGGATAGCAAAGTTACAGCGTGCAAAGGAACAGCAAGCCAGAACAAAAAATGCCACAACACATGGTGTCAGGTCATGGCTTGGAGATGATGAATCAGAGTGGGATGTGTAAGTTATTTATGGATGCGCAAAATGAATTTGATGCATTGTGAGGCCTAACATATACATCTCTTTCTCAGGTCTAACCACATGTCTTTTTTGTTGAATATTAACTCTTAGAAGCCGGGGAATCAGAATGAATTTATTGAACATGACATACCACGAAAAACTTACAGTAAAGCAGGTGCTTCTAGTCAAGTGTCGTCTGCATATTCAGGCAGAAGACACTTGACTAGAAGTACCTGCTCAGTGTTTAATTCTCCCCCAGCCCAAAGATAGCCAAATCAACTCAGCCAGATTATCTGCCGTATTACATCACAGGCAAGAAAACTCGACACCCGGCTTCTAAGAGTTAAACAGTATCTTTAACTAGTGAATTGCATTATGTCAGATAAAATGCCCCCTATCGTTTGAACAAATGAATTCTCCATTGGAATGGATTTGACTGAACATGAAGTGGAGCACTGCTTGTTTGCTGAGGTAAACAAGTGCTGTTGTACTGGTACAATAGGACCTGGTAACCATTGCCTGGGGTGTAAGTCCTCTGAAGTGCACAGCACAGGTATAAATAATTGGCTAACCTTCATTTTATACGTGTTGTGTGTCTTGATATAGACATAGAAGCGGAAAGTTTACCTCCCCTCCAACCAAAATTTTCAATAGTCAGAAATCTTAAACCACCAACCTTTAGAAATTCCATGCCCTATAGTAGTATTTACTGGAGTAAATATTTTGTCCTATGAGTGGAACAAGCAGGGTTGGCTCTGGACTGAAAATCTTTTTTGTAATTGTTTTTGTAAAAAGCTGTTTTTTTTGTGTCAAATGCCAAAAAATTTTGCCAACACTTTTAAGGGTGTTTGAATTAAAAGAGATGACCATTTTTGTAATATTTTTATTCTAACATTGAACACAACATTTAACCCTTTACCCAACATAACGGCAAAACACGGCCAGCGCTATTCTAAAAAATTGTCAATTAATTTTCATTATATTTTCATTTTTATGTCTCAAAAACATAGGTTATGACCCCACTTTGGAATGAGCTCATTGAGCTCATTCCAAAGAGGGGTCATAACCTATGTTTTTGAGACAAAAAATTAGTTATTCAAGAATTTTCTTTGCAAGTGTCGTCTGCTTTTCATATTACGTAAAAGGGTTAAATCAAAAAAGAGGTGAAAATACAGAGACATATATAATGAAAGCAAATTTCATAAGACCAATAACAAAGTACAATATATACGATCATAAAACTTTATTGTTGACATTAAGGTGCTGTAAAATAACCTGTCTCAGACTGATGACTGAAGACAAAAGCCATAATACTAGGCAAAGAGGATTAACTTTTTAGCTCACCGAAGGGAGCTCAACTTATCACTTGTCGTCCGTCGTCGTCTGTCGTCGTGAACATTTTTCAAACGACTTCTCCTCTGAAACCACTGGTCCGATTTTCACGAAACTTCATGTGGATGTTCATTACTATATGTCAATTCAGGTTAGTTCAAATGAAATGGCCATGTCCCTTGGGGGCTCTGTATGGGGCATAACTCTGATAGCGACGTATGAATTATTGAAAAATTATTAAAAAATCCTCTTCACCAGAACCAGTGGGCAGAATCTTTTGATACTTGGTATGCATCATCTTGGTATGGGTCTGATTCAAGTTTGTTCAAATCGGCCCCCTGGATTCATATTTGGGCTCGGTATAGAAGCCCGAATTCAAACTTAGTGCATTTCAGGCAAATTTCTTTAAAAATCTTCTCAAGATCCAGCAGGCAGAATCTTTTGATATTGGGTATGCAGCATGCTTAGGGGGGTAAGATTCAAGTTTGTTCAAGCCAAGTTCCTGGGTTCATATTTGGGCTCACTGTGGTAGCCCGAATTATAACTTAGTTCAAAATGAGGAATTTTCTTTAAAGATCTTCTTCTTCAGATCCAGCAGTCAGAATGTTTTGATATTTGGTATGCAGCATCCTTAGGGGGGGGGGGGGGGAGATTCAAGTTTGTTCAAGCCATGTCCCTAGATCCATATTTGGGCTCACTGTGGGAGCCCGAATGTTTACTTAGTTCAAAATGAGGAATTTTAATCTTCTTCAGATCCAGCATTCAGAATGTTTTGATATTTGGTATGCAGCATCCTTAGGGGGTGAGATTCAGGTTTGTTAAAGCCAAGTCCCTGGGTTCATATATGGGCTCCCTGTGGGAGCCCAAATTATGACTTAGTTCAATATGAGGAATATTCTTTAAAAATCTTTTTTTAGATCCACTGGTCAGAATATTTGGATATTTGGTTTCAGCTTTTCTTAGGAGGAGCAGATGCAACTTGTGGAAATCAATTCTCTGGGTTGATATTTAGGCTACCATGTCAGGTGAGCGCCCTCAGGCCCCCTGGGGCCTCTTGTTACTTTGTGCAATTTAAGAAAAAAAAATTAAAAATCTTCTTCTCCAGAACCAATGGGCAGGATCTTTTGATATTTGGTATACAGCATCTTGGTTTGGATCTGATTCAAGTTTGTTCAAATTGAGTTCCTCCATCAATATTGGGTTTCACTAAAGGTGTGTGAATTTTTACTTAGTGCAATTTAAGAAAATTTCTTTAAAAATCTTCTTTTCCGGAACCTATGGGCAGAATCTTTTGATATTTGGTATACAGCATCTGGGTCTGATTCACGTTTGTTCAAATTGATTCTCCCGTTCAATATTGGGGATCACTAATGGGGGAGGGGGGGGGGGGGGGGGATTTTTACTTAGTGCAATTTAAGAAAAAATCTTTAACAATCTTCTTCACCAGAACCAGTGGGCAGAATCTTTAAATATTTGGTATGCAGCATCTTGGTATGGGTTGGATTCACGTTTGTTCAAATTGAGTCGTTTGATCAATATTGGGGCTCACTATGTGGGCGTGAATGTTTACTTTGTGCAATTCAAGGAAAATTCTTTAAAAATCTTCTTCAGAACCATCATGCAAAATCTTTTGATATTTGGTCAGCAGCATTGTCCCATTCAGTCCTGTTGATGTTTTAGCTCCACAGAAAGTATAGATTTACTCTGTAGAAGCTTAAGAATAGCTTTTGATAAGATTTGTGTCTTAACAGTATGGAACATTCGGTGGGCGCCTAAAGCCCCTGGGGCCTCTTGTTAATTACTTTCCACTTGTCTTTCTGAAACAAAAGCAAGTGTGAATATGTGGTCATTCACTTTACTCATCACAAATCTACCGGCGATTGTTTTCTGTCATACATCAAGTTTGAAGAGAAGGGCTTTTCTTTTTTATGCCTCCGCAACGAATAGTCGGGGGGCATATTGTTTTACCCCTGTCCATCCATCCATCCATCTGTCTGCCCATCCATCCATCCATCCATCCATCCATCCATCCATCCATCCATCCATCCATCCATCCATCCATCCATCCATCCATCCATCCATCCATCCATCTGTCATACTGTCCATCAGTCTGCATCTAGGGTACATTGTTTGTCCGGCTAACTCCTGTCACAGTTTTCAAGTGAGGACTTTTGTTTATTTCACAGGATGTTTGTACATATACCAGAGGTGTGCATATTGTCAGGATTTTTGATTTGCTTCAATATTTCACAAAATTATATGTTGTTCAACTTGATCAATTTTTTTGTAGAATTTCATCTGTATGGTAGATGGTTTGTGAGTGTGTTAAGACTTTGCCTGGGCATCATATGTGTCTTACAGACCCAGCTCATGTATGGATAACAAATCACAGTTTGCTCTTCAACCTCCTGTGTCCTTGTGTTGTGTAGCCATGTTCTGTGCCAGGTGGCATCCTTCAGTCTAATTTGCAAATCATTTTATCACAAAAGTTGGATGTTTGGCTGCCAAGGGTGGGGGGGTACATTTTGAAATTCAGTGGGTCCCCACACCCTGAACAAGCTCTCTAGCCACATCCCTATTGAACAGTGACCTTAAAGATCTATGAATAAATAAATTCTACAAAAGATTTGGGACCTCTGAGACGTGTAAAATGAAGCAAGAATAAATAAACTTTAAGATACCCAGCCTCAGTAATTTTGGAAAAATAAACTGTCATGATAAACAGAAGGTCCACTTCATTTGACTCGTGGGCAAATAGAATGTTGATCGACCTTTAACTCTTGAAACAGTTCTCCAGAAGTTTTACTGACCACAATTTTAAGTAACATATTTAGAATGTAGAGATCTATTCTAGCAGTCATTATAATTATTTAATATTATTATAATCTTTTGTGGAATTTATAATTTTAATATTACCGAGCATCATGGTGACATGTACCACCAAGCCTGATGCCTGTTGGAGATTATGACAAAATACTATAGAGTACCATAACTATGACAAATATTATTTATTTCTGTCTAGGTGCATGCTGTAGGAATACTGTTTTGGGTAGCAGACATGTGTGAGATTGGTTTCTATTGATTCTTCCAGGCCTTTTTTTTTTTTTTTTTTTTTTAAAGGTTACCTGTCTCCATGAGAGGCAAAGGATAGTTTTTGTTTATCAATCAAATATTAGGGCTGTCATGACTAGTCATTTATTTGTTTTTATTTTTCGTCGATCATCATTCATTTTAAAAGTGTAACAAGTCATGTTTAAATTGCACTTTTTATGCAGAGAATAAACAGTTAAATTATTAGCCTCTGAAATGTAGTTACTTAAAGTATCCAAAGGCTTTTGTCTTCTCCACGATTATATGTAATTTAAGAATCACCAAGTCTACTGATATCCAACTTTCAATATAACCATCACTCAGTTATTCAGTTCTAAAGGGTAGCCGGGAGCACGGTGGCTTGGTGGTTATGGCATTGAACTTCAAAGCAAAAGGTCCACCATTCGATATCTGCCAGGGGTAACTGTGTTGTGTCCTTGGGCAAGGCACTTCATCCCAAATGGGGGCACAGTGGCACTGTGTACTAAGGGGTACAGCATGTCAATGATGCACTTGTCTTCAACCAATGCTAACCCTGTTTGTGTGGTGTTAGTACGTTGGGGAGTCTGACAGTTGCTCGCCATTGCTCTGTGGTTTTCTCCGGGTACTCTGGCTTCCTCCACACGTAAAACTGTCTGACACAAGATGACCTGGCTGTCAAAAGTGTAATCAAACCCCAATAAATAAATAAATCTTCAGGGTAGCAGTTAACCTTTTTCCTAATGTATCGGCGCATATGCCTGAGTAATTTACAAATTGAGAGGTCCTCGGTTCGACTCCCACCTGCGGCAACCGTGTTGTGTCTTTGGGCAAGACACTTCACCCCCATTGCCCACGTGGGGGCACGGTGGTGTTGTGTACTAAGGCGTACTGCTCGTCAATGGTACACCTGTCTTCAACCAATGCTAACCCTGCTTGTGTGGAGTTGGTATGTTGGGGAGCTGACAGTTACTCGCCGTTGCTCGGTGATTCTCTCCAGGTACTCCGGCTTCCTCCACCCGTAAAACTGTCATGATCATGATTAGCCATTGTGCAGAAATATGCGACCTTAAACACCAATAAATAAAAAAATAAATAAATAAATAAATTTACAAATTGAGCAGTTGAAAAAAGATTATTTTAAAAAAAATAAAAAAACATCATGTGACCCCCCCTCATTGGAATAAGCTTGATGAGCTTGTTCTAATGAGAAGACACATGATATTGTTTTGTTGAAATTTAAAAAAAAAAATAATATTTAAAATATTAAATTTTGATATCCTGTGCATTCGTTAATTTAGGGTCAAACTGTGTTGCATTTTTAGCTCTCCTACATCTGTAAGATGTGGTGAGCTATTGTGATAACCTCGGGCGTCAGCGTCGCCGTCCGACGGGTCCAATATTGTAAGATTTAATGTTAAGGTGAATTTCTCAAACATCAGTGGGCTCAGGCCTTTGATATTGCATATGTAGGTTGTAGGGGACTATTAGAACAGTATTTAACCCTGAAACTACGACTTTTTTCCAAATTTCAGCTAAAATTTTCTGCCAAAAGTTGTTGTAAGAATTTGCGTTTAGGTGTTGTAAGAATTTGTGTTGAAGTCAGCTTTTGTGCAGATTGTGCTGGTTTTACTTCTCATTACTGTTGATTTTCATATTTCAATAACAACTGTAGGTATTAACCCTACTGTATGCAGAAATTTAACGAAAATTTCTTTTTTTTCACTCAAAATTTTCATGTTTTTCTTGGACTTAGTAAATTTTAAGTTGTAAAACTTTGTAAACTTTATGTTTAGGTGAGTTGTGTTTCTATGTGTCTTTCCAAGCGATTAATATTCTACACTTGGGTTACTGAACTCCATTGCAGTAATATTTAACCCTCATTACATGCATATTTGAGGAATTTGAGGCTGATTTTCTGCCAAAACTTGTTGTAAGAAGTAGTGTTTAGGTGTTGTAAGAATTTGCGTTAAAGTCAGCTTTTGTGCCGATTGTGGTGCTTTAACTTCTCATTACTGTTTATTTTCATATTTCAATAACAACTGTAGGTATTAACCCGACTGTATGCAGAAATTTAACGGAAATTTTCTTTTTTTTCAGTCAAAATTTCCATGTTTTTCTCGGACTTAGTAAATTTTAAGTTCTAAAAGTTTGTGTTAAGGTGAGGTGTTGAGGTGAGTTCTCAAAGATCAGTGGGCTCAGGCCTTTGATATTGCATATGTAGGTTGTAGGGGACTATCAGAACAGTATTTAACCCTGATACAATTACCTTTTTCCAAATTTCACCTAAAATTTCCTGCCAAAAGTTGTTGTAAGAATTTGCGTTTAGGTGTTGTAAGAATTTGCGTTAAAGTCGGCTTTTGTGCAGATTGTGCTGCTTTAACTTCTCATTACTGTTGATTTTCATATTTCAATAACAACTGTAGGTATTAACCCTACTGTATGCAGAAATTTAACGGAAATTTTCTTTTTTTCACTCAAAATTTTCATGTTTTTCTCGGACTTAAGAATTTGCGTTTAGGTGTTGTAAGAATTTGCGTTAAAGTCGGCTTTTGTGCAGATTGTGCTGCTTTAACTTCTCATTACTGTTGATTTTCATATTTCAATAACAACTGTAGGTATTAACCCTACTGTATGCAGAAATTTAACGGAAATTTTCTTTTTTTCACTCAAAATTTTCATGTTTTTCTCAGACTTAGTAAATTTTAAGTTGTAAAACTTTGTAAACTTTGTGTTTAGGTGAGTTGTGTTTCTATGTGTCTTTCCAGGCGATTAATATTCTGCACTTGGGTTACTGAACTCCATTGCAGTAATATTTAACCCTCATTACATGCATATTTGAGGAATTTGAGGCTGATTTTCTGCCAAAACTGTTGTAAGAATTAGCGTTTAGGTGTTGTAAGAATTTGCGTTAAAGTCAGCTTTTGTGCAGATTGTGGTGCCTTCACCTCTCATTACTGTTTATTTTCTCATTTCAATAACAACTGTAGGTATTAACCCTACTGTATGCAGAAATTTAAATGATTTCTTTTCTTTTTTTCAGTCACAATGTTCACGTTTTTGTCTGACTGACTCAATTTTAAGTTCTAAAAGTTTGTGTTAAGGTGAGGTGTTAAGGTGAGTTCTGTTTCTATGTGTCTTTCCAGGCAATTGATATTGTACGCATGGGTTACTGAACTACATTGCGGTAACGTTGCGCCCTTATTACATGCATATTTGAGGAATTTGACGGGGATTTTTGGGACTTATATTCACTTTCTTTAAAAAAAAATTTTTTTAACTTTTTTTTTTTATTATTTAATACTTTCTCATACTTGTTACTAGTAACATTAAGGTTTATTTTAGTTGTTGATGTGATGTATTTTTGTTGGGACTTATAGTCACTTTCTTGAACGAATGTTTTTTCTCAACTCCTCTTTAACCAATGAATGTACTTCAATTAAAATTTCAGTGATTTATGAAAGCCTTTCCTAATTCTTATTTATGATTTAATATCTGGCCTCACGATTCATATTCTTAATCATAAACATTTCTAAAAGATGTATCCAATGATTCTATGTTGAATTGATATATAATAAATGCAGAAATATAGACTTTCCAAAGCCATCACATAAACCACATTAATCATTTGATGCCTAGTTAATGATTTATATTAACTAAATATTAGGCATGTTACATTGGAACGACATTATCAAGCGCGAATGTAGGTGAGCATTGGGATGTAACATCCCTCTTGTTATAATTCACCATCTCAAACATTATCACTGTGTAAGCTGAAACGTCGAGAGTGTACGTTTGAATGACCCGATTAGAAAGTACCGAACCACAGAAGAGAGAAAGTTGTCGTAATTTTTAACAAAATGGTCGGTTGTGTGTCTCACCCAGAGTAAGAATTGGAGAAGATTTATCTTTCAAATTTCTGGAAAGATCTCGCAGAGATTATTAAACAATCATAATCTTTTCTCAAACTTTCTGTTTTAATTAATCAAATCATACTATCATTTAATCCTCAATAAGTGCAAAATTTGACAAAATCTCTTTCACTGAAAAAAATGCTTATTAATATTATTCACTGATTTATACATACAAAATATATCATGCTATGTGTGAGTGCTGTATAACTGTGCTGTGTGCTTGTCCTCAACTGTTTTTAAATGACGTATTTAATCCTCTGCACACTGATGTCAAAAATATAATTTTCAAATCACATTTTTTTTCCATAATGCAACTAGGAATTGAACCAATTCAGTCCTGCTTGACGGACTATTTTTCCCATCATGCAACTTGGAACTTAACCAATGTAGTGGGCTCTGTCAAACAAGATTGAATTGGTTAAATTCAATGTACATTTGAACTCGGTGAGCACTGTCAAACAATATTGAATTGGTTAAATTCACAGGTGCATTATGGGGAAAATTATTTATTTGGGTTTAATGACACTTTTGACAGCCAGGGTCCCCCCGTGTTGGAATTCTGGGAAAAATTAGCTTCTTAAAATTTTGATTTCTCGATACCAGTGTGTAGAGGGTTAATAAGCAGCAATTTAGTGTTTCCATTTTATCAGAACATAGAAGTGTACACGTTCATACCTTATCAAGTTTTAAATTTGTAAACACATGACTAGGCCTAAAACAAATAAATATCTGTTTCTCAGGCCCCTCCCCCCCCTCCCCCGCATGGTCATTTTGGCTGCTGCATGCTCTCTTTTTGTCCCCCGATTCGGGGGACTATTGTAATCAGCAGTGTCCGTCTGTCCATCTGTCTGTCCGTCCGTCCGTCCGTCCATCACACCCTTGTCCGGATGATAACTTTACTTTGGATGATTTTACTGAAACTAAATTTGGTATGTGTCTTACTTGGGTAGAAATGCAGGTCAAGATCGAAAATGGGCACGCTCCACTGATTTCTACTGGATTTATTCCCCTTTTTCGACTTAAAAAATACAGTTTTTGTGTTGTCCGAATGATAACTTTAGTTCGGATCATTTGATTGAAACGAAATTTAGTATGCCGCTTATTTGGGTGGAAATGCAGGTCAAGTTCGAAAATGGGCACGCTCCACTGATTTTTACTGGATTTATTCCCCTTTTTCGACTTAGAAAATACGTTTTTTGTGTTGTCCGGATGATAACTTTAGTTTGGATGATTTTACTGAAACTAAATTTGGTATGTGTCTTACTTGGGTGGAAATGCAGGTCAAGTTCGAAAATGGGCACGCTCCACTGATTTCTATTGGATTTATTCCCCTTTTTCGACTTAAGAAATACAGTTTTTGTGTTGTCCGGATGATAACTTTAGTTATGATCATTTGATTGAAACGAAATTTAGTATGCCGCTTATTTGGGTGGAAATGCAGGTCAAGTTCGAAAATGGGCACGCTCCACTGATTTTTACTGGATTTATTCCCCTTTTTCGACTTAGAAAATACAGTTTTTGTGTTGTCCGGATGATAACTTTACTTTGGATCATTTGATTGAAATGAAACTAAGTATGTGGTTTAATTGGTTGGAAATACAGGTCAAGTTAAAAAATGGCCATGCTCTGCGAACAAATTGCATCCTAACAGCTCCCTTGAATTTGCCATCTTGGTCGGGGGACCGGGGGCGTTGCCCTTGTTATAACTGATGCAAACTTAAAAGAATAAAATTAAATGGTGTATGTCTGATATTGTACCCAAGTTAATAAAATTGAAAAGTTTGTCCCTTGAGTACAACAAGGCTTTGCAATGCTTTAACATTGCGAAGTCTTCTTACACTCAAGGGATGAAGTACACCACCACCCATGCTATTGTGTAGATTATGAGACCTAAAACATAAAACAAACCAAGAATATGAACTTTTGGTGGCAAAGAAATAATTACAAAAATAAAAATAAAATAAAAAAATGCCCACCTACATACAATTTTACAAAAATGGCCTGAGAAACTGAAGATCTACTTTGTTGGACCTTACAGACTGTTTGTTAAATATAGATGAAATGACTTAATTGATTATAACCATCAATAAATGGTGGTGATTTGTCAATTGGTGACAGAGCTAATTAATATGTACACTACATGTATTTGTAGATCTGATCCAAATTTTGTAAGAATGCGTTCCAGTAAATGGTAACACGTAAAGAATTTGATGAACATTGCTAAAACTGAACATATAATTTGCCTGAAATAGTACAAAATAAATTAGGTTAATCATATATTGTTTCAACAAACTAAAAACTCAAACATGAATAATTTTCTACTTCAGGGCTGGAGGTGAAGATGACTTTGAAATGTTTTTAGCAAGTGTGAAAGCCAGATCTTTGTCAGCAAGGGCTCGATTGAGACATGGTAAGCATATACTATTGCACTGTCCACTGTATATAGAAAGGCTGGAACATTTTGGTATTTTCAAGCTTAACTTGTAGAATGCAACATTAATTTGTTAACATGTTTTTACCTTGTTACAATTTATGGGAGAGTTCCCAGAGGTACTCTCTCATAAATTTTAACAGGGAAAGGTCATACAGACAGTATAATTTCACTTCAAGCACACCTACAGAATATGAAGTTTTTATGTTTAGAATAAAGCCCAAATACCGGCTTTCAGCACTCAACCAGTTAATATTGTATTACTTTTAAAACCACAGTAAATCTATCTGTACTGTTTTTTACAGGGATGCGTGTTACCCGCGGGAACCCCAGGAAGTGAAGCAGTGCCTGTTCACTGCAGTAAACAGGCTCTGTTTTACTGGTAAAATAGGACCCAGTCACCAATGCTTGGGAGGTGTAAACCCTCTCAAAAATAGGCAACATGGTTTATTAACATTCATTCCTTTGTCTTTAGTTGATACTCATGTGGTGGTCTTGTTTAGCCACTGTGCAAAAATATGTGACCTTAAACACCAAAAAATAAATAATAAATATAGGGATGTGTGTAAATTTTTTCTAGCTTCTGCTGGATTGCCAACTTTCTGCTTTGATTTTTGGGCATAACCTTTCTCGATAGCATGATAATTTGAACAAATATCATTAAATTGGGTGAAAATGTATTTGGTGTGTGAGACTTTCTTAACAATGTTACTTAACAAGTCACTCCTAAACTGTCAGGTGCTCATGACCTCTTTCCTTCCGGACCCTCAGCAGATCCTTCTTTATCTGATCCTTATTTCTCCTATCAGTTTGAGTCAGAAGAAGGTCGAGGTTTTGTTGCTTCTCATTCAAGATCACAGACTCCAGTTCATGAGCAGCATTATGTTAGCAACATTTATAGACAGTTCACTAGAGCGTTCTCTTCTCTTTTCATGCTGAGATCTTGGTTCCACAGAAGAGCACAGCAGATCACTAACATTCTGTGCACTGACAGAGCCAAGACAACTCCTCTTCTGACACTACCACCTTTGCCTCCATAGGTCAACGTTATATTCATGCCCCCGGACTACATCACCACTGATGAAGAAACTGATGGTGACTAGTTCGATGATGAGGTTATGGCACATCTTAAGCTTCTGTTTATGTTCAATCCTTAGATTTTATTTTTCGAGCATGTGTCAAAGATAAAACCTATATCTTTACCTTTGCTGTCTCATCACTTCTTGACCATGGAAAGAAGCTGCTACTCTTCTCTCACTAGACCATTACAGACTTCATTGGTGGATGACGATTTTACAGCTACCAACTCTCAATTACCGGAAAATGCATCTAAATTCTCCTTTTTCAACACTACTCTGCCACCTGAAAGGTTCAAACATTACGGTAGCTCTAGTGAGTTCTTGTCATCTTCTCTCTCTCCCGATGAAGATGCCTCTACTATCTAACACACTATGCCCAAGACCATTAGCATTCCATATCCTGGGAATCGTTAACAGGTCTAAAGAGCTTCTAGAAATCTTTTTTTTAACAGATCATCTTGTTGCAGCTTTAGCCGCTAGAGTTATTGATTTTGAAGAGCTTGGTGACACCGCTGCTCCACTCAGATCTTTTTCCTGCTGCATACTAAACATGGTCAATGTTTCAGCCATCAATATTGCGAACATGGAACTCCTTAGGAGAGATGCTACACTGTCGTCAAATTCATCTCTTCCCGTGTAATCAATTTCATTCCGCCTCTGTTTCAAAACAACTTATGTTTGACAGTCAAGTCCACGTGGTACAAGAAGGAGTACTCAAGTTCTCACACAACCAGATTCTGATGCGTCAGCTTGATGTGGATAACTGCAGCTCTTCAACTAGGGGAAGGGTATTTTACAGTCAACTCTTTCTTATTCCATAGAAGGACGCCCAACTCAAACCCTTCATAAATCTGAGCTATCTGAAGCTTTTCATCAAAGCTCTGAAATTCAGCATGGAAATGTTCAGATCTGCAGGGAACATAAAACTACTTTGCGGGCAGTATAGATCTCAAGGATGCTTACATTCACATTCCGATACATCCTCACTCCCCACAGATATCTTTGGTTCTTGTTCTGAGGCATTGCTTATCAGTTCAAAGCAAAGTTTTGCTTGAATGGGTTTCAGTTAATTCAGTTGTCACTATGGTTTGGGTTTTGGTCATAATTGGTTGTCATTATCGATATGTTTAAATCTTGGAATGCAAATAACAAGTGAAAACTTGTTCTTTGAGTTCCCAGGATAAATAAAAAATTACCTCCTCATTTGTATTATAATATATGAAAATGTACCAGGAGTTTGACACTTGACCTTTCATCACCAAATTTAGGGGTGACTCCGATATTAACTATTGCTGTCACTGTCGTGAGTTTTGGGTTGATAACTTTTTCTGTTTTTATTTAACTCTTTACTTAGCACAAGAAAAAAATGACACTTACCAAAGAAAAACATTCTTAAATAACTAAAAATTCTCACCTTTTGCCTCCAAAATGTAGCTTATGACCCGCTCATTGAACAGATATAATATATGATGTGATACAGTGGAATCCACTAAATTGAATATCTCTTAACTGAATAACCTTGTTAATTGAATATAACTTCCGAACACAAAACCATTTACCATACTGTGTGTACAAACTTGACCTGTTCATTGCACATAGGTTATATGGTGAACTGTTAAATCGATAAAAAATCATGTAATATGTGAAGAAATTACTCTTGATAATCGACAAATTTCCCCTGTTTATAGACCTATTTGGCTTCCTTACATCCAATACAGGCTCATGGAACTCTGTCAAACAAGATATAATAGAATAAATACTCTGTTTATCTCTAGAAAACAGGAAAATTAACATCCCTGTTAATTAAATACTCTTGTTACTTGAATAATTTTCACTGATAAAAAGACTATTCAATTAACAGGGTTCCACTGTACATGTAATAACGTTTGAGAGACATTTTTTTGTGAATAATGCTTGTCATTTTTGGCCATTATATTAGGTAAGAGTTTAAGCTAAGTTCTGATTTTCTTTTTTAGGATCTGGTGATGCTCCCAGCTCAAACAGCAGTCAAACGAAAGAAAAATCACAAAATAGTTCTTCCATAGACTTAGAATGGGACCACGAAGCAGGTAAAATATAATGATGTCAGTAAAGTTGAAAAAACTAGCGAATTGTGCTATATTTTTCACTTTCGTGTTTATTCTACAGAAAGCATCAATTCACATGAGTTTTGTCTAGCACCAAATCCAGCGGCGTTACTCATATTGAAACTAAAGTGCTTTATTGCTGATTAAGATGCTGGTAAGTTTGAAAATCTGTCAGACGCTCGCCTTGGTCAGATTATTATCAGACCTGTCATTTTGTGAATAGTGAAAATAGAGAGTGAGATTCAGATACCAATCTGACAAAAGAACTGCATGCTTTACATCAAAATTTCAACATTTGTATTTTTTCTTTTAAAACAGGACATGGTCCCAGATTTTATTCTTAATTAGTTATCACAGCTGCTTTTAGCTTAACTTGACAAAGTCAAGATAAGCTATTGGTATCACATGTGCAAGAAGTCTGTAAGTCTGTGAGTCTGTTCACATTTTCCTTTAGCACAGGCTACACCCCGTGGTTCTTGTCTGATCGTCCCGAAATTACATATGCAGGTTGAGGTCATGTCTAGATGAGAACGTCCACTTTTGGTCATGATCGGTCAACCATGATGGCTGCCCGAGCCCCAAACCAGAAAACATTTAGCACAGTCTACAGGTTGTATTTATGAAGGGATTTCATGGTAACTTGGTAGGATGACTCCATATAATGTCTAGATGAGAACGTCCCCTTTTGGCCATGATCTGTCAACCGTGATGGCTGATCAAGCCCGAAACCCCAAAACTTGTAGCACAGTCTAAAGATAATATTCAGTATGGAGGGATTTCATTGTAACTTGGTAAGATAACTCCATATGATGTCTAGACAAGAACTTCCTCATTTGGTTATGATCTGTCAACTGTGACGAATACCCGAGCCCAAAAATCATTTGCACAGTCTACAGGTCGTATTTATGGAGGGATTTCATTGTAACTTGGTAGGATGACTCCATATGTCTAGATGAGAACGTCCCCTTTTGGTCACGATCATTCAGCTATGATGGCTGCCCAAGCCCAAAGCCAAAAAACCTTTAGCACAGACTACAGGTCACATTTATGAAGGGATTTCAGTGTAAATTGGTAGGATGACTCAGTATAATGTCTAGATGAGGACATCCCCTTTTGGACACGATCGGTCAATCATGATGGCTGCCCGAGCCCGAAAACCTTTAGCACAGTCTACAGGTCGTATTTATGAAGGGATTTCATTGTAACTTGATAGGATGACTTGTTTTGGAATAATTTTACTGTAACTTTGTAATTTTGGTTGACATACATCAACTGTGAGGGCCACATATATTAACTGTGAGGACCACATTAACCCACCCCTCAATTCTTTAGTACAGTCTACACCTCAAATTATTTTTATTGAAAGCATAGCATACAGGGAACAGAAATTAACATATACCCAATTATCAAAATTCGTGTCTTATTTCATAATCCTTTCATAAACATTGAACATTATCCTTTTCATCAAACACAACACACAGTCAGGTTAAGCTACAGTGTCATTGACACTTTCATTTATTTTTGGAAGAAAGGTGTGGGGGGTGGGGGGGGGGGGGTGCGTGAGTTCATTATATTCCATTCATCTGGATGGTTTCACATCCTCCTCTTGGTAAGGCTAAAAGACTTTTTGAGGTCTTACAGCCTTTTCCATTAGTGATTGTAGTCATTTGAAATCGCAATTGGAAGAAAAATATAAAATAAAGCGTGTTTTAATAGCATATATTTTACAATACAGTGGAGCCCACTTAATTGGATATCACATAACTGAATAACCCTGTAAATTGAATATAATTCCCCAACACAATACCATTTAACATACCTCCAGTATAAATTTGACCTGTTAATTAAGTATAGGTTATAGAGTCAACTCCTATTAATTGAATAAAAAATCTTGTAACCTGTTGAGAAATTACCCTGACTCTCCCCAGTTTTCCATTGTTTATAGACCTATTTGGCCTCAGTTTATCCAAGACAGGCATTTAATCTATTATATCTTGTTTGACAGAGCTCATGGAGCTCAGTCAAACAAGATATAATAGAATAAATGCTAAGTTTATCTATGGAATACAGGAAAGTAACACAATCCCTGTTAATTGAATACTCCTGTTAATTGAATAATTTTCATTGTAAAAGTGGCTTTTCAATTAATGATTCCACTGTACTAAGAACTTAAAAGTGGTCTCTTTCTTGATAGATAGTGGTAGGATTTCTATCTGGTTGCGACACATTTACACCAGGGAAACAAGATTTCATCACTAAAATATTGCAAAAGCAAAACTGAAACAAAAAAAACAAATTACTTTAGTACCTGAGATTTTTTATTTTTGCATAAAAATCAGCAGTACAGTTTGAATATCATGATCTGGTCAAAATTTTCTGTCCATGTTTTGTAATGACAGTACCACCTGAGACCAACCTACATGTAAGGAAACAGGATGCATAACACTAAAATAGATTCTATTGAATTTATTAATGATAAAGCAAATATGTACACAAATAAATATATGTATGGCAGGAATGGGGTTCAGCCCTGGTATGCTATTTAATAATAGGGAATTCCCCTGTGCACCCAGGACCTTCCATGCAAGGCATCATGATTGAGATTTATTGCATAGCACTCTCCTGACTCCAGAGATACTTACCCCAAATCAGCGAGTCTTATGATAATGGGGACGGTGAGATTATGATGTTGGATTTTTAGACAAGTGTCAACAAACATGTACCAAAGTGTCGACAGGGAATTTTGTAAATTGGCTACTGAATGGGGGCCCAAGTGCAATGGACTGCCCAAACTTTGCTGTACCAGTGAACAGCCCACAGGAAGAAGTCAAAACCACTACCGAAGGCCTCAAAGAAAATAATGAACTGATGTTAATGGGAAGGTAGGAAGCGATGTCAGAAATGGAAGTAAGAGGAAGAGTTGGATAGGGATGAACATTAGAACAGCAAATGAGCTAGTCCTGAGGACGAATAGGAGCTTGCTGTGATGCTCTAATCAAGAAAGATATTGTGGTAGCTTGCAATGAGGACATGATGAACCCCTATCCACCAAGGGGAGAAGAGCGAAGATGATTCGCTTCAGTAGTGGCGAGGGATGGAGAACATGGTGAAGAACCATCTGGAGGGTGAAGTGGACTGCTTGTGTCAGAAGCTTAGGTGGACTGAGTTGCTCAAAACATTATTAAGGATGGACATTGAAAAATGAGTAAAATCATTGCAGTGAGGAAAGACACAGTTGTGCAAGCAGGTCAGGTTTTTGGCTACTAAAGCTTGATGGGCTTAATGCAACACAGTGTTTGGAGTGTGAATATATTGGGAATAGCAATCAGAGCTCCAACAACCTAGAGTCTTGATGAGCTGGCCTTCGAGCTGGGAATTACACGCAGCTTTGAAAGTATGACCAGAGTAATGTTCACAGGCATGCCACATTGATTGAGCAGGTACTGTAGATTGGCAATGAAGAAAGCCTTGGCATACAGGAACCTCTGTTGGTGGACAAGAGAGGATCTTTGGGACTGGTCCCTGAGATGTAGTGACCATGCTGAAGTAGAGCTGAAACTCGGAAAAGCGGGGCACGCATAAAACATTTGATTTGAACCTCTTTATGGAAGTGGTACGTTTTTGAGGTTTTTAAGTTGAGGATAGCCATGTTGAGAAGGAATGAAGGTAATTTCTTCCATGCAGACTTGGACAGACAGGTCAAACAGCCGAGATGGGGCAGTTTTTCTCAGCTGTGCCAGAAACAGAAGAAAGCCACTGTAAATGCAGTGTGCAGCATGGAATGAGAGTAACAAGTGAATGGAGATTTTGCAAGTTGGAGGAGACATTGCAGGATGGCGAATGTAATAGGAAGATGAAACTGTGATGAAGGGGACTGATGTTTTTTGATGGAGTGGAAAATGAGACAATCATAGGGAGGCAAACCATTAGGCTACTCCAGAGGGTTGTCGCAACCTTCTGTCAGATAATATAATCGATTGCTGGCCAAATGGACTTTGATGGTATAATAGGCCAAGTGTGAGCACATTAGTGCAGAAATAATGAAATGCAAGAGCAAGAGTTCGGTAGTTGCTGCCAAGCAAGCGTTTATATGCTATGGGATGTTGCAGGTAACAGCAAAATGACACAGTCAATTGACATCTGTAAGATACTGGTGGCAGATGGTTTGTCCATGATTTCTGCAAATGGTGGGCATTACTGGGCAAGCATTGGGTTGAAGATCTGCCTCTGAAGCCTGATGACGGAATTCTTGAAATTGAAAACTTGAGAGACAAAGGAATTGGCTTTGGTTGTGATGTAAAGAGAATGAAACATGAAATTATGAGTTGTGCCGCACAAGGCCAGTTGACGCATAAGTTGGACTGGTGACCTTCCCTTGTTGATTATGTACACTGTAACCTTATTGTCACACACAAAAATGATGCACTTCCCAGACCACAAATGGCCCCAGAGTTTGGCAGCAATGACTATTGGGTAAAGCTCAAGAAGAGTCATGGACCAGGTGTGGGAAGTGGTACTGACCAGAGCAGAGGGCCAGGAAGAACAGAACCTGTCTGCAGCCAGTTAGACACCGAAACCAAAGGTCGACCTGGCATGAGTAAACAAGGGCAGGTCTTTGGAGTGAAGACAATTGTTGTCCAAGAAGAAAGATAAACCTTTCCAGTTGGAATGAAATTTATTCCACATGACAAGTTCCTTACGACAGCTAGCAGAGATATTGATATGATGCCACAGGGCCGAGACAGATGTGGAAAGGGTAATAAAATGAGCAATGACAGACCACCCACAATTGATGACCCCAAAACCTGATGAAGCTCAGGTGGCCCAGTAAACTCAACAATTCCCGTCTGGTACATGTCCTCTTGGCAAGAAAACTCTCAATGACTTAAGTAATACACAAGACTTTTTCAGGGAATAGGTGACTTTTCATGTTGCTGGTATACAGAGTGACACCAAGATACTCCTAACTGTTTGAGTGCTACTTTATTGTTGGTGATCTGAATTTGTTCTTCAAAATTTGTTTTAGGCCTAAAAAAATAAAAAATCTGTTTCTCAGGCCCTCCCGCATGGTCCTTTTGGCTGCCGCATGCTCTCTTTTTATAACCAATTTAAACTTTAAAAAAATAAAAATTAAATGGTTTATGTCTGATATTTTACCCAAGTTAAAAAAATTGAAGAATTTGTCTCTTGAGTGCAAGAAGGCTTTGCAATGCTTTAGCATTGCAAAGTCTTCTTGCACTCAAGAGATGAAATACACCAGCACCCATGCTATTCTGTAGATTATGAGACCTAAAACTTGAACCAAGAACATGAACTTTTGATGGCAAAAAAGTAATTACTGAAATAAAAAATAAAATAAAAAACTGCTCGCCCGCATGCAATTTCACAAATAATGGCCTGAGAAACAGAAGATCTACTTTGTGTGGCCTTATTACAAGTTATTGAAGTGGGGCCCACAGTCACTCTTCAATAATTTATGATAAAACAAATTTATATAAACATAATATTATTTGCCTTTGACTGAATGTGAAACATGAGCAATGAAAATGTTGGCTTTTGCTGTGGTACCCTCATATTTTTATACTACAACCAATGGCCCAGACTTATCTGGTGCAACCTCAATATTATTAAGGGCCAAACACAAATTTTGAATCCTCTAAACCCGAAAATTTGCAAACAACAATGAAAATTAAAAAGAAAATTAAAAGTCCTATCTGGCCCTCCATACTTTTGTACTTGCGTATGCACAGTACCCAAGAAGAGACAGGAATTGGTGCCAACACCATTCTTTGATTGCCCTAAGTCAGTAAACATCTGAACTGACATCTGTGCTTTAAATCTCTTTTTTGGTGGATGCCAGACCCAAATCAATGATGTATATGGTGGATTCAAGGCAGTAAATTGATGATGGAAGTGAACAACTGTGGTTTGAGATGTTCAGGGCTGTAACTTTTAAATAATATGAAAATTATTTCATGTTACCCAATTTTGGCCTTGATGTCATTAGTTTTGCTAATGATTTACCTATTGATGGTTATGTGTTCCTTCCAACTCCTGCCATGAACCCTCAGGTTAAACTCCTAAGCTTTCTGGCTGTTTTTTATTGATTTTTAAAAAGACATTTCTTGGGAGTTTAATGTGTTGTACAGAAGGTTTATTCTGTTTATCCCCACTGTTACGTCCTCACCCTAGGGGTGTTGGGTCATTATATTATCTTGCATTTTCTACCGGATGTATTGTTTTTTCTTCACATGAAGACCTAGCTTTGCATCAGGTAACAGTTAATTGCTTACTGACTTGGGCCTTTTGTGTGCCTATTGTCTAGTTTTTTGTTTACTTTTAACAACTCCCTTAACAGGTAATATTTAGGGTTTTATTACATCACAGTTATAGTAGGATACATTTATTAATATCCGGGTAGTGTAGCTTTAATATTCTGGTGTTTGTCCACACTTAGGCTCTATCAGGATGCCCTTGGGCTTGGGGAACTTCGGCATTTTCAAAAAAAAATTTCGGAAAAAATTTGTTTTGATTTATTTCGAAATTATTTTTGATAGTCTTCGTCATGTATCCTTATAATGTATTATTATATGTTAGATTTTAGGAGTGCAGTTGACTTTGTTTTGATTGTAATTATTTATGAAGATTACTGCTCTTCATGTAGGACAAGGAAGTCTATATCAGATTTACATGCTTGTTGTCTTGCCTGTAGTCGGTGCACTTCTACTGATTCAGGTCCTACTTGTGTGGTCGACTCATTGGGACACTAACGTTGGAAGCGGTGTTGCGCTACATATTCATATTGAAGTTCCGATGCCGGAGCTGTCACCGCAAGATAATTCAAGTTTTTAGTTTCCTTTCTAGAGGAACAAGAACATGGTGATGGCCTTGCGACACCTGTCCAGAATGTGATGCTGTCATCGCACTCTGAGGAGCAAACAGAGCTAGCTGCAAAGGTGCTCTTGAATATCAAAGGGAATAAGGCCTCTTATTCCAGCAGCTAGCTCGACCGGTGAGGCGGTTACCCTATAGTGGGAGCTGTAACACCAGGTATGTTCATTGCGGTCAAGGAGAGTGTAGATTTAGGTAGAGGGAGCACCTTATAAACAAAAGCTCATCCAGCGACGACGGCCAAAAAAGGGGGAAGCCTGTAAGTTTCTCTTTGGAAAGCTCGGCAAGGTCTGGGATCAGGCCGCGAGCAGAAGAGTCTTCTCTAACCCAATAACAGTCGGGGTCGACTGTTGCTTTGAGAAACTTGCACGGAGTCGCTGCTAACATCCTCCCTGGCCACTCGGGATGCTCCTTCTACACTGCAGCTGGGGCTGGCGGCTGCATTTATGGCTTCTTCCTCCGCTTCGGTGAAGCACATGCGACCGCGCACTAGCTACCCATCTTCGGATGTTCATGCAGCCGAGCGAAGATGCTCCAGTCTGTGCCCTCGAAGTTGGTCCATCCGGTAGCTAGTGATTCGAGGCTTGATTCACCAGGACGTTTGGCAAAGAGATCAGCGGCCAGATCTCCGTCCCGGGAGCAATATGTGGCAGAGAATAGAAGCTGCTGCTCCACAAGCCGCTGTAACAGACTTGCTGTCACAATTTGCACAGCTTATTGCAGCTTCCCAGCAAGGGACAGCCGTCCGCAGACTCCAGTAGTGAGCCGTCGGATGGTGCTGGGTCGGTCCGTTCATCTGTGCATGTAGAAGAAGCCAGAAGTTTCTATACAGGATGCTCGGCTAGATCTGGGGTCAGATCGCCAATTGGAGAACCCTCTCCGTCCCGTTAACAGTTGGGGTCGACTGTGTCCGTTGTGAGAAACTAATGAGTCGGAACACGCATCGGAATGTTCCTTCCACACTGCAGCTGGGGTCAGTGGCAGTTATGACTTCTTCTAACATGGAAGCACACGAAAGGGGATAAGCCTGTAAGTTTCTCAGCGGGATACTAGACGAGATCTGGGGACAGATCACAAATGCAGAGCGTTCTCCTTCCCGTTAACAGTCGGGGACGACTGTTTTGTGTTGTGAGAAACTGCAATAAGTAGAAGCATCCGTCCTTTATGTGACGAGTTTGGATGCTCCTTCCGCACTTCAGCCGGGGTCGGCTGTTGTTACGGCTTCCTCTTCTTCCATGGATATGCACGCTAAGGGGTAGATGCCTACAAGTTTCTAAACGGAATGCTCAGCGAGGTCTGGAGCAAACCACAAGCTGGAAAACCTCTCCTTTCTGTCAGCAGTCAGGGTCAACTGTTTTTGATTCAAGAAACTTTAGTGAGTTGGGACACCCATTCATGCTTGTGGTTCGGGACGCTCCTTCCACACTGCAACCAGGATCAATTGTAGCTATGGCTTCTTCCCCTGCTTATCAATGAAGCATGTTGACCACAGACTAGCTATTCGACTTTGCATGTTCATGCTGTTCCATGGAGATGTTTCCAATCTTCACCACCGAAGTCAGATTAAAACTATAGCTTTGGTACCGCTTTTAACTGATTCCTGAGCACTTCCCTCTTTGTTTTGAAGAATATTCCTTCAAAAAAAGGGGGGAGGGGGGAGTGATTTCTGTTCACCTCTTTTGGCCTGATAATAAGTGTTACTATGAGTGAAGCTGTTTTTGTCTGTAAATTATTACTGATCTTATATACAGCTTGTTTTATTATATATATGGTGTGTGTTTGTGGGCGTTAGTCTCTCCCTCTCGGACACGCCATCCTGATTTTAAGTGGCTTATTCCGGATTAGCCTTAAAATGGGGGGCTCGTTACACCCAATTAGCATAATCATTCATGCTAAGTAATACGGAATTACTTAGATATGGCTCCTTATTTTGATAATATGTCTTCTCTATTATTGTATAGAGAGACATACATGTAATTCCTTAAAAATTTTAATCTCTTTTTCACCTTGGAAGTTTAATGCAGGCTAAGGAGCTGTATTTGGTCTGCTAATTCTTTAAGTCCTAGGCCCTCCACCTTTTTATGATTTAGCTAAGTCTGGGCCATTGGTTGTAGTATAAAAATATAAATTTAAAGTAATTTGTATTTTTTTTATACTTACCAATGGCCCAGACAGGGATGGCCTTCCCATGAGTGGGCACTCATACCTCCCCGCTGAGTTATCTCTTTAGTAGGCACGTCTACAAAGAATGGTGTTGGCGCCAATTCCGGTCTCTTCCTGGATACTGCGCATGTGCAAGTATAGAAGTATGGAGGGCCAGATAGGACTTTTAATTGTCGTTGTTGTATGCAAACTTTGGGGATCGGGGGGTTCAAAATATGTGTTTTGTCCTAAATAATATTGAGGTTGCACCAGCTAAGTCTGGGCCATTGGTAAGTATAAAAAATATACAAATTACTTTAAATTTATAATTTTTTTGAAAGCCCTTACAGTGGCTTCTAGCACTCAACCAGTTTAGTAATGAGAGGGACCTTTCGAGGGATGCCTGAAGATTGGAAGAGTGTGACAAGAAAGGAGAGAGTAAGCTGAGGATCATCCTGAGCCAAAGTGAGGATAAAAAAGTCTTTGAGGAAATTCAACTTGTTTGGAACTTGCTACTTATTTGAGAGAAAATTTGTCCTTGTCAGTCAAGGAATTGATGTTAATATTGGGTGTCTGAAGACTAGAAACTGGAGTCAGAACAAGCTTGTGTGGATCCCTGGAAGGGAGGAGGAGTCATTTAGGTTTGAATGGAGTGGGCGCACTCTGAAGATCCTGTGCATGCCATTGAGGGCAGACTGATCTGGGATCAGGCTCTTTGCAAGAATGATGCCTTTGTGTTTCGAAACAGCAATCTTTGGTGAATGTGAACTGAATTCATTGTTTGGTGACAAAACTTTGCTGTATGTGAGGAGCTTTTGCAAGAAAGCTTTTTTGATCAGTCAGTATGTTACAAAAACGTTTATTGTCATGAATAGCCAAATCAATTTTTGTAGCCAGAGAGAGTGATGCCACAGGTTTAGCAGAAAAGGCAAGGTGATATACATAAAACAAGTTGCCATATTGAGGAGAAATATTCATGATGTCTGTCATGTGGGCATTGAGTTAATTTTGTCTGCTGGGATAAACTTCACAAATGATAGTTTTTATTTCCCAAAGTCCCTAATAAACTCTGCCAAGGTAAGATTTTTTGATAGGCAGCTGTCATACTTATCATGGCTTGGTGGTGTGACTGGTGTCCAAAGAGGACATGATAATCCAAACACGGTCAGTGTCGCAACCCCACAGTATATCTTGTCACAGGACAGGTGAAATGTCAAGTTCTATATCAGGTTGAATAGTGGGATGCCTTGTGTGCCAAGAAGAGGAGAGAAAGTAGCTGAAAAAGTGTTACGGAATGAGTACCTGCCGAGTCCAGAGGTGAGGAAGAAGGATAACTCCCAGAGAATCCTACTAGTTGAGGCTTTGTAAGCAATTGTGACTGGCCTGATGGATTAGGTGTAAAGGAACCTGGTGGCTGTGAATGAGTGTTTGCATTGATTTGATAACTAGAATGGCAGTTATGTGAAAGAAGATTGTCATTCTTGTGAGTTAATTGTTCAATTTGAGAGTCTTTTTTTACACAGTTCATTGTTGAATGCTGAAGTCTGTAGCATAGGGGCAGACGAGTCTGGCCTGGAAGTGTCATATGTAGGGTTAACAGATGAGAGAGTTCATCAGTGCCCATGGCAGCATGTGGTGCAGTCCCATCTGCCCTGGGAGAAGATTGACTGTGACTGGTTGGGGCACGAAACATGACATTGTCAGTGAATTCAGTCATATTAGAGGGATTTTGACTGAAACTGGGACTGGAAGTAGGATGCAGAATGGCATTATTTGGAGTGAAAGTCTGAAAGGGCACTCTCTGTGAGTCTGTATGATAAGCAGCATGAAAATTGAGGAAAATCCATGTGAGAAACCTAGTCACCCCTATTTTCCTGGTCCAATTGCACCAGAGCACTTTTCTTGAAGCTAGCAGACAGATTATGCCTCTTTCAAGCAAATCTGAATGCAATTTTTGCATGGTCCAGAATTTTGGATCAGAACTGTAGGCATGGTCACTCAGGTCAGCTCACTGCTGATGATTAATTTTATTTCCATAATCAGAATTTGTGAGTGAAGGATGCTGGTTTTGTGAAAGCACTGTGTCGCTCCATGAATTAAATTGCACTGTCCTATATCTGTTTTCCCTTCTACTGTCATCAGAATTTCCATCCACAGACAATTTTCTGGTATATATTGTCAAAGTTGGATTTGGTTGTGTAATTCAAAATGCAAAAACTCAGTTGTTAAAATAGGGTATCTTAATTTGCACAAGGGTCTTTGTATTTCCATGTACCACTTGGCTGTGCCATTTTAGTGTTTTCTTAGAATGTTTCCGCTGAAAGACATTTTGGGTGTGCAATTCAAAACACTAAAACTATGTTCAGAATTTGCAGTATGGTTTCAGGTGTGTATGAAGATTTCAGATTTTCTATGTTTCACTTGTCTGTACAACCTGAGCCACTATAGTTTTAGAATGTTTTTTGAAAAAGCCTTCATGGGTTTTTAATTCAAAATGTTAAACTATGCTCTGATGTTGCATTAGGGTCTAGATGTGCAGGAAAGCTCCAGATTTTCCATGTGCCACTTGGCTATGTCATTTGTGCCACTCGAGTGTTTTCTTAGACTGTTTCAGGCAAAAGGTTTCGGGGTTATGTTATTTGAAACACTAAACATCTGCTCAGATGTTGCTATAGTGTGTATAGATATGCACAGAAGTTTCAGATTTTCCCTGTTGCACTTGATGGTACCGCTTGAGTCACTTTAGCATTTTCTTAGACTATTTCTGCTGGAAAACCTCTTGGTATGCAATTCATAATGCTAAAGCCATGCTCGGATGTTTTAATTTGGGCCTGTAGATGTGCCCAAATGGTTTGGACTGTTTTTGATGAAAGTCTTCTAGAGTATGTAATTCCAGGCCTCGAAATAACAAGATTTTGATAAACCTTCCAGCAGGTTGCTTCATTTGACAATGGTTAACCTGTTGATCGCTTACCTAGATTTTTTTCATAAACCTATTGGTTAACTATTGCATTAAAAGTATTAATACTGACAAAGCTTCTGACATACCCAACTACAGTTCCTCCCAAATTAGTTGGGCGTTTAGACACAAGGGACCCAAGGCAGGCGCAGTACAAAACAGGTACATACACATGCCCCCCCCCCCCCCCCCCCCACACACATACACACGCACATTCACATATGCACACATTAACATTTGTTGTTCTTCGCTTTATATGATTTTTGTGTCCAATAAAAATTAAAGAATTTCAAATTGTTTATTTTGCTGTGTGGCTTATTATTTCAGAAACCCAAACACATTTGTCTGGAACTAGGAGTGGGAATTGGGCAATTGTGTGGGGATAGAGTCAAATACCGCTGATGGACGTCTGTATTACGAATACATTGAACTTTAGGGCATGGGAGTTGCATTGGCAGTCTCTGATTAACATTGGAAAAGAAACAATTGTAAATCGTATCTACCTTCCCCTATATTTCGGAATCCGGAGAATGTAATCCAAAGTTCCAAACTAAAACTTTATTTGTGCCACAATGTTCGAAATCATTTTGAAAAACCCGTGTTCACAACCATGCTGGCTGTTTATTCAAATGGAATAAGCACGTAAATAAGAAGTCAGCATTGGTGAATAAAAGACGTTTCCATAATATATTCAAAATTTTTTCTGATCCATTGGTAGGGTAAAAAGGGGCAGAATGCAAATAATTAACAACAGCTCATTTGATTTTCAATGTCTCCTTTTTATTGTATCAGAGACTTATTTTCAGCTTTGCGCAGTTCGAGAGTTAATACCTCACGTGCGGTAAATGTATTAACAAAGCAGTTAGCTCCCTTTAGCTGTAACAGACAATCCTCTTTCTCAGAATCGAAACAAATTAATTGTTTCGAGAGCCAGAGGGTGCCACGAGTTGGTACTGCAGATCTTCAGTGCCGCTAATACTATAGATTTATACCCCCACAAGTACAGTAATGATTGAAACCTGCTGTATGATAACCACATGAGCATTTTGTTCTCATTTTGTTCACTGCAGTGCTTTTTTTAAATCAGTGGGAGGAAAAACGTTGAAAACTTTTCTCATCCTGTAACCACTAACTTCGTCGGCCATCGGTGTGATTTTTGGTTAACCGATCGAGTATTCGCCTGAAAACGAATCTGTGTAACCGATAGGCGAATGGTACGACAGTTCACCTCTTATTTCAAGGCCTGTAATTCGAAATGCTGAAAGCATGCAAAGATGTTGCTCTAGGGTCTGTAGCTAGGCACAAAAGTTTGGGATCTTCCATTTGGCTGTGCCACTGTAGTGTTTTCTTGAACAGTTTCAAGGGAAATGCTTCTAAGGTATGTAATTCAAAATGCTAAAACCACGCTCAGATGTTGCAATAGTGTCTGTATATGTGCACAGAGGTTTGGGATTTTCCATGTACCACTTGGCTGTGCTACCTGTGCCATTTTTGTGTTTGTTAAGACCAGTTGTAGAGAAAGGCTTCAAGGGCATATAATTCAAAATGCAGAAACTCTGATGTTGCAATTAAGGTGTAATTCATGGCTCTGCAGCTCCCAGTTCTGAAAGTCAATCATCATCCCTGGACAATTCTTAGACCATCGTATCAGTGATTGCATATTATAGTTTATGAGATTACAGCATATATCAGTTTCTTCCAGTACCAGCATCATCATTGGAGCTATGGTTTTATGTAGCGAATTGGAATTTTATGGTTAACAGTTCCGAAAATCAGCTTCAAAGACTAGAATCGGGAATCAAAGGTTGCAGAATGCAACCTTTGATTACTGGTTCTGCCTTATGAATTTCGCGGATATTGGGACAGATATTCAGAAACGAGAACCGAAAAATTCCTTGTATTGTGACTGACTTTGAGAAACGAGAACCAGAAAATTCCCATTCCTGGGATTAAACCGTAGTTGCAGTAGAGTCTGTCAGTTTTGGATTTTTCATGTGTCACCTGGCTGCAGCTTCTTTACTGATGTTGTTACATCAATAATTTTACTCAAAATCAGATGCACAGATGCGGGGATACTCCATACTCTGCTTTGCACTACCCAATCGAGTAGGTTTACCTAAGATTGTTAAGACATTTTTAATGGTTATTTTTGTTTACTTTGTCTAACACAAGCTGTATCCAACAGATATTTATATATATATACACACACACACACAAACACACACCCTTTCAGTCATAACTTATTTTATTGCCCTATTTCATTTCTTTTGTCGTCTGTATGTATTTTTAGCTCATCTTGACAAAGTCAAGCTGAGCTAATCTCATTGCTCTCCGTCCGTCGTCTGTCAACACCATGTTTTGGTCTTCTCCTCCAAAGGCACTGGGCCAATTCAAGTGAAAGTTTGTGAGTGATGGTCCCGAAGGGGCATTGCATTTTTGTTCAACTCAACATGGCCAGCCCCACAGTGAGGAAGTGGGGGAAAATGCTCCAAAATATTTTTAAACTCTTCTTCTTATGAACCAGTGTGTACAATGACTTGATATTTGCAATGGAGCTTCCTTTTGAGGTGTAGAATCAAGTTTGTTCAAACAATGTACGTGAAGCAATATTTGGCTTTGTAATGGGACGCCCCAAAATTCTATTTTCTGAATCGATGGTCCGGTTTGAACCAAATTTGGTATGTGGTATTATTGGGTCATAAGTACTTGACTTATGCAAAAAAAAAAAAAAATTCCCACATCCCCATGGGAACCCTGGGAGCTAAAAATAGAAATATTTTCAAACGCCCATATTTCCCAAACCACATGGAACAGAGAGCTGTTAATTGGTTTGAAGTATCCTTAGGACCAGTAGAATTGAATGGTAAAAGAAAGTTGCCATCGGTTATGTTAGGGTGTTCTGTAATTGGCATCGAAAAAATGCTGAGTCAGCATATTTGCAAAAATTTAAAAAAACGTTTTCTTTTCAACCTACTCACAATTGTTTACAATTGGCTGTAACATAAGTGCAAGCCCTACTTCGGAACTAACTCAAGCTTTTAGAATCTTTTCCAAACGAGTTGGAAAAGTACTAGAGTGCAAAAGCACGAAAAAGATCGAAAAAAGGGTCGAGCGAGACCAGCGCTCGAAATTACAGGTACTCTCTCTGCACACCTCTTGCGTTTACCGAGCGCATGCGCAACAAACCGTGACGTCAATTCCTTTATTTTCCGCCATTGTTCATGGTCGGAAATTTTTGTGACTGTGCTGTTTATGATACTAATTCTTCGTGAACAACTTATTAATCGTCTTTAGTGTGCTACTGGATTGTATCCTTTTTCAAGCTACCAAATTATTACTCTACATTTAATGTTAATTTGTATTATTATTGCTGTGCTTTTCACACTTTATCTTGCCTTTCCCCCACGTGTGAACACGACCTTCGTTCTGTTTTCCGTCGGCGGGAAGCTTGATTGTTGTATTTATATCATGCCTAAGACTATTCCTTGTACCTCTTGTTTGCAGGTGAAACATGTGGACGATTCCCATACCACATGTGTCACTTGCAACAATTGCACTCAGGCCCAATCATGTGGTATCTGTGGGGTTTGGTCCTCTAAATTTTGGGCTTCTGTTAACAAGGTGGTTCTTTCCAGAGCTAGAACCCCTCGTTCTCGGGGTAAGGGTAGCCGTGCCGTTGCAGACTTTTCTGCTGGTGCACGTGGTGACTCTGTCACACAGGATTCGGATCTGACTTCTGTGGCGAGCTCCTCTGCAACTGTTGACGGTGTTTGTTCTGTGATACCTGATGAGGAGACCGCGGTCTCTTTGTCTTCGGATGTCACTATTGAGGCGTCTGTTTTCGTTGAGAGCTTTTCCGAGGTCAACTCGGTAACCCTCTCCGATCTGCCTCCAACACCGTCCACCGTTGTTGAGGGGGTTGCTACTCCAGATCCTATTCTGTCTGATGGTGGCTCTTCCATCTCTTCTGGGGATGGTCTACAGTCTCGGGGGACCGAGGCTGTATCTGCTGGTGTGTCTGTGTGTTCTCAGCCTCCCCCAGCCTCGTGGCGAGGCTGTGCGGGTTTGCTGTCTGCTCCGTCTCATCTGGCTAGGTTTGCTCCTAGTCGGTTGAGCCGGCCGGTCGCTTCGGCAGCGATTCCTCGTCCCTCGAGTGAATCGTTTATTGTTCCACCTTCGCCTGCTAGTGTGCCGACTAGCGGGATGCTGTTGGGACGTTGGCATCCAGGGCCTGCTGTTCGGCAGCGGTCAGTGACAGCCCCGGTTAGCTGTCACTCTCGGAACCTTCCTCCGGTGATTCCTCACTGTGTTCCGAGTCTGGGTGTCGATCGATGCTTGCCGTCGGTCTCAGAGGATAGGCAGTTGAGGCCGTCTGCTGCGCAGAGGTCAATGACAGGTTCCTGTCATTCTTGGGACAATCCTCCGGTGTCTTCTCACCGTGTCCTAGGTCCAGCTACCGATCGACGTGCGCCGTCGGTCCCTTTCGAGGATTTGCAGGCAGGGCCTTCTGTTTCGCAGAGGCCAGTGATGGCTCCTGGGCGTCACAATCGGGACTATCCTCCGGTGTCTTCTCACCGTGCTCCTATTCTGTCTGCCGATCGACGTTCGCCGTCGGTCTCTTCTGAGGATTTGGGTTCTTCTACCAGAAGGGTCCATTGGGAGGACACTCCGTCGGGCGTTTCTGCTGCGACGGATTCTCAGGGTGACCTACGCCAGGCCGTTTTGGCGCTCACCCGGTTGCTTTCTGGCAACCCTCAAGTTGGCCTCCCTGTGCCTCCTGAGGCACAACCTCCTTTGGTCGGTCGCCGAGATGTCTCGCCTGGCCCCTTGGATACTGCACAGTATTCACAGGAGGTTTCTGCTGGTCAGCCCGAGTTGGGCTACGTCTCCTCTGCTACGGAGGATGACGAGTATCTTGAAGGTGATGGTCCCCCCTCGTCAGTCTTGGGGCAGGCTTTGGATTTCGTCTTTAGCTTATTGCCGGACGTTCTACCTTCCGACCAGCCTTCTGTGACCGTCCGGCCGCGGTCCACTGTGGAGCGCCGTAACCCTGTTGAGCCTTCTAGCTCCGGGGCTTTGCGTCCTCTGCAATCGGCTCAGGTGGTTGAGTCCTTCCAGGGCTTAGACGCCAAAATGCGTTCTAAGGCCCTTAAGGGTTCCTTCTTTTCTAGAGCTGATGCCTTCCTGCCTCCATCGCGGTTTCGTGTTTAAGATTCCGTCTCTCCACCAGTCTTCCAAGGGATGACTACTGTGGATGAGGATTCTTCTTCCCTCGGGTTGACTAAGCCTAAGCCGGCAGTTCTCCCGATGTCGGTAGTTGAGTCTATGGTGGGCCTGTCCCGAGAGATGCTGGGTATGTTATCTCTCGCGGACCATGTTGTCGCTGCTCTGGCTGAATATTTTCCACCAGGGGAGTTTGATGACGCTCAGGCGCCTTTTCGCGTTTTGTCACAGGCTCTTATGAACTTGACTCACGCTCACGCCTGTAACACGGCCAATTTGGAGCTGGCACGCCGGGATGCGGTTTTGGATTCTTTACCATCCCTTCCTTCTGAGCAACGTGCTGTTCTGAGGTCTGCCTCTTTGGTAGGACCTCAGTTGTTCCATGGTTCCGTGGAAGCTGTTCGTGGCGAAGTTCTTCGTCATTCGAAGGACCAGCTTTTGCTGAGACAGCTTGACCCACCTGCTGCTGCGGGTGGGGGTCGTTCCAGGCCCGCCAAGCGTGCTGCTGCGTCTGCCTCGTCGGCGACGTCGGCTACGCCTTCGGCTCCGTCTGCTCCTTCTGCTCATAAGAAGCGCCGACGTGGCCAGGCCCGCTGGCAGCCTCAGGCTGGAAAGTCTCAGGACTCTGTCACTTCCCGAGGTGGTTTCTCCTCTCGGGGGCCTCGTCGAGGCCGCAAGTGAAGGTTCTCACCTCGATTCGCCTCCAGTCGGAGGAAGGCTGTCGCTGTTTTACGACCGTTGGACAGAGATAACGTCGGACTCTTGGGTCCTCGACGTCATTCATTCCGGTCTGCGACTGTCCTTCCATCGGCACCCCAGTTTATCTCGGGTGCCCCTTCCGACTCAGGTCCCTTCAGATTCTCTGCGTCGGGACCTTCTGGTGCAGGAGATCGACAATCTCCTCACCAAAGGGGCGATCGAGGTGGTCAGGAACACCCTTTCACCGGGGTTTTACTCGAGACTTTTCTTGGTGCCGAAGAAAAACGGCCAATTTCGTCCTGTCATCGATCTGAGTACCCTGAACGAGTACATAATTGCTCCTCGTTTCAGTATGGAGACTTTCCGGTCGGTTCGACGTTCAGTTCATCAGGGCGATTTTGCGGCCAGTATCGACCTGAAGGATGCCTACTTCCATGTACCCATTCATCTGGCGTCACGGAAATACCTTCGGTTCTCGTTTCGGGATCGAGTTTTTCAATTCAGAGCTCTCCCGTTCGGTTTGAACCTGGCTCCTTGGGCCTTCACCCGACTGATGTCACATGTGCTTGCTTTCCATCGCACTCAGTCGGCGGTGACTTCGTCCGCCTACCTAGACGACATCCTCCAACGGCACCACGATGCTGCTGTTCTGGAGTTCGATGTCCGGCAGTTTCTTTGCCTTCTAGCGTCGCTGGGTTTCAGAGTCAATCGCGAGAAGTCGGATCTTCTTCCTTCTCAGCGATTCCGTCATTTGGGGATGGATTTCGACACTCTTCACAATGTAGTGTCGGTTCCCCAGGCTCGGGCGACGATTCTTTCCGCCTTGACTCGGGACCTGCTTCAATCTTCCTCGGTCTCGGCCAGGACTTTCCTTCGGATGCTGGGCCTTTGCGGTTCGGTGACCGATCTCATTCCGCTCGGTCGCTTGTTTGTCCGACCTCTCCAACACTTCCTGTTGGATCATTGGCGTCCGAATGTAGATCCGCTGGACCTGGAACTCACTATTCCTCGGTCTCTGCTTTGTCACCTCCGCCCTTGGGCAAATATTCCCTGGCTGACACAGGGTGTTCCGTTGGATCTTCCTTTGGCCGATCGCATCCTTACTGCGGATGCCAGCGATCGGGGCTGGGGTGCGACGTTGGACCCTCTCGGTCTGTCTGCTCACGGAGAGTGGGACAGCGAGCAGGTGGACCTTCATATCAACCAGAAGGAGCTCCTTGCTCTTCTGTTGAGTTTTCGGCTTTGGATCCCTCATCTGTCGGACCATGTTGTCCTACTTCTTTCGGACAATTCGACAGTAGTGGCCTACATACGGAATCAGGGAGGCACTCATTCGATTCCTATGTATCGGCTGTCTCGGGATCTTCTTCTGTTGGCACGGGATGTGGACGCTCGGGTGTCCATTCGACACATTCCCGGGCGTCTCAACGTCCTAGCAGACTCCCTGTCCCGACGCGACAGTGTCCTTCCAACCGAATGGATGCTACATCGGTCGGTGTTTCAGGCGATTTGCGAGCAGTGGGGTCGTCCTCAGGTCGACCTTTTCGCTACTCGCTGGAATCATCAGGTAGAGACTTTTGTCTCCCCTTGTCCAGATCCTCTGGCATTTGCAGTAGACGCTCTGTCTCTGGACTGGACAGGCTGGGTCGGCTATGCCTTTCCTCCTGCACCGATTCTTCCTCAAGTTTTAGCGAAGATTCGTGCTTGCAGTTGCAGGATCATTCTGATCACACCCCTGTCTCCACAGAGGGTGTGGATCAATCTGCTGCGGCCTCTATTGGCCGATCGACCGATTCGTCTACCTCTACGTCGCGATCTTCTTTCACAGGGTCGTCCCAGGAAGTATCACAACAACCTGGCGAGCCTGTCCCTTCACGCCTGTCTTTTATCAGGTCCAGTCTCCGACGTAGAGGTTTTTCGAGACGATCAGTGGAGTGCATTTCTGCATCGCGGCGACCTTCCACTGGAATGACTTATGCCGCCAAGTGGAAGGTTTTCTGCCGCTGGTGTTCCGATCACAATGTGAATTACCGTGATCCGTCTATCGCTCAAATTGCGGATTTTCTGGTTTTTCTTTTTGACTCCAAGGGCCTCCAGCCTATTACGATTAAGGGCTATCGGTCTATGCTGTCTGATACTTTCTCTTATGTGGGAAAGCGGTGTATCGGTCGTAATCTTTTCCTCTCCAAACTTATTCGGCACTTTTCTTTGAAGAGGCCTCGAGTTTTGCGTCTTACACCCAAGTGGAACTTGGCATGGGTGTTGCACTGTTTGGAGGGGGCGCCTTTCGAGCCTTTATCTGAGACCGACATGCGTTTTCTCACCTATAAGACGGCTTTTCTTCTAGCGTTTGCTTCTGCTCGTCGAGTCAGTGAGCTTCATGCGCTATCTGTTGATTCTGCCTTCTTCCGAAATGAGGCTAACAGTGTTACATTCACTACTGATTGCTCTTTTCTGGCTAAGAATCAACTCCCCGATTCGGTACCTCCTCCCATCTGCATTCGGGCTCTCCCTGTTGTAGATGGACGGAGGCCTCTTCTTTGTCCTGTTCGTGCGGTCAAGACTTACATTACTCGCACTCAGTTCATTAGGAGGGATCGGAAGAGATTTTTTCTGTCTCTCATTCCTAAGCGGCAGTCTATCTCTTCCCATTCTATTTCCAGGTGGATCTGTCTTGCAATCAAGCTGGCTTATTCTCGCTTGTCTGCATCGGATCTTGTTTCGAACCGGCTTAATGCTCACGAGGTTCGTGCCATTTCTACATCCTGGGCGTTCTCCAATTCTGTTTCGCTCCGTGATGTTATGAATGCGGCTTACTGGAGGAATGCTTCTACCTTCTCCTCCTTTTATCTCCGCCACCTTCAGCAGCAATCTGAGGACCTTTATTCTTTAGGTCCTCTCGTTGCTGCTCAGGCTGTGGTGCACCCTCGTTAAATTGTTTTTGTCGAGGTTGCGCTTCTCTCAGCCTTGTTCTTTTCAGGTGCCTTCTCTCTTTCTTCATTACAGGTTTTAGTTTTTGTTCTCTGCCATCCTTGCTTTCGTTACTGCTACTCTTGTTGGTATTGGTTATGTGATTCACCTCCTCCTATTGTTTATTCAGCCAATTGTAAACAATTGTGAGTAGGTTGAAAAGAAATTAAAATTTTTTAGTAAATTTTGTTTCTTAACATACCTACCACAATTGTTTACCGGAGGCCCACCCTCCTTGGGGATATCTTTGATATCGATGCCTCCCCGCTAAATCACAAACTTCTCGTTGGCGGAAATACGGAATTGACGTCACGGTTTGTTGCGCATGCGCTCGGTAAACGCAAGAGGTGTGCAGAGAGAGTACCTGTAATTTCGAGCGCTGGTCTCGCTCGACCCTTTTTTCGATCTTTTTCGTGCTTTTGCACTCTAGTACTTTTCCAACTCGTTTGGAAAAGATTCTAAAAGCTTGAGTTAGTTCCGAAGTAGGGCTTGCACTTATGTTACAGCCAATTGTAAACAATTGTGGTAGGTATGTTAAGAAACAAAATTTACTAAAAAATTTTAATTTCTCCAGAACCAGTCATCAGAATCTTTTGATATTTGGTATACAGCATTCATAGGGGGGGGGGGGGGGGGGGGGTGTCAGATACAAGTTTGTTAAAATAAAGCCAATTGGTTCATATTTGGGCTCAATACAGGAGCCCAAATTTTTAACATAGGGTAATATGGGGAATATTCTTTGAAAATCTTCTTCTTCAGAACCACCAGTCAGAATCTTTTAATGTTTGGTATACATCATTGTTATGAGGGTCAGATTCAATATTGTTCAAACCAAGTCCCTAGGTTAATATTTGGGCTTCCTGCGGAAGCCCAAATTTTAACCTTGTTCAATATGGGGGATAATTTTTAAAAATCTTCTTCTTAAGATCCAACAGTCAGAATGCTTTCATATTTGGTATGCCACATCTCTAGGGGGTTCAGATACAGGTTTGTTCAAATCAGATCCCTAGGTATATATTTGGGCTCGCTATGGTAGCCCAATTTTTTACTTAGTGTGATATGAGGAAATTTCTTTAAAAATCTTCTTCTTTAAATCCACCAGTATGAATGCTTTCATATTTTGTATACAATATTTCTGGGGAGGTCAGATTCCAGTTTGTTCAATTCGAGTGCCTGGGTTAATATTTGGGCCCTAGATGGGAACCTGAAATTTAACGTAGTACAATATGAGGGAATTTCTTCCAAAATTTTCTTCTTCAGATCCACTAGTCAGAATGCTTTCATATTTGGTATACAACATCTCTATGGGGGTCAGATTCAAATTTGTTCAAATCGGATCCATAGGTTAATATTTGGGCTCGCTATGGTTGCCCAAATTTTAACTTAGTTCAATATAAAGAAATTTCTTTAAAATTTCTCTTCTTTAGATCCAACAGTCAGAATGCTTTCATCTTTGGTACACAACATCTCTAGGGAAGTCTGATTCAACTGTGTTCAAATCGAGAGCCTGGGTTAATATTTGGGCTCCCTATGGGAGCCGGAATTGGCTATTTTGCTGAAGAATTAAAAATTTTGTATTCATTACCCTCTAGAGGTGTGTAACTAAGATTAATCCACATTGGTTGTATCAAGGGGCTTCATTGGCGAGCTCTACATTTTACATTATGATCAACTGAAGAAAAGGCATGATGCCTGGATTATTTTTGTCACTCCTGAGGGACTCAAGGCTTGACAGTGTAGCCTATGGAGATGGATTGCTTAATGTAGACTCATTCTTGGACTCTGTTTATATTGTGTTCTGTTCAAGATGAGCGCTTCAGGCCCCATGGGGCCTCTTGTTTCTTATAGTGTCTGTACCCTGAAGAAGGTCTTTGTCAAACCAAAAGCCAAGTGAAAATTGTTTTTTTCCTGTGCTGTTTAGGCTCTTGCATCTCTCAGATCCAGCACACTTTTTATTAGCTCACCTGACTGAAAGTCAGGGGGGCTCAAGTGATCACTTTCTGTCCGGTGCCTGGCATCCGTCCGTCCGGTGTGAACTTTACATTATCGACTTCTCCGCCAAACCCCTGGACCAAATTTGACATGCATGGTCCTTATCACATGTCAATTCAAGTTTGTTCAAATAAAGTTGTCACGCTCCATAGGGAAGGAGTGGGGGAAAATGCTCCAAAATTCTAGAAAAATCTTCTCATGAACCAGTGGGTACTTGATATTTGGTATGAAGCTTCCTTCTGAGGTGTAGAATCAAGTTTGTTCAAACGAAGTTCATGAAGCAATATTTGCCTTTGTAATGAGAGGGGCAAGATTTTGGGCCCCACCCAAAATTTCTATTTTCTGAACCGATGTCCAATTTGAATGAAATTCGGTAATTGTCATTATTGGGTCAAAATCCCATGTTCCCTGTGGGAACCCCTGGAGCTAAAAATAGAAAATATTTTCAAACGCCCATATTTCCCAAACCACAAGGAACAGAGAACTGTTATTTGGTATGAAGCATCCTAAGGACCAGTAGAATTGAATGATAAAAAAAATTGCCATCAGTTTTGTTAGCGTTTTCTGTAAGGGGGGGCATCGAAAAATGCTGAGTCAGATACAAGTGTGTTTGTGTTCAATTTAAGCCCCTCGGTTCATATTTGGGCTCAATACAGGAGCCCAAATCTTAACTTAGGGCAATATGGTAAATAAGCTTTAAAAATCTTCTTCTACAGAACTGCTGGTCAGAATATTTTAATACTTGGTAAACATCATTGTTACGAGGGTCAGATTTAAGTTTCTTTGCATCAAGCCTCTCAGTTTATATTTGGGCTTCCTAAAATAATTTGAAGAAATTTCTTTAAAAAATCTTCTTCAGATCCACCAGTCAGAATCCTTTCATATTTGGTATACAGCATCTCTATGTGGGTGAGATTCAAGTTTGTTCAAATCAAGTTCCTGGGTTAATATTTGGGCTCTCTTTGGGGACCCTAATTTTAACTTAGTGCAATATGAGAAAATTTCTTTAAAAATCTTCTCAGAACCATAAATTAGAATCTTTTGATATTTGGTATACAACATCTCTAAGGGGGTCAGATTCAAGTTTGTTCAAAGCAAGTCCCTGGGTTAATATTTGGGCTCGCTATGGGAGCCCAAATCTTACCTTCTTGCAATATGAGGAAATTTCATGAGAAATCCTTTTTTTTTCAGCTCCATCAGTCAGAATGCTTTCATATTTGGTATGCAACATCTTTAGAGTGCTCAGATTCAAATTTGTTCAAATCGGGTCCCTGGGTTAATATTTGGTCTCTCTATTGGCACCCAAAGTTTAACTTAGTGCAATATGAGATTCAAATTGAGTGCATGGGTTAATAGTTGGGCTCCCGATGGGAGCCTGAATTTTAACTTAGTGCAATATGAGGCCCTTTCTTCAAAAATCATTTTTTCCAGAACCACCAATCAGAATCTTTTCATATTTGGTATATAACATCTCTAGGAAGATCAAATTCATTCCCTGCCTTAAAATTTGGGCTCTCTTTGGGGGGAGGGGATGGGGGGGACTGTGGGTGTCCAAGTTTGTTCAAATCCATTCCAAAGTGGGTTTTTTCCATAAAATTTGCATTTCAAAATGCAGTGACATAATAAACAACCCTTGGAAGTTTGGCAGTGCTGGTCTACAGCTGATATAATTGGAAGCATTCAGGAAGGCCTATGATAATAATCATCTGACATGGACACTAGAATTATTAATAATTTCATGACTTCATTTCTCTGTAGTGTTGATAAACCATGACTAAATGCATGTGATCTTCTTTGAACCACTTTATCAGGTGAGCGTTTAAGGCCCCTTGGGGTCTCTTGTTTTTATATATACATACATATTCTTTTATGTGTTTCCACGTGGTCTAGGCACTCGACAAAGATATGTAACTTTTGATCAAGGATCGCAGTACTAATTCTGAAAATTTCGAGCAACTGAAATCAGTGGCCTGGACACATTTTATTTTTATCCAACACTACTATTTTCATCATCTTCAATGTCTTTTTAGCCTATTTACACATTTTTCGCCATTAATCCTACCACAAAATCTGTTCACTTTTAACTTTGGTGATCATCTAATTGCTTTAGGCAGCATCGGAACCCATCAGCAATGGTCTTGAAGATGCAAGTTTTACTTAGTCACTTCCCTGCACCAGTAACAGTGAATAACAAGCCTTTAGTGGCACTATCCCATAGTAGGAACAGTCCCAGCACATCCCCACATCATTTTGCACCAGCTAGAAAAGCACCAAACTCTAAAATTTACTACTAGCAGGCTACATTGGGCATTTTAAGGTGATGGACTGCAAATTTAAAAAAAAAAATCATCCAGTTATCACACTTTTATGTAATACATTGGATGGATTGCTTAATGTAGATTCATTCTTGGACTCTGTTTATATCGTGTTCTGTTCAAGGTGAGTGCTTCAGGCCCTGTTGGCCCCTCGTGTTAAATTTTAGTTCGACATTTTACCAAAGACTCTCCAAGAGAGAATATGGCATCTTGATTCAGGTTTCTCTGCAATAGTTAACATCAAGTGTGAAAAAAGGCATTCATAAAGTAATTAGTAATTTGAAACAGGCTCTTCACAGACTACAGAATATTCATGCCGTGTACACTTCCTATATTATCTGTAAAATCGACACCTCACTAAATCTGCTGTGAGGTGGGGTGTCTGACCCAACCACGTGACCTCATAATATAACACTCTTTTGCCATATTTAGCAGCAAGTATTTTCCCACAAAAATACGTCTGCGGAAAATAGGGCCAAATATTTTATTAAGTCCGTATTTTGTCCGTAAAAATCAAAAATGTCTCACCCACATATACCTAAAAATGATTTAATGATACAATTGGACATATTTCTCTCATAAAACGTGAAAAAAGACTTGATTTATTGCATTTTAGGATTGTGCATGGATATTTTTAGGAGATTCTCTGTCTGTTATTAATCTTCGGCATCAGTCTTTGATCTTGTTTGGGATGATCGGCGATTAACACCTTTTTGACATGAGCAATCGAAATTGAAATTAAAAAAATAATAAAATTTCACTAAAACCTTTTGCAGAATCATGTTTTTCAGAAAACGCTTTTGCAATTGCGTGTGTCTTTTTCAAAATTCCGATCAGTAATCATGAAATTTTAAATATGTAGTTGTCAATAACAAAATTGAAAGCATATCGCTCAAACTTGCATGATGTCAGAACTCGGCTCAAGTGAAATACTATAATAATAATAATAATAATAATTTATTTATATAGTGCTTTTCCCAGCGAAACACTGCTCAAAAGCACTGAATACATAGGTGACGTTAACAATGGTATAATCAGCGGCCAGAGGCTGCTTGAAAGAGATGGGTTTTCAGAGCTTTCTTGAAGTTATCTGTATTTAGAGTTTTTCTAAGGTTCTGAGGGAGAGCGTTCCAGAGTGAGGGAGCTGCGAAATTGAACGATCTCTTCCCTGCTGTTGATCAAATTTACGGTACAACAAGGAGATTCTCAGAAGCTGATCTGAGATTCCTCGACAGTGTGTGTACTTTGATGACCGGCTTAAGGTAGATCGGTGCTTGTCGCTATGTAAGATGTTGTGCGTAACCACCAGTACCTTATACTTAACGCGAGACTCAACTGGCAGCCATTGCTGGGATTTCAGGATTGGTGTAATGTGTAGTGCTGCCGCGGTTAAGACTTTTTTCTGACTGGTTAACCAGCGTGTTTGACCGTGGTTAACCGTGGTTAACCGCATTTAAGGTACCTATATTTGTAGTGTGTTCTTTCTTCAACTGTAACTATTATATCGGGCCGGCCAATGTTATTTACATTGACCATAAATAATAATAAAGAAGTATTCTATTTAATCGTTGTTGTTCAATCGCCCATGTGTTTACATCAGTGCGTGTACCGGAAATCAACAGGTTTGTGGGGCCAATATGGATGAAACCATAAAAAATACAAAATCATCAAAATAACAACGAAAAAATAAATAATGACACATTAAATGTTTGCCAGCAATACCTGGAGAGACATATTTATTTATTCCATGAACTCCAATTCACTGATGTGTAATGTCCGGTTATAAATTACGCACACGTGCACCAGGTAAAGTTAGTTTCAGTAGCACCAACAATGCTTAAGTGGGACATCAATTTGAAAACAATTTGCGCTGTAACCTGCACATTTGTTGTATTTTTATTGTTTTTTCCGGAACATTCTCGCATTCCGGAAAAAACAACTTAATCACAACAACTGCACAGGTTACAGCGCAAATGGTGCTCTGATTCTGAAACTATGAACTTTCAGTCACAAACGAGCGTTGGATTTTCTTGACAGGGATGAAGAAAGACATTGGGGTGATAAACAAACAACGAAAAACAAATAAATGCGAGTATTTTTTAAATCTTTAGTAATAATTTTCCTTTATTCTTTTATCTTATTCACCACGTGGTAACTCGTCATAACTTACCTATTTCCGTTGCATCCCAAACTGCCCCAAATTGGCAAAACGTAACTTGCAACTAATTCTTTTTGACTGCATATATTTAAAAATGGGGGGTGCGACTTATACATGGGCTTTAGGCAAAAGGGAGGAATTCCAGGTGTGAGTTTGGGGTGCAACTTATACACGGGGGTGACTTATACACTGACATATACGGTGAGTATAGTGAATGTAGGGTTAACCGGTTAAAACATTTTCTTGACCGGTCAAAGTTTTAACCACAGGTTAACCAGTTATCCGGATAACCGCAGCAGCACTAGTAATGTGGTCATATTTTTTCGCACCAGTAATGATCTTAGCTTCTGTGTTTTGAATACGTTGAAGCAGGTACATGGATTTCAGAGGAAGACCGAAATTGAGAGAGTTGCAATTGTCCAAGCGGGACAGGACCAAAGACTGTATAACAGTTTTCAGAATGTTTTGGTCAAGTAGCTTTCTGATTTTGTTGATGTTTCTTATTTGGAGGAAGCAGCTTTTGCTCACTTTTGTGATTTGGTTATGCAGATCAAAGCAATCATTAAAAGTAAAACCGAGGTTTTGGGCAGTTTTACTTGAGCTAACTGTGCTATCGCCTATTTTCAAGCAGTTAATACTATGACAGTGCAGTGAAAGGATGAGAGTAAGGAACACTGATATTGAAGTAGGCTTTAAACTGTCCATGAATGTAGGCTCCTGCGAAAATTTGAAATTAGATTCTAAATTTGATTTGAAATTCTTTTCAATTCGATTTGAAATTGGAAATTCAAATATTTTCGAATATTCTTCGGCCATAACTGTGAATGTTCACAGATTGTAATTGATCACATTATTTTATATTGAGTAGTGTTCTGAGTAGAAACATAACTGACTCGTAGCAGTAACAGGGTTTGTAGTGATGTACAACAGTTGTAGCTACATTGCTACAAACACTATTAATGCTACAACTGTTCATTTCAACTTATTTTGTATTATGACCCATGACCATTTATAAAAAGTTTTGAACTTTGAAAAGTTATTCAGCTTTTCAACTGCAATAAATGATTTGTTCCACAACATGATCACATTATTTTATATTGAGTATTGTTCTGTTTGAACACAGTTACTGGATACAACATCATCATCAGAAGCAATGGTTTTCTAAAAGAATACCCCTGATTATTTTATAAACAGAAGTAGACCAGGCTTTAATTTATAAGCGGATCGACTTCGGTCGGCGTTGAATTATTGTTTCATTTAAGTCATTCCGCATTTTTATTTAAAACATATGGCTTCACGACGGAATGGAGTCAATCTGATTTGAAACAAGTTTTGTACAAAAATAGATTTGTTTTGAAAATGTTTATTGCTGCAGTTTTGAAGCTACAAAGTCAACAATTCAAATAGTTTCAATCAATAGCTAGTATATTGGTTTATATCTCTATTTATTGTGTGGGAAGTGGTGAGGCGAAAAATGCCTTTTACAGAACTGTTGTCTTTTAATAATCGAGATTATTATTTTAGAAAAATGCTTTTCTTTTGATGACGTATCCATTAACTGTGATTCGATTTGGCATTTGATTCAAAATTCAATTCAAAATTTGATTCATTTTCATCAATTTGATTTGATATTCGATTCGATTAAAATCAGCAATTCGCAGGTCCCTAATGGGATGGTCCTAAAATCAAGCTTATATTTGTAGCTTTACTTCAAATAGGTTTCCTGCTGTTCCTTGTCGAAATGTTGTTCCCGTGAAGATCAAGTACCATAGAAAATTTGGAATACTGGGCAATATGTGTAGCACTACCCTCTGGTGCTTCCAACAGCCTGCAAAACGCCTCTAGTTGTTATGTTAGATGTTGGGAAAATAATGAAAAAATAAGTTTTTAGCGAGGTATGATGTGGGAGGGGGGGGCTAGACCCTTTGCAACCCTGGTTATGGTATTGTGACAGAATATTGAAAAAGGTTTTATTATTAGTACAAAGCATTCCTTTATGTGTCAATTATTGAACATAAAAGTCACCTCCTCCTTTCTTTTCGTGTAAATGACCTTCCAACTTCAATCCCAACAGAATAAAGTCATAAATGATGACACCTTTCATTAACCTGTTTCAAAACATGGCTGGTCTTGTGAATTATAACTTCTTCGGTTGCTTTGTGTTATCTTTTTACAGCTTCTAATCATACCCTCACTTTCGAAGAAAAGGGGGTATACCGGATTACATGGATCCGTCCATCTGTGCATCCGTGTGTGAGTCCGTCCGAGAATATTCATAACTTTTATAACTTAAGTAAATTATAATTTTCTATAATATTTGTTGGTCATAGGTATGCCCACACTAGTTTTTTTTTTTTTTTTTATTACTTGTTCACTTAGAAATTGTGTCCGTCCGAGCCAAATTGTATCTGTTCAGCCTGTATTTCGGGTATCAAATGTTCTGTTCCAATGAAATTTGCCGTGAACACTACTTATGGTATAGGCTTTAAAAAAGGATTCTATATTTCTCACATTCTCCTTTTTAGAGTTATCCCCCTTTTTTGACTTAGAAATTGTAGGAAATAGACATTATTTGTCTGTTCAGCCTGTATCTCAGGTATGGGTTATCGGATTTCAGTGAAATATAACATGCTGCTTGCCTATGACAAAGGCTTCTGCCTCATTGCATAAAACTTCCAAGCACCAAACAATTCACCATACCTTTTGACTTAGAAATTGTTAAAAATTGTTGAAAACTTTCGAAGAAAATGGGGAGGGGGGGGGGGGGGGTATACTGGATTGCATCCGTCCGTCAGTCCATACAAGAATATTCATAACTTAAGTAAATCATTATGAAATTAAATGAAACTTAGTATGCAATTAAATTGTAACATTGCCCAAGACTAGAATGAATTTCAGTGTTGTCAGATAATTTTTTTTATTATATTAGATAATTATACCCCCACTTTCGAAGAAAGTTACTGGATTACATGCGTGCATCCATCTGTGTGTCCATGTGTGAGTCCGTCAAAGAATATTCATAACTTTCATAACTTTAGTAAATTATTATTTTCTATAATATTTGTTGGTCATAGGTATGCCCACACTAGGCGGTAGACCATGTGGGGGTATGCACCAGGCGACAGTCCAGCTGTTGTTGTTTTTATAACAATCACAGATTACAATTGTGTTCATCTAATTCACCTCTTATGTCACCTCATCATGAGCTTATATTGTTGTAGGCTTGTGATGACTTGTGGGTGTGGATGTTTTTCTTAGAAAAACATCACATTGACCTATCAAAATGACTCTTGAAATTGTAGCCTGACTTGAAACATCAGCTAATTGTCATTGAAGCTTTTTATTATAAAATCTGGATCTGATGAGTGCAGGTCATTTCTAAAATCATTTTGCATTGTATCTTGTGTGTTATGCGCAGCTAAATTTGTATTCTTGGGAAATTGGAATCATCCAATGCAGGTGCTGAATCGTCCAAAACTCTGGTGCCGTATCATCTCGATGCCGAGTCGTCCAGATACTGGACTAGGCCTTGCCGACGAGGGGACTGTAGCTCCTGCTAACCCTCTCTTGAAGCCACCCCTGCTAAAAGATGAGTTTGGATTTTTTTTTATTCCGTCCCTTTCTCTCTTGGCTTTCATGCTCGCTGTCATGACCTACTAGTACAGTTCCAGCATTTATTGAATCCACCATATTGTGATCTTTGTTCCGCTACATGTATGTCCGCGGATATTTTTGGAATCTGTATCATTTCACCAACTTAGTTGAATGACAATGAGTACAGGAGTAATAACGCCAATGTGTTTTGAACCAAGTTTTAGTCTAAACTATTTTCCTCTCTTTTGGTTGATTTGTGCAGGGATATTTGTTGCGTATCAATGCATGTTCATGTTTGCAGCAGTGATTGCTAACTTGGAATATTGCTATCCAAACAGCCTGCTTTTATATGTCCGCTCATAAATAAATAGTTATTCATTATGTTTCTTTGTTCGTGTCATATTAATTTGCTTTATTGAGATCAAATCCTGTTAATTTCATATGAACTAAAGTTTGTCAAATTACCTAGATATCCTGCCATCATCTGGCAATCATTCTTTAGGCCTACTTGCAGTTTCGATAATAATTATGTACCTCTCTGCTTCGTCACACCACCCATTTCCCACCTTTGGAATCTTTTAGGACCATAGCATGCAGATAATGGAGGCACTCACGGCAAATGTCTAATGTATTTTGAGTGCTACGATCCTAAACTAACATTGGGGCCAGCGCCTTCGGAATTGGAAATATTGTCACTTGTGTGGGTTGAAGATCACTGCACACGACACGAGCATTACAAGTGATACCATAATTAAAAATCACTAATTTTCATCATTCTATTTGTCATTTGGACAGTGTTATGTCTGCAAATCAGTCCAGCTGTTGAACAATGTGTACGATTGTTATCCCTGTTCTTAAGCTTGGCAGAATGAATAACATCACACTGCCCAAATTTCAAACACTTGAAAATCAGTGTATTTTCAATTATTGTATCACTATGAATGCTCAAGTCATTTTCATTATACAGTGGCCATAACTCACCAACTGTACCAGATGCATCCCCTTTCCCTTTGAGCACAATGTACATATGTTAACATAGGTTAAATTCACAATGGCGAAGGTAAGATTTTGCACACACCGGTATCTTTTATTACTTTTTTATTGTTTTGAAAAACAACAGGATTACCATCCCCATGGCCAATATTAGATTTTCTACAGCCAGGACGAGGTAGGGACGATAGGCCTGCTGTTATCCATCTGCATTTTGTTCTACCAGGACACGCACACAAAGTAAACTACTAAGGGGGAAAGGGAGGGGTAGGGGAGAACCACAAAGTGCATAACTACGATACAATGTAGAGTGTAACTAACATGTAGTGTCTTAATTATTAATTAAATAAATGAGTAATTAGATGGGACCACCCACAAGTCTGGCTCTCGATACTTAACTAAAATAACTTTAAACAAATGAAATATTAAATATTTGTAGAGTGTAACTAACATGTAGCGTCATAATTAATAATTAAATAAATGGGTAATTAGATGGGACCACCCAGAAGATGGGGCCCTCAGCTTGAAATATGTTCTCAGGTTCGCCATGTAAATATAGATGTCACTGGAGTCAATCTGTATATAATCCCAGCTGCAAAAAGCACTGAAAATATACAACACTTGATCCTGCAGGAGGGGGGGGGGGGGGGGGGGTATTTTTTTTACAGCAGACTGTGTGTGGTCTGAAAATTACGATAACATAAATGTATGCTCTGCTCATTGGGAAATGTTCCTTTATGTTCCCAAGCTGTTTATGATACAATGTCAGTAAGTCACTTTTCATGTTTCTCTTTGTATGTATCTTCAGTGTAATAAATAAAACTAATCCATTCAAATACATTATTGTTTTGTTTACTCCCAAACTTGGAAAAACCCATTTGTTAAAAAAGTAGTTCTACTATTAATAGACACAGTAAACTGTAGAAGATGTGAAAAGATGACATAATCATGCATAACAACTGGGGTCCAATAGGAGATAATTAATATAGGGACTGTACATGACATGTGTGTTCTTTCACAAAACCTTAATGTAATTCTCCCAACATTGACCTCTAATTATGTTCTGTTTCATGAAAACAGACCAATCAGATATGAGGTTTTAAAAAGCCCATAAATTATTCTTTTGTATTGGGTAAAAGATCTATTTATTGGTTTAGTTGAAAGAATTAGAAAAAAGGTATTTTAAAAATAATTCTCAGTTTTCTTTTGCAGGTGATTAAAAAACAATCAGGTATCGGTTTATAGTTCTGCAAATTTTTTCTCAACTAATTAGAACTAATTATATTTTTCTACATTTATGGGTACTAACTTATTTTTAACCAACACAATTCTGTGGTAGACCAGGTTTGAGAGGATTCTCATTCCAAATAATTTTGGTGTACTGAAAAATGTTTATACTTGATAAGTTTATTTGAAAATGCTCTCAAAAAGGAATGAAAAACATTTGCAAAAGGAATCTTTCTAAAGTTAACATATTTGTCTTGATCCTTATTTATGTCAAGAGAATTACAGCAGAAAAATTGTTGGATAACATCAGGAAAGTTCCTCTCATCTTTACTGATACTGCCAGCCTCTGACATTGTTTCTTAGAAACAAGTCTGTTGTTTTAGGGTTAGCAATTACACCCGCCTCTATAGTTCACCTGAAAATGAGAGTGGAAAATGCCCAACCAGAATATCTTGATAAACTATGGCATTCTAAAAAACATGTTCACACAATCTGTAGATAATGTGGTGTGCATTGTATGTATGTAGGTGGGGTATGTAATCACAACTCCTCTAAGACGGTTTGCCCTGCGAGGCTGAAATGGTCAGGAGTTGCCCAGGATATCTTGTAGAAGTACATGCACAATTTAGTTTTTCATTGAAAGAAAAAATGCTGGTATGCTAATGTGTCTAATTTTCAGGTGGTCAGGAAGAGAAGATTTGCAATGATGAAGGTACACTCGACCTGCCAAACTCAAATCTTGGGGCAAAATTAGGAATGCACCCGTCCCTAAATGAAAAATAGTCACCTATCTCTCTAAATTTGCAGAGTGGACAACTCAGCGAGTAAATCTAATGGAAACATACCAAAACTCTTTTTAAATCTTACATGAACCTGGTATCTTTCATGCCTGTTCAGTGTCATCAATTAGAAGAGTCTGTGACCAATAAATATTTTCAATGTGCAGCTTTGGGGCTGCACGTTGAAAATCTTTATTGGTCTACCACACAAATTCACTGAGCAACTATCTACTTTATGAATTCAGATTGTATCACGATCCTGGGTAAGAAAACGGCCTTTTGGCTTCAAAGTTTTAAGGGTCTGGGAGATTTTCCAGACTTTCTATTATACCACACCTATTGAGCCAAGAGGCTTGGCATGGATTTGAGTCAATTTTTGGCTTCCACAAGAGAAAACCACCGCCAAGGTAATTTTGAGTGTTCTTGGATTGTTAGTTCCTGTTATCAGATATTAAGTTGGTTAAATTCAGATAACAAATTACCTTTGATAATTAAAAGCCTGTGGTACAAGGTTGCCCATCATAGAGAAGTGACTTAAAATGACAGGCTTGTACAAACCTTGGTCCAAAGACCTGCATAAATTCTGTCAGGGGCTATTATCAGTAAAGTATATATCACAAGAGATTTTTGTTGTTGTTGTTATTATGCAACTCATTTCCACTTGAAGTGCATATTCAGATAAATTTATAAGATTTTTATGTTGTTTTCAGACAACATTCTTGCATTACACTCTCATCCCTGGTAATTAGTGATGGGTCCTTTCATTTCTTTTAACCCTGAGGAACCAGGATGTTTTTTTTTTCTTCATCATTTTCTCTTTATCTTAACCTACGAGACCTGAGGCTGATGAGGGCCTTCCAGTCTAGTCTTGGGAGCAAGCAACCAAGTCTTGACGACTAGAAATCTCTGCAAATGTAATTTGACATGTATTTGTAAGACAGACTTTGAACTGCATGTTGGGGTACCTGTCCTAATGTCATAGATATTTCTAAGTATCAGAGTTGGGCCTATAATGGTTAATCTACTTTGATATATGTTTAACTGGTAGTGTGCTGAATTAATTTTGGTCATCCAAATTTGTCCACGTCTCTTTGCCTTGTTACAATTTATGGGAGAGTGCCTACTTTCACTCTCCCATAAATTGTAACAAGGCAAATCCTCACAGACTAAATAGTTTCATTTCAAAAATAATGATGCACATCCACAGAATATGAAGCCTTTAAGTTATAGCACATGCACTACAGAATAAAGCCCAAATATGGGTTTCCAGCTCTCTACCAGTTAACTGGTAGAATGCTTGATTACCCTTTGTAGACAGAATTTGTTCATATGGAATTGTTTTGTTACTGTTTATTGGAGAGTGCATATAAATACTCTCCAATAAAATGTAACTGGACAAATTCTCACAGACCACAGAATATTTTTGCTTCCCACCAGGCCTGAAAATAAGCAGTCTGATATTTGCAGAATGAGGTCCCCAGAGGGTGGATTTGAAAATACTATCCCATACTGTGGGACAATTTATCCTCTGGGTACCTCTTTCCGTTTAGTTTTGAGACCCTGATTCAGAATATGAAACACATCCACAGAATATGAAGCCTTTTAACCCACTGCACACTGATGTCAAAATCTTAGCTTTTCAGGCCTGCGTTTTTTCCCCATGATACAATATGGAATTTAACTAATTCAATCTTGATAGAGCTGTCAAACAAGATTGAATTGGTTAAATTTCTAGTAGTATTATGGGATAAACTGCTACTTGGATTTATTCCCATATTTTGACATCAGTATGGAGAGGGTAAACATGGTACCTGCAATTTCCATTGAGGTCAAATATTGTCTTGTTGCATTCAGCAAAATAACCTTTTACCCAGCGTAAGGGCCAAAACCTGCAGGCACTGTTCACAAAAATCACCATCCAATTTTCATTATTTTTTTCATTTTTTGTCTGAAAAACATAGCTTATGACCCCTCGTTGGAATGAGCTATGTTTTTGACATAAAAAATGAAAAAAAATTAGTTATTCAAGAATTTTGTTTGCAAGTGTCGTCTATCTTTTGTGTTAAGTAAAGGGTTAATAGCAATAATGGACAAGCTGTCCCATCTAGTCCAGCATGAGGTGGTTTGGTGACTGGAATGTTAGGGGTTTTCCATATACAAATGTGAAAAGCCATTCCTGACGGTGATCATTAGAAAAAATATGCTTCATTAACCCTTTGGACTCTAGTGGTATCTTCCATGCCAGTTCAATAGCAGCACATAGAAGAGTCCATATTCATTATTTGGGGTAGACCAATCAATATTTTCAACGTGCTGCCTCAGGGCTGCATGTTGAAAATATTGATTGGTCTACCCCACACATTTACTGAACAGCCATCCTATTCAATGACGTTATGATGCATCATGTTCCTGGCCGGAAAAGTGGCCACTAGGGTTCAAAGGGTTAATAAATTTTTAGGCTGAAATATATTCAAACTTGTGAGGTGCTTTTTGTTGATTGAACTTCGCTCGAGCATCGTGAATATCTTTTTGTTACCCACAAACTCAGTGAAATAATGAATTAAGAATAGTCTTTGTCTATTGATACAGTTGTAAACCTGTTTTTGAATTCGGCATTGTAGTGGTTGGTGTTTTGTCATTCTATAATCATTGATTATCAATCCATTTAGTTACCTTAAACTTTTAGTCTGCTGTTAGTGCATTCAAAAGTCATATTTTTTCGCAATTTTTGTCAAATTATATGGGGTTTCTGTCCGGATGTTTTTAAGTCAGTGGTATTGACACCAGAAGTGGGAGCGCGGTGGCTCAGTGGTAGACTGTTGGACTTCCATGCTAGAGGTCTTGAGTTTGATCCTTGTCCGGGACGAGCGACATTGTGTCCTTGGGCAAGGCACTTTATCCCGGTTGCATACATGGGGGCACGATGACGCCGTGAACTAAGGCATACTGCAAGTTGATGGTGCACATGTCTTCAACCGCTGTAACCCTGCTTGAGCAGAGCTTGAATAGAGTTAGAATGTTGAGGAGCTGACAGTTGCTTGTCAATGCTCGGTGGTTCTCTCCAGGTACTCCGGCTTCCTCCACCCATTAAACTGTCACAGTCACGATTAGCCATTGTGCATAAGTATGTGTCCTTAAACACCAATACATGAACCGATAAATTGACATCAGAAGTACATTATCTTGAAACAATGTTTCAAGCCTTAGGACCTAATAATAAAAATAATGATAATAATAATAATAATACAGTTTAAAGCCTTGGATTCACATGATGCTATCAGGCTTTACAGTAAAATATCTACTTTGTGTAGTTTTTCAGCACTGCATGTGTATATGTTCGTAAACAAAGCAGGACATAGATGCAAAATAGTGAAAAATTACCAAGCTGTGAAATTACCAATAAGAAAAACTCTCCTAAAAAGATGGGGTTTACATAAAGTCTCAAAAGATGTTAAGGGCCAAATTCATCTTCCTTCTGTTTTTCTATTTTTGGAACATGTATCCCAACTGGGGGCGCGGTGGCATTGTGATAACCGGTTCTCGTCAGATCACCGAAGTTAAGCAATGTCAAGCCCAAATAGTCCTCGGATGGGTGACCGTCTGAGCAATCGATTCGGACTCCTGCGTTGTTTCCTTGGGCAAGGCACTTAACCCTGATTGTCCACATGGTGGCACGATGACGCCATGTACTTAGGCGTATTGCATGTCGATGGTGCACGTCTTCAACCAATCTAACTCTGCCTGTGCTGCAGTGTAGAGTTATGATGTTGGAGAGCTGGCAGATGCTCATCGTTGCTCGGTGGTTCTCTCTGGGTACTCCGGCTTCCTCCACCCATAAAACTGCCACGGTCATGATTACCCATTGTGCATAAGTATGTGACCTTAAACACCAATAAATAAATAAATAAATAAATAAATAAATAAATAAATAAATAAATAAATAAATAAATAAATAAGTATGTATCCCAACTGCTGACAGCATTTATTTTAACTGAAGCCAGAATAATTTTCTTCCAGTGGATAGTGTAAAAACAAATCTCCAAGCCACAGCAGAAAATGTAATTTTAGATGTGTGGTAATTGGATTTCTGGTGAATTCAGCCACTTGTAACTGACTGGCAACCTGCTCCAAAGAGTGCTATTTTGAAGTACATTTATTAATATCTTGAAGGATGAGATGCCACTAGGCCAGAGGAGAAAGTTTTTGATGAAATGGTTATGAAATAATGCACAATTTCCCCCAAATAAAGGAATGGAACTGTTTGTATTTTTCAAACAAGAACCCTGTAATGGGATATAGGTCCCAAATTTGTTAATCTGCATTATATAATGTTTGGTTATATGACCGATTGTTTTCATATACAGACTGTACATGATTGTTTTGTTATTCCAATTTGCATTTTGTTGCAAAACCTTTTGTTGAAGATGTCCTATACACAGGATTGTTGTAAAACCTCGGGAAAGGAAAATGAAAAAAGATCTTTTTTTATTCTATTGATAGATTCTGCACTTGTTTTAATGATTTTAAGCTGAAAAAAGATTTTAGGCCTAAATAAAACAAAAAATCTGTTTCTCAGGCCCTCCCGCATGGTCCTTTTGGCTGCCACATGCTCTCTTTTTGTAACCAAAGCAAACTTAAAAAATAAAAATTAAATGGTTTATGTCGGATATTTTACCCAAGTTAATAAAAGTGGTAAATTTGTCCATTGAGTGCAATAAGGCTTTGCAATGCTTTAGCATTGCAAAGCCTTCTTGCACTCAAGGGATGAAATACACCACCACAACCCATGCTATTCTGTAGATTATGAGGCCTAACACATAAAACAAACCAAGAACATGAACTTTTTTGATGGCAAAGAAATAATTACAAAAATAAAATAGAAAAATGCCCGCCTGCATGCAATTTTACAAACAAATGGCCTGAGAAACAGAAGATCTACTTTGTGAAGCCTAATTGAAAAACATGGTCCTTGATAATAATTATACAAGTGCATTGATTTGTTTTCATTGAGCTGGAAACATATTAAAAATGGCTGAATTTCTATTACATGTTTCTTCCAGTGTTGTTGTCATTTGCAAACAATTTATTACCAGTCATTCACTGCAGGTAGAAACTGCCCTTTTGGTCAGAAAACTGCATTTGCTGGTTGCATTTGGCAGGTAGTTGCTCTTTGCAGTATCATTTCAGTGTAAAACTGATTGATGCATTGAAAAAATGGTTGTTCAAAACAGGTGGTCATTTAATAGTGAATATGCTCAAGACAGGTTCAGGGGCGCGGTGGCTCAGTTGGTAGAGGTGTAGGCTGTAAGACGAGAGGTCCTCGGTTCGAATCCCACCTGCGGCAACCGCGTTGTGTCCTCCAGCAAGACACTTCACCCCGATTGCCTACATGGGGGCACGATGACGCCGTGTACTGAGGCGTACTGCACGTCGATGGTGCGCATGTCTTCAACCACTCTAACCCTGCCTGTGCTGCAGTGCAGAGTTCAGAGTTACGATGTTGGAGAGCTGACAGCTGCTCGTCGTTGCTCGGTGGTTCTCTTCGGGTACTCTGGCTTCCTCCACCCGTAAAACTGTCACGGTCACGATTAGCCATTGTGCATAAGTATGTGACCTTAAACACCAATAAATAAATAAATAACAAGACAGGTTCAACTGTATCATGATATTTTTCTGTCCTTTGACTTCAAATCAACTTGCTGATATAAAATAACAGTGACTATTTGATGAATTTAACCCTTTACCCAAACGCAGACGATATCCAAATTTAATATTTTAAATATCATTTTTTCAAAAAGTTTCAACAAAACCATATCATGTGACCCCTCATTGGAACGGGCTCGATGAGCTCGTTCCAATGAGGGGTCACATGATATGGTTTTGTTGAAACTTTTTGGAAAATAGTATTTTTTCTGCTGCTGAATTTGCATATTACACGGGTGGATGTGGCCATTTCGTTGGGTAAAGGGTTAAACAAATTTGACTTTTTTGCAAACATTTGTTGAAATAAAATTTTTGTATGCAAATTATTTATAATAAAATCATTTTGCTGGTAAAAAAAGCCTTATTTGCATGCTATGTATTCTTAACTGCTGTTAGTAAATTTACTCTTCTTTGATTGTATGCATGCAAGATAAAGGGTTTAAATTTAGTGTCTGTCTTTATCATGATATATTGATTTTGGAGTTATTGCCCTTTATGATCTTAGAAGTTTCAAAGTTCTTTGTTTTGGAATGATAACCGAGTAATACTCAATATGCAACGGGTCAATATATGGTATATTGCCGTATTCTTTTAGCTCCTGTTGGAACCCCAGAAAGTGGATCAGTGCTTATATCTGAAAGTTGGGCACATATAATTTGACCCTTCATCTATTATAAATCATTCAAAACAGATGGACATCTGGTTCCTGTCATCCTTAAATTTGACCACAAAATTGTTTTCTTCATTTAACAATTGAAAGTCACAGCCAAATAAATTATCTCTGTTGGTTTTTTCATGAGCTATAGACTGATGCGCCAAATATACAAGCTACATATGTCAGATATTTCAGAAATTTTAAAAGCAGGTGTCGATTGTGATACATGTACAAGGAACAGAGGATTCTCCACACTTTTCTCTGAAAGATTCTTCACTTGGGGATGCGACATGCATCCCATAAGTGTATCAGGTTTGGTGGTGTTTTATTGCTCGTACGTGTACTGCCCATACTGGACTGGTGGCTACTCGGCTGGTCTTGCTTCCTATTTCTTTTGTTTCTTCTGTTTTTTCTTTGGCGGCGGAGGTAGAGATTCCTTGACTTTTGGCAGTGGAGGCTGTGGTTCCTTCGTGTTTTGAGCTAGTGTTGTTGCCAGAACGATGTTGGATTGTAGTGCGGCCGTTGCCTTTCTGAGTTCTGCCAGCTGGTTTTTCATGTCATTCATGTACTCATTTTGGAGAGTGGCATCTCTCTTGGCTTCTTCCACGAGCTCTATTATTTGTTTTAGCTCTTCAGTAGGAGAGCTGTGTGTTGACTCTTCAGTTCCCACGATCTGTTCCAGTTCGTGGGTGAGCTTGCTTATTTCTTCATCATCTTCCTCTTTAGCGTGGGAGTCTAGGCTGGAGATGGACTGGAGAGAGAGACATTTGATGTATGGGTGGTGTCTGTTGGTGGTTTTTACGCCGGGCTAGAGGCGTGGATTTCCATATCCTCTTCCTTCTCTTTGCAGGATTCTTCAGTCTTCTTTTTCTTCCAGGCCTCTGAGTGCTTGGCATCCCGGCACATTGAGGACAGGCGTTTCTTCTTCTTGCACTTGGTCCTCTTGGCATTCTCCGGGTGTGGACCGGAGCCCGACTTGGCAAAGGTACTACCACTCTGCAGAGAGGCCGATGGTCTGGCTGCTGACTTCTTTGGTCTCTTTGTTGGAGCCATTCCAGGTGGTATTGGAAAGTCCAAGATCACCTAGCAGGTGTCACCAGAAACATGGATGGTCCAGTTTCTGGTGTTATCCACATTCAGACATTTTAGCATGCTCAATAGCTTCTGTGGAAAGGTCATTGTTGCTGTGGTTAGTGGTGCTCCCTGAGAATCCAGTGGAGCATCCGAACTGATCGACAGTCGATGATGGAATGTCTCTTCACACTTTTGAAAAACACACGTTTTATAAACCTTTCCTTGCTTGCATCTGGGTTGTAATTGGTTGCTTCTATGGTCAATCCTTTCATTTGCAAAGATGATATTGGTAAATGATATGTGTAAATATATTCTTAAAATTGAATAGGTGGTAATGAAAACCTGTGAATACCCAATTCTTCAAACCCATATTGGTAATACTATGACAGCGCAAGTGAAATGGTAGAAAAGCTGTTAATTAAAATAAAAGCAAATTGATGCAGAATTTGTATGTTTAGTTTAGTTCAGAAATAGAAGCCAGTGAAAATAATATAACCCTCCCACATCTGTTTTCAGGCAGTCATTGTCAGAGAAATGAATGTATTTTTCTTCTGTGGCATAAAGCCTCCTCCTGACCCCCACCCTCCCACCTTGGTGATTGAGATGCATTGTAGCATGGAACAATTTGAACAGGTTCCCGACTCCTTTGCCCATTGATGCTCTTATTGGATTTCTATAAACATTTCCTTTGTGGAAATCATTTGACTGCTTATCTTTTGTGAAAATAACTGAGGCTTACAAATAAAAATCAAGACTTTTGTAGCCTTACTTATTGCAATCAAGCAAAACAGACCCATCCATAATCTATGCCCATGGATGTAGGAAGCATTTCCACAATACACAAAGCAACACTTGGAACTAATGCAGCTTTGAGGCTGAGAAAATTGCAAATTTTTGGTGCCGTGTTCAAAAACATGTTTCATCTCGGTGAGGAAATTTGTTAAATATAAATCCAAAAATGTGCAATTTCCTTGGCTTTAGAGGCATCAGAAGAGACAAATTCAAGGGAATCCTCAGTAGCATTTTTATCCCTGAGAATATTTTTTTTTTGGAGGGGGTGGGAGGGGAGATGGGTGGGATGAGGTGATAGAGCCATTGTGCCATACATCAATCTGTCTGCAGACAGAGGTGATTTCTGCTCTCTGAATAAAATTCTGTTTGGTTGATCGAAACCAACTTGACATGGGGTATGTTGAGAAGAAAAACACTATTTTTTTGGATGTTTTTTGTCATACTAATATAATATTGTTTTTGCTGGTTATTATTTACCTTAATTGGTATGCCATCGACTTCAAAAGTCAAAGGGGTTCTAGTGGAGAGATCCATCCATTTGTCTGTTCACCCGTCCATCCATACCAACATATTCCCTTGTATCTCAACCCCTGCTACTCCAATTTGAATGATATTCGGTGTTGTGATAGAGCATCATGGGGGAACGATACCTGTGCTGTGTGAGTTTCTTCCACACATTTTTCCAGAGTTATGGCCCTTTTTCACTCTTTCGCCATCCGTCTGTCTTTACCAACATTTTCCCTTGTATCTCAACCACTGCTACTCCGATTTGAATAAAATTTGGTGTTGTGATAGAGCATCATGCAGGAACAATACCTGTGTAGCATGAGTTTCTTCCACACATTTTTGCCAGAGTTATGACAATTTTTCACTCTTTCTACTTTTTGCGGGTCGGGGCATTGGCCCATGCTTTGCGTTGCCCCTCTTGCTTACTTAATTTACAGTTATTAACAACCTTTACACTTGGTGACTTTTGGAAAATGTTTGCATAATAAGTTATAACAGAAATAAATGAATGTCAGGGATATTTCAATTCATTGACAGGGTACAGTGGAGCCCATTTAATTGGATAGATCTTATTTGAATAATCTTGTTAATATTATCAAACCATTTACCGTTCTTTCAGTACAATTTGACCTGTTAACTCACTTGCTGTGTAATTTTAAAATATGTTTCATCAGATCTAATCATGTCTGCTTCACAGCAGCCATGATAAGATCTGACGAAAAATTCTTGAAAATTTTTCTTAAAAAATCTTGGTCCAAATGTCTACACAATTCACAGAGGAAAATTTGGTTAAATATCAAGAGATTTCCTGTCCTTGGCAAGAATATCTGCCAAGAAGCAATGCATGAAGTTAATTAAATATTGATTATATATTATAGAGTAAACCTATGAATTCCCCATGTTTATGGAACTATTTGGCTTCAGTACATCCAGTATAGACACTTATTCTATTATGTTTTGTTCTGTGACCTCTGTCAAACAGGATATTGCAGAATAAATGTTGAATTTATCCCTAAAATACGTGAAAATGATTCAAAAAAATTTAATTGAATAACCCTGTTTCTTGCATACTTTTCACTGGCAAAGTGACTATTCAATTAACCCTTTACCTTACGAATCAGCCCCATCCACCCATGTAATTTACATAGCGAGCAGTTGAATTAAAAAACCCAATATATTTTTAAAAAATTTCAACAGAAGAATATAATGGGTCACATCATTGGAACGAGTTCCCTGAGCTTATTCCATTGAACAAGCTCCCTGAGCTCGTTCCATTGTTGGGTCACACGATATGGTTTTGCTGAAATTTTTTAAAACAAAACAATAATTCAAATGATAAATTTTGATATCCTGTCTGTTGGGTAAAGGGTTAAGAGGATTCCACAGTATAGTTATATATTTGTTTCTGTTTTAGAGCAGGAAATAATACGAAGGTATACAGTACTACATGGAGAGTGGATTGTAACTAAGTCACCCAGGGAGTGGAGCTGACACCCAAAGTATTATTTTCAAATTCTGTAAATGTGGACAAAAACATGAGCAATGTTTCAGCCAATGGACCTCTGGGTACAACCCGAGGTCCATTGGCTGGAACTTTGCTTGTGCTTCTTTGCAATTATTACTTGAGTGGAATTTCCACTCTGTGGGTGATTTAGTGATAATACACTCTCCAAGTACTGTATGTGTTTACTAGTTGCCGTCAACTTTTTGACTTGTGCATTTTTATCAGCAAATATGAAGCAGCTTCTTTAGCTGGTTCAGTACTGAATAATGGTCTATGTGCTTTAACTCTTCATCTGCTGTGAAGCATACATGACTGGATTTGATGAGAAATTCACACAAATAATGCCCAGAAATATTTTACGCAATGATTGGTTCAGTTTACAAGAATACATTTTGTTAGACAGAAGCAGGATAATACTTACTTTGGTGATCAAAACTATTGATGTTCAGTAGGAAACATCTGCTGGCATTATACAAAAAATTAAACCACTGTTGCTTCAGTGGAAAGTGATGCAAGCCACTTTATCTTTGAACTTGAAACTTGTTACTGATGTTACAAATCATTTCAAGAGATAGCATTCTGAAAATAATTTACTGTGGCTTGTTACACGACTTTAAGACAGCTGAAGTACATCATTTGTTAACTGGTTGAGGGCTACATTTTTTTGGTGGTCTGAATTTGTTCATTCAACTTTATTTTATTACAAATTATTGAAGAGTGCCCATAGGCACTATTCAATAACTTGTGATGAAACAAATTTATATAAATAAAATATTATTTGCGTTTGACTGAATATAAAACATGAGTAAGGAAAATGTTGGCTTTTCCTCTTGCACCCTCATTCTTTGAAAGCCCTGATAGTGGCTTCTAGCACTCAACCAGTTAATTATCTAGACCCATTCTAGACTGTGTACCACATTCTTTTGTCTCTTTGTTTTTACTGATGAGATGCTGTCATGTGACACATTGTTGGAAAGAAGTGTTTAAGCACTTTCTATCAGTTTACTGCAGAACAGCATGACATTAAATTCCTCCAAATAGTCATTTGGCCAAACTTATTTTATACTTGTGTTGAGGTTGTGATGTAGTGATCAGTGCTGAAAGTGAACTTAAATTTTTTGCCTGCTGAAGGTGGATTTTTCTGCCAAGAATAAAATACTCAGTTACCTAGTAAAAGTATGTTACTGACCCTTGTTAACCTTTACCTAACGAATCGGATACATCTGCCCGCATAATTTTCAAATTTAGCAGTTGAAAAACATATTTTTAGCTCACCTGAGCGAAGCTCAAGGGGAGCTTTACTAATCACTTTCTGTCCGTTGTCTGTCGTCCGGCGTCCGTCCATCCGGCGTTAACTTTACATTATCGACTTCTCCTCCTAAACCACTAGCCCAATTTTATTCAAATGTTGGCTAAATGTTTATTACCTAATGCCAATTCAGATTTTTGTTCAAATGAAGTTGCCCCTCCTCCTGGGTGGTGCCACGCCCCCAAGGGGCACCAAAATCTTTGTAAATCTTCTTCTCATGAACCAGCAGTAGCAGAGACTTGATATATGGTACTTGATATATGGTGTGCAGCTTCCTTTTGAGGTGTAGACTCAGATTTGTTCAAGAGAAGTTTGTGGGGCTATACTTGGCATCGTTATGGGAGGGGCAACATTTTTTGCCCCGCCCAAAATTTCTATATTTTTATACTGTACCAATGACCCAGACATAGCTGGTGCTAACTCTTAAAATATAGGGCCAAACACAAATTTTGCCCCCCAATCCCCAAAATTTGCATCTAAAACCAAAGAAAACATGTCCTGAATGGCCCTCCACACTTCACCTCTACTGCGCATGCGCAGTGTCAAGGACGTTCCGAAATTGGCGCCATAATTCATTCTTAGTTTGGCCCTTCATCAGTTAACATCTGACTGATCTTTGTGCTTGTAAATCTCAGTTTAAATGATGCCAGACACATAAATATTAGTGAAATGGTGATTCTAAGGAGGATATAGAAGGAGGAGAGGAAAAATGTGTGACAGAATATTATCAGGGCTGTAACTTAAAATTTTTTAATGAAATTATGTTAAGTTACCTATTTTCGAGGCAGCAGCCATTTTGTTGTCATTCTTGTTATTTAGTTACACTGATTTTTCAGTGTTTTCCTCTCTCCCTTTCCTTTAAGTCCCCTCTTGCTATTCTCCCATGCTTTTGGCATAGTTTCTGTAATTATTATTACTAAAATTTCTTGGGAGTTTTAGCTGAATAACAGAATGAATTCTGTTGTTTTCCCCATGTTTACGTCTTCACCTATGGGTGGTTAGGCGTTGTGTTCTGCATCTACCATCTGATGTTCTGCAGTTTCTCCCCTGGAAGTCTCTGTTTTGCATCAGATAGTGTATTTTTGGTAACTGATTTCGGGCCTGGGTGCCTGGAGTCTTATTTTAGTGTTTTTACACTCATTGTTTACATTTACAACAGCCCTCTGTGTGAGGGGGGGATTTCTTGAAAATAATATCTTGATGTTAATTTAATCATAACTAGATATATTATTATTGTTCGTAAGTGTTGCATAAATTGTTTAAAATTTTTTTAAATTTTTTGTCCACACTTAGGCTTGGGATCCATTGGGGCTCAACGTTACTTTTCAGAAACTTGGGCTGTCCTGAAAAAATATTTTTTCAAAATATTTTGATTTCAATTATTTTTTCTATGTTAATGGATCATATTATTATTATGTATTTTGATTGTCAGGGGTTGGTGCGAGTACCAGGACTTTGTTTTCTTTTCACATTGAAAGGATTTTGATCAATTGTAATAAGAGGAAGTCTTCCTCTGACTTTTATAATCATTCTATATGTAGTCAGTGTACTCGCATTAACTCCTGTTCTGTATCTGATGATTTCGATGACAACATGGGAAGCGTATGTCACGGTATGTTAGTGGGGAATTGGACATTCCGGTCCTTTCCCCGCAGGGTCACTCTACTTTTTCAATTTCTATTTCAGACGATCAAGATTAGGGTGATGTATCTGTGATGTCTTCCAACAGTGTGCCTCCGTCGTCACAATTAATGAAGGGCTAGCGAAAAAGTGCTCATGTAAATACGCCAATTGCCTAAGAGGACCCTAGTAGGTTCGACGGCCTTTGACGTCCGCTAGCTCGCCCGGTGTAGCGTCCATTCATCGAATGGTTCGGCAGCCAGGTTTGTCCATTGCGGTCTAGAAGGAGTTTTGGGGTGATGCGAACACTATAAATCAACCAAATGCACACCCAGTGACAGCGGATTAGAGGGAGAACGGAGGAAGCCTTTTAGGCCGGTTCATAGCTCGTTCTGGTCCATCCGGACGGTGAGCGAGAGAGGCCCCTCTCTCGTACAACAACATCTGGCCCCAGATGTTGTGGTACAAAATGTTTCGCATTCGGAGCAAACGTCCGCCGCTCGGGACGCTCCGACATATAGTCAGTCCGGAGAGACTGTCAATAAGGCTTCCTCATTCTCATGGTAGCGCACACAACTGCTCTTGGCTACGTGACCTCGGATATCCAGTCAGCTTCGCCAGTCAGAGAATCATCGGCGACCAGGTCACACCATCCGGTAGCCAGGGACACGAGGCCTGCAGACTCCGGACGTTCGCATAGGAAAGTGTGCGGGAGTCAACGTACACGGAGCTTCCGGCGGCAATGCATCGTAAGACCGCTACTGCACAGGCCTCGGGGACGCATGTGCTATCCTAAATAGCACAGCTTATCGCAGCATCCCAGCAACAACTGAATCTGTCGTATAATGTTTTATCCGACGATACTGGGTCGGGACGCTCCGCGGAAGCGGGTACGGACGTCCGAAAATTTCATCCGGTCCGACGGGATACCGAAAGGGATTCGGAGGATTTCGAGCTTTCCCTTTCGGAACAACATATGCTGTTGTGTATGTCATCTCACTTGATCTTCTACAGCTTCTTTCGTCGGACCAGAATGCTGCGATGCCGGATAAGAAACTGATAGCGTCGGTGGACTTAGAAATTTTTGGTTCGGTTCAGGGACATCGTCCCTCAGTTCCGACATAGTCCAATAATGTCACACAAACTTTCGAATTATTGAACGACGCTATATATTTTTTATTATATGCTTGCTATTACCAAGCATTTCTGGTTTCTTGTTCGTAAAGTTACGGAGATGTCTTTCAAAAGTGTGCCTCTGTCGTCATAGTTAATGAAGAGCTAGTGGCAATAAGTGCTCATGGAATATGTCTATCGTCCCAAGAGGTCCCTTGTAGGATCGACGGAGTGACATTCGCTAGCTCACCCGGTGTAGCGTACATTCATCGAATGGTTCGGCTGCCGGGTTCGTCTGTTGCGGTCTAGGAAGGAGATTTGGGTGATGCGAGCACTATAATTACTTTAGTACTCACCCAGTGACGGCGGATTGAGGACAGATCGGAGGAAGCCTGTTAGTCCGGTTCCTGGCTTGTCCAGGTCCGTCCGGGCTGTGAGCGAGAGAGGTCCCTCTCTCGTCCAACAACATCGGGGACCGCATGTTGTGGTTCAGATATTTTACATTCGGAGCATATGTCCGTCGCTCGGGACGCTCCGTTATATTGACAGTCCGAGAGACTGTCGATAATGCTTCCTCATCCTCACAGCAGTGCACACGACCGCACATTGGCTACGTGACCTCGAGTATCCGATCTGTTTCGTCATTCAGTGATTCCACGGCAAACAGGTCACGCCATCCGGTAGCCAAGGGACACGAGGCCTATACACTCCGTTCGCTCGCATATTAGTAGTATGCACGGGGTAACGATCATGGAGCTTCCAGCGGCAATGCATCGTAGGACCGCTTCTCCACAGGCCTCAGTGACGGACGTGCTATCCGAGTTAGCACAGTTTTTTCGCAGCATCCCAGCAATCGGCAGTTTCTTGGTCGAATCAGGAATTATCCGACGGCGATGGGTCGGTGCGGTCCGCGGTTGCATCAGGTACGGACGGCCGAACGCTTTATAGGGTCCGACAGGATGGCGAAAGGGATTCGAAAGATTTCGAGTTTTCCCTTTCGTAGCATCGGAAGCTGCCATACATATCTTCCGGCATTATCTTCCAGTGATTGTTATTTCGGACTACATTGCTGCGATGTTGGATAAGAGACTTATAGCGTCATTGGACACGGAATTCTGGATCGGTTCAGGGACATTGTCCCTGACTTACCGACACAGTCCAATAATGTCATTAGAACATGTGTTTTATTTATCGACGCTATATATATATAAGCCTGCTACCAAGCATGATAGTTTAGTTTCTTGTCCGCAATGCTCATTTCTGCCTTTTATTATTTATATGAATAATTTATTTTGGCAGAACAGGGCATACCAAGAGTTCATATGCGTCTAGACGGCGTGGTTAAAGACTGGAAATAATCTTTTTCGCCGTCTTTGTCTTTTCCAACCACAATGTTGGAAACGACAATGATGTCTAATAGACTTAACTTAGACGCTTTATCATACGTAATCCACCTTACTGAGGCGTTATCATTACGTCTTCAAGAGAAAGAATTCCGGGATATGATCCTCAATGTGATTTCTTTTGAGGGCAGTAGTTTGTTCACGTATAACTCCGCCCTTCAGTGGCTGCTTGGAGTTGGTTAGACGTGATGCAGCCCTAGCTACATCCACGCGCGTGGATAGTAAGGTGAGGAACTCTCTCAGAGTCGCTTCGTTCTCGGAGAAGCTTCTCTTCGACGGCAACTTTTCAGCAATCCAGGAATTGCTCGATTTACACGTTCTCTTGTCTATCTAGTGTAGCAAGAGATTCAGACTGGGGCAAACATTCGGTGGTTGACTCAGAGAGTGCCACTGCAGTTGTCGGATCCGAGTTTTATATTTATGACGTTTGCCAGTCAAACAGGTTGGGATATAATATTGATCCCAACGGATTCGAAGTGCCAGGGTCTTTGGGTTCCGCAGTCTCTAAGCAAGTACTTATCTTCCACGGAATAATGTTTTTTTAGGCTTGCTTTATGTCATTGGATGAACATTATTCAGAAACGCATGTCCAAATCCTGTCCGTTAATTCGACAGTGGTGGCGTATCTCCGGAACCAGGGAGGCACTCATTCGTTTCCGTTATTCAATTTAATGGAAAGAATCCTTCTGTTTGTTATAGTACACCAAGTTCTGCTTCGGTCCGTCATATTCCGGGTCGTCTGATTGTATTACCGGACTCCCGTTCACTTATGGGTCGCTTGTTGCCGTCAGAAGGGACTCTCAACAAACAAGTATTCAGTCAGATTTGCTATCAATGGGAGCGCCCAATGATAATTTATTTACGACACAACTTCCTAATCAATTGCAGACGTTTGTGTTTGCTTGTCCGGATCTCTGAGCTTATGTTGTTAATGCTCTATTGATCTAATAGGACGGAATGATAGGATATGCGTATCCTCCGGCGCTGTTGTTTCTGCAAGTATTGCTAAGATAAACAACCACAATACATTTCTGTTGATAGCATCTCTGTCTTCACAGAGACCGTGGGTTAATTTACTCTGAGGTCTACTGTGGGACTTAACGCGAAATCTTCCTCTATGAGAGGATCTTTTTTCGCTGGGTAAAATCGTGTCATCTTTATCACAACCCGCAAGGTCTCAACCTTCACGTATTCTGTTGTGTGGTCCTTATTGCATTGTAAGCATTGTACTGGACGAGCTTTGGACGCGATTTCTTACTATAGGAGAACCTCTTCTTCGCTATACTATGCGGCTAAAGTGGAGGCTCTTCCGTCGTTGGTGTAGGGATCACTATGTTGATATTGTTGATTCCTCCATACTAGTCATTGCAACTTTTTAGTATACTTGTTTGACAAGATCTACTGCAGCCTGTTATTATTAAGGTTATAGGTTTATGTTACCTCATACCTATGAACTCTATGATAGTTTACAATTGAGTCTTATGTCTCTTTATCTAAGTCAGTTAGTAACTTTTCGATAAATGGACTTAGAATCATTAGATTAAATTCCTATACGGAATTTAACTTCGGTTTTTATTTAGCTATGTAATCATTTGAGCCTCTGGAAACAGTAGTTTTCAAATTCTGACCTTTTAGACAGTAATTCTGTTGGCTTCTCTTTTACTGAAGAGTCAGTGAGTTTCATGCATTATCGGTGGATGATTTTCACTTTCGTAGTTTCGGAATCACTACTTCCTTTACTATTTAGGTTGGATTTTCGCATAAGAGTCAGGCTCCTAATTAATATCTGGAACCTATTGTTATTAAGGTCCTTCCGTCTTCGTACGGGCATGGGCCTTTACTCTGTCCGGTTAGAGTTTATGTATTTATAAACAGATATCTGTTTATTACTACGGGCGTAAGCTTCTTCTGTCTTTGATGCCTAATAGAAGGATGTTACGCTCCATTCTATTGCTAATGGATTCAATTAACTATCGATACTGCTTATGGTATATCATTCACTCAGCAGTTGTATTTGAGATTTCGGCGCTTGAAGTAAGAGTTCTTCTACATCTTGGACTTACATTAATAGTGTCGCTATTATAGATTTTTGAAGGCTGCTCATTGCACTCAGCCATCCACATTCATGAATTTTTATCTCAGAAATATCGAGTCCATTTCTGGAGGCCTCTATTGTTAGGTCTATTATCTACTGCTCAGAATGTCATTTACTTAACAGTTGCTACTATAGCTAGGTAGGCTGTCTGTTTCGGCAGTGACTCCGTTCTGCTGCCCTCTTCGCTCTGGGCTATTTGACCCAGGGCAAGAAAAAGGGGGGGGGGGGGGGGGGGGAAGGGTGTTCCCTTGGGTCACCTGTTTTACTATGAAAACAAGGGGATACCTCCTCCGGAGTTAGTAATTCTGAGCTGTTATTGGGATGGTTGTTTAGTGAGAAGTTCATGTTTTAAAAATTCATTTAGGTCTTAGTTTTTAAAGTATAGCTTTTGAATATAGCACGTGTCAACGGACATTATTATACAATCCTCAGACACTTTTAAGGAGTATTAAGAGTCTCTATTCTCTAGACTTACTTTATTTATTGGCTTACTTTAAAAATTATTAGTATAAGGATTATACTAGATATTAATAGAGTACATGGATGTATGATGCTCAATTTTGGAAGGTGTTGTATCTTTCTAATTTATCTTAAATAAGAAAGATACATGTAAGGCCTAATACTTCTTTTTCCCTAGAGGGGATGACTCTATTTTATATAATTGAGCGTATTCCATCTTGCTCTATGTCCTTGGCCCTCCAGCCTTTTTACTATTCAGCTATGTCTGGGTCATTGGTACAGTATAAAAATGTTAAAAAATTTATAGTAATTTATATATTTTTTATACTTACCAATGACCCAGACGGGGATGGCCCTCCCAGGAGTTGGGAACTCTTACCTCCCCGCTGAGTACATAGCGCTTGCCAGGCACTGGTTATAAGAATGAATTATGGCGCCAATTTCGGAACGTCCTTGACACTGCGCATGCGCAGTAGAGGTGAAGTGTGGAGGGCCATTCAGGACATGTTTTCTTTGGTTTTAGATGCAAGTTTTGGGGATTGGGGGGCAAAATTTGTGTTTGGCCCTATATTTTAAGAGTTAGCACCAGCTATGTCTGGGTCATTGGTAAGTATAAAAAATATATAAATTACTATAAATTTTTTAACTTTCCAAACCGAGAGGCTGATTTGAACCAAATTTTATGTGAGGGCTTATTGGGTCATGAGTACTTGATTTATGCAAAAAAAAATTTTCCTGCAGCCCCGTGGGAACCGCAGGAGCTAAAAATATAAAAAATTTAAAACGCCCATATCTCCAAAACTGCACGGCATTGAGAATTTTTATTTGGTGTGCAGCTTCCTTAGGACCAACAGAAAGGATTGGTAAAAAAAAATTGCCATTGGTTTTATCATAGGGTACAGTTTCGGGACTTTGAAAAAGTGCTGAGTCAGCACTTTTTAACACTGTAGGCAATGGGAAAAACATTAAAAAATCTTCTTCTCCAGATCCAACAGGCAGAATCTTTTGATATTTGGTATGCAACATTGTAGGGTGGATCTGATTCAAGTTTGTTCAAATCGGCCCCCTGGGTTCATATTTTGGCTCAGTATAGGAGCCCGATTTCGAACTTAGTGCATTTCAGGCAAATTTCTTAAAAAATCTTCTTCTCCAGATCCAGCAGGCAGAATCTTTTGATATTTGGTATGCAACATTGTGGGGTGGATCTGATTCAAGTTTGTTCAAATCGGCCCCCTGGGTTTATATTTGGGCTCAGTATAGAAGTCCAAATTTGAACTTACTGCATTTCAGGCAAATCTCTTTGAAAATCTTCTTCTCCAGATCCAGCAGGCAGAATCTTTTGATATTTGGCATGCAACATTGTAGGGTGGATCTGATTCAAGTTTGTTCAAATCGGCTCCCTAGATTCATATTTGGGCTCACTATAGGAGCTTGAATTCGAACTTAGTGCATTTCAGGCAAATTTCTTCAAAAATCTTCTTCTCCAGATCCAGCAGGCAGAATCTTTTGATATTTGGTATGCAACGTTGCGGGGTAGATCTGATTCAAGTTTGTTCAAATGGGCCCCCTGGATTCATATTTGGGCTTACTATAGAAGCCCGAATTCGAACTTAGTGCATTTCAGGCAAATTTCTTAAAAAATCTTCTTCTCCAGATCCAGCAGGCAGAATCTTTTCATATTTGGTAAGCAACATTGTGGGGTGGATCTGATTCAAGTTTGTTCAAATCGGCTCCCTGGGTTAATATTTGGGCTCAGTATAGGAGTCCGATTTCGAACTTAGTGCATTTCAGGCAAATTTCTTAAAAAATCTTCTTCTCCAGATCCAGCAGGCAGAATCTTTTGATATTTGGTATGCAACATTGTAGGGTGGATCTGATTCAAGTTTGTTCAAATCGGCCCCCTGGGTTCATATTTGGGCTCAGTATAGGAGCCCGATTTCGAACTTAGTGCATTTAGGCAAATTTCTTAAAAAATCTTCTCCAGATCCAGCAGGCAGAATCTTTTGATATTTGGTATGCAACATAGTGGGGTGGATCTGATTCAAGTTTGTTCAAATCGGCTTCCTAGATTCATATTTGGGCTCACTATAGAAGCTCGAATTCGAACTTAGTGCATTTCATGCAAATTTCTTAAAAAATCTTCTTCTCCAGATCCAGCAGGCAGAATCTTTTCATATTTGGTAAGCAACATTGTGGGGTGGATCTGATTCAAGTTTGTTCAAATCGGCCCCCTGGGTTTATATTTGGGCTCAGTATAGGAGCCCAAATTTGAACTTAGTGCATTTCAAGCAAATTTATTAAAAAATCTTCTTCTCCAGATCCAGCAGGCAGAATCTTTTGATATTTGGTATACAACATTGTGGGATGGATCTGATTCAAGTTTGTTCAAATCAGCTTCCTAGATTCATATTTGGGCTCACTATAGAAGCTCGAATTCGAACTTAGTGCATTTCAGGCAAATTTCTTAAAAAATTTTCTTCTCCAGATCCAGCAGGCAGAATCTTTTGATATTTGGTATGCAACATTGTGGGATGGATCTGATGCAAATTTTTTCAAATCGGCTCCCTAGATTCATATTTGGGCTTACTATAGAAGCTCGAATTCGAACTTAGTGCATTTCAGGCAAATTTCTTAAAAAATCATCTTGTCCAGATCCAGCAGGCAGAATCTTTTGATATTTGGTATGCAACATTGCGGGGTGGATCTGATTCAAGTTTGTTCAAATCGGCCCCCTGGATTCATATTTGGGCTCACTATAGAAGCTTGAATTCAAACTTAGTGCATTTCGGGCAAATTTCTTCAAAAATCTTCTCCTCCAGATCCAGCAGGCAGAATCTTTTGATATTTGGTATGCAACATTGTGGGGTGGATCTGATTCAAGTTTGTTCAAATCGGCCCCCTGGATTCATATTTGGGCTTAATATAGAAGCCCAAATTCGCACTTAGTGCATTTCGGGCAAATTTATTAAAAATTCTTCTCCAGATCCAGCAGGCAGAATCTTCTGATATTTGGTATGCAACATTGTGGGGTGGAACTGATTCAAGTTTGTTCAAATCGGCTTCCTGGTTTCATATTTGGGCTCACTATATAAGCTCGAATTCGAACTTCGTGCATTTCAGGCAAATTTCTTAAAAAATCTTCTTCTCCAGATCCAGCTTCAGAATCTTTTCATATTTGGTAAGCAACATTGTGGGGTGGATCTGATTGAAGTTTGTTCAAATCGGCCCCCTGGGTTTATATTTGGGCTCCATATAGGAGCCCAAATTTTAACTTAGTGCATTTCAGGCATATTTCTTAAAAAATCTTCTTCTCCAGATCCAGCAGGCAGAATCTTTTGATATTTGGTATGCAACATTGTGGGGTGGATCTGATTCAAGTTTGTTCAAATTGGCCCCCTGGGTTTATATTTGGGCTCAGTATAGGAGCCCAAATTTGAACTTAGTGCATTTCAGGCAAATTTCTTTGAAAATCTTCTTCTCAAGATCCAGCAGGCAGAATCTTCTGATATTGGGTATACACCATGCTTAGGGGGGTGAGATTCAAGTTTGTTCAAGCCAAGTCCCTGGGTTCATATTTGGGCTCACTGTGGTAGCCCGAATTATTACTTAGTTCAAAATGAGGAATTTTCTTTAAAAATCTTCTTCAGATCCATCAGTCGGAATGTTTTGATATTTGGTATGCAGCATCCTTAGAGGGTGAGATTCAAGTTTGTTCAAGCCATGTCCCTAGGTCCATATTTGGACTCACTGTGGGAGCTCGAATTGTAACTTAGTTCAAAATGAGGACTTTTCTTTAAAAATCTTCTTCTTCAGCCATGTCCCTAGGTCCATATTTGGACTCACTGTGGGAGCTCGAATTGTAACTTAGTTCAAAATGAAGACTTTTCTTTAAAAATCTTCTTCTTCAGATCCAGCAGTCGGAATGTTTTGATATTTGGTGTGCAGCATCCTTAGGTGGGTGAGAGTCAGGTTTGTTAAAGCCAAGTCCCTGGGTTCATATATGGGCTCCCTGTGTGAGCCTGAATTATAACTTAGTTCAATATGAGGAATATTCTTTAAAAATCTTTTTTTTTTAGATCCACTGGTCAGAATCTTTGGATATTTGGTATAAGCTTTTCTTAAGACGAGCAGATGCAACTTGTTGAAATCAATTCTCTGGGTTGATGTAAATTTAGGCTACCATGTCAGGTGAATGCCCTCAGGCCCCTTGGGGCCTCTTGTTATGCATTTCTGTCAATTTTAAGACAAAAAAATTTTTTTTTTTTTTCCCCTGAAAATTTGGGGTCCGGGTGGGACTTAGAAAATTTGGAACCAAAATCTGGAATTTTTGTTTTTTTGTTTTTTATGCGTTTTAAGAAGAAGAAAAAAATTTAGGCTGAAAGTATTTTGTTTGGGAAAACAAATCTGTTTTTTATGTGTTTATCTCAATTTTGGGACGTAAAAAGTGCAGGAACTGAAAATAGAAGGAAAAATCCTGTGTATTGTGTGGGCACAATCGCTTCATCTAGTTGGTATATGCTTTTCTTAGGAGGAGCGTATGCAGCTTATTCAAGTCAAGTCCGTGGTTTGATATTTAGACTACCATGTCAGGTGAGCACCCTCAGGCCCCCTGGGGCCTCTTGTTAGCTCACCTGACTGAAAGTCAGGGTGAGCTTTTCTGATCACTTTTCGTCCGTCGTCCGGCGTCCGTCGTCCGTCGTGAAAGTGGTGTTTGGGTCTTTTTCTTCCAAACCACTGGCCGCATGTTAATGAAATTTCATGTGAGTAGGGGTTATATAGCGGCATTTTGATTTTTGGGCAAATTAGGTTTCGGCTCATATTGAGCAGAGGGGTGGGGCAAAAATGCTCCAATTCTTAAAAAATCTTCTTCTCAAGAACCAGCAATAGCAGAGACTTGATATTTGGTATGCAGCTTCCTTTTGAGGTGTAGACTCAAGTTTGTTCAAGAGAAGTTTGTAGGTCTATACTTGGCGATGTTATGGGAGGAGCAAAAATTTTGGCCCCACCCCAAATTTCTATTTTTTAAACCGAGAGGCCAATTTGAACCAAATTTTATGTGAGGGCTTATTGGGTCATAAGTACCTAATTTATGCAGAAATTTTTTTTCCTGTAGCCCCGTGGGAACCACAGGAGCTAAAAATAGAAAAAAATTAAAACGCCTATATCTCAAAAACTGCACGGCAGTGAGAATTTTTATTTGGTGTGAAGCTTTCTTGGGACCAACAGAAAGGATTGGTAAAAAAAAATTGCTATCGGTTTTATCATAGGGTACTTTTTCGGGACTCTGAAAAAGTGCTGAGTCAGTATTTTTTAACACAGTAGGCAATGGGAAAAAAATAAAGAATTGTTTTCTTCCAAACCACTGCTCTAAAAGCTTTCATATTTTACATATAACATCTTTGGAACATTGATTCACATATTTGTAGAAATCAAATTCCTCGGTCCATATTTGGGTTCCCTATGGGAACCCAAATGTTCAAATTAGTGCAATATGAGGGATATATTTTAAAAATCTTCTTCTTCGGATCCACAAATCAGAATCTTTTGATATTTGCTATGCATCATCCTTAGGGGGGTGAGATTGATGTTTGTTCAAGCCAAGTCCCTGAGTTCATATTTGGACTCCCTTTGGGAACCCAAATTGTAACTTAGTGCAATACGAGGTATATTCTTTTAAAATCTTCTTCTTCGCATCCACCGGTCAGAATCTTTTGATATTTGGTATACAGTATGCTTAGGGAGGTGAGATTCAAGTTTGTTCAAGTCAAGTCCTTCGGCTCATATTTGGTCTCCCTGTGGGAGCCCAAATTATAACTTAGTTCAATATGAGGAATATTCTTTAAAAAAAATTTTTTTTTCAGATCCACCAGTCAAAATGTTTTGATATTTGATGTACAGCATTCTTAGGGGCTGAGAGTGAAGTTTGGTAAAGCCAAGTACCTGGGTTCATATTTGGGCTCACTGTGGGAGCCCAAATTATACCAAAATTTTTATTTTCCAAACCAAAAAGTCGATTTGAACCAAATTTGATATGAGGGCTTATTGGGTCATAAGTACCTAATTTATGCCGAAAATTGTTTTCCTGTCCCCCACGGGAACTGCAGGAGCTAAAAAATTTTTTTCTTTTTAAATGCCCATATCTCCAGAACTACATGGCACTGAGAATTTTTATATGGTGTGAAGCTTCCTTAGGACCGGAAGAAAAAAATGGTAAAAATTTTATCATAAGGTTCTTTTCTAGGACTAAAAGTGCCGAGTCATCATTTTTTAACAGTGTAGCTAATGGGAATAACGTTGAAGAATCTTCTTCTCCCAAAACACTGCTTCAGAAGCTTTTATTTTTGGGCTCCCTATGGGAGCCCATGTATAACTTAGTTCAGTATGAGAAATATTCTTAAAAAATCTTTTTTTTCTGACACTCCTCTCAGAATCTTTTGATATTTGATTTTTAGTTTTCTTAGAAGCGGCAAATTGAAATTTGTTCAAGTTCTGGTTTATTGATAAAATTGGGCCCAGTAACCAATTCCTGCGTTGAAAGCCCTGTAAAGTGGGCAGTAATAGGCATAAACGATTGACCAAACCTGATATTATAATTATGCCTCTGTAATGATGTAGCCTTAGAAAGTGACCTTAAATTCCAATAAATAAATAGATAAATTATTGAGTACCCAATATGGGGATCTAACATATGAACACTCTGGGTTACTAAGTAGAGAAAACACTTTTATGTTGAAAAACTGATAATAACCACAAGGCAGAATCCCTTGCTATTTTGGTGATATGACTCGGCCAGTATCAGGTGAGCGCCCTCAGGCCCCGTGGGGCCTCTTGTTTTGAAAAGTGTTTACAAACACATACAGTTAAAACTAGAAGTCCTGTCATGAAATGCGCACAAATAGTACGTCGATCTGTGCGTTAATCTACGCGTTATGACCATAGTAAGGATAACAAATTCTGTACATATCACCTGTGCGCAAGAAATGTTTCAGCCAATGGACCTCTGGGTAACCCGGAGGTCCATTGGCAGAAACATTGCCTGTGTTTGCTATGAGTAAGCAGGTGAACCTGCCGTGCTTTGGATGCCATTCGATATGGCAATTGCGCGCAATTTCTATGCTCATTTAAGCCTAGATAAGCACACAGTTCGTGACAGGACTTCTAGTTTTAACTGTATCAAATGAGCCCTCATTGGAATGAGCTTATCGAGCTCATTCCAATGAGGGGTCACTTAATATGGTTTCATTGAAATTTTTTGAAAAAGTTCGAAAAACAATAATCAAAATAATAAAGTTTGATATCCTGTGCATTGGGTAAATGGTTAACTGGTGGAGTGAAAAATTATTCTTGGTCAGCAAAATTTGTTCACATGCTTTTGCCTTGTTACAATTTGGAACTCTCCCATAATTTGCAACCAGGCAAATCCTTTCAGACTAAAAATAATTTTGCTTCAAAGATATGAAGCACATCCACAGAATATGAAGCCTTCATCTTGTGGTTCCTGAACTTTCAATTGAAGCCCAAATTTGGTCTGCCAATACACAACCAGTTAACAAAAACAATACTCTTATATATAAACTGCAGCAGCCATGACTTGATTTTATGAGAAATTTAAGAACATACTTAGGTTACGTTTTAAACGTCTCTAAATTTACAAACAATGAATTCATGTGTCTCTTTCTGTTATTGTAATGTGTTCTGGGGATTCTTCTGGAAAGAACTAGATGAGCCCTTCCCTATATTGTATCACTATGTAGTACATAATATCAGCTTCACAAAATTAATCACTGGCTGTTGAAAGTGTCATTAAACCCCTATAAAAAATAATTATGGCATTAACCCCCTGCACTCTAATCACAAAGTGCCAAAATTTCTACCTGCAAAGTTTTCCCCATAATACAACAAAGAATTTAAATTAAGTAATCTTGTTTGACAGAGCTCATCGAGATCTGTCAAACAAGATTAAATTTGTTAAAATTCCTGTTTGCAATATAGAAAAAAAAATTTTGCTTGAAATTTCATTATTTCGACATCAGTGTGAAGGGGGTTAATGTCACTAATAAGTTATTGCATTCTGTATACTCAGTTTTATCACTGAAACAGAAACCTTTCTAATTCAGTAAATCTTTATATATAGAAAATTGTGGCTGTCAACTAACAAGTGGCACAAAAAATTTGTAAGGACAAAGGACATTTGGCAGTGATTTAATCATTCACCCTAAAATGGCTGCAGGATTGATTTAGGTGAATTTTCCTTTTTACTTTAAAACCATTTGTATAGAAATATCTTATTGAGGAACACACTCTTATGAAGAAATGGTTGTTTTGTGTTCTCATCAAATTCTATTTTACTGGTAAAATTTGTTCCTCTAAAGTTAGCTAGTGCTTTGGCTTAGCATCCTGTATAATGTGCAGCATAGGTATAAACTGTTGACTAAACTTGACTTTCACTGGTGTTGCAGTCATGATATAGCCATAGATGCTGAAAGTGACCATAAGACTTTAAAAAAAATTCTTGTTTCCAAGCCCAGAAATAAGCAGTCTGTCATTTGCTGAATGAGGTCCCCGGAGGGTGAATTTGCTGATGCTCTCCCATACAGTGGGCCACTTAATCCTCTGGGTGTGAGCGTGGTGGCTCAGTGGTAGACTGTTGGACTTCTATGCTAGAGGTTCCAAGTTCGATCCCTGTCCGGGACGACCTGTGTTGTGTCCTTGGGTAAGGCACTTTATCCCGGTTGAATACATGGGAGCACTATGACGCTGTGTACTAAGGCGTACTGCACGTCGATGGTGCACATGTCTTCAACCACTGTAACCCTGCTTGAGTGGAGCTTGAACAGAGTTAGAATGTTGAGGAGCTGACAATTGCTCAGTGGTTCTCTCAGGGTACTCCGGCTTCCTCCACCTGTAAAACTGTCACGGTCACGATTAGCGATTGTGCATAAATATGTGACCTTAAACACAATAAATAATAATAATAATAATAATAATAATAATCCTCTGGGTACCTCTTTCTCTTTTGGCCTGAGAGCTTGGTTCAGATTGAGGTTCACAGAGGATAAATTTAGAGATGCTACCCTGCTGTGCAGGGTAGCATCACTAAATTCACCCCCTGGGACCTCATTCTACAGATGGCAGTCTGCTTATTTCCATGCTTGCTTGTTTCTTGGACACCTCCCTCCTCATGGCAACTCTTGCTCATCACTATTTTTTTAAAACTGGAAATCTCTCTGATTATACTGTTTTGCCCTTGTATGTCTGAATATTTACCAAACTGTATTGTGTTTGACAGAGCTCATTGAGCTCTGTCAAACAAGAGTATACTTAGTTAAATTCGCAACAGCATTATGGAAATTTTCACTGGTAAAAACATTGTTTTACCGCATATAGTATAAGGAGTAGAATTTCCAATTCCAACTATGTTCAGGACAAAAAGAAAGAAAAAACCCAAATAACTTCCCTCCCTCAGTCTGTTTTAACAAACTTCAGTTGAAATGAATATTGTAGGAATTTATTGGCAAAAGCCAGTACATCAAAGCAGGAACAAGGCTTTTGGCCTTAATTTGCACAGTTTTTAATTTGTATGTGTGGGTATTTTTTCCAGATGTTATGCAAGAAATTGATGAGAGAACAGATTCAGATGAACATTTATATGCATTGCCTAACAAATTTCATAGAACAAGTCCAACTGAGTCAGATGACTTTGTGTGGGATAATGATTTTGTGTGTGTGACAAACAGTGAAACGGAGCAATTACTTGATTCTGAACGGAACTTATAGCATTTAATAAAATTAGGTATTAATATATTATGAATGCAACTGAGAGACAGAAGTTTTCATTGGATATCAACAATGTGCCTTCATCTTTATTCATTCCATATCTATTATCTTATAGTATTTAACTGTTAGCCTGCTATAGGTGATCTTTCCTGCCCTGTTCATCTTTACTCTTAGTGATATAATCTTTGCTTTTTGAGAGTGCTATGGCTCTGTGGTTAAGGTACTGGACTTCATATCGATAAGTCCAAGATTTGATCCCCGGGGTAACCACATTCTATCCTTAGGCAAGGCACTTGAGGGGGCACGGTCGAGCTGTGTACTGAGGCGCACTGCATGTCAATGTGCACATGTCTTCAGCCAATGCTAACCCTGCTGGTGCGGAGTTAGTATGTTGGGGAGTCAGACAGGTTCTTGCCTCTACCTGGTGGTTCTCCAAGTCCTCCGGTTCCTCTACACATAAAACTGTCCAACATGAGGTGGCCCTGGCTTTCAAAAGTGCCATTAAACTCCAATAAATAAATAAATAAATAAATAAATAAATAAATAAATAAATCTCCTGTAAATAGGAGTTGGAATTATTTCTTGCCACTGGCCTATTAAATTTTCCACAGAATATATTCATGGCTGCTGTAAAGCAGCCATGACTTAATATTATGAAAACTGTTTCTGAAACATATAAGAGTTGATTATTTCTTGCTGCTGGACTCATTTTCATCAAACAAAGTCATGACTGCTGTAAAGCAGCCATGACTTGATTTTATTGAAAATGTTTTAGAAATATTCAAGAATCAAGAGTTAATTATGAATTACACTCGGATATTTTCATTAGTTTGTGCATGTACACAAAGTTAAAAAAAAAGACCCTGTAAAAAAAAAGACTACTTTAGTAATCATTACTGGAGGGCAAAACGCTGTGTGCATTTGTAAAGAAACAAAACACGTCATAGAGTCATATGCAAAGACATAGCTTTAATATGGAAAGGTGTAGACATTTTCATTAAATCAAGTCAGGACTTCTTCACAGCATCTGTGACTTGATTTTATGAGGAATTCAAGAAAGTAGTTGGCAGGTAAAGAGTTAATTTCATATTATGCTAAGCAATATTTTCATCGGTTTGCTAATGTTGACATGGTTGAAAAGTACTGTGGAAAACCTGTCTTCAAATCATTCACTGATGCAGTGGAACCGATTTAATTGGATATCTCTTAATTGAATAACCCTGTTAATCGAATATAACTTCCAAACACAAAACCATTTACCATACCTTCAGTACAAATTGACCTGTTATTTGCATATTGATTATAGCGTAAACTCCTGTTATTTGATTAAAAAATATTGTCAAGAAATAACCTTGGCAATCATCAAATTCCCCTTTTTTATAGACCTGTTTGGCCTCAGTACTTCCAATATAGGCATTTAATCTATTATTTGTTGTTTGACAGAGCTCTGCGAACTCTATGAAAGAAGATATAATAAAATAACTACTCAGTTTTTTCCAGAATATAGGAAAGTGTCCAAATCTCTGTTAATAGAATGCTCCTGTCAGGCCCCACAAAGTAGATCTTCTGTTTCTGAGGCCATATTTTTATACTGTACCAATGACCCAGACATAGCTGATGCTAATTCTCAAAATCTAGGGCCAAACACAAATTTTGCCCCCCAATCCCCAAAATTTGCATCTAAAACCGAAAATAACATGTCCTAAATGGTCCTCCATACTTTTCCTCCACTGCGCATGCGCAGTGTCAAGGAGGTCTCGAAATTGGCACCAATTATCATTCTTTGTTTGGCCCTTCATCAGTTCACATCTGACTGATATTTGTGCTTGTAAATCTCAGTTTAAATGATGCCAGACACATAAATATTAGAGAAATGGTGGATCTAAAGAGGAAATAGAAGGAGGAGAGGAAAAATTAGTGGCAGGAAATAATCAGGGCTGTAACTTACAATTTTTTTTATGAAATTATGTTATGTTACCTAATTTCAAGGCATGGGCCTGTTGTTGTCATTCTTGCTATAAAGTTACACTGCTTGTTCAGTGTTTCCTCTTTCCCTTTCCTTTAGTCCCCCCTTGCTATTCTCCCAGGCTTTTGGCATATTTTCTGTAATATTATTACTAAAATTTCTTGGGAGTTTTAGCTTGGTAACAGAATGAATTCTGTTTTTCCCCATGTTTTCGTCCTCACCCATGGGTGTTTAGGCATTGTGTTCTGCATCTACCATCTGATGTTCTGCAGTTTCTTCCTGGGAAGTCTCTGTTTTGCATCAGATAGTGTTGTAATTGGTAACTGATTTCGGGCCATGTTTATCAGTGCCTGGAGTCATGTTTCTGGTTTTTATACACTTCTTGTTTACATTGACCACGGTTTCTGTTGAGAGTGATTTCTTGTCTTTGTGTTAGTTTAATCATAACAAGATACATTATTATTATACGTAAGTGTTGCATTAATTTTTTTGAAATATTTAAAAAAATTTTGTCCACACTTAGGCTTTTTGGGGATCCATTGGGGCTCAACGTTACTTTCAGAAACTTGGGCTTTTCTGAAAAAATATTTTTTCAAAAAATTTTTTTGATTTCAATTATTTTTTCTAGATGTTAATGGATCATGTTGTTATGTATCTTTGTTTTCAGGGGTTGGTGTGAGTACTAGGACTGTTTGTGTTCCTTTCACAGTGAAAGGATATTTTTCAAATTGTAATAAGAGGAAATCTTCCTCTGACTTTCATAATCATTGTATTAATTGTAGTCAGTGTACTCGCACTAACTCCTGCTCAGTGTGTGTCAATTGGGATGACAAACATTGGAAACGTGTGTCACGGTATGTTGTTAGCAGGGAAAAGGCCATGCCGGTCCTTTCTCCGCAGGGTCACTCTAGTTTTTCAATCTCTTTTTCAGAGGAACAAGAACTGGGTGATGTTTCCGTGATGTCTTCCAAAAGTGTGCCTCCGTCGTCACAGTTAAATGAAGAGCTAGCGGCAAAAGTGCTCATGGAAATACGTCAATTGCCTAAGAGGTCCCTAGTAGGATCGACGGCATTGGCGTCCGCTAGCCCGCCCGGTGTGGCGACCATTCATCGAATGGCTCGGCAGCTGGGTTCGTCCGTTGCGGTCCAGGAAGGAGATTTGGGTGATGCGAGCACTATAATAACACAAAGTGCACACCCAGTGACGACAGATCAGAGGATAGAACGGAGGAAGCCTATTAGTCCGGTTCCTAGCTCGTCCAGGTCCATCCGGGTTGCGAGCGAGAGAGGTCCCTCTCTCATACAACAACATCTGGGACCAGATGTTGTGGTACAAAATGTTTCGCATTCGGAGCATACGTCCGCCACTCGGGACGCTCCATTATATAGACAGTCCGGAGAGACTGTCAATATGGCTTTCTCATCCTCACGGCAGCGCACACGACCGCACCTTGGCTACGTGACCACGGATATCCAGCCAGCTTCGCCGATCAGGGATTCCACGGCGACCAGGTCACGCCATCCGGTAGCCAGGGACACGAGGCCTGTAGACTCCGGACGTTCGCATAAAAGAAGTATGCAGGAGTCAACGTCCAGGGAGCTTCCAGCGGCAAAGCAATGTAAGACCGTTGCTCCACAGGCCTCAGTGATGGAGGTGCTATCACAAATAGCACAACTTATCGCAGCATCCCAGCAGACGACAGAATCTCTGTCGGATCAGGAATTATCCGACGACGCTCGGTCGGTACGCTCCGCTGAAGCATCAGGTACGGACGACCGAGAACTTCATAGGGTCCGACAGGATGGCGAAAGGGATTCAGAGGATCTGGAGCTTTCCCTTTCGGAACAACATAAAGCTGCCGTAGATTTTATCCGGCATTATCTTCCAGAGGTTGTTCCGTCGGACCAGAATGCTGCAATGCCGGATAAGAGACTGATAGCATCACTGGACACAGAATTTTTTGATCGGTTTAGGGACATCGTCCCTGAGTTTCCGACACAGTCCAATAATGTCACAAGAACATTTGAATTATTGAATGACGCTATATATAAGCTTGCTACCAAAACGAGCAAGTATGGTTTCTTGTCTGCAAATGCTCTACATCTGCCTTTCATCAATTCAAGGAATAAATTCGAAACGGCAGGACAGGGCATACTGAGAGTTCCTCTGCGTCTAGACGACCAGGCTGAAGACCTAGAATTGTCTATACCGTTGTCTATGTCAATTCCAACCATGACGTTGGAAACAACAATTATGTCTAATAGAGTTAACTTAGACGCTTTATCATATGCAGGTCACCTTACTAAAGCGTTATCATTACGTCTTCAAGGGAAAGAATTCCAGGATATACAATCCTCATTAAGAGTTCTTTCAAGGGCAATAGCTTATTCCACGTATAACTCCGCCCTTTCAGTGGCAAACCTGGAGTTGGTTAGACATGACGTGGCCCTAGCTACATCCACGCGCGTGGATGGTAAGGTGAAAAACTCTCTCAGAGTCGCTTCGGTCTCCGGAGAGCTTCTCTTCGACGGCAAGCTTTCAGCAATCTATGATCAGATAACCAAGAAAGCTTCGGATTCTCTGCTATTCAAATCCGCTTCTAAAAAGTCGGATACAGCAGAAAAGAGTAAGACAGGCACTTCTAGGACAAGTACGCCCAAGGGAAGTTCCTATAGAGGTTCCTATGCGTCCTCTAGGTCTTATTCTAGAGACTGTCAAGGCAGCGACTCACGTAGGGGACGTTATTCTGGCCGAGATAACCGGTCAGACGTCCCTAGGTCGACGGGGCGAGGTGCGGGTGGTGGAGGACGTAGTTTCTCCTTCCGCAAGCCTCGCAGGTCCAGGAGGTGATGGTATGAACCTCTATCGTGTTCTGGTAGGCGGAAAATTGTCGAGTTTTATAAACAATTGGGCGTCAATTACGGACGACCCCTGGGTTTGAGGGGTAATTTCGGAAGGACTAAGAATATCCTTCAAATGAAAGCCTCCATTAACTCGAAGTCCAGAATGGACTCAGCTTCCGTCAAATCCGCAGAAAAGAGACGCTCTTCTATCAGAAGTACAGTCTCTTCTGGAGAAGAACGCGGTAGAGGTCGTAGAAGACCAGGAATCACCGGGTTTCTACAGCCATCTGTTTCTGGTTCTGAAACCAGATGGCTCGTTCCGTCCAGTCATAGATCTGAGCTGGATAAACAAGCTGATCGTCGCTCTGAAGTTCTATATGGAGACAATTCGATCAGTCAGAGCGAGTATTTGGGTGAAAGACTATGCTACAAGCATAGATCTCAAGGATGCGTACTTTCACATCATGGTACATCAGACATTCAGAAAGTATCTACGCTTCGCAGTCCTAGGAGTTGTATATCAGTTCCGAGCGATGTGCTTCGGTTTGAACCTAGCGCCCTGGGGTTTCACTCGAATAATGAACTCGGTAATGATACATTTCCGAGCTCATTCGTCTGCGGTAACGTCGGCCTACCTGGACGACATTCTTCAGAGGTACGGCAACGAGTTAACGCTTCAGAACGATGTGCAGAATCTGCTTCTATTACTCCGACGTCTCGGTTTTATAATAAACGAGGAGAAGTCGGATCTGGTGCCATCCAAGTCATTCACCCATTTGGGAATGAGCTTCGAGACGCACAACAATCTCGTTCATCTGCCGTTAACCAGAGCGAAATTAATCAGTTGTTACGCTCGCTATTGTCTTCACTCAGACAAAGTCAAAGCGAGAGAATTCATGAGACTGATAGGTCTGTGCAGAGCCTCTGCGGATCTCATTCCGATGGGGCCGTTACGCACTCGTCCTCTCCAAATTTTATTGACTCAGAATTGGAGAGTAAAGATTCATTCGCTCGATATAGACGTTCTCTTGTCAAACCAAGTGAAACAAGAGATTCAGACTTGGGCAAACATTCAGTGGTTGACTCAGGGAGTTCCACTGCAGTTGCCGGATCCGAGTTTTACTATTATGACGGATGCAAGTCAAACAGGTTAGGGTGCAACATTGATCCCAACGGATTCGAAGTGCCAGGGTCTTTGGGATCCGCAGTTTCTAGGCAAGCACATAAACATCAAAGAAATGATGTCAATTTGGCTTGCACTACGTCATTGGATGAACATTATTCAGAAAGCACATGTCCAAATCCTGTCCGACAATACGACAGTAGTAGCGTATATTCGGAACCAGGGAGGCACTCATTCCGTTCCGTTATTCAATTTAACGGAAAGAATCCTTCTGTTTGTACTAGAACACCAAGTTCTACTTTTGGTCCGTCATATTCCGGGTCGTCTGAATGTATTAGCAGACTCCCTTTCATGGAATGGTTGCTTGTTGCCGTTAGAATGGACTCTCAACAAACAGATTTGCTACCAATGGGAGCGGCCAATGATAGACTTATTTGCGACACAGCTCAACAATCAGTTGCAGACGTATGTGTCACCATGTCCGGATCCTCGAGCATATGCAGTAGACGCTCTATCGATCTCGTGGGATGGATTGATAGGATATGCGTATCCTCCAGCGATGTTGATTTAGCAGATATTGCTAAAGATTGAACAATCTCAATGCAAAATTCTGTTGGTAGCATCTCTGTCTCCACAGAGACCGTGGATAAATCTACTCAGGTGTCTGCTGTGGGACATACCGTGGAAGCTTCCTCCATGAGAGGATCTTCTTTCGCAGGGGAAATCGCGTCAACTACATCACAACCCGCAAGGTCCGCAAGGTCTCAACCTTCACGTATTTCCATTGTGCGGTCCTTCTTGCACGGCAAGCATTTTACAGGACGAGCAGTGGACGCAATTTCTAACTGTAGAAGGACCTCCTCTTTGCTAAACTATGCGGCTAAGTGGAAGGTCTTTTGTCGTTGGTGTAGGGATCATTCTGTTGACATTTTTTATCCCTCCATTCCAGACATTGCAAACTTTCTAGTATACTTGTTTGATGAGATCTAACTGCAGCCTGTTACTATTAAAGGTTATAGGTCTATGTTATCTGATTCCTATGCACACCATGATAGTTTACAAATTGGATCTAATGTCTCTTTATCTAAATTAGTTAGAAACTTCTCGATAAATAGACCAAGAACCCTTAGATTAATCCCGAAATGGAATTTAGCTTGGGTTCTTCTTAAACTAAAAGAAAAGCCATTTGAGCCTCTTGAGACAGTGGACTTCAAATTCTTATCTTATAAGACAGCATTTCTCTTAGCTTTCTCTTCTGCTAGAAGAGTCATTGAGCTTCATGCACTATCTGTGGATGATTCTCACTATCTATCGTAGTGTCGGGAACACTATTACCTTTACTACTAATGTTGTATTTTTGGCTAAGAATCAGGCTCCTAATAAATATCCGGAACCTATTGTTATTAAGGCCCTTCCGTCTTCAGATGGGCATAGGCCTTTACTCTGTCCGATTAGAGCTTTACATATTTATAAATGAAGATCTCAGTTTATCAGAAAGGGACGAAAATGCTTCTTTCTGTCTCTGATGCCTAATAGAAAGGACATTACGGTCCATTCTATTGCTAGATGGATTCAATTAACTATTCGTACTGCTTGTGATAATCTATCTTCAACTCAGCAGTCTGTGCTTAAGATTTCGGCTCTTGAAGTAAGAGCTCTTTCTACATCTTGGGCTTATGCAAATAGTGTTGCTATTACAGATTTAATGAAGGCTGCATATTGGTCTCAGCCATCCACATTCACAAATTTTTATCTCAGAAATATTGAGTCCATTTCTGGAGACCTGCATTGTTTAGGTCCGTTATCTGTTGCTCAGAATGTCGTCCACTAAACAGTTGCAACTATAGTTATGCAGGCTTTCTGTTCCGGCAGTGACTCTGTCCTGCTGCCCTCTTCGCTCTGGGGTATTTGACCCAGAGCAAGGGGAAGGGGGGGGGGAGGGTGTTCCCTTAGGTCACCTGCTTTATAGTGAAAAGCAAGGGGATACCGCCTCCGGAGTCAGTAATTCTGAGTCGGTACCAGGATAGTTTTAAAGTGTAAAGCTAATGTTTAAATTCATTCATGTCATATTTTTAAAGTGTAGCTCGGTGTGAAGCATTTGTATATGTCACGTGTCAAACGGGCGTTAATATACAATCCTCGGACACTTTTAATGAGTATAAAGAGTCTCAATTCTCTGGACTTACTTTATTTATTGGCTTACTTTAAAAATAATTAGTATAAAGGGTTATACTGGATGTTAATAGAGAACATGGATGTTATTGTGCTCAATTATGAAAGGTGTTGCATCTTTCTAATTTGTCATAAATAAGAAAGATACATGTAAAGCCTAATCCTCCTTTTCTCCTCGAGGGGATAACTCTATTATATATAGTTGAGCTTATTGGATTTTCCTCTATGTCCTAGGCCCTCCAGCCTTTGTTTTCTATTCAGCTATGTCTGGGTCATTGGTACAGTATAAAAATGTTAAAAAATTTATAGTAATTTATATATTTTTTATACTTACCAATGACCCAGATGGGGATGGCCCTCCCAGGAGTTGGGAACTCGTACCTCCCCACTGAGTACATAGCGCTGACCAGGCACTGCTTGTAAGAATGATAATTGGTGCCAATTTCGAGACCTCCTTGACACTGCGCATGTGCAGTGGAGGAAAAGTATGGAGGACCATTTAGGACATGTTATTTTCGGTTTTAGATGCAAATTTTGGGGATTGGGGGGCAAAATTTGTGTTTGGCCCTAGATTTTGAGAATTAGCACCAGCTATGTCTGGGTCATTGGTAAGTATAAAAAATATATAGATTACTATAAATTTTTTAACTTTTTTGTAAAATTGCAAGCGGGAGGCAGTTTTTTATTTTATTTTTTAATTTTGTAATTATTTCTTTGCCATCAAAACTTCATGTTCTTGGTTTGTTTTAGGTTTTTGTCCTCATAATCTACAGAATAGCATGGATGGTGGTGTATTTCATCCCATGAGTGCAAGAAGGCTTTGCAATGCTAAGGCATTGCAAAGCCTTGTTGCACTTAGGGGACAAATTTATCAATTTTATTAATTTTGGTAAAATATCAGACATAAACCATTTAAATTATATTTTTTCAAATTTGTATTCGTTATAAAAAAGAGAGCATGCAGCCAAAAGGACAATGTGGGAGGGCCTGGGAAACAGATTTTTAACTTTTTTAGGCCTTAATTGAATAATATTTACTGGCAAAGTGGCTATTCAAATCAGAGGGCTCCACTAATAATTACGCCCAAGATATTGTTTTACAAAAGTCTGAATTATGCCTTTAACCTGTTGAACTCCAGCGGCTACTCTTCTGGCCAGGAACATGATACGTCATAACGTCATTATATAGGATGGCTGTTCAGTAAATGTGTGGGGTAGACCAATCAATATTTTCAATGTGCAGCCCCGAGGTTGCACGTTGAAAATATTGATTGGTCTACCCCAAATAATGAATATGGACTCTACCAATTGTTGCCATTGAACTGACATGGAAGATACTACTAGAGTTCAAAGGATTAAGAGTTAAATCACACATTATTTTGTAAGTATTAACAGTCCCATCGGAAACAGTTATTGGGTACATGTACAATAATCTGGTTGGTGTATGTATATGCTTCAGCTGTCAAAGCTGACCTAAGTGTCCAGAATACCACCTCTCATTGGGCTCTTTCATGCGGAAATTGCACTAAGAAAATAGAGAGATATTGTCCATCAAGTGTGTCCTTATCAGCAGGGATGAGAAATTTCAGTAAATTTGCTGATTTCAGGAAATTCACACCAAAATGCTTGAAAATGTATTTCCATAAATATACATGAAAATCTTCTCATTTTCATGTAAATTTATAGAAATAATTATTTGTCAACAAATAGGTTCATACTGTGTTCTTTTAATTTTTGAAAAAACATAATTTTCACAAATTTCTACAATGAAAAACAAGAATTTTAACGAATTTCAGCAAATTTTATTACATGCCATTCTAATCCCTGGACAGCAACATACCCCTGTGATTTGTGCTTTCATTCAGAATGCTTTGGACCCCTTCTGTATGCCAGTGGCAAAAACCAATTAGAAGAACTACAAACTATCCACATAAAATTTGTGAAAAACCTACAAATTTACAAATTTTTACTAAAAATTCATGTTATGTGGCAGTTGGGTAGGGGTGTGGAATACCCTTCCCTTCTGGGCATGGTAACTATGATTTGAATAAATTTGCCCACCTGTTCGTGGTTATTAATATTCGTGTAAATGGAGAGCATGTGAAGTTCACTGAAGATCATCTCTGTAATGTATGGAGTTCAGTTCAAAAGAATGTGCAGAAATCCTTTAATTGGACTTAAATAATTACTTCTGTGTTTGCTGTTTTTCTCTTCTTCCATGGGATAGTTATCTCACAAAGTTTTGTTTTTGTTGGGGTTTTTTGTTTATTTAAATTTTGTATGCTATGTTTGCAATATTATGTATTTACAGAAAAATATATTGTTAAATATGTTGGACTGAATATTCCATATATATACTTTGTTCAGAATGTTCAGTCCTTTTAGTTGAATAGTAATTTGGGGAGTCAGCATATAAATACTATTGAATAAAATCTTTTCAGTTTATATTATTCAAGTGAAATATTGCGTATTTAATTTATTATTTCTTGTTTGACAGACCGTTGATCATATTTTATATTATCATTTGTTGTGTTGAGAGAACTCATATCATATCTTGTTTGACAGAGCTTTTGTGATATGTGTATCCCATATTAGGGTCCTGTGAATCACACATATTTTTATACTAGAACCAATGGCCCAGACTTAGCTGGTGCAACCTTAATAATATCAAGGGCCAAACACAAATTTTGAACTCCCCAGTCCCCAAGATTTGCATACAGAACCAAAATTTGAAAGTCTTATCTGGCCCTCCATACTTTTAGTACTGCTGATGTGCAGTACCCAGGAAGAGACCGGAATTGGTGCCTATCATCATTCTTTTGTGTGGCCCAAGTCAGTAAACATTTGCACTGACATCTGTGCAATAAATTCTCATTTTTGAAGATGCCAGACACAAATCAATGATGACTTTCATGGAATCAACAGTGTAGCAGGATGTTGGAAGTGAATAACGGTGGTTTTGGATGTTCAGGGCTGTAACTTTATAATTTTTATGTAAATTATTCATGTTTCCCATTTTCTGGATATGTTTCTGAACGTCGTCATTTTTACTGTGACTCCACTGTTGGTTTGTTAGTGTTACTTCCCTTTCCTCTCCTAAACCCCCCCCCCCCCCCCTACCCCTGTTATATTGAGGACTTGTTTTTAAAATTCTTGGGAGTTTAACTTGTTTTATGGAATGGGTATTCCATTTATCCCCTGTGTTTACATCCTGTTCGTTTACTGTTCAGGACGTTTTGTATTCTTGCATCTTCTACCAGATGCATTGTTTTTTCTTCCTATGAAGATCTAGCTTTGCATCAGGTGGTTGTTGATCGGTTACTGACTTTGGGCCTCTGTTGTGTTGCTCTTTGGTTAGTTTCCGTTTTTTCCTCTTGACGTCTGTTCAACAACATTTTGGATATGTATTAATTCAGAGTTTAGTTAAAAACAGTTCTTATTCTGGTAGTTTAGCTTTAATTATGTAGTGCTTGTCCACACTAAGGCTCTATCGGGATGCCCTTGGGCTCATGAGGTTCCCTTGGGGTACTTAGGCTTGATTCAGAATTTAAAAAAAAAATGTATTTAATTCGCTTCGAAAATTTTTGTGATTGTCTATGTTATGTATCCTTGCAATGTTTGTTCTGTATTATTATTTGGGAGTGCAGCGAACTTATGATTTTGACTTCATTATTATTGTATCTATTATAAATAATTTGGTACCTAGCGTAAGTCCAGGAAGACTGTCTCGGATTTACATGCTTGTTGTCTGCCTGTAGCCGCTGCACTCCTTCAATACTTGTACTATGGGATGCAAACATTGGAAAAGGGTGTCAACCTGTGTGGTGGGCGGTGAAGTTCTGATGTCCGAGCTTTCACCGCAGGCTAATACTAGCCTTTCAGTCTCTTTTTCAGAGGAACAAGAATATGGTGATGGTACTTTGACACCTGTCCGTTACATGCTGCCATCATCACACTCTGATGAGCCCCGCTCTGATGAGTAAACAGAGCTGGCTGCCAAGGTGCTCATGATTATTAGCAGAGGATTGAGGTTTCTAGTTAGTTATCTTAATCATCTGCATGCAGCTAGCTCGACAGGTGAAGCAGTTTCTCTATTGAGGGAGCCGGGATGCCGAGTAGGTCCATTGCGGTTGAGTAGTGTAGACGTGGGTAGAGCAAGCACCTCAAAAACAAAAGCTCTCCCAGCGAGGATGGCAAAAGGGGAAGAAGCCGGAAAGTTTCTTTACGGGATGCTTGGTGAAATCTGGGATCAGATCGCAAGTTGGAGAACCCTCTCCGTCCCGTCAGCAGATGGGGTCGACTGTTTATGTCACAAGAAACTTCAGTGAGTCGGAGCACCCGTCCTCGGTTGTGGTTCGGGTCACTCCTTCCACACTGCAGCTGCGGTCGACTGCAGTTATGGCTTCCTCTTATTACATGGAAGAGCATGCAAAAGGGGATTAGCCTACAAGTTTCTCAATGGGAAACTCGGCAAGATCTGGGGTCAGATCGCAAGTTGGAGAGCATTCTCCGTCCCGTCAGCAGTAGGGGTCGACTATTTCCATTGTGAGAAACTTCATTGAGTCGGAGCCCCCGTCCTCGCTTGCGCTTTGGGATGTTCCTTCCACACTTCAGCTGGAGTTGGCTGCTGTTATGGCTTCCTGTTCTTCCGTGGAAAAGCATGCTAAGGGGTAGAAGCCTACAAGTTTCTCAGTGGAATGCTCGGCGAGATCTGGAGTCAGATTGCGAGTTAGAGAACCCTTTCCATTCCATCAGCAGTCAGGGTCGACTGTTTCCGCTTCAAGAAACTTTAGTGAGTTGGGGCGTCCGTTCATGCTTGCGGTCCGGGATGCTCCTTCCACACTGCAGCCGGGGCCAGTTGCAGATATGGCTTCTTCCTCTACTTCATTGACAAAGCATGTTAGACTGCAGACTAGCTGCCCGACTTTGGATGTTTAAGCTGTTCCTTGGAGGCATTCCCAGTCTTCACCACTGAAGTCGGATTAACCTGTAGCTAGTGGTTCGAGGCATATACATACGGGACATGTGTCGAAAGATCTGAAGTCAGATCTCCGTCCCATGAGCAGCATATGATGAAGAAGTGGATAACTGCTGCTCTACAAGCCTCGTTCACAGACCTGCTGTCGGAGATTGCGCAGCTTATCACAGCATCCCAGTAGTTACAGGTTCAGCCGTCAACAGTCTCTGTAGTGAGCTGTCGGACGGTGCTGGGTTGTCCAGTCATCTGTTCATTCGGATGGTGTTGACCATGTTTTTCAAATGGAACATTCAGATGGTGAGAGGGCTACGGAAGACGATTCTCCATCCCTCACAGAACAGCACATGAAGACTATGAATTTTATTCATCAGCTCTTTCGGATCTTGTTCCATCTGAACAAAGTCTGCTTTTGCTAGGCAAAAAACAGCTTTTGTCCCTCGATAAGGGTACCGGACAAAGGAAAGACGAGGTTCATTCCTTCCTAACTAACGTTGTAAGTCTCCATTTAGTGAGCTTTCAAAGGGCGCAAGTTACACTGAGATATCTGTCTTCACAGAGATGAACACTTCTAATCTGCATTAGCTAGGCTGAGACTGCTGTCTTTTGGGAATAGGACCGCTAGAAGGAAAGAGTATGTATATTCCTTCTCGGTGTTGTATTCTTAGGTGTCACAGACATTAGTCTTATCGTTGAGACCATTTATAGCCTAGCTAGAATTATGAGCGATGTTTTTTCTCTATCATTAGCGGTTAGCATTGTAAGTCTCCAAATAGTGTGCTACTGGGGCTACAGTTTACAGCCTATAATTGTCTTCACGAATAGGAATACCTTTAGCTGCATCACCAAGGCTGAGACCACTGTACTCTCAGACAAGGTACCGTTATAAAGAAAGAGGTTGTTCTCTCCTTAACGGTGTTTTTTTGTGTTAGTTGTCTGAGGCATTTAGCCCTATTGATGACGCCATTTTAGCCTAGTGAGTAATGATGAGTGTTGTTTCAGATGGCTGTAGTTAATTCCTTTTTCAGGAATATGTTTCCTGCAATAATCGGAATAAGGCACAAGGAGTTCATCTAGGTTTTTTGATCCGGTGCCAGAACTTAGTTTTTCGTCCCCCCGCTTCATTTTATGTCCAATGGATTGTCATGGATTAGGATTCGACTCGGAGGATTATGGATATTAAGTCTATATGGTGTATTCTTTGGGGTCCTGGCATACTATCGTGATTTCAAGGAATATGTCAATGCTATATTGCCAGGTGTATTCCTTGCAATAGTGCCATGTTTATCGCGTTCCTCTCCGCCCTTTAGTGGCAATATGGAGTTGGTCAGACGTGATGCAGCCTTACGGTTTTAGACTATTCTAGATGTCTAATAACACTAGAGCATTATGAGTCGTGCCAGATCAAAAAACTGATCATGCATGGTTTTTGACTAGTTATTTTGTTATGATAAGCTTCTATTTGCTGTTATTACTCTTTTATTGAGAATAGCAGCAGGAGCATAGCTTCAGGAATGTTGTGTGAGGTTTCCTTTTTCCTATAGTTGAAAAAAGGAATTTTTTGCACTTCCAAGCTTCAGTATTACTGCACCGGCATACTTATCTAACGATTCAAGTAATGGGGAGGGGGGGGGGGGGGGGGGGGGGGGGGCAATGGTCAATATTGATTTTATGTTGAAACACCCCCGATCACCCCCCACCCCTTGTGCCAATATGTTAGAGGTGATTACAGGGCAGGACGTAGTTCTCTTCCCGTAAGCCTCGTATACATTCAGTTATATTCAGGTCTTTCATGGCCCTTCGATTGGTGGGAGGTTTTTGTTCTAATGGCGACTCTAGAGGCGCATCCACTCTTCAGTTGGTTTGCTTCCTGGGGTTGTTCATTCATAGTCTGTATAGAAGCTTATGATTCCTGAACAGTAACTGTTTTGGATTCCAAATTCCTTTATGAATACATTCGGTTGATATTGCTAGCCTTCGTGTACCTGTGCGGCAAGCATGTCGGCTTACCTGGGCAACATTCTCCTAATATGGCAATTAGTCCACTCTTGAGAAGTTTCGTTACAACATATGAGTCTATTCCTAATGATATAAAATCGCATTAATGTCGTTTTTTATTCCTTCAGTTTCCTGGTTATATTTTGTATCGTTTGGGTTATGCCGATGATACAGGCTATATTCAGGCGAGGGTACATGCAGGATTCCGTTGGTTGCGTGCTTAATATGTATTAATCATTAGGAAGACGTATTTCTTAAGTTCTTGCTCAGTGTCAGTATAAGAGTTTATGAAAAGTTTGGGCTCTTTAGATCAGTAATGGATATTCCTAGAGGCTGTCTATGCATACATTCTCTATTTTTGTCTTCATTATTCAGAGTTGTATATTCATTCATCGAACAGTCATTGGTTTTAATGGACCTGGGGAACGATGATTTATTTCGGGACGGTCCGTGACAGGTTTTTTAATCATATCTTGTTCCAGGTTCTGAATCCAGTCTTCAACCGGAAGTGGTACACAAAGGGGAATCCTACTCTCTCATTCTCATAGATTGAACGGTTACAATTTGGAAGTTCATTATTGGGATTTACTTGTACACCGGAACGTGGTCTCCTGTCGGTTGGGTCAGAAGCTTATAAGTTCTCTCAGATAACTTTCCATTGGGATTCGATTGGACAAGTTTAAGGTTATACATATTAATATCACCGGTTCTCGTACTATCTCTGTATTCGGGATACGGCATACTTTTTAGAAGCTTTCGATTTTAGTATCCGAGAGCCTTTCAGGTGATTATATGTACTTCAGTTCACCTTTTATTGCTCAGAGAAGATTCCTATTTTAGTTTTCTTTTCTGATATTATTGAGTACCGCTTTATCACTGATTCCAGGCTGCTTTCCTCTTTGTTTTGAAGGTTAATTCCTTCAAAAAAGAGGGGGGGGGGGAGGGGCGGTGATTTCTCTTTACCTCCTCTGGCGTCATAGTAAGTGTGTAACTATGGGCGAATCTGTTATTGTCTATAGATAATACAGATCTTTATGTACAGCTTGCTGCATTGTATACGGCGTTTGTCTGTGGGCGTCAGTCTCCTATTCTCAGACACTCCTTTCCTAATTTTAAGCATCTTATTCTGGACTAGCCTTAAAATTAACGTAATCTTTATGCTAAGTAATAAGGATTCACTTGGATATTGCTCCTTATTTGGTGGTATATCCTCTATTGTTGTATAGAGAGGGATATATGTAATTGCTCATATTGTAATCTCCTATTCTCACTTGGGAGTCCTCCTGCAGGCTTAGGAGCTGAAATTTAGTCTGCTACTCCTTTAAGTCCTAGGCCATCCAGCCTTTTTACTATTTAGCTAAGTCTGGGCCATTGGTTCTAGTATAAAAATATGATAATTTTAAAGTAATTTGTATATTTTTTATACTTACCAATGGCCCAGCCGGGGATGGCCCTCCCATGAGTGGTCACTCATGCCTCCCCGCTGAATTATAACATTAGTAGGCACAACTAGAAAGAATGATGCTTGACGCCAATTTTGGTCTCTTCTGGGTACTGTGCATGCACAGTACTAAAAGTATGAAGGGCCAGATAGGACTTTCAAATTTCAGTTTTGTATGCAAATTTTTGGGTTTGGGGGGGGGGGGGGGGGGTTCAAAATTTGTGTTTGGCCCTTGATATTATTGAGGTTGCACCAGCTAAGTCTAGGCCATTGGTAAGTATAAAAAATATACAAATTACTTTAAATTTATCATTTTCGATTCAAATCGAATCCTGAATCAAATCTGGTCTATTATTTGAAATCAAACTGAATCTTGAATCAAATTCTGGTCATCTTGAAGATGACCGATAAGGGGAGGGGGGAACTGTAAACATGATTGTTCTGACTGTGACAGCTGATGTCACGACTGATAAAATATTCCAGCTACCACCTCATCAAGGCAAGCCTTTTTGGAAGGCATGTCTGAGGAGGGCATGCCTTGATCATGTAGTTGGAATATCACCCAGGAATGGGTGCTAGACTTACCAGCACTAAGCACTGCACAGGACTAGCTGCTAGCAACAGCCCATCGTCAACATTGTTTGGAAACTTTATCTTTATTTTCAATAGTGGTAGAGACTAGTGAGACTGGAATTAGCATGGGATGTGGCATGGGTCAGATGCTATTTATATTAATATAGATGAAATTACACTCTTAATTTTCAGAAGTATTTACATACAAATTCCATCTGAACTATCTGTTTTTTGCGATGGTGACAATGACTAATATCAAGCTATGTAAAGTTTCGAAAGGAAACGAATTGGGCATCTGATTTTGAATTGAATCGAATATCAACTTAAGATTCAAAATCAAATCAAATCTCAAAGCTTCGCAGGGCCCAATTCAATATCAGACAGGGATCCCCCAAATATGTCTGTACCCCCTCCTCCCTTGTACATTCCTCTGGCTACATGCCTGTGGATCTCACTTATTTATGAGACTAATTCTTGCCTCAGGAATGAATTATATGCAACATACTACGTCAAATTTGAAACAGAAAGTAACTTCATAAAATCCCTGCAGGAACCCTGAGAAGTGAAGCAGTGCCTGTTCACTGTGGTAAACAGGCTATGTTTTACTGGTAAAATAGGACCCAGTCACCAATGCTTGGGAGGTGCAAACCCTCTCTAAAGTGACAAACATGGCTTATTAACACTCACCCCTGGTCTTGAGTTGATACTCATGTTGTAGTCATGATTAGCCCTTGTGCAAAAATATGTGACCTAAAACACCAATAAATAAATAAATAACTTCATAAAACATATAATAAATAACTTCATAAAACATATACTATATCAAATCTGAAATCCCACAAAAATTTACATCCACAGCTTCGTCAAATCCTTCACATTGTAGGCATTGTACAAGGCCTTAATTTTTTAGCTCAACTTTGGCGAAGCCAAATTTGAGCTTTTGTCATGGCCCGTCATCCGTCTGTCCGTACGTCAACAATTGGATACAGCTCGGGCTAGAGGCCGTATTTATGAACCGATCTTTACGAAACTTCTTGGGTACCTTTGTTATGACCGTGGGACGAGAACGAGTGTTTTTGGGTGCGGTCCGAAATTCAAGATGGCTGCCAGCCACCATTTTGTACCGATGATGCAGAAATCTGTTTTTTGTACAGAACTTCCATATGAAAGCTCTGATTTGAATAATTTTTTGTATGAATGTTTAGTACCATGGGATACATCACATATAATACGGGTTTTTTTTCTCGTGCATAAATTGTGCAAATTAGACTAATTTTGATGTTTTTTGGTGTTACTTTAAGCACTGTAAGTGCAAATGCCAATACGGCTCGGGCTAGGGTCCGTATTTATGAACCGATCTTTACGAAATTTCTTGGGTACCTTTGGTATCACCGTGGGACGAGAACGAGTGTTTTGGGGTCCGGTCCGAAATTCAAGATTGCCGATGGCAGCCATTTTGTACAAAATTAGGTGCAATCAGATTTTTGCACAGAACTTCCATATGAAAGCGCTGATTTGAATAATTTTTTGTGTGAATGTTTAGTACCATGGGATACATCACATATAATACAGGGTTTTTTCTCGTGCAGAAATTATGCAAATTAGATGAACTTTGATTTTTTCAGTGCGACTTACACACAGTAAGTACACATGTCAATACGGCTTGGGCTAGAGTCTGTATTTGTGAACTGATCTTCATGAAATGTCTTGGGTACCTTTGTTATCACCTTGGGACGAGAACGAGTGTTTCTGGGTGTCTGGTCTAAAATTCAAGATGGCTGCCAGTGGCCATTTTGTACCGAAATTAGGTCTAATCAGTTTTTTGTACACAACTTCTATATGGCTCAGACTTGAGGCCATATTTATGAACCAATCTTTACGAAACTTCTTGGGTACCTTTGTTATCACCGTGGGATGAGAGCGAGTGTTTTTGGGTGTGGTCCGAAATTCAAGAAGGCCACCAGCAGCCATTTTGTATCAAAATTAGTGCAATCAGACTTTTGTACAGAACTTCTGTATGAAAGTTCTGATTTGAATAAATTTTTGTATGAATGTTTAGTAACATGGAATACATCACATATTGTAAGGGGTTTTTTTTCGTGCAGAAATTATGCAAATTAGATGAACTTTGATTTATTCAGTGCTACTTACACAATGTAAGCACACATGTCAATACGGCTCAGGGTAGAGGCTGTATTTATGAACCGATCTTCACAAAACTTCTTGGGTACCTTTGTTATCACCTTGGGACGAGAATGAGTGTTTCTGAGTGCGGTCCAAATTCAAGATGGCTACCAGTGGCCATTTTGTACTGAAATTAGGTCCAATCAGTTTTTTGTCACAAGTTCTATACAGCTCGTATTTATGAACTGATCTTCACAAAACTTCTTGGGTACCTTTGTTTTCACCTTGGGACAGGAACGAGTGTGTTTTGGGGTGCCTTTGTTATCACTGTGCTATGAGAACAAATATTTTTGGGTTCAGTCAGACCCACTCTGGGACTCAAAGATTTTTTTCTAGTTTAGCATCTGACTGTCACCTACCTTTACAATACGTTACCTATACATTTGTTACAGGCAACGGTCAGTATTTATGTACAGACCGTTACAATACTTTATATGTACCTTTGTTATCAGGTCATTACCTAGATGTTTGTCATTGCTGTGTCATATACTATACATGTACATATCTTTGTCTTGACAAGTTGAGCTACAGTGTCATTGACACTTTCATTTTATGAAATCTTAATGAGGCTACACATGGATTAGACAATTTATTTTTTTTGTGTAACTGGTTGATAGCTGGAAGCCACTATCATGGCTTCAAAAAAAAATGAAAGTTCCAGAGCATTAGCCAACGTTTTCTTGCTTATGTCTCATAATCAGTCAAATGCAGATAATATTTTGTTTATATAAATTTGCCTATGGGCACTCTCCAATAATTTGTAATACAACATATTTTGATGAACAAATTCAAACCACTAAATAATCTAGCCCTCCACCAGTTAAGAGAGTTAACCCACTACACTGCAAATTCATGTCCAGCTTCCTCCATCCAAATTGAGCTCTGTCAAAGAAGAACTGATTTGGTTAAATTCCTAGTTGCATTATGGGAAAAAGTTGCTGCTTGAAATTTTTGCATTTTGAGATGAGTGTGCTTTGGAGTTAACCGAAATGTGGGTGATTGTTTTGTGAAGAAGAACATTCATCGTACAGATCATCTCACTTAATTTTTCATCATATAATTAAATAAACCTGTGATGATATTTTTTTAAGGCTTTTACAGGGATGAGAGATTCATATCTTTTAGTGCTATGGAATACTTTTGATTGATGCTTGGTGTCTTTTTTTGCCATTGCTGATGAGATGATGTTTTATGGGGTACTGAAGTAGGATACCATTACTTGAATATCAACTTCAGCAAACGGCAAATATTTCCCAGAAAGAACCCCAGGAAGTAGAGCAGTGGTTGTTTACTACTGTAAACATGTTCTGCTTTGCTGGTAAAAGTCCAGGAGCATGATGGTTCGTTTGTTAGAGCATTGGATTTGAGATCAAAAGCTTAATCCATGTCATCTGCCTTTTGTCTTTGGGCAAGACACTTCATTCTAATTGTAGGTGTGGCAGCACAGTGGAACTGTGTACTAAAACACGCGATGGGGATACACTTGCCTTCAAATGATGCCAGCCCTGCTCATGCCATATTAGTAAGTCTGAGAGTTACTTGCCATTAATCACTGAATCTCTGTGTACTCCAGCTTTCTCCGCCCATAAAACTCCCCAGTACTATTTGACCCTCACCGTTGAAAGAGACATTACCCCCCCCCTCCCCCCCCCCCCCCCAAAAAAAACCATACAAATAGATAATAATTTTATAGTCTGAAATCCCCACTTGGTGCTCTGGCTATACAAAATTACAAAATGCCTTATAGAAAACTGTGGTAAACAGACTCTGTTTTATGTAACGTGGGACCCTGTCTCAAAAAATAGGGGTTGAAGTCCTCTGAAATGGGTAACATGTATAGACACAATCAACTGAACTTGACCAGAAGTAAAATAAAAGGGTCAAGCCATGAGCAGCACCCAGCATAGTTACTGAATGAATAAATTAACTTGACTTCTAAGAGTTGAACAAATTTCCAGAATTTCCACCACATCACAAGTCATATAAGTCAAGTTACTGGGCAGTGCTTTCTAGTCAAAGGTCAACTGACTATATAGGGCCTGAAAATAAGCAGTCTGACATTTGCAGAATGAGGTCCACAGAGGGTGAATTTGATGATACTGTCCCATACAGTCGGCCAATTTATCTTCTGGGTACCTATTTCTGTTTAGTTTTGAGATCCTGATTCAGATAAAGGTTCACAGAGGGTAAATTTAGTGATGCAACCCTGCTGTGTGTGGGTAGCATCACTAAATTCACCCTCTGGGGACCTCACAGTCTGCTTATTTTCTGGCTTGCTAGAAACATCTGCCTAGGCAAATCTATTCTAGTTTGGGAGACTTTCTCTTGACTTTAAGTTGAGTACCTGTCGGGTGGCCATAAGGTTCTCAAAGCCAATGATGAAGAGAGATTCTATAATCCATATGCAATCACAAACATTTGAACTGGAGGAATATGTCTGCATCATTTTGAATCAGCACTCAAACCATCTGCATATTTTGTACATAGTGGGAAGAAAATAAACTTCCATTATGCTTTATTGGTATGATCAGTTGCTTTTATTTTAATTTGCATTAAATTGCTCTATATCAGCAATTATAAATGTTATTTTTGTGATAAAGTACTCTTCATGTTGAATACAGAAGATGGACATGTCTTGCATTGTTGGTTGGTGTGCTCAATAATGGAATATTTTTGTTGGTTTCATTAAATATATTTTGCTTCTATTGAAATTTATAATTTGTTGATTTTGTGATTGTACTCTTCATTCATTCCTACTTTGCAAATTTTCAGCTCACCTTGATGAAAGTCAAGCTGAGCTAAAATATTTTCTCCAGAACCAATGTCATAGGGGGTCAGATACAGGTTTGTTAAAATGAAGCCTCTTGGTTCATACTTGGGCTCAATACAGGAGCCCAATTTTTTAACTTAGGGCAATATGGGATTTTTAACTTAGGGCAATATGGGGGATAATCTTTCAAAATCTTCTTCTTCCAAACCACCAGTAAGAATCTATTAATGTTTGGCACACATCATTGTTATGAGTGTCCGATTCAAGAGTCTTCAAACCAAGTCTCTAGGTTAATATTTGGGCTTCCTAGGGAAGCCCAAATTTTAACTTAGTGCAATATGGGGGATAATTTTTTAAAATCTTCTTCTTCAGAAACACCAGTCAAAATCCTAGGGGGGTTAGATTCCAATTTGTTTAAATTGGATCTCTAAGTTATTATTTGGGCTCCCTGTGGTAGCCCAAATTTTAACTTAGTGCAATATGAGGAAATTTCTTTAAAAATTTTCTTCTTCTGACCCACCAGTCAGAATGCTTTCAGATTTGTTATACAACATCCAACATCTCCGGGGGGTATGGGGGGGGGGGGGCATTTTCAACTTTGTTCAAATCGAGTGCCTGGGTTAATATTTGGGCTCCCTATGGGAACCCAAATTTTAGCTTCGTGCAATATTAGGATATTTCTTAAAAAATCTTCTTCAGATCCACCAGTCAGAATACTTAGATATTTGGTATACAACATCTCTGGTGGGGTGAGATTCAAGTTTGTTCAAATTGAGTGCCTGGGCTAATATTTGGGCACCCTATGGCAGTCAGAATTGGCCATGTAGCTGAAGAATTAGAAATGTTTTATTAAGTACCCTCTAGAGGTATGTAACTAAGATTAATCCACAAAGGTTGTATCAAGGGGCTCCATAAGGGAGCTCCACTTTTTACATTATGATGAACTGAAGAAAAGGCATGATGCTTGGACTATTTTAGTCACTGGAGGGGCTCAAAGATTGACAGTGACTTCTGTCAAGATTGATTGCGTGAAGTAGATTCATTCTTGGTTCTGTTCAAGGTGAGAGCTTCAGGCCCTGTGGGGCCTCGTTTTTTTTCACTACTTGTGTTATTTCCCATACAACTGCTTGTTGTAGAATGGAGGTGATTGTTAATGGAACTAAGTCTAAAGTCCAAGGTAAAATATGCACTCCATGATTATGGCATTACAGAATGTTTTCTCAAAATTATATGTTAGGCTACACAGAGTAGCTCCTCTGTTTCTCAGGCTTTATTTTCATGGTATTTATTTTATTTTATATCTTTGCAATTATTATCTCTTTATCCTGTGAGGTTCATATACTTGGCTTGTTTAATGTTCTAGGCCTCATAAACAACGGTGGTGTATTTTATCCATTTCATTAACTTGGGTATTTTATCTGACATAAACCAATTAATATTTTTTTAGCATTGGAAATAAAAAGGAAGAATGAGACTGCCATAATGACCATATGGAGGCTCTTAGAAACAGATTTTTAGCTTTTTTAGGCCTTATTTTATACTTCAGTTTGCAAATTGACCTCAGTGTAGTAAGTATTTATGTGCATGGGTTTGGGGTGGGGATGGGGTTGCCAGCCAGACTCAAATAACACGTATCAGACTGTTCAATTTCAAACAAAGAAGCAAAATTGTTGACCTTTCACCTAACACACAAGCCAGAAAATAAGCAGACTGTCATCTGCAAAATGAGGTCCCCAAAGGGTGAATTTAGTGATGATACCCTGCACAGCAGGGTAGCATCACTAAATTTACCCTCGGTGAACCTCAATCTGAATCGGGGTCTCAAACTAAACAGAACGAGGTATCCAGAGGATAAATTGGCCCACTGTATGGGATAGCATCATCAAATTCACCCTCTGGGGACCTCATTCTGCAAATGTCAGACTGCTTATTTTCAGGCCTGCTAACACATGACTAGCAGATGACAATTGTAAAACATTTCTTGAATAACTGACGAAAATTCATTTTTTTACCCCGACAACATTGCTAAACTCTTAGATTTTAACATATTTTTACTACACTTTGACAGTCTTCATCCTGTGACTTTGCTGCTGGTTTTTTTTTGGCAAGTCTTGGCTGCCTGTATAGGCAGCCAAGACTTGCCTAAAAACTACTACCAAGGTGCTTAGAATGTAACTTGTGAGTTAACCCAAAGACTGCATGTAGGGGCACCTGATCTGTTGAAAACGTGATCAAAGTCTGAATTAGACCCTAAGGGTTATGACCCTCACATAGGAATGAGCTGAGCTCTCCTAATGAGGGGGTCATGAGCTATAATTTGAAAATATAATAAAATTTGAATGCTAACTTTTGTGAATAGGACTGGTTGTTATGTTAGGTAAAAACGTTAACTTTAACATGATCGCAACAATAACTTTGCAGATGACATGTCCTGCGTGTAAAAAGCTGTGTAATACAGGTTCAGATAATAAAATACACTAGTTTGTTGATTAACCCTTCACCTAATGAATCAAGTGCATCTGCCTGTGTAATTTACAAATTGAGCTGTTGGAAAAAAAAATTATTTTTCAAAAAATTTCCACAAAACCAAATCAGGTGACCTTTCATTTGATTGATCTCATTACTTGATATGGTTTTGTTAAAAATTTTTGAAAAATTAATGAAAAAGAATGATTAAAACAACAAATTTTTTATATCATTTGCATTGGATAAAGTGTTAACCCTCTTCACTCTTGTCAAAATACCAAAATTTCAAGCTGCAATTTTATCTCTTTAAGTAACTGAGAATTTAACAAATTCAGTCTAATTTGACGGAGGTCATAATGGTTGGTTATTAGTAAGGTGGAGAACCCGACATTTACTTGCCATTACTCATTGGTTCTTTCCAGGTACTCCCAACTTCCTGTAGTACCACTTGCCATGATACGATCCTGGCTGTTTACAGTGTTGTTAAACACCAGTAAACAAACCACTGATGATAAGAAACTTAAAGGCATGGAATAACATAGGGTTGTTTAGACTAGTTTCCGTAACAACCTGCTCCACATTGTACCTGGTCTTCTCAGAACACAGGTAGGCTTGGATGGGGCAGTCTTGATTAGACTAGTGGCAATGTAAAGTGTTGTAATTTCCATTGTTACTTACAGTACAACAGAAGGTTGGCAGCAGTGTTACTCAAAAATTTGTTCCAAATGACAGCATATGAAAACAGAATGATATCAGCGCTGTTCATTTTTTATGCCTGAAGGGAGGCAACTTAAATTTATGTTGCCTGTCCACGCATTCTTCCATCCGAATTTTGTGTGACCCTCTGGGAAGCGAACTCCATAATGGCTGGGTAGATTTTCATGTGAAACTGTACACATGGGTAAATGACCTCAGAAGGCCCCCACAAAGTAGATCTTCTGATTCTCAGGTTATTTTTTGTAAAACTGCATGTGGATGAGCGTTTTTTATTAGCTCACCGAAGGGAGCTCAACTTATCACTTGCCATCCGCCGTCTGTCTGGCGTCATGTACTTTTTTCAAACGACTTCTCTTCTGAAACCGCTAGGTTGATTTGCTCGAAACTTGGTATGGATGTTCATTACCATATGTCAATTCAAGTTTGTTCAAATGAAATGGACATGCTCATTTGGGGCTCCACAGGGGGCATAACTCCGATAGCACCCTATGTATATTAGAGAAATTACTAAAAAATCTTCGTCTCCAGCACAAGTGGGCAGAATGATTTGATATTTGGTATACAGCATTATGGGGTGGATCTGATTCAAGTTTGTTCAAATCGGCCCCCTGGATTCATATTTGGGTTCACTATAGAAGCCCGAATTCTAACTTCGTGCATTTCAGGCAAATTTCTTAAAAAATCTTCTTATCCAGATCCAGCAGGCAGAAGCTTTTGATATTTGGTATGCAACATTGTGGGGTGGATCTGATTCAAGTTTGTTCAAATCGGCCCCCTGGGTTCATATTTGGGCTCAGTATAGGAGCCCGACTTTGAACTTAATGCATTTCAGGCAAATTTCTTTAAAAATCTTCTTCTTAAGATCCAGCAGGCAGAATCTTTTGATATTTGGTATGCAGCATTGTGGGGTGTATCTGATTGAAGTTTGTTCAAATCGGCTCCCTGCATTCATATTTGGGCTCACTATTGGAGCCCAGATTTGAACTTAGTGCATTTCAAGGAAATTTCTTTAAAAATTTTCTTCTCCAGATCCAGCAAACAGAATATTTTGATATTCAGTATGCAACATTATGGAGTGGATGTGATTCAAGTTTGTTCAAATCGACCCCCTGGGTTCATACTTGGGCTCACTATTGGAGCCTGAGTTTGAACTCAGTGCATTTCAGGCAAATTGCTTTAAAAAATTTTCCTCTCCAGACCAGCAGGTAGAATATTTATAGCTCACCTGACTTTCAGTCAGGAGAGCTATAGTGATCACTCACCGTCCGTCGTCCGCCTCCATCCATCGTCCGTGAACATGGTGTTTGCGTCCTCTCCTCCCAAACCGCTGAACCAATTTAATTGATATTTGAGATAATAGTTTGTTATGACATCGCAATTTGATTTTGTTCAAATCAGGTTGCCTCGCCCCTCTCTAGGGCCACGCCCAAAAAGTGTGCTTAAATCTTAAAAAATCATCTTCTCATGAACCAGCAGTAGCAGAGACTTGATATTTGGTGTGCAGCTTCCTTTTGAGGTGTAGACTCAGATTTGTTCAAGAGAAGTTCGAGGAGCTATATTTGCCTTCGTTGTGGGAGGGGCAAGAATTTTCGCCCCGTCCAAAATTTGTATATTCCAAACCGAGAGGCAGATTTGAATCAAATATGATATGAGGGCTTATTGGGTCATAAGTACTTAATTTATGCCAAAATGTTTTTTTCAGTTGCCCCATGGGAACCCCAGGAGCTAAAAATAGAAAAAAATTAAAACGCCCATATCTCCAAAACTACACGGCACTGAGAATTCTTATTTGGTGTGAAGCTTCCTTAGGACCAGCAGAATGGATTGGTCAAAAAAATTGCTATCGGTTTTATCATGGGGTACTTTTTGGGGATTTTTGAAAAAGTGCTGAGTCAGCATTTTTTAACACTGTGGGAAATTGGAAAAACATTTAAGACTACTTTTCTCCCAAACCACTGCTCCGAAAGCTTTCAAATTTCACATATAACATCTTTGGAAGATTGTTTCACACGTTTATTGAAATCAATTCCCTGAGTCCATATTTGGGCTCTCTTTGGGAGCCCAAATGTTTAAATTAGTGCAGTATGAGGAATATTCTTTAAAAATCTTCTTCAGATCTACAAATAAGAATCTTTTGATATTTGGTATGCAGCATGCTTAGGGGGGTGAGATTCAAGTTTGTTCAAGCCAAGTCCCCAGGTTCATATTTTGGCTCACTGTGGGAGCCTGAGTTATAACTTAGTTCAAAATGAGGAATTTTCTTAAAAAATCTTCTTCAGATCCAGCAGTCGGAATGTTTTGATATTTGGTGTGCAGCATCCTTAGGGGGTTGTGATTCAAGTTTATTAAATCCAAGTCCCTGGGTTCATATTTGGGCTCCCTGTGGGATCCCGAATTATAACTTTGTTCAATGTGAGGAATTTTTCTTTAAAAATCTTCTTCTTCAGATTCAGCAGTTGGAATGTTTTGATATTTTATCCTTAGTGGGGTGAGATTCAAGTTTGTTCAAGCCATGTCCCTAGGTTCATATTTGGGCTCACTGTGGGACCTCGAATTGTAACTTAGTTCAGAATGAGGAATTTTCTTTAAAAATCTTTTTCTTCAGATCGAGCAGTCGGAATATTTTGATATTTAGTATGCAGCTTCCTTAGGGGGGTGAGATTCAAGTTTGTTGAAGCCAAGTCCCTGGGTTGATATTTGGGCTCCCTGTGGGGGGCCTCAATTATAACTTAGTTCAGTATGAGGAATATTCTTCAAAAATCTTCTTCTTCACATCCACCAGTCAGAATCTTTTGATATTTGGAAAACGGCATCCCACTGGAGGTGAGATTCAAGTTTGTTCAAGCCAAGTCTCTGGGTTCATATTTGGGTTTCCTATGGGAGCTTGAACACGCTGGACATCCTGTAAAACCTGCATCGGGCAAATACCATGTAAAACCCAGTGCGGGCAGCCTTTTGACGATAAGCGAGTCTGTTGTACGTGAAATTTTGTGATAAATACGTTTTTCTCTGAACGAATTCCGAGTTAACGTTATTGACTGATGAATTCAGCATTCAGCATCTACAGCATTTCAATAGTTTGTTGAAGAAGGTTCCATTTTGGTTACAAAACTAAATGGATGGTGATAATATGCATTCTGTATCTCAATGCAGTGTGTTTTCGTTACGAAATAGAGTAGTGTGTTATGGATTTAGACAATTGGACAGCGCTCCATTGATGAAAACATTTTAGGAAACTAAATCTTACTTCATAACAAAATGTGCTGTATTTAAGTAAGAACATATCTACGATTTATTGTGACACTCCCCGCTGTTTTTGTAAAACCCGTGACAGGCACGGCGCAGCTCGGTGCGTGGTTTACTGCATGCCTGCTTTGGGGATTACATTATAATTTCTGCAATATATGGTCAGAAAGACGTCGTTTCGGGTAACTAGTTTGGAATTCTTGTTGATTCCTTTCGAAACTCACATATAGATTATTATCAAAGACACATTGGTCCATAATTGCTAATTTATAACCAATTAAAGTAAAAAACTAAAACCTGATGCGGGCTTTACTGATGCCCACAGCAGAGTTTTACTGCCCGCAGCGGGAATTATAGGATGACCAGCGTGCTGAATTACAACTTAGTTCAGTATGAGGAATATTCTTTAAAAATATATTTTTTTAGATCCACTGGTCTGAATCTTTGGATATTTGGTATTAGCTTTTATATGGAGGGGCAGATGCAACTTGTTGAAATCAATTCCCTGGGTTTTAAATTCAGGCTACCATGTCAGGTGAGTGCCCTCAGGCCCCCTGGGGCCTCTTGTTTTTGTAATTATTTGTTTGCCTTCAAAAGTTCATGTTCTTCATTTGTTTTACCTTTTAGGCCTCATAATCTACAGAATAGCATGGTTGGTAGTGTATTTCATCCCTTGAGTGCAAGAAGGGTTTGCAATGCTTATGCATTGCAAAACCTTCTTGCATTCAAGGGACAAATTTATCAATTTTATTAACTTTGGTAAAATATGAGACATAAACCATTTAATTTTTATTTTTTAAAGTTTGCATTGATTATTAAAAAGTTATCATGCGGCACCCAAAAGGACCTTGCAGGATGGCCCGAGAATGAGATTTTTAACTTTTTTAGGCATAAGATACTGAATATGTGTTGTGCAGCACTATTTGGTCTTCATTACAAAGGTCAAGGTCACATGTTTATGTAATCTCCAATCTCAGATAAATGTCTGTTAATAAATGATATCTTAGTCTTGACTCTATAATGGCTGAGTAGATTTTCATGAAATGTCACATAAGGGTAAAATACAAAGGGAAGGTATGTTTTGCAGCACCGCCAGGTTTGAGTGACAAAATTGAAGATCACATGATTATGAAAACTCAAATTTTAGAAAAACTCTGTCCATCCATTTATCTGAATTTTGTCTGTTCATCTGCAAACATAACTTTATAATGGCTGTATGGATTTTCATGATACTTCACAAGAGAATAAAGGTCAGAGGGAAGGAAAGTGTGTTGTTCAGTAGCACAAGGTCCAAATGAGAAAATTCAAGGTCACATGATTATGAAAATTAAAATCTTAGAAAAAGTTTGTCTGAGCCATCTATACTTTAAGTGCCATGTGTGTCTCTTTGTCTCTTAGTTACTTATGTGTGCCTACTATTTCAGAGATAACCAGCTATAATTTGGTAATTTTTCATTGAGAGTAACAGAGGCTGGGGGAATTTTACATGCATTGTCATGTTAACCTTCAAGCAGAGTAATATCACGATACACTCCTACATTTTCTGAGATATCGAGCCAAAATGTGATGCCTAGGGGTAATTTCTACCGGGAGTAAAGTGAGCATGGCTAATTTTATGTGTGTGATTGCAACTCTTCAATCATTAACTCTTAACTTGCTGTATTTTCAAGATATTTTCCATCAAATCTAGTCATGGCTGCTCTGAAGCCGCCATGACTAGATCTGATGAAAAATTCATCTAAATTTAACTTGAGAAATCTTTGGTAAAACAAACTACTCAGTTTACAAGGGGAAATTCTGGTTAAAAGTGCTCAAATGATTCTTATTTCTTTTGCAAGAGAAATCCTGTTCTTGGAAGGAATATCCGCAGCATCGGTTTTATTTAACCCAAGATAAACACCAAGATTCATTTCTACATTTTCAGAGATGTGCAGGCTTTTAAATTTAATTTTGCTTAACTCCTTGCATGCTGCTGGCGGATATTCCTGCCCAGGACAGAATTTCTCTTGCTACTAAAATTAGTATAATTTGTGTACATTTAATCAAATTTCCCCCATGCAGACTGAATAGGTTTCTTTGCCAATGATTTCTTGAGATAAATTCCGATGAATTTTCCATCAAATGTAGTCATGGCTGCTTTTAAGCAGCCATGACTACATTTGTTGAAAAATAGCTTGAAAATACTCAGCGGGTTAAGAGTTAACCCCAAAAAAAGGTTTTGCAAAAATAATTTGCTAAACCATTCACAGTTTGGCTTAACCCATTTGCAGAAAATGATGCTATGAAATGTTTCTGTTTTTGAATTTTGCATGAACGAAAAATTGGTTATGCAAGGCATGATTTGCTTAATCTTTGCATGAACTAAACTAAAGTTCATGCAATTTTTAAAAGCCTGGATGTGATGCTGAAATTTAGCAAATTGGGGAAACTTCTTATCAGGAATAACATGAATTTTACTTGTGACATTGCATTAACCCTTCAACCTTCATCAGATAACATATATTTTATTTAATCCTAAAGTTTACTTTACATGTCTTATATCGTGTGCACATCTACGTAAGTCAGCATAATTTCCTGAGAGTTGTTTAGTTTGGGAGCAACTAATTCAACAAATGTTAACATTTTAAAAACAAATTGCACTTAGGGCATGGGTTTGAGAGCCTCATTGGACGAGTGGTCACAGTATGTCTTTTTTTCTTTATATATAGAGAGATATACTCATATTTTTGCATAAAAAACTGACTACTTCCATCTGTGACTGATCATTTTATACTTATAATATTTTAGTTTTTATTTTCGGTGATGCTGCCAAACAGTAATGGGGCTCTAAGCTTATTGCGCAGAAATATTTGTTGCATTGGTTGAGTGTGAATGAGATTTGTTTTCTAGGTGTTAAGCTTTGAATAAGATATTTTTTATAAGTGATGTAGTAAATGTTGAATGTTTGGGAGCATAATGATTTCTTTTGTGATGAGGGGTATGCTGAGTGTTCAAAATCTATTGGTTATCATATAATTATCATATTATTGCTATAATGAAATGTCAAGAAAATAAATACAAAATAGTAAACAATTACTATTTTCTTCATTATCTATTATAATGACAGAGCCATACAGTTATTTATTACATGCCTGTTCTATGTAATCCCCATCTACAGCTACACTAATCCATGCGGAAAATGAAAATCTGTTCCACACATATGTGCGAACGGAAATCGTTGACAGACTATTTTTAAATAGAAGCGAAGTTTCACTGGAATTTTCTACAAATCGTACAACGCAATTATAATTTGAATCACTAGCGATAGCTGAAAATCATCCCCTGAGTTCCAATGTGTTCTTACTGGCACATAGAACACATTGGAACTCAAGGAACGAAATAGCAACACCGATTCCCCTCCCAAATTTGGTTGGCGATTAAACATGTTTTTTTTTAGCTCACCGAAGGGAGCTTAATTTATCACTTGCCGTCCGTCGTCGTCCGTCATCCTCGTCTGTCGTCGTGAACATTTTTCAAACGACTTCTCCTCTGAAACCACTGGTACGATTATCATGAAACTTCATGTGGATGTTTATTACTATATGGCAATTCATGTTTGTTCAAATGAAATGGCCACGTCCCTTGGTGCTGTATGGGGCATAACTCTGATAGCACCGTATGAATTATAGAAAAATTATTAAAAAATCTTCTTCTCCAGAACCAGTGGGCAGAATCTTTTGATACTTGGTATGCAGCATCTTGGTATGGATCTGATTCAAGTTTGTTCAAATCGGCACCCTGGATTCATATTTGGGCTCACTATAGAAGCCCAAATTCGAACTTAGTGCATTTCAGGCAAATTTCTTAAAAAATCTTCTCCAGATCCAGCTGGCAGAATCTTTTGATATTTGGTATGCAACATTGTGGGGTGGATCTGATTCAATTTTGTTCAAATCGGCCCCCAGGATTCATATTTGGGCTCAGTATAGAAGCCCAAATTCGAACTTCGTGCATTTCAGGCAAATTTTTAAAAAAATCTTCTCCAGATCCAGCAGGCAGAATCTTTTGATATTTGGTATGCAACATTGTGGGGTGGATCTGATTCAAGTTTGTTCAAATCGGCCCCCTGGATTCATATTTGGGCTCACTATAAAAGCTTGAATTCGAACTTAGTGCATTTCAGGCAAATTTCTTAAAAAATCTTCTTCTCAAGATCCAGCGGGCAGAATCTTTTGATATTTGGTATGCAACATTGTGGGGTGGATCTTATTCAAGTTTGTTCAAATCAGCCCCCTGGATTCATATTTGGGCTCACTATAGAAGCCCAAATTCGAACTTAGTGCATTTCAGGCAGAATTATTAAAAAATCTTCTTCTCCAGAACCGGTGGTCAGAATCTTCTGATACTTGGTATGCAGCATCTTGGTATGGGTCTGATTCAAGTTTGTTCAAATCGGCCCCCTGGATTCATATTTGGGCTCACTATAGAAGCCCAAATTCAAAATTAGTGCATTTCAGGCAAATTTCTTAAAAAATCTTCTTCTCCAGATCCAGCAGGCAGAATCTTTTGATATTTGGTATGCAACATTGCGGTGTGGATCTGATTCAAGTTTGTTCAAATCGGCCCCCTGAATTCATATTTGGGCTCACTATAAAAGCGTGAATTCGAACTTAGTGCATTTCAGGCAAATTTCTTAAAAAATCTTCTTCTCCAGATCCAGCAGACAGAATCTTTTGATATTTGGTATGCAACATTGTGGGGTGGATCTGATTCAAGTTTGTTCAAATCGGCCCCCTGGATTCACATTTGGGCTCAGTATAGAAGCCCGAATTCGAATTTAGTGCATTTCAGGCAAATTTCTTAAAAAATCTTTTTCTCCAGATCCAGCAGGCAGATTCTTTTGATATTTGGTATGCTACATTGTGGGGTGGATCTGATATGAATCTTTTGATATTTGGTATGCTACATTGTGGGGTGGATCTGATTCAAATTTGTTCAAATCGGCCCCCTGGATTCACATTTGGGCTCAGTATAGAAGCCCGAATTCGAATTTAGTGCATTTCAGGCAAATTTCTTAAAAAATCTTTTTCTCCAGATCCAGCAGGCAGAATCTTTTGATATTTGGTATGCTACATTGTGGGGTGGATCTGATATGAATCTTTTGATATTTGGTATGCTACATTGTGGGATGGATCTGATTCAAGTTTGTTCAAATCGGCCCCAGGATTCATATTTGGGCTCACTATAGAAGCCCAAATTCGAACTTAGTGCATTTCAGGCAAATTTCTTAAAAAATCTTCTCAAGATCCAGAAGGCAGAATCTTTTGATACTTGGTATGCAACATTGTGGGGTGGATCTGATTCAAGTTTGTTCAAATCGGCCCCCTGGATTCATATTTGGGCTCACTATAAAAGCTTGAATTCAAACTTAGTGCATTTCAGGCAAATTTTTTAAAAAATCTTCTTCTCCAGATCCAGCAGGCAGATTCTTTTGATATTTGGTATGCTACATTGTGGGGTGGATCTGATATGAATCTTTTGATATTTGGTATGCTACATTGTGGGGTGGATCTGATTCAAATTTGTTCAAATCGGCCCCCTGGATTCACATTTGGGCTCAGTATAGAAGCCCGAATTCGAATTTAGTGCATTTCAGGCAAATTTCTTAAAAAATCTTTTTCTCCAGATCCAGCAGGCAGAATCTTTTGATATTTGGTATGCTACATTGTGGGGTGGATCTGATATGAATCTTTTGATATTTGGTATGCTACATTGTGGGATGGATCTGATTCAAGTTTGTTCAAATCGGCCCCAGGATTCATATTTGGGCTCACTATAGAAGCCCAAATTCGAACTTAGTGCATTTCAGGCAAATTTCTTAAAAAATCTTCTCAAGATCCAGCAGGCAGAATCTTTTGATATTTGGTATGCAACATTGTGCGTTGGATCTCATTCAAGTTTGTTCAAATTGGCCCCCTGGGTTCATATTTGGGCTCAGTATAGGAGCCCAATTTGAACTTAGTGCATTTCCTTAAAAATCTTCTTCTCAAGATTTAGCAGGCAGAATCTTTTGATATTGGGTATGCAGCATTCTTAGGGGGGTGAGATTCAAGTTTGTTCAAGCCAAGTCCCTGGGTTCATAATTGTGGTCACTGAGGTAGCCCGAATTATAACTTAGTTCAAAATGAGGAATTTTCTTTAAAAATCTTCTTCAGATCCAGCAGTCGGAATGTTTTGATATATGGTATGTAGTATCCTTAGGGGGGGGGGGGGGAGATTCAGTTTGTTCAAGCCATGTCCCTAGGTCCATATTTGGGCTCACTGTGGGAGCACGAATGATAACTTAGTTCAAAATGAGGAATTTTCTTTAAAACTCTTCTTCTTCAGATCCAGTAGTAGGAATGTTTTGATATTTGGTATGCAGCATCCTTAGGGGGTGAGATTCAGGTTTGTTCAAGCCATGTCCCTAGGTCCATATTTGGGCTCACTGTGGGAGCTTGAATTGTAACTTAGTTCGAAATGAGGAATTTTCTTTAAAAATCTTCTTCTTCAGATCCAGGAGTCGGAATGTTTTGATATGTGGTGTGTAGCATCCTTAGGGGGGTGAGATTCAAGTTTGTTAAAGCCAAGTCCCTGGGTCCATATTTGGGCTCCCTGTGGGAGCCCGAATTATAACTTAGTCAGTATGAGGAATTTTTAGCTCACCGAAGGGAGCTCAACTTATCCCTTGCCGTCCGTCGTTGTGAACATTTTTCAAATGACTTCTCCTCTGAAACCACTGGTCCGATTTTCACGAAACTTCATGTGGATGTTCATTACTATATGGCAATTCATATTTGTTGAAAAGAAATGGCCACGTCCCTTGGGGGCTCTGTATGGGGCATAACTCTGATAGCACCGCATGAATTATAGAAAAATTATTAAACAATCTTCTTCTCCAGAACCAGTGGGCAGAATCTTTTGATACTTGGTTTGCAGCATCTTGGTATGGGTCTGATTCAAGTTTGTTCAAATCGAGTCCCTCAACCAATATTGGGGCTCACTATGGGGGCATGAATTTTTACTTAGTGCAATTTAAGAAAAATTCTTTAAAAATCTTCTTCTCCAGAACTAATGGGCAGAATCTTTTGATATTTGGTATGCAGCATATTGGTATGGGTCTGATTCAAATTTGTTCAAATCGAGTCCGTTGATCAATATTGGGGCTCCCTATAGGGGCATGAATTTTTCCTTAATGCAATTTGAGAAAAATCTTCTTCTCCAGAACCAGTGGGCAGAATCTTTTGATACTTGGTATGGGTCTGATTCAAGTTTGTTCAAATCGAGTCCCTCAACCTATATTGGGGCTTACTATGGGGGCATGAATTTTTACTTTATGCAATTTAAGAAAAATTCTTTAAAAATCTTCTTCTCCAGAACTAATGGGCAGAATCTTTTGATATTTGGTATGCAGCATCTTGGTATGGGTCTGATTCAAGTTTGTTCAAATCGAGTACCTTGATCAATATTGGGGCTCCCTATAGGGGCATGTATTTTTCCTTAATGCAATTTGAGGAAAAATCTTCTTCTCCAGAACCAGTGGGCAGAATCTTTTGATATTTGGTATACAGCATCTTGGTATGGGTCTGATTCAAGTTTGTTCAAATGGAGTCCCTTGATCAATTTTGGGGTACACTATGGGGACCTGAATTTTTACTTAGTGTAATTTAAGAAAAAAAAATTAAAAATCTTCTTCTCCAGAACCAATGGGCAGGATCTTTTGATATTTGGTATACAGTATCTTGGTATGGGCCTGATTCAAGTTTATTCAAATTGAGTCCCTCGATCAATATTGGGGCTCACTAAAGGGGTGTGAATTTTTACTTGGTGCAATTTAAGAAAAAATCTTTAACGATCTTCTTCACCAGAACCAGTGGGCAGAATCTTTAGATATTTGGTATGCAGCATCTTGGTATGGGTTGGATTCACGTTTGTTCAAATTGAGTCTTTTGATCAATATTGGGGCGTGAATGTTTACTTTGTGCAATTCAAGGAAAATTCTTTAAAAATCTTCTCCAGAACCATCATGCAGAATCTTTTGATATTTGAACAGCAGCATTGTCCCATTCAGTCCTCTTGATGTTTTAGCTCCACAGAGAGTATAGATTTACTCTGTAGAACCTTAAGAATAGCTTTTGATAAAATTTGTGTCTTAACAGTATGGAACATTCGGTGAGCGCCTAAGGCCCCCTGGGGCCTGTTGTTTGTTGATAGTTGTCAAATGAATTGCTGAGGGTCCTTCTAGTACTGTTTTTTTATAGACGTGAAGGCATGTAATAAACACAGAATGACAAACGCGTGTGAATGGGTTGATCGATATGGCACTTGTGTCATCATGGAAGGATGAAACTCGAGGCCTGCTGCCTCTTGTTTTATCCCTCCACGCTGGCACTCGGACCATATCGATTAACCCATTCACACGCGTGTGTCGTTCTTTGTATTTTTTAGTGTTTTTTCACCCTGTTGGAGCCGTGGAAGTGGAGCAGTGTTTGTTTCTTTGGTAAGCAAGTCCTGGTGTGGAAGTCCTTTAAATTGGCAGCATTGGGATAAACGATTGGCCAAGATGACTTCATACTTACATTGTGGTCATGCCATATATGCTGTTAAGTAATGTAAGATATATATACATTATCATGACTATGTGCATGTCCTGGAATTTGTATCAGATTCGAGGTCGGTCTCGTTGCGATACGACTGTAAACACGACCGAGAATCGGATACAAATTACAGGACATGCATTTGGTCAAGATAACACATTTATCTAACAATCCCATTACATGAAGCCCGTTTCCCCCATTTATCAGTTTAAATTGCGTTGGATTTGGTCAAAATTTTGCATTTCATATCTTAATGTGTAATCAAAATGCATATTGCTTTCACGATGTTACGTAATGCGATAGGTGTTTACCGGAAGTTGAATCTGTCTGATACGGAATCGGAACATGGGGGCTGATACAAACGTTTTTTTTTTCGAGTTTTTGGTTGCTGATCGAGTTGACTGGTAGATAAATGGTCATATTCGTGACTGCAAGGAAATCAAAGTTTTTCACTTGCAGCATTTAAGCCACTATTATGAAAATCCTTTATTTGTTCTCTCTCGCTTTATGGTGTTCATAGTCCAGGCACATTAGACATAAAAATGAGAAAGTAAGGAAAAAAATCGGAGAAAGCTGATTTTTTTTATATGTTTCCGGGACACACATTGCGGATAAAGTGTGAAAAGTCCCCGCGAATCCGAGTTGAGCTTTTTTAGTTATAGCGTTTTTTTGATGAAAAAAAAAATTTTAAAAAAAATTCGACCCAGCTCCATATTTCTCATTCTTATTCGCCTTAGTAGGGTGAGAATCATAAATATCGTGCTGAATTATATTGAGAATACATATCCCCAACAGAAAATGCCAACTTTGTACCAATCCTCACACTCCATGGTGTAATATTCACGAAAATGTACAAAATTACGAAAAAAAAATTATTGTTTTCATACACACAACGGTACACAACGTCCATTAAATCAAATCTACGACTACTTTGGGAGTTAAATTATATATCAAAAATTGCAGAAAAGTAGTGGCTTTATAATGATATATAACAATAGTCATTTATTCCATAATGAACTGGTGAAACGTGTGAAATATTAACCATACCCCCTAAACTCAAATTCAAACGGCATCGACTTTTCTCATTCAAATACCGTATTATAGCATCATTGTTTCAATTTCCATGTTCGATTAAATCACATAATGCGGTGTTCGCCTACACTCAAGATGCATTGGCATGTAATGTGTGCAGGCCCTTGATATTTAGGGGCAATTGGTTCGATCATGGCTGGTAGCGGCTTGGATGAACTTTGGGGGACTGTTTATGCTGGTGGGTCAATCCATCATTTGATCAGTGGTCATGCATATTCAAGAGCAGTTCGTGCCCATTTGCTAACACAAATTGCCATTACAAAACTTGTGTTTGAAGAAAGCCGAACACTAGATAATATAGACTGCACAGAAGTCAATGAAATATTCTGTGGACTTGCCAGAGGTGACTGTACAACAGCTGACGCTGTCAATGAAGAAAGTTTCAACCATCTACTGTCAAAATTACACGAACTGCTCCAGAATGCGTCCGTAGGACGCACAGGAAAGCTTTGGGTACAATACTACGAGCAAATAGGTCTTCTCCAGTTGTTCTTGAGAGCAGAGCGCACAGGCGACTGGGAACTCCACACATATTGTGTTCGCAATATGATTCCAGTATTTCACGCAGGTGGTCATTTTGCATACGCAAAAAGTTCTCATCTCTATTTGCAGCAGATGAATGAGCTAACAGAAATAATGCAACAGGATGATTTGAAGTTGTTCACTGAGAAAGGTTACTTTACCATAAGGCGCTCAGATAAATTCTGGGACGGGATATATTCTGATCAGACCATAGAGCAGTGTTTAATGAGAATGTTCAAGCTCCCTGGTGGTCTCACACATGGCAGGGGAATAACCGATAGCACTGTTGCGAAATGGGTACATGGACTACCTCTTTGCCTTCCGATATGTAATGCTCTCGAAAATTTTGTTCATGTTCACACTGGTCATGGCGAACAACATCGGGATCTCCGTCAAAGTTCACAATTGACTGATGCCAATGATATCACCAAATTATTGAACTGGCTCAGAGTGCATTCCCCCTTTCAGAATAGAGATCCACTACATTTAGTCTCTATAGCGACCGGGCTTGTGGCCGACGAAACTGTGAACTGTGACCAAGTTCGCAAAACTGGTGAATGTTGCGTATCGAATGTTGTAAGCAAAACGTTCAACAGCATCAAACTACGACGTGTTGACACTGTGAAGTCTTTCGCATCGATGGCAAATAGCATCAAAGTCCGTGGAAGTAAGGTAGTGATTGACCCCACAATTCTGTTCAACCGCATCACATGTGTTATTCAGTCACAAGCAGAGATGGAAGAGTATCTCAAATATGAACTCGCCCCGAAACCACCAGCATTGTTTGATTCTGCTGGAATGAGGAAGACACAGAAAAGCACGCTCGGTAAGATCCTCAAAACATACGGTTCCGAGCAAACTAAAATCCCAGAACATTCTCTGTTTGTTGTAGATGGTGGATTTTTATTGAGGGCAGTTGTATGGCCTAAACAGTCGTCATATAAGGACATATGTACATCATATTCCAATTATCTAGTGAGACATTTTGGGGCGAACGTCGTGGTTGTTTTTGATGGTTATGCTTGTACAATGTCGACAAAGGGCATGGAACAAGCCCGTAGATCTAAAGACAGGTATTTCATTGATATCAATATCTCACCCGAGTTACCAGCCACCACACCCCAATCCGATTTCCTTGCAAATGCCAAGAACAAAACCCAACTGATCGATCTTCTAATGCAGGAGCTATCTGCTATCAATATTCAGTCCAAGCAGGCCGAGGCTGATGCTGATGTACTGATAGCCGAAACTGCACTTGACATCGCTCAAGATGACAACAATGTTGTCGTTGTGGGAACAGACACAGACTTGTTAGTCATTCTTACCTCTCGAGTTCAACCGGGATGTAATATTCACATGATGTATTCCATTACCCCAAACTTACTAGTTTCAGTTAGTGAAATAGCAACCAAAATGGGTGACCATAGAAGCAACCTCCTTGTAGCACATTCTATAAGTGGTTGTGACACCACTTCTCCACTCTTTCGAGTTGGAAAGAAGAAAGTATTCAGTACAATTGTCTCCGATGTTACTAGCCACTCACAACAGTATGTCAACACAATTTTGGCGGATGACAGTACACCAAGTGCAGTAGCCGCTGCCGGGGAACAACTTCTCCTGATCTTATACGGGAGTAAAACTGTTTCCTCTCTCGACCAATATAGATATGTCACTTACAAGCGTTATGTAGCAAAATCTAAACTGAATAAACCCATCGACCTAGCCTCACTCCCACCAAGCAGCGATGCTGCACAACAACATGTCTACAGATGTTATCTCCAGGTCCAACAATGGCTGGGCACTTCGCTTCCTCCGACGGATTGGGGGTGGTCGCTAGACAATGGACTTCTTGTACCGACTGCAGCCACAAAGCCATGTGCCCCCGATAACCTACTGAATCTGATCAGTTGTGGTTGCAAGAGTGCTTGTACAAACAAAAAGATGTGGGTGTAAGAAGGCAGGACTCTCTTGCTCAGGTTTGTGTAATTGCAGTTCGGATTCTTGTAACAACCACAGAAACACTGTCCTGTCGGAAATTTCTGAGTTCGATGAATAATATGTATATAGGTCATGTCATTTCTGTATATAGCGTTGATAATAGTCAATGTAACTTAATCCATGTTGATTGATTTGTACATTCTGTGAATATTATTTATTGATTTTTGTACATTCTGTAAATATTATTTATTGATCTAATGCTGCCAGACACAGACGTGTCTGTTCGGTCCCAAGCCCGAAAATAGTTGAGTTCTCATGCTGACGAATTTTATGCCAAAAGGGGAACTCGGCCAGAAGCAGAGGGGGTCTTCCATAATGTCTATTTTGTAAGCAATGATAAAATTCTTCAAATGGTGGTGGATTTTTTATCGTCTGTCCAACTAACATCCCGTTCTGTACTACGACCCTTTGGGCAAATCCGTTAGGAAAATCGTCATTTTTTGCGTAAATCCGATACTTTTTTGTGAATTTTCAATAATTTTTCGCAGAAATTGTCACAGAATGCACATTTTCCTCTAGGTAAATGTATATTAGACATTATGTAGCTCGAAATACGCGTAAACAAAAAATACAGTTGGATCAATTCGAGGTTACAAAGTTCGTGCGATTTTTTTTTATTTTTTTCAAACGCGTTTTCGAAAAAAGGCTGTAGAAAAAAAAGCTCAACTGGGATTTTAGGGGACTTTTGTCTAATCGTTCAGTGACATGTACTCGACATTCCCTGAAAAAAAATCAGCTTTCTCCGATTTTTTTCCCTAGTGAAACCTAATGTTCTTGGGCTATCAGCTGACGTAGAAACTGTTGAATGTGCATTCCCGGCCTGATTTTCACCTCTCTCTGACCATGTCTAAAAACATCAAATGGAATTTGAATTGGTGATTAGAGTAAATGACGCAGCATGCTTTTATGACATAGATCTGTTCTTTGCTTATCAATTGATAAATATCTACACATGTGGGGTAATAATGTAATATGAACCGGCACAATGGAGTGACCCAATCCAAAAGAACAAATGATTCACGCTACGTTGCGATCCTTGCCACTTTAGAGAAACGTATTGTGTCGGAATTTTGTAAGTGAAAAGCTGTGCCAATACAACTCCACCCTCATCCCCACCCCCTCACCACCCCAGTGCACACTTGCCCATACTTCTGTCTCCTCACCCATTCCTTACTGCACAATTGAAAAGGAATACAAACTTATAAGTTTATTTCATTTTTAGCCCGACTGTTTACAGTCTGGGCTATAGTCATGACTTTCGTCCGTCTGTTAACATTTAGAGTTTTGGTTAAAGTTTTGTGGTTAAAGTTGTTTAGTCAAGGTTAATTTTTTTTTCTTTTAAATTAATATTAATTACTATTGATTGTATCATTCTCATTATGTTTCTTGTTATTTTGGAAAATATTTAACCCTTTGGCAATTTAACTTGCAACTTCCAGGTTAAAGTTGGGGGTCAAAGTTTTTTTGTTTACAAAGTTACACCTTTAATTCTTCAAACAGTTTAGTGCAATGTGACTGTTTCACATTTGGTACAATTTCTGCTGTCTACTGAACCTTTCTACAGTGATTTTCATTAATATTGGCATGATTTTAACCCCTTTTAAACATGTTTTCAGACTTAGTTTCTTTGTATTTAAAATTAGGCTTTGTCACATACTTTCTTACTTTAATTCTTGCATAGTCAATACAACTTAATGATTGCATTTACATCAGTGATTTCTTTTTTGGTTTTAGGAAATATTTAACCCTTTTTTGACAGTCAGTTTTACTTAGTATTCCCAGCTTAAAGTTTCGGATTAAAGTTTTGCTTTTCAAGGTTGTACCCTTCATTCTTCAAACACGGTGTTGCAACGCCATTGTTTTTCATTTGGGGCAAGGTCTACTGCACCTGTATACAGTGGTTTCAAATAATATTGGCGTTAATTTAACCCTTTTGAAAGCGGTTTTCGAACTTAGTTTCTCTAAATTTCAAATTAGGCTTCTACCACATACTTTGTTACTTTTTATCCCCCCACAAGGGAGGGATATAGCATAGAGCTCCGTCCGTCCATCCGTTTGTCTGTCTATCTATCCATCCATCTGTCAGTCTGTCTATCTGTCCGTCCATCCGTCGGTCCGAGCTTTGTTTATGGCAAAACTTGAACAATAGTTGAACGGATTTCAATTCTTTTCAGTACAAGTCTCTGCAGCAGCTATGTCAAGTTCGATGACCACCATTATCCACCAGCCCTGCCCCTACAACCCCCCACCCCCCCCCCCCCCCTCCCCGCAAGTTTTGGCAATTCTTTTCAGTACATGCCTCTATGGCAGCAATGTCTGTCAAGTTCGATGACCACCATTATCCACCAGCCCTGACGCTCCCCAACCCGCTCCAATTTGGCATTTTTTTCTTTGCTTCAAAATGCATTTTGAAGTATTTAGAGTGACTACATGCAGAACTGTTTTTTTAATTCCTATATACCATAAACCGCCCCGCCCCCTTTGAGTGACTACATGCAGAACTTTTTTTTAAACTCCTGTGCTGAGTCACCATTTTTTAACACTGTGGGTAATGGGAAAAACATTTAAGACTACTTTTCTCCCAAACCACTGCTCCAAAAGCTTTCAAATTTCACATATAACATCTTTGGAAGATTGTTTCACATGTTTATTGAAATCAATTCCCTGGGTCGATATTTGGGCTCTCTATGGGAGCCCAAATGTTTAAATTAGTGCAGTATGAGGAGTATTTTTTTAAATCTTCTTTTTCAGATCTACCAATAAGAATCTTTTGATATTTGGTATGCAGCATCCTTAGAGGGGTGAGATTCAAGTTTGTTCAAGCCAAGTCCCTGGGTTCATATTTAGGCTGAAAATTTGGGTTCCCGTTGCAGACTTAGAAATTTTTGACCAAAATCTGGAATTTTTTTTGTGTTTTTTTTTTATGCGTTTCGGTCAATTTTAAGAGAAAAAAAAAATATTGTTTTTTACACTGAAAAGTTGGGGTCCAGGTGGGACTAAACAAAATTTTTGACCAAAATCCGGTATTTTTTTTGGGGGGGGGGGGGGGGCGGGTATGCGTTTCGGTCAATTTTAAGAGAAATTTTTTTTTTTTTTACACTGAAAATTTGGGGTCCGGGTGGACAAAATCCGGAAATTAGTTTTTTATGCGTTTTAAGAAGAAAAAAAAAATTTTAGGCTGAAAATATTTTGTTTGTGGAAAAAATTCTGTTTTTTATGCATTTATCTCAATTTTGTGACGTAAAAGTGCAGGAACTGAAAATAGAAGGAAAATCCTGTGTATTGTGTGGGCACAATCTCTTCATCTAGTTGGTATATGCTTTTCTTAGGAGGGGCGTATGCAGCTTATTCAAGTCCCTGGTTTGATATTTAGACTACCATGTCAGGTGAGCGCCCACAGGCCCCCTGGGGCCTCTTGTTTACCTTTGTATATGCAAAAGTGTAGTGTGAGAGAAATACACACAAAAAAGACAAGAGCGACGTAAAACACATCCACCTGGACAAGAACGTAATATTGCTAATCACTTTGTGCAAATCGAGCTCGTGGCACACGAGGGGCGCCCTATCATTTATTGGAATTCAGAGAATCATTCCTAGTTTGACCGGGCTCATCGACATGGAACCCTGTCATTTGAACAGGTTATGGCTGGTTGAATTCAGAATTGTGAATAGGAATAATTTTGTGTTAACTGTTCTAACTATTGGGTGGTGCTGCATATTTGAGATGAGATGAAATGTTGAAATGTGAAAGTATTTCAATGTCTTTATTTTCATCCTGTATAACCCTTGTTTCTTTTCTTTGACCATATGTGACCCATGTCCATTTCACCCACGGTTCTCTCTAAATCTGGATCCCTTTTTTCGTGTCTGTGCCAATCTCTTAGAGGCCCACATTACTCCCATGAGCTGCCGCCCGGTCTGTTATAGTTGGCTATTACCAACTTGAAGGGTATTCCCAGTTCAATAACGTAGTTCTACTAGTACGGTAAAACTCCATGACGCCCAACTGCAACGTACTGGATGTAATAACAAGATGTTGTCGTGTGTCACGGTTTATTAACCACCCCTCCCTCCCGGAATGATTAACAGCCCTCTGGCTAAACGGTCTTCGATTCTGCCTCTCTGGCCTCGGGTTGTTAATCATTCCTGTCGGGCCGTTAATACACAGTGCCGCCCTCCATAATCATGTTATTGTTATATTATTGACCCCACCAAGAATGATTAAGGGCCTTTGGGCCTATAAACGGCCCTCGGCTCCACCTCAATCTGGCTGCTAATAATAGTCCAGTTCGGCGTTGGCCAGTGGCCGCTAATCCTTTCTGCCAGACCATTAATAACCCGCAACAACCTCCAAAATTCTATTTTTGTTATAATAGAAGTCCGTTTCGGTCCTGTTTTGGTCCGTTTCGACGATTCGTCATACCCCAAATGATTGATGTAACGTAATTCCATTATGTCAATAATTAGTCTTAATGATCAAAGTGGAGTCCCAGATTCATAACTATGGGAGGTGTGTGTGTGGGGGGGGGGGGGGGGGATGCCAACACCGCAGTCGTTAAGTGCCGCTCGCCGTTTGACCCTGCTCCGACCGACTCACCAAATTAATAAATGAAAGTGTCAATGACACTGTAGCTCAACTTGTCAAGACAAAGACATGTACATGTATAGTATGTGACACAGCAATGACAAACATCTAGGTAAATAACTGATAACAAAGGTACATATAAAGTATTGTAACGGTCTGTACATAAATACTGACCGTTGCCTGTAACAAATGTATAGGTAAAGTATTGTAAAGGTGGGTGACAGTCAGATGCTAAACTAGAAAAGAAATCTTTGAATCCCAGAGTGGGTTTGACTGAACCCCAAAATATTTGTTCTCATAGCACAGTGATAACAAAGGCACCCCAAAACACACTCATTCCTGTCCCAAGGTGAAAACAAAGGTACCCAAGAAGTTTCGTGAAGATCAGTTCACAAATATGAGCTGTGTAGAAGTTGTGACAAAAAAGTGATTGGACCTAATTTCGGTACAAAATGGCCACTGGCAGCCATCTTGAATTTTGGACCGCACCAGAAACACTCGTTCTCGTCCCAAGGTGATAACAAAGGTACCCAAGAAGTTTTCTGAAGATCGGTTCATATAAATACAGCCTCTAGCCCGAGCCGTATTGACATGTGCACTTACAGTGTATAAGTAGCACTGAATAAAGTTCATCTAATTTGCATAATTTCTGCACGAGAAAAAAACCCGTACTATATGTGATGTATTCCATGTTACTAAACATTCATACAAAAATGTATTCAAATCAGAACTTTCATACAGAAGTTCTGTACAAAAGACTGATTGCACTAATTTTGGTACAAAATGGCTGCTGGTGACCATCTTGAATTGCGGACCACACCCAAAAACACTCGTTCTCATCCCACGGTGATAACAAAGGTACCCGAGAAGTTTCGTAAAGATCGGTTCATAAATACGGCCTCTAGCCTGAGCCATATAGAAGTTGTGTACAAAAAACTGATTAGACCTAATTTCGGTACAAAATGGCCACTGGCAGACATCTTGAATTTTGGACCGCACCCAGGAACACTCGTTCTCGTCCCAAGGTGATAACAAAGGTACCCAAGACGTTTCGTGAAGATCGGTTCATAAATACAGACTCTAGCCCGAGCCGTATTGACACGTGTACTTACTGTGTGTAAGTAGCACTGAAAAAATCAAAGTTCATCTAATTTGCATAATTTCTGCACGAGAAAAAAACCCGTATTATATGTGATGTATCCCATGGTACTAAAAATTCACACAAAAAAATTATTCAAATCAGCGCTTTCATATCGAAGTTCTGTGCAAAAATCTGATTGCACCAAATTTTGTACAAAATGGCTGCCATCGGCCATCTTGAATTTCGGACCGGACCCCAAAACACTCGTTCTCGTCCCACGGTGATAACAAAGGTACCCAAGGAGTTTCGTAAAGATCGGTTCAAAAATACGGCCTCTAGCCCGAGCCGTATTGGCATTTGCACTTACAGTGCAGAAAGTAACACCAAAAAACATCAAAGTTAGTCTAATTTGCATAATTTACGCACGAGAAAAAAACCCGTATTATATGTGATGTATCCCATGGTACTAAACATTCATACAAAAAATTATTCAAATCAGAGCTTTCACATGGAAGTTCTGTACAAAAAACATATTTCTGCATCGTCGGTGCAAAATGGCGGCTGGCAGCCATCTTGAATTTCGGACCGCACCCAAAAACACTCGTTCTCGTCCCACGGTCATAACAAAGGTACCCAAGAAGTTTCGTAAAGATCTGTTCATAAATACGGCCTCTAGCCTGAGCCGTATCCAATTGTTGACGGACAGACGGGCCATGGCATAAGCTCAAATTTGGCTTCGCCAAAGTTGAGCTAAAAATTACATTCAGTATTCCATAAACATATTCAAAATTTCAACTGTTCTTTTTTTAGGGGGGGGAGGGGTCTTCAAACACGACATCTCAACCCCCCTGAAGAATTGATGGATGGCCCCCGGTTTCAAAAATAATACTACAGGAGTTTCCTCCAAACCTATTTTTATAACCGTTATGGAATATCGTGCCGGTACCACTCCCTGACTGGCTTCACTGCTGGGGCTTCTTCTCTCCAGTTCGACCAGAACCCCCACTCCCATATGGCTAATCTCGTCCTGACGGAGTCAAAATTACCCTTCGACGCTCGGCCTAAATCAACGGAAGCTCCAAGTCATCTTGTAAAATTAACTGGTTTTGGGGGCGTCAAACCTTTGGCACATATGATCCTCTCGTGTGCTGGAAGTGTACTTATTGGACATTTGGCTGAATAGAGCCGTAGATGACTATACTTGCCTATGAAGACTCGACCGAGGACACACCAACAACTATATGTAACAGACTCCACCTGCTAGAAGAACAACTAAACACTACTAAAATTCTCACTGTCTTAAACTTCTTCATGCAGACAGACTAAATTTGTCAATGACGGAAGCGATCCTTCTCAACGAGCGACATCACATAAGTGGCAGATTTTGCATGCCTGAAGAACAGAGAATGGATAACACCTTTGTATTAGAGTGTAAAGACGTTTAGGTTTTTTAATGTTAACGTGAAATCCCTGGTACTAAAATATCTTTGTAACCAGTCCCCGCGGTCAAAATATTTTAACAAGGTAATCTTGATACATTACCAGTTTCGAAAGATGTACGGTAAATTCTGGTCCTCGTTTCAGGAATCCGACAACCCTTATTCTTGGCTCTTTACAATGCAGTGGAAATCCTTTATGCATAAATGCAAATTCCAGTATGGATGCAACCACTACCAAGATCATGTACCTTGCCCCTGGGCCACACCTTCTTCACGCCCATGGTCCACATAGAATAAATTGGGAGAAACTGAACTGACATCCATATGCAGGGCTCGGGATCATTGTTTTAAGGATGACGTTAATTCAAGAACACTTTCTAGAACACTTTCAAGCCATTTTTAAGGACCTTTTAGACAGGTTTTGAGGCCAACCCTCTCTATTTTCTTATAGCTTTGCGTAAATACTTGAGTGAGAATGCGTATATCAGTTTAAAAAAAATATTTCCGATCATAAATCAAAAACAGACGCTTGCTACAAACAATTACATTTCCCAGTCATATAACATATAAGATAGAATACTGAAACAGATTTTATTTGGAAAAGTCTTTGATTTTTAGAATGCCGCAAAACTTCAATTTCAAAGTAAAAACTTTTCAGCATTCTTAAAAAGCAAGGACTTTCACGGCTAAAGCACAAATTTCATGGCCTTCAAAACCCATTTTAATGTAAGAACTCTCAAAGATAATGTATTTCCGCCATTACATTTTGATTTCTGTTATTTTGGTTTCCCGAAAGGGACAATAATTTGAATAAATATTTGGCCATTTGACGAAACCATAAAATTCATTATGAAAAATACTCGTTATCTTTCATACATCATTAGGGCCCTACGAAGCTTCGAGATTCGATTTAGAATTTTAAGTTGATATTCGGTTCGATTCGAAATCAGTTACCCGATTCGTTTCCACTCGAATCCTTTTCATAGGAATATAGCTTGGTATCAGTCATCTTCATCGTCTCACAAAACGTATAGTTCTGATGGAAATCGTACATAAATAATGTTCAAATAAAAGACTGAGTGTAAGTTCGCTACATTAACATAAATAACATCTGCCCTCATGCCACCACCCATACTAATTCCAATATCACTAGTCCTTGCCACTGTTATTAAAATTTTCAAACAATGTCGACGATGAACCATAATCCTTAAAGGGTAATATTCCAACTACTTTTTTTCTTTTTCTTTTTTATTAGGGTTTTAACGACATATTAACAACCAAGGTCATATCGCGTCGGTGACAGTTTTACGGGTGGAGGAAGCCGGAGTACCTAGAGAGAACCACCGAGCAACGACGAGCAGCTGCCAGCTCCCCAACATCGTAACTTCGCACTGCAGCACAGGCAGGGTTAGATTGGTTGAAGACACGCGCACCATCGACGTGCAGTACGCCTTAGTACACGGCATCATCGTGCCCCCCATGTGGACAATCGGGGTTAAGTGCCTTGCCCAAGGACACAACGCGGAAGTCCGAAGCGATCGCTCAGACGGTCACCTATCCGAGGACTAACTGGGCTCGATGTTGCTTAACTTCGGTAATCTGACGAGAACCGGTTACAGCAACGCCACCGCGCCCCCAATCAACTACAATATCAAGGCTTGCCGTCGTCGGAGGCATGCCTTGATGATGTCATTGGATTATTTTATCAGTTGGCACTTGGGCCATTACAGTCGGAACAACTCAGATTCATAGCACCCCATTCTCCCTCGCTCATCATCAAGAAGCTACTGATTCGACTCTAGCTTCGATTCAATTTCGAATAGTAGACGTGGTTCGATTCGAATAGAAATGTGTGATTCGCAAGGCCAAAAATCATTTGCCCGAAAGCGCCCGCTCCGATAAAATAGACTAACTTAAAAACGAGAATTTATAGAATTTTTTAAAAACGGATGGCGCTAGACTGGTTATACGATCACTTACAGAAGTTTTCGGTGTAGCACAAATTGCAATATCATGTTAAACATTCTGCGTAATTTGTTTTCTCGGAAAAACTGAGGTGAGGTTTAAAAACAAGTGTTTTATTTATAGCCCTTGCATCCGTGCAAGTTGATTATTGGTTATCATTCACGATACATGTGCTGTGTGCTTTATTGGAAACAAAATTGCATTTTTTTTTCTAAAATAATACAACGTTGTTGGGACAAACAAAATTAAATAATTGATTCTCAGGCATTTTTTTTAAACGAATGAGGGATGGCGTTTTTATTTTTATTCCTGATGGAATGGTCGCCGATGCCTAAAATCCCATTGTGAGAGCCTAAAATTAAAGACTGGTGCTTCCATGTTGATGTCGCTGATAGGTTTTTTGTAATAGCGATCACACAACACAAAATCAATATAGAACAACTAAACTGGAGATCAAAAATAATAAGGAGTTTTTTTTAACTAATTGAGAGCTATAAGCCACAATCAGGCCTTTCAAAAAAAAAATGAGGGTACCAGTGCAATAGTAACTTTTTCCTTACCCATGTTTCGTATTCAGTTAAACGTAAATAATAGTTTGTTTATACAAATTTGTTTTGTGATAAATTATTGGAGAGTGCCTTTTGGCACTCTCCAATAATTTGTAATAGAACAATTCTTTGATGAACAAATTCAGACCACAAAAAATAATCTACTTCACAACCAGTTAAATAAATATTTATTTTATATACATATGAGAATCGTGTCGCATTTCGCGAAGAGAATAACAATACTGTATTAATGTCTACGAAAAACATTTTTCCCCAGCACAGAACGCTGAAACGTCAAGCATGTCGCCTGCTTCATCTCGAATTTTGACCCAAATATTAAACTGTGACATAATATCCCCGGAGGAAATCAAGAAAGCACTCCGACAAATAAAAAATAAAAAGTCTCCAGGCCCCGACAATATATCCAACGAACTCTTAAAAACTGTAATCCCCTACATTCTAGACAAAACAGTTAAGTTGTTTAACCAAGTCATCGAATCTGGTCATTATCCAACTGAATGGAGTAAGTCCACCCTAGCGCCACTGTACAAAAAGGGTAACCGGCACGACCCCAACAACTACAGAGCCATTGCCGTTAGCTCAGCTGTCGGAAAAGTATTAAACAAGATTATAAATAACCGGATAAATGATTTCCTTGAAGATAACCGGCTTATTATATAAGCGACAACCAGTTTGGATTTCCAGAACACCGTACTAGCCCGGGTGACAGTGCATTTGTTCTAAAAAATATTTTCAATCAGTGCAAACGAGAAAAAAAGGCTTCTACATGCAGCTTTTGTTGACTTCGGGAAGCCTTTGGCACAGTCCAACGACCCTTGCTGTTTAACAAATTACATAAATGCGGTGTAACTGGTAAAATACTTGAAATTTTACAGTCCCTGTACTCCTCAAGCTACTATCTTACTAAAACTGCCAAGGGCCTAGGTCCACCTTTACTATCCACAACCAGGGTTAGGCAAGACTGTGCGATCTCCACAACTCTGTTTAAAATATTTATAAATGACATTAATAAAAAGACAGACCACATGTGTATGAACATTTGTAAAGACAAATTGGGTGTTTCGGTGAAAGAGACAGATATCAGCAGATCACATGTTATTGGAAATGTTATGACCCGCGATACATTTGCATCTGCCTCTGCATCTGCCTCAACCTCAAAAACAGTCTCTATGAAGTGCAATATAATATGCAGATTTACTTCTTAGAGAATTCGCCACAGTATCTATTCAAAGAAAAAGGAACTCAAAGGACAGAACAATGTCTTCATTACCGAATCTCTCACCTCTTGGAGATCAGCCCTTGCGAGTGGACTTTCTAAATTGCGGAGGAATAAACAATTGCACGCTTACTGGACAAGTGACGGTCGGATCTTTGCAGTCAAAAATGAGAACGACAAGCCAGTCACCATAAACTGTGAACAGGACTTACAAAAACTTCTCCCAATGTCACGGACGTAATGTACCCATAATGTTCAATTAAATACCACCAGTCCGAGAAATATTTGTAACACTATCTGTGAACCAGAATGTGAACTAAACTGAACCCAATACATGAACCAAGTAATTGCGAACATGCTCATTCATTTGAGTGAGTGGACTGATGGCTTTGTGACTGATAGCTAACCCATTAACCCAAATTGTTCGACACAATATGACCTTGAGTGTTGAAAGTATCATTAAGCACCAACAAATAAATAAATAACTCTAGATCCAAAAGCTCCTTCCTTCTTCCTACCCCTCTCATTCATGCACTCATTCGTCCACTCATTTGCTCATTCATTCACCCGAATAGGTGGTTGAGTGAGTGGACGGATGAGTGTCTGACTGATAGTTAACTCATTACTCCATTCATTTGAGTGAGTGAACTGATGGCTTTGTGACTGATAGCTAACCCATTAATCCAAATTGTTCGACACGATATGACCTTGATGTTGAAAGTATCATTAAGCACCAACAAATAAATAAATAACTCTTGATTCAAAAGCTCTTTCAAAGTAATTGAGAGGAAGCTGATTAGTTCGTCCGTTCTTTGACTGTGAACTAAACTGAACCCTCACATGAACTAAGTAACTGAGATCATATCATGCTCCCCCATTCCTTTCCTTTCCTCTCCTTCATTCACCCACTCACTCATTCAATCGTCCACTAATTTGCTCATTCATTCACTACTCGAATGAAATAAGTAATGGAGAACATACTCCCTCCCTCCCCCCTCTCATTCATTTATTCACACGCCCACTCATTTGCTCATTCATTCACTCGAATGGATGGTTGAGTGAGTGGACGGATGAGTGTATGACTGAGAGTGAACTCAGTGCTCCAAATTGTTCGACACGATATGACATGAACTGTTGAAAGTGAGCTAAGCCCCAACAAATAAATAAATAACCCTAGACCCAAAGGCTCCTTCCATCATCCTACCCCTCTCATTCATTCACTCATTCGTCCACTCATTTGCTCATTCATTCACTCGAATGGGTCGTTGAGTGAGTGGACGGATGAGTGTCTGATTGATCGTTAACTCATTACTTCAAAATGATCGACACGATATAACCCGGACTGTTGAAAGTGTCGCTAAGCTCCAACAAATAAATAAATCTAGATCCAAAAGTTCATTCCTTCTCCCTATCCCTCTCATTCATGCACTCGTTCGTCCACTCATTTGCTCATTCGTTCACTCGAATAGGTGGTTGAGTGAGTGGATGGTTGAGTGTCTGACTGATAGTTAACTCATTACTCCATTCATTTGAGTGAGTGGACTGATGGCTTTGTGACTGATAGCTAACCCATTAATCCAAATTGTTCGACACGATATGACCTTGAGTGTTGAAATCTATCATTAAGCAGCAACAAATAAATAAATAACTCTAGCTTGAAAAGCTCTTTCAAAGTAATTGAGAGCAAACTGATTAGTTCGTCCGTTCTTTGACTGTGAACTAAACTGAACCTTCACATGAACTAAGTAGCTGAGATCATGTTCCTCCCCCTTTCTTTCCTCTCCTTCATTCACCCACTCACTCATTCACTCGTCCATTAATTTGCTCATTCATTCACTACTCGAATGAAATAAGTAACGGAGAACATGCTCATTCATTCATTCATTCATTCATTCATTCATTCATTCATTCATTCATTCATTCATTCATTCATTCATTCATTCATTCATTCATTCATTCATTCATTCATTCGAATGGATGGTTGAGTGAGTGGACGGATAAGTGTGTGACTGAGAGTGAACTCGTTGCTTCAAATTGTTCGACACGATATGACCTGAACTGTTGAAAGTGAGTTAAACCCCAACAAATAAATAAATAACTCTAGACACAAAACCTCCTTCCATCCTCCTACTACCCTCTCATTCATTCACTCAGTCGTCCACTCATTTGCTCATTCATTCCCTCAAATGGGTGGTTGAGTGAGTGGACGGATGAGTGTCTAATTGATCGTTAACTCATTACTTCAAAATGATCGACACGATATAACCCGGACTGTTGAAAGTGTCGCTAAGCCCCAACAAATAAATAACTCTAGATCCAAAAGCTCCTTTCTTTTTCCTACCCCTCTCATTCATGCACTCATTCATCCACTCATTTGCTCATTCATTCACTCGAATGGGTGGTTGAGTGAGTGGACGGATGAGTGTCTGACTGATAGTTAACTCAATACTCCAAAATGTTCGACACGATATGACCCGGACTGTTGAAAGTGTCGCAAAGCCACAACAAATAAATAAATAACTCAAGATCCAAAAGCTCCTTCTAAATAATTGAGAACAAGCTCATTAGTTCGTCCCTTTTTCCTTCCTTTCTTCATTCATTCACTCAGTCATTCATTCATCTGAAAGAATTATTGGATGTGTGAGCGATGGAGTGTGTGACTGACAGTTAACTCATTAGACCAGATAGCTCAACAAAAAAATAAATAACTCTAGATCCAAAAGCTCTTTCAAAGTAATTGAGAACAAGTTCGTTAGTTCGTCCCTTTCTTCTTTCCTTGCTTCGCTTATTCAGTCATCTATTCATCTGAATGAATGATTGGAGGGGTGAGCGATGGAGTGTGTGCCTGAAAGCTAACTCATTAGTCCAGATATCTCGTCACGAGATGATCCTGGCTGTTGAAAGTGTCGTTAAGCCCCAGTGAATCAATAACTCTAGATTCAAGCTCTCTCAAAGCAATTGGGAACGGGGTTCATTCGTTCGTTCGTTTGTCCCTTCCTGTCGTACCTCCAACCTTTCTACTAGTTCATTCGTTCACTTATTCATTAGTTCGTTCGTTCGTTCGTTCGTTCGTTCGTTCGTTCGTTCGTTCGTTCGTTCGTTCACTCACTCACTCACTCACTCACTCACTCATTCAGTCATTTATTTGAATGGATGGTTGGATGAGTGAACGGATGAGTGTGTGACTGAACGTTAACTCTTTAGTCCGATTGTTCAACACTAGCTGTCCCTGGCTGTTGAAGGTGTAGTTAAGTCCCTCCATCCTTTCCGCCACTTATTCATTCATTCACTTATTCATTGGTCCGTCCGTTACACGCTTGCTCGCTCGCTCATTCATTCATTTATTTGAATGGATGGAGCTGGATGAGTGAACGGATGCGTGTGTGACTGAACGCTAACTCACTGGTCCAAATACTTCACCACGAGAGGTCCCTGGCTGTTGAAGGTGTAGTTAACTCCCAATAAATAAACAAATAAATAGATCCACATTCAAAAACTCCTTGCCATATATCCAAACTCCGAAATTGATAGTATAATACTTTATCATCAAGATTAAGAGTTATTAAATAACTCTTCTAGACAGTTTATTATTTCCCAGTCTGAAGTTGTTGATAGGATTTCTGTCTACATTTCATAATCATCAATTGTCCTGACTCTTCATAATGTACACAGGATTTATGACAGGAACTAACTCTTTATGTTCAATTGATTGTGGTATTCCCTTTGCAACCTCGCGGGAATCAGCCTAAGAAAATCCTCTTTTGCAAGTCCGACACTTTTTAGTGGCAAGCATTGCTATTTACTAAATCTGTGACACTGCAATCCTTTCTGCCGTGGACTGACTTGTCTTCACTTCGATACGTATGCTGTCGATTTCCGTTATTAAACCGATGCCCAGGACACAATCTCCCCAAAATTTATACTCTTGTGAAGAGTGTGTGCTCCTTTTCTTCGCCATTCAGTCATTCTAGATAATATGTAATACCACAAATACTCTTGGTGTAAATCAATTCAGTTAGCTCATTACTCCGGAGTCAAAGTTCAGTATAGTTAACTCATTCATTCGTTCGTCCATTTCTTCGTTCATTCCTTCATCCATTCATTCATTTTTTTCAAGCGAATGATTGCATGAGTGCATGTCTGACTGAGTGAGTGCATGTACTGACTTACATCAATTATATGAAACAGAGTATAAAGCATACAAGTGACTTGCCGACACACTTGTTTACTTGCATGATCATCATACTGTATCAGAAGCTGGAAATGGTCAATGTTAAAACCTTACCCACTGCGGGTAGCGGACGATACTTGCAAACTGAATTCATAAATTACTAAAAAAAATTCAATGTTTGGCTCGGTAACATAGCTTATGACCCCTATTTGGAGCGAGCTCAACGAGCTCGTTCCGATGGGGGTCATGGGCTGTGTTTTTGAGACAAAGATTGAAAACATAATAAATTTGAATGGAGTTTTTTTTATATGTAGGCCCAGTCGGTTTTGTTTGTTACGTTGGGTAAAGGGTTCATGCTGTAAATCATCAACGGTATGGCAGTTATTCAGATATCTATTTGGAAAGTGATTAATTGGTTAACCAAGGTTAACCCACGTGATTAATCGATCAAGAAAACCCCTTAACCTTTTCAGCTCTAGACACAACCTCCTAAAATTTTATACTCCTGTGATCGGTATGTGCTCCTTTTCTTCGCCATTCTGTCATTCCAGATAATATGTTATACCATAAATAATCTTGGTGAAAATCAAGACAGTTTGCAGGTTACTCCAGAGTCAAAGCTCAGGATAGTTAACTCCATCCATCCATCCATCCATCCATCCATCCATCCATCCATCCATCCATCCATCCATCCATCCATCCATCCATCCATCCACTCATTCATTCTTTCTTTTATGCATTTTTTCATCCATCCATCCATCCATCCATCCATCCATCCATCCATCCATCCATCCATCCATCCATCCATCCATCATCCATCCATCCATCCATCGATCCATCGATCCATCCATCCATCCATCCATCCATCCATCCATTCGTTTATCCATTCATCATCCATTCATTCATTTATCCATTCATTCATCCATTCATTTATCCATTCATTCGAGTGAATGACTGAAGGAGTGGGTGGGTGGATGAATGGATGAATGAGTGACTCAGGATAGCTCATGATAGTTAACTCATTCATTAATTCTTTCTTTTATTCATTGTTGTCATTCCTTCGCCCATCCGTCCATCCATTCATCAATTCATTCGCTCTTCCGTTCATCATCCATTCATTCATCCACTCATTCATTCATCCACCCATTCATTCGAGCGAATGACTGCGTGAGTGGATGGATGCACGTATGACTGACTTTCTTACAAACCATTCATTCATTCATTCATTCATTCATTCATTCATTCATTCATTCATTCATTCATTCATTCATTCATTCATCCGTTCATTCATTCATGGGGTGATTGAATGGATGAATGAATGAATGAATGATTGGAAATTAACTCATTACAACTGAAATAATAGCCAAGTTCGTTCATTCATCCGCTCATTTGTTTATTCATTTCGTTATGCATTAGGATGGATAGTTGGTTGGGTGAACAGGTGGGTGTAATTGATGGCTAGCTCCCAACCTAAAGGTGATAGCTCAATATCAACTCAGTGACTACGCGAAATGCCTACTTGGCAAACTCGATGCTTCCTCACCCTGACTCGCTCGCTCATTCACTCGCGCATTCAATCACTGACTTGAGTGATGGCTGGGTGGGTCGATGAGCGAGTGTGTGACCGATTATTAACTAATGCATCCATGCTACTAAAAAAAAATATTGTATGAAATGTGAGAGTCGATCAGAAACCCAGTTATATCAACGTATATCAACTGTTTCTCTATGTACATAGCCTTGATTTGTTATAACAACTTCTTTTCTTTTGTTTCAACCTTTTTAGTTTCCGCCATTAATATAATTATGTTTGCATTGCCCCAGACTGTCGCCCTTAGCATGAGGTCCAGTGCAGTCACCCTTAGACTGGCTCAAACCTTGTCGTATTCAGTACATCCCTCTTTACTAAATTTCATATTGTTTTCTGTTAGGCGTGGTGCACTTCTAGTACTTGGCAGTTACATTGTTAGTAATGGCGGATAGAATAGAGTTGGGCGAGATCCAAAACGCGGCCAGAATACGACTTTATTAGTTATTATAAGCAAAACGTCTACAACGGACAAGATGATGACTTGTCCCCCTTTAAAAATGTTAAAAATGGTTGCTCGTACTACTCCCCTGAACAGTTTGCCTCATGTCGTACTCTACTGAATAAGTCCTTTTCTGTTTTTCACATAAATTGCCAAGGGCTGACCGTACACTGGGATGCCCTAATGATCTTTTACTCAACCTACATGACATGGACAGTTTCTTTGACATAATTGGACTAACAGAGATATTCAAAATTCCACCCACTATGTCATACACACTTAATGGCTACCACCCACTCCTTATGAACAGTAGACCAAATGACGATGATGGTCGTGGCGGAGTAGGGTTCTTTATTAAGGAACATATCGATTATAGAGTTCGCCCGGACCTGACTCTTTTTATTCCGCATGTAACTGAATCTCTCTTCATCGAAATCAATACCAAGAAATGCAGGAAAATAATAGGAGAGATATACAGACCAAATACGCCACCCAAAGCAGACATTGACCTCTTCATATCGAAATTAAATGAAATAACCGACAAACTAAATCGCGAAAACAATCCATCCTACATTGTGGGGGACTTGAACATCAACATGTTAAAATTCAGTTCCCATGACAAGACTAGATATTTTATTGATTTAATGTTCAGTCAGGGATTCCTACCTCTAATAACCAAGCCCACAAGAGTAAGTCCCTATTCTGCCACTCTTATCGATCACATATTTTCAAATAATATCTCAACAAACTAAAACGCCGGAATAGTAGTAACTGATGTATCTCACCATTTTGGCACATTCTGTATTGAAACCGACACCAAGGAAAGTACACGTCGACCTGTTGTGTCAAACGAAAAATAAACAAAGAAAGTGTTGCCCACTTTAACTTACTTTTATCTCAGTGTGACTTCTCTCCTGTAAAGGAACTAGATTGCCCAAACATGGCTTATAATACATTCATTGAAATTTATCTAAATGTCCTTGAAACTGCCTTTCCTCTATCCCAGACACAGGCAAAGACAAATACTATAAGAAAACAACCTTGGATGTCGAAGGGCCTCTTGATATCGTCATTAAATAAACGAAAATTCTACCTGAAAAAACTGAAGTGTCCGAGCGACCGCAATATTCAAAACTACAAAAATTACTGTAGGATATTCAACAGAGTGAAAAAACAATGCAAGGCCATGTATTATAAGAACATTCTAGCTCAAAATAAACATGACATGCGTAAAACGTGGCAAATATTAAACGATAGCATAAACAAAGCAAAACGAGAAGCCAAACTGCCCTACTTTTTTAAGCAAGGTGAAAGAGAAATAACTGATCCTAACCAAATTGCCACAGAATTTAACAGTTTTTTGCGAACATTGGGAAACAAACAAGTGAGTTATTATCTATGTCAAATAAGCCTTTCTGGGATGACATGAATGGGGATTTTCGAAAAAACTTTTTTGTGACACCAACTACGCCAGCCGAAATTGTTAACATAGTGCAGTCAATGAAATCAAAATTAAGTAAAGACAGTTATGATATCACGTGAACTCTCATCAAGCAATCAATCAACCAAATTGTAGTACCCCTCTCACATATTATCAATAACTCCTTTGCCCAAGGTGTAGTACCAGAACAAATGAAAATTGCAAAGGTCATCCCTATTTTCAAATCTGGAGATGTGCATAAGTTTACTAATTATAGGCCTATCAGTATCCTTCCACCTTTTCAAAGGTTCTAGAAAAACTCATGTCAATTAGGTTGATAAGCTTTCTCGATCGCTTTGAAATTCTATGTAGCAGTCAATATGGGTTCAGAAAAAATCACTCAACTATCCACCCTGTCCTACATCTCCTAAAGTACATTGCCGATGCAAATAACAGGCAAAGTAAAGACATAACATTAGCGGTATTTTTGGACTTATCTAAGGCGTTCGACACCATAAACCACGATATCCTATTGAAAAAACTAGAATGGTAGAGAATTAGGGGCATCTCCAACAATTGGTTCAAAAGTTACCTATCAAATAGACACCAATTTGTTGCATACGGTAAAGGCACACCTGACTTAGCGGAAATAACCTGTGGTGTTCCACAAGGTTCAATATTAGGACCTAATTTGTTCTTGCTATATATAAATGACCTTTGCAATTCGACAACATTAAACCCTTTATCTTTTGCCGATGATACCATCAGGGGGCACCTTGAAGACATCGATTCCTTCAATAAATGGCAAAGAGCCTATAGAAACCGCAAAGAAGGCATCGAACATGTCTACCGACTAGTCACCCAAATGAAAACCGCTATCAACAATCAGCAAATAGGCGCGGCAGTCCTGTTAGACGTCGCAAAAGCATTCGACTCTGTTTGGCACAATGGAATGCGCTACAACTTATCAAAAATGAGACTCCCCGTGAAACTGATTAGATTACTATCCTCTTTCTTAAATGATCGCGAAATTAAAGTCAGAGTGAACAATGAAATGTCTGACAGTGTCCCCCTCGAAGCAGGCATCCCCCAAGGATCCGTCCTAAGCCCCCTCCTATACATCTTTTTCGTAAATGACCTTAGCTTCTCCGATGACCGCGTTCACGTTTCCCAATTCGCAGATGATAAGGGCCTCTGGGACTCTAACAATACGACCAATCTGCTCCAAAAACCCCTGCAACGCGCTCTCGACGAGCTTGAAGAATGGTGTGCCAAATGGAGAATTAAGCTAAATGCCAATAAAACCCAACGAATCACCTTTACTCGCAAGAAAACCAAACGGGATTTTGACCTAAAACTTATGGATAACACCCTCCCAGAATGCAAAGAAGCGAAATTCCTTGGCATTTCTATTGATCAGAAACTGTCCTTCAACAACCATACTGACGACATGGCGAAAAAAGCTACCAAACGAATTAACTTCCTGAAAATGCTCAAGGGAACTTCATGGGGGCAAACCAGTCCACCCTACTCAAACTATACAAATCCTTTGTGCGCCCAGTACTCGAATACGGTGCAATAATACTAACTGACCTCAACCAAACTAATATGGGAAAACTCCAGAGGGTCCAAAATCACGCGCTTAGAGTTGCCCTCCGCGCCCCATGGGACACACCCATCAAAACACTCCACGACAGGGCCGATATCCCACAATTAAAGACCGCCTAGCCACCCTGGCCGCGAAAAATCATGACCGGTTAGCCGACTGCGAACTAATCTCCGAACTTGGAGTAATTTGCGAAAGCCGACAAAAGCCCAAAAATTGTAACCAAAACTAAGACCGCTCGAATAAAAACTAAGAATGACAAGGTAAACTGCGATCCCCGACGCCCCCGAATACCCCTAAACTAAATTAAAATAAATAAGTCCGCAACCAGCGAAGGGTACAACAGGAAAGAAACACCCTCGGGTGTGGTGTAGTGTGCTAGACCTGTTGCTCTCCCTCTGACAGCCTCGGAAGCTCAACCCGCATTAAACGATCGCGATCCCCGGCACCCTCAACTTCAAATAAACTTAAACTAACCTAATTAAGGCCACTTCCAGCGAAGGACACAACAGGAAAGAAACACCCTCGGGTGTGGTCTAGTGTGCTAGACCTGTTACCGTCCCGCTGCAAACTAGGAAGTTCAGCCCACTTAAAACGCTCGCGATCCCCGGCACCTTAAAACTAAATAATAAATAGGGAACGACTGGGGTCCCAAGCACAAGAGTATGTTACTGCTCTTACGAATGTAAAGATTCGTGCATTCCATACTCTCCCCCCCCCCCCCCCCCCCCACACACACACACAGCAGACACCACAAAGACACGCAACTAAAAAGGTTCTACTTTTATCTTTACAGTTTACATATTCTAATGAAAACGAATTCTACCTTCTTCTTTTAAGCAGGTACACAGAAGATGTTTTTTGACCAGCACTCCAATAACCGCTACAGACAGTCTAACCGTTATGGAAACAGTCACCCCCTTGGTTCCTGAACATCCTCCGGTCCATCCCTAAAAGTGGTCAACCACTTTAAGGGAGGCGAGCGTTGGTCCTGTGTCTCGCCTCTGCCCCTTTTTGTAAGCGCATTGCGCATCTTTTTGTCCCAACCCACTAGGATTACAATGCAGGCCTGCCCCCGAACCAGGGAAGTTCGGGTCTTCTTCTTGGTGGTCCCCGAAAGGGGTCGTTGTTGTTTTCCTTCAAAAAGTCCAACTATAACAGAGACAGCCTGAGGCAGATTATACTTGCCAGTGATGGCCATCACTCACTATCATCCTCGAAGCGGCAGATTATACTTGCCCGAAAATCCAGATCGACTGCACCCTCGGGGAGAGGTAGTACCTTTGTGAGAGGACCCAACCTCAAACACTGGTCCTCACTCGAGGGTCCAACCGACTTCAGTCAACGAGACCGCCTACCCACAACTGGAGACACCTGCTGAGTACCGGATCCTTTTCCTCCTTCAACACGCCTAGACATGTGACAGCCATCATATACAGCTACCGGGGTCGAAAGGGGCTTGTCCCCCATACCGTCCCTGCGCGCCTTCGGCGCGCGAAATCATTTCTCTTCTTTTTCTCTTCGACAACATTAAACCCTTTATCTTTTGCCGATGATACCAACGTACACCTTTCAGGATCTAACACTGACAACTTGACAATTATTGTGAATAAAGAGCTACAAAACATCTCCGAATGATGTTCCCTGAAAAGATTGGCATTGAATGCAAGTAAAACTAAATATATTTTGTTTAATCCATCCCATAAGCAAGCACTCTCTCACAATAATATTTTCGTCAACAACTAAATAATGAATAAGGTTGGACCAAATGAAGCTGAAAAATCACTGAAATTTCTAGGTATATCCATTGATAATTGTCTATCATATAACGTCCACAAAGCTCAACTTTGTTCCAAGATTGCACGCGCGAACTTTGCCCTTAACAAGGTAAAGGCAATCCTTCCTCATGAAGCTATGAGAACACTATACTTCGCTCTGATACATAGTCACTTAGCATATGGAATCCAAGCATGGGGAAATTCGAGATCTATCAATAAAATTCTAACTCTTCAAAAACGAGCGCTGCGCATAATTAATAACCAAAAGTATAATGCCCACACAGAACCACTCTTCAAAAGGGACAAAATACTCAAGGTGACTGACCAGTATAAATTCTATGTATCCCTCTTCGTCTTTGATTGGAAAGATGACAGTCTTCCCCAGTCATTTGATAACTTCTTCAGAGTAGCTAGTATGCCTGTCAGAACCACTAGACAACGTGATCTCTCCAAATAACTAGAACAAGGACAAAAACCCTGGGCCGCCTTCCTACTAACCTGTATCTCAGGCTTTGGAATGCGCTAGATAGCGATCTACGTACGACGAACAACAGAAACGTATTTAAAAAGAAACTGTTGTCCAGGCTTCTAGCACTTTATTCAGACAATGTTGAATGTAGCAATCCGTATTGTCCGGATTACACTATATAAGACACCGTAGCGGCGGCGATCACATCAGCCGTAGTACGACCCGTTCTCACCCTCTGGATTGAGATGGGGTGTGCTGTTGCTGATTTGGACACAGTCATAACACGTCTTCCTGCTTTACTTTACCTATATATGAACAAATTAAATGACCAGACGAAAAGACATCCTGTCCCTCAAGTAGCTTTACCCACCCTGTCCGCGTTAAATGACCTCACCTGGGGATGTCATATAGATGTGGGCCGCTCTCAAGATAAATAAAGGATTGAAGCAAATTTCTATATCTCTTTTACTCGAACTGCTCAATTTAGGTCGCTTCATTTGCAGCACACAGTCAGAAGGCCCCAAGCTGAAAGTCATCCACAAGAAAGCACTTTATCTGCCAAATCTAGCACAACCCTAACATAGTAAATTCTCTACAACCGATGATATGATTTTTATAAGAACTTCGACAGTCTGGGCCCGTAAACAGTATTGCAAAACATTCCTTAGGGAGATGACTGGAAGACAGCCGATCTGGCCATGTCATCTCCCAGTAGTATACAAAATGTTATATATTAATTGAACTATGTGATTGTAACCATTGTATTTCCTGTATGCTACTGAACGAATAAATATCTATCTATCTAAACCTAACATTCTTTGTGGATTAATAAAACTTTGATGCTCTCTCCACTCTATTGCTTAATTAATTCTGGCGTGGTCAGCTATTTGATCAGCACTTTGTTGTCACAGTGTGAATGAATGAATGAATGAATGAATGAATGAATGAATGAATGAATGAATGAATGAATGAATGAATGAAAAGTTTCAGCGCGTCGAAGGCGCACATAGACGATGTGGGATTTAAATCCCTTGCGACCCGAATAACTTTATTTATTCACAGTAGGAAATGGTTTCTTTTCACTGTAATGTGTTTGTGTTGACAAGGAATAGTCACTTTTTGACACATGAGCAAATCCTGTATAATTATTACAGTTACAGTGGCTTCACTCATAATTCTCTTCTATCATATAAAGCAACCATGATGCACGTATCCTGCATATGTTTAGAATGGATGAACTAACTGCATTCCATGCGCACACATAGCAACTGGTCATATCGGCAGAGATAAGATGATCAAGGAACTCAACAAGAAATATGCCAACGTCACACAGGAAGCGCTCTCGTTGTTCAAGTCTACTTGCCTTCAGTGCCAAAAGAAACGAAAGCGAGTAACGTCGAAAGGTGTTGTGGTGAGACCCATTCTGTCAAAGGATTTTAGTTCTCGTGCACAAGTGGACTTAGTGGATATGCAATCAATGTGCCAAGGAGAGTACAAATGGATAATGAACTCTAAAGATCATCTGACCAAATTCTGTGTTCCGAGGCCTCTAACGTCCAAGAGAGCAGCGGAGGTAGCACTCTAGCTCCTGGACATATTTCTTCTGTTTGGTGCGCCTGCCATTCTCCAAAGTGACAATGGTTCTGAATTTACAGCACAGGTTATCAACGAGTTGAGAGAAATGTGGCCTTTCACAATCGGTTAATATGTCTAATGAATCACTTCTAATTTCAGTTATTATGTATAATAACTGAAAATTTCAGGTATAAAAATATATTAACTGAGTGAATCAGTGATTATACATAATACCTGAAATTTTCAGTTATTATACGTTTTAACTGTAACAGACGCACGGAATAAAAACCAGGTTGTTTCATTGAGCAGTTTATATTCTGGTTTATCATTCTGGATTAAACCATCTAAACCTCCTTGAGAGCAGGGTTATCTTCTTTATCATTCTATTCTAGACATGCGCAGTGGGACGCACATAAACGTTCTAGACCTCGCACAACAACAGTTAAAATATTCTGATTTCGAGTATCGAAAAAGAAATAAACAGTGCAAGGTTCATGAAAAATGCTGAAATTACAGAGAGAGAAACTATAAAACAGTTAATAACGTTTATTTAGTCCATAAAAGCGGCTTTTCAAAAATATTCGATTCTCAACTGATAGGGTGTTTTTCTCTCAGAACAATTGTTACAACTTTCAGAAGATCCTTTTTGGCCATTTTATTTCAATGATAGCAGTGACGCAATTTCTGACACCATCACTGGAAAGTTTCTTATGAGGGCCTTTTTGATGATGGTTTTCTGAGACTGTTTAAAAATAAAAGCAGGGATATGTTTCCCACGCTTTGGATATCCCCCTCCTAACAATGCGTTCATGCTTCGCGTTTCCCAGCGACATCAATCAGGGGTTTACATGGAATAGTATTCGCATTAAACGTCCGGTCCAATTGGGTTTATGAAACCACAGTTTAGGTTTACATGGAATAGTAAACCAAGTAAACCGGAATAGTTCACTGAAACATACCCCATATCGAAGTGTAATGCATAGCCTGCTCATAATATGGAGCGGGGCTTTCATTCACATGTTCTTTGGGAATGTGTGTGTGTGTGGGGGGGGGGGGGGGGGGGGGTGTCCAAAGGAGCTTTTATAGGAGGGTATGGGCCGCTCTGCCTGTTCCCCGGCACTAAGATGGCATGCGGCCGACACAACGAAGTGTTTGGTTTGGGGAGGGTGTGTCTTTCATGGATGAATCACTTGAGTTATGGTCCGTGGACATCTGTAGAAAATGGGTATAATTAAGAAATATTGCTCGAGGCTGCTAGCCATGTAGTAGTTTATGGCCCGGACAACCAACCCGAAATGTGCATATTGACTGAAACGGAAAAATAATTGAATTATGCTTTCAAATGAAGCCTTCTGGTGACCTTTGGGGTAAATCTTTTATTGTGTACTCGCGCATCTTCATTTTCGACGTAAAAGTAAAAATAAAGAGAAGACAGTGTGAGGGTGGGTGTGTGAGGATGAGGCTGGTCGTGTGTTTGCGCGCGCGCGCGCGCGCGTGTGTGTGTGTGTGTGTGTGTGGGGTAATTTATGAAGGACAGAATCATGTTTTGAGGAATTTAGAAAGTTGGTTTCTGGTCCCCTGCCGGGAGTCGAACCCTCGGCAACCCCGCCTGGCAATCGGGAGTCCAACACCTGAACCATTTGACCATTGCACACCGTGTGAAAACGGTGGATGGAATCTAGCTATTTAGATGAAGTTCTCATGATTACTTGGTTCACCTTCCTTTCGGCAGCAGCATGAAAGTATGGAACGCGCTGACTACAGTTCGACGAAAGTGCTGTGCACGGGCCTGTGTGGGTTTGTTTTTTTTTGAAGGACACAATCATGTTTTAGAGGAATTTAGAATGTTGATTTCTGACCCTCTGCTGGGAGTCGAACCCTTGACAACCCCGCCTGGCAATCAAGAGTCCAACACCTAAACCACTAGACCATTGCAAACCGTCACAAAATAAAAGTAAAGGGAGACAGTGTGTGGGTGTGAGATGAGGGATGTGTGAATGTGGATGAATAGGGTCATGTTGATGGACTTGGCGGAGGGGGACAAAAATAGAGGATCACAGTTTAAGTTTAGGGGAGAATGCCTCCTGTGCACCCCACGTAGCTCCGCCACTGGTCTCCCCCTTACAAATCATATAGAAAAAGGAAATACATATTGGCATAAAGAGCTATTTGGTGCATCTGTTTCTCTTTTCCAATGTACTTTGGGGGAGCGCGGTGGCTCAGTAGGTGGAGATGCAGGCTGCAAGCCGAGAGGTCCTCGGTTCGAATCCTACCTACGGTAACCGCGTTGTGTCCTTGGGCAAGACACTTAATCTCAATTGCTCACGTGGGGGCATGGTGGCGCTGTGTGTCTTCAACCAATGCTAACCCTGCTTGTGTGAGGTTAGTACGTTGGGGAGCCTGACAGTTGTTCACCGTTACTCGGTGGCTCTGTCCGGGTACTCCGGCTTCCTCCACCCATAAAACTGTCCGACATGAGACGACCCTGACTGTCGAAAGTGTCGTTAAACCCCAATAAATAAATAGATAAATAAACAAATAAATAAATAAATGAACTAAGGAAATTTATTTTTTCGTCGAGCTACAATACCAGTTGAAATAATTTCTAGATAAGACGAGAATTTGTTATATTTTTTTCTCTTTGTTAACTCGAATCTCATCGAGCAAATGTGCTATAGAGCAATTGCTCGATCGAGTGACTCGCACATACGACTCATGGCCCCATTTCGGAAAAAGGGGTGCCGAAGGCCAGACGTTTTCCAAAAGGGATTCCAAAAGGAACACACCCTCCGAACATACCCCTCTCCTATAAGAAGGTTTTAGGTCACATAGCAACCACGTGCTACCATAGAAATCAAGATGGCGGCCTACAGTATACAAAATGGACGACGGAAACACGTATCACCATAACAACAAGCGCGGCGCGTGTGCACTAACACCACGTATCACTATTGAAATGACGTCAGAACATGGCCGCTCACGCGAGTTACCACGACATTACAACATGGCGCCACTGGGTCACGTGACATGACGTAATTTCCGGGGTCCGGCACAGGGATCCGGCCAATGTTCCCCGAAAACCACATTACATACTACTAATATTGCATGTGTTAAATACAATTTAAAAACAATTACATAACCAATGATGTTCAAAAATAATCTTGTGTCAATAGATATATGAGTTGGATTCGAGAGCAAGCTTTGAGCTTATATATGTCGTCTCCAAAGCTGAGAAATTACAATGTAACTCTTTTAGCTTACAGTGATACAACAGAGGTATTAACAGAATAAAAACAGTATAAAAAAATGCCGATAGGATCACCGATCCAATGTCGAGTTGTGACAGCACAAAAGTGGGTTTAACCATTGTCAACTTATCGTCCGGAAACCAGTTGTTTACAATTTACTATGTGAAGGATCACTGTGACCTTGGCCTTTGACCTAGTGATTCTGAAATAAATAGGGCTCTTTCTTGCACGAATGCCAACCTACCTATGAAGTTTCATGAACGTAGGTGGAACCATTGTCAAATTATCATCTGGAAACCAATTGTTTACGACTTATTATGTTCAAGGTCGCTGTGACCTTGGCCTTTGACCTAGTGAGTCCAAAATAAATAGGGGTCTTCCACTCACCTAGGTCAACCTACCTATGAAGCTTCATGAATGTGGGTCAAACCATTATCAAGTTATCGTCCGGAAACCAATTGTTTACGATTTACTATGTTGAAGGTCACTGTGACCTTGACCTTTCACCTAGCAAGTCCAAAATAAGTAGGGTTCTTCCTCTCACTAATGCCAACCTACCTATGAAGTTTCATGAACGTGGGTCGAAACATTATCAAGTTATCATCCGGAAACCAATTGTTTACGAATTACTATGTTGAAGGCTACTGTGACCTTGACCTTTCACCTAGCGAGTCCAAAATAAATAGAGTTCTTCCTCTCACTGATGCCAACTATGAAGTTTCATGAAAATGGGTCAAACCATTATCAAGTTATCACCTGGAAACCAATTGTTTTGATTTACTATGTTCAGGGTCACTGTGACCTTGACCTTTGACCAAGTGAGTCCAAAATAAATAGAGTTCTTCATCTCACGAAGGCCAACCTACATGTGAAGTTTCATGAATGTGGGTGAACCGTAGTCAAGTTATCATCCGAAAACCAATTGTTTACAATTTACTATGTTCAAGGTCACTGTGACCTTGACCTTTGACCAAGCAAGTCCAAAATTAATAGAGTTCTTCCTCTCACTGATACCAACCTACCTATGAAGTTTCCTGAACATGGGTTGAACCATTATCAAGTTATCATCCGGAAACCAATTGTTTACGCTCACCCGCCATTCATCAAACTATAATTCGAGTTTGACTTCGTCACAACTCGACTAAAAATTTTCCTCATACTGCACTAAGTTAAAAGTTAGGCCACAGAGGGCCCCAAAAAAGAACTTAGGGTCTTGATTTGCACAAACCTAAATGGGATCCCTCTAAGGATGTTGTATACCAAATACTGAAGAAAAAAAATTCTATTTATAGTAACAGTGACCTTAACCTTGGATCCCAGACTCCGAAATCAATAGGTGTCTTCCCTTCCTATAGAGTAACCTCTGGTATAAGTTTGGTAAAGGTGCGTCAAATAGAACTAAAGTTATTGCCCGGAAACCAATTTGTCATAAAATATTCTATTTATAGTAACAGTGACCTTGACCTTGGAGTCCCAGACTTCGAAATCAGTAGGTGTCTTCCCTTCCTATAGGGTAACCTCTAGTATAAGTTTGGTAAAGGTGCGTCAAATAGAACTAAAGTTATTGCCCGGAAACCAATTTGTCACAAAATATTCTATTTATAGTAACAGTGACCTTGACCTTGGGGCGCGAGACTCTGAAATCGATAGGTGTCTTCCTTTCCTATAGGGTAACCTCTGGTATAATTTTGGTAAAGGTGCATCAAATAGAACTAAAGTTATTGCCCAGAAACCAATTGTTTACGCCCGCCGCCCACCGCACGCGCCCACCCACCACTTCATCAAACTATAAGTCGAGTTTGACTTCGTCAAAACTCGACTAATAAGGAAGATGAGATCAGTTTGTCAGAGCTGGTATTTCAGTAATATGTGGAGATGAGACATGAGGGGTGGGCGCGTAGTAATGGGCTACCAACGACGAGATCAGTCATGGCGTTCAGTCCTTGATAGGAGAATTCCATTCCATCACATAACAAATTCCATAACAATTTTACCCCATACACTCTAAACCCGTGGGTTCCATACTGCCACACTTGGGGTTTAAAAGAAACGGAACCTGTCTTATCAGTGTGAGTAGTTCCTGCATTAATTTTGTGTATTAAGTACCATTCTCCTAAATTAAAACATTGGGAATTCACAGGTTGCAAAACCCCGGTTCCATATTTTAGTCCTTAAAATGATACCCCAAACAACGGGTGCCGGCCCTGCATTACCAAGACCAGACAGGAAACCCTGGTTTCAGTGATACTGAACCAACGCCCGCGGCTGAAGGCCTCACACCAAGGAGTCTTCTCCCACCCACGGTAACGAATTTTAACCATAACAGTGACGACTTTCGAATTCGACTTTATTATTGGAGTGGCTGGGTAAAGATCAGTGCTTGAACCTGTTTGATTTCGAGATAAATTGCTGTACCATGTTCAAAGTGTTTTCATTTTCTTCTTCTGTTCAGTGTTCTGATCCAAACAAAAGGATATCCGAAGTTATCTGATTTGGTGACTAGTTTATTGTTTGCTGGCGAGATCCGTCATACAATGAGCATTCCAATAAGAAGTGGTGTGCTGATTCAACCTGGCCACAGTTACAAAACGGGGTATCGGATAAGTGGTTATTAAAAATGTCTTCATTCAAGTTACTGCTGTTTAATCTCATTCTACAATGATATATCTGGTTACTTCTGGAAGAGCAGTGATAATAGAATTTAGGCGGTTTGTTATTTGTATTTATTAGTATTTTGAAAGCTGCAGGGGATTTTGTTTCACGTATAACTGTTGAAAGTTCATTCCATATTTTTATAGTTAACGGAATAAATGATTTTTGTTTCAATGTCGTGCGTGAGTGTGGGGTGGTCAAATTTTGAATGTTTCTCAAGTTATAACTCTGAGATTCGTACACGTGTCGTGGTGTCAAATTTGAGAGATAACTCGGTAAATATTTGTGATACATTTTGTGAAATTGAATAAGTTTCTGTTTTTGACGTCTCTGGTATAGTGTCTCCCAACCAGTTGCAAGATACAATCTAGCTTTACTAGCACTCTTTGTTGCCCCCGTGACAAGCCTGGTCGCTTCAACCTGGATTTTTTCAAGTTCACCAGCTTCGGCAAGCGTACAGTTAGTTATCCCACACCGGCGAAGCGTACTCTGGTACAGGTCTCACGAAGGAAAAATATACTTGTTACAGAGATTTCCTGTCTAATTTAAATTTAAACCTGCGAAGTGGACTGAGACGATTCCACCTTCTTGGCTATGACAGCAATGTGATCACCCCATGTACTATGACTGTTAAGCGTCAGGCCAAGATATTTATGTGTAGAAACCTTTTCTATAATTTCCACAAAGAATTCCAAAGATGGGTGCGATTGTTGGTTTATTCGCCTCGATACTATCATTTCTATTGTTGTAGATGCATTAAAAGTAACAAGCCATTGTTGAGACCAATTTTCAAGTTTCAATATATCGGATAATATCATTCTCGCAGCCTCGGTTGGATTTTCAACAATTATTTACAGCGATGTGTCATCTGCAAACAAACGTATGTCGCATCCAATTCCATCGACAATGTCGTTTATGTATATCAAAAACAGTAGAGGACCGAGTATTGAACCTTGGGGAACGCCGCTAGATACGAGTCTCCATCTTGAGGTTTTTGAGCCAATTACAACTCTTTGCTGTCTTTGATCGAGGTAAGATTTGAACCATGAAAGCATAGAGCCAGCAACGCCTATCTTTTCCAATTTGATCAACAAACCTTTGTGCCAGTCCTTATCAAATGCCTAACTAATATCGACAGAGACAAATCCTAATTCTTTGTTATAATCTAGTGCCAGAGTGATGGTATCATAGATGAGTGTCAACTGGTACACTATGGAATCTTTGGGAATGAAACCTGATTGGACTTTTGACAGGAGGTTGTTCGATTGTAAGAAGGCGAATATTTTTTTAACAATACATTTTTCAAATACTTTTCCGATACAGCTCAAGACTGAGATCGGCCGATAGTTTGAAACGATTCTCTCATCCTTCGATTTGTATATCGGAGAAACGTTGGCACATTTCCATGTATATGGAAAGTAAGATTCACAACGGTATTTGTTGAATATGATGGATAACGGTTCTTGTAAGAATGAACAGCAATACTTTAGTTTTTAAGGACTAATTCCATCAGGACCCACGGTTGTATGTACCTTTAGGGATTTAATTGCCTTGCAGACGTCATCGGGAAATATAAGGATAGTATTTAGTGTTGATCTATTTGGAATAAATGGAACACTGGGCACACGATGTGACGAGTCATCCATATTTGATATTGAACAAAAATATTAATTGAAAGCTTCTGCTTTATCAATGTCTGTCGTTAGGATAGTAGTGTCATTATACGATAGAGATGGTATTTGGTGATCCGACTTAGAATTGATCTGGTTAAGAGTTTTCCACCATAGTTGCTGAAGGGTGCCACTCCCACCGAATATACAATGAATTTTAAGGGAGTATTCCTTTTTTAGCGTCACGCACGGCACAGATGACTTCGTTCCGTTTCATCCTGTAGACCGCCCAGGCAAATGCGTGTTACGTTTTGTACCTTTTGTATGCAGGCGACGACGCTGTCTAATAAGAAGTATAATTTTTCCATTCATCCACCTGGGCTCATTGGGTCGGGACACGATAGTTTTGTTAGGTATGTATTTATACGATATTGCGTTCAGGTTTTTTTTTCAAGTTCAGCACAGAGGTGACCTGTCTGGGTTGAGTCACACATTTCTTTCCAACCAATTCTGCTAAGGTCATTGCTCATACCTGTATAATCGCCCTTATTGTACTACCAGATGCGGCGGGTAAACGAATTCGTATGGGCTTAAGCTACTCTCATATTCAGTGTGAGGAATACTGGTCAGTGATACCTAATTAAATCGGCAAAGTAATGATCCCCTACTCCTGCAGTTTTAACGATTGACTTATTACTTACCAGGAATAGATCAAGTAATGAAGATGAGTTTTCTGTGAAATGTGTTGGCAGGAGGATTATTTGACGGAGGTTGTAGGACTGCGGAACACTGTAAATGTTTTGTCTCTTTTTACATAACTGGTCTTCGTTAAAGTCACCAGTAATGATAATATTGGGCAGTTGGGTACTGATAGCACAATCAATTGACAGTTCAATATTTTCCCAAATATATTGTAGCGCATTCGGAGGTCTGTAAATGCTCTCAGCAAAAACTTATCTCGTCCATTCGAGAGTTCAAGCCAAACATCACGGCACATTAAGTCATCCCTAGCTGTGTACCACAGACCGCGCTTCACATAAATGGCTCTACCCCCTACCCCGGCCGACCCTGTCTTTCCGATAGCCTTTTTGGAATCCTTGAATTTCGATAAGAGCAGAATCAATGTAGTTGTTTAGCCACGCTCCAGTGAATACACAGATGTCATAAGAGGGCATTTCGGTTTGTAGTATGTCTAACTTGCCGTAGATACCCTGTATATTCAAGTGCATTATACTGATATCGTTGTGGCTTCCTTGGGGTGAGTGAGGTTCCACGTCTCCCGATAGGAGGATGAGCAACCCAATCTGGATCATGACTGTTATTGTTAGGAAGGCATACGCGCGGCGTGATCGAAGTAGTACCGAGGGTGCCGATAAAAAAACCTGCTTCGTTACTGGGAGATGAAAAGCCACATTTTAGGATAGCGATGTTGGGTATAATGGTAGGATTCAATGACTCCATTTTAGGAAAGAAAAAAGCCACTAGAGAACTAAATGCTATGGCGAAAAAGACCCCGCGTAGTCTATGTGTGAGATACAGAACAATTCCAACAGACAATAGAGGCGAACAACAGTTTCGTGCTTGAACGTGGAGGTTGAAACGGCCTGCGCTTTCACGATACATTACTATATCATACATGATTGGGACCTAGGGTGTCATGCCCATGGAATAGGATTGGGGACAACCATATATTATCATCACCACGCCCCCAGCGACCCATTCTCATTATACACAAGAAATGCCTGGAATTTTGTTCTGTGGCACTGTTGGAGGACAAATTGAGAGACATCAGATGTATATACAAAGGTAGGAAAACATAAACATTTAGAGTAACTGAGATGAAACGAAAGGATAAGAATATAAAGTATGAAAAGAATACATATGTATTCATCCTATATTGGGTATAGGTTAAGTCACAAATGGGTGCTACGAAAACAAGTTATCAGTGAGTGTGTCATCATCATCATCATCATGGTCATCGCATCATCATCATCGTCATCGTCATCATTTTCTTTACCAGCGACAGCACAATTGATATTACCGATAGTACACTATTAAAAAAAAAGTAGGGGATATCCAAACTGATGTTGATATTTTCGGAAAATGGTATTGGATACGCGTAACTGGACACATCAATACGTTACCAAGTTTAGTGTGGATCATGAATGTCACCGGCCCACGAAAACTTCGTGCAGAATTTTCGCACGAGCGCCGCGTTAATGTCTGTGGGGTACGTTTTGAAATTTCCATTTGTACTGGACGGGCTTTTTGGAGGTCACATAGTTATTTGCTTGGTATAAACTCGTTCATCAATAGTTTCTCGTCGAAACGTCGCAATGTTGATGACAGACGTTGGTCAGGTCGTCCAAGGGCGACAACTGCTAACCAGGACCGTTTCATCCGAACGACAGCATTACATAACCGCCATCAAAGTGCCTCAGAAATTGGACAGCAGCTGCAACAAGCGACAGATGTGCGAGTCAATGGTCAGACTATCCGAAATCGCTAATTCAGCTGGAATTTGTACACTCGACGACCTCAAATAATTCCACGTTTAACCGAACGTCACATCGCAACAATGCGTAATTGGTGTGAAGCACGACAGCGCTGGGACAATCTCGGTGGAGCAACGTCATGTTTTCCGATGAATCGAGGTTCACTCTCGACTTCCACGACAGGCGAAAAAGAGTGTGGCGGCGGCGGAACGAACGATACCATGACGTAACCGTTAGGCAGCACACTCGTTTTGGTGGTGGATCGGTTATGGTGCGGGGAGGCATAACCATCACACGCAGAACAGCATTACATGTCATCCAAGGGCGTGTCACAAGGCAGTACTACCGTGACAACATGTTAGCAGCTCATGTGGTGCCATTTGCATGACGTCACGGCCGTCCATTCATTTTCCAAGATGACAATGCAAGAGCACACAGGGCCCGTGTCGCTACAGAGTTCCCCCAGGAGCAGAACATCACTACACTGCCTTGGCCACCACTAAGTCCAGACCTTTCACCTATCGAGCACGTCTGGGATATGCTTGGAAGGCGCGTACACCAACGCCAAAAGCCACCTACAAATGTCCAGAAACACGCCGCTGCACTTCCGGAAGAATGGAATAACATCAGGTAAGCTGATATTGGACGTTTGGTGAGGAGTATGCCACGTCGGATCCGCGCTTGTAGCGCGAACCGAGGATGATTTACAAGGTAATGAAGACGTGGACTGAATGTGGTAAATTCTCTGACTACCCGCCCATATCTTCTACAGCTCAGTGCGTGGAATGTGTGCTTGTCAGACCCCCCAAACTATCGCCGAAATCATTCACCAGATGTCACAGTGCAATGCCCCAACTGTCTATTTGATGAAAATATAAATATATTTCTTCATATATCTCACTTTTGTCAAATATCCCCTACTTTTTTAATAGTATATTAGCAGTAGGAGGTGGTAGATTTAACTGGTTGAGTGTTAGAAGCCACTATGGGGGCTTTCAATAAAATGAGGTACCACACCAAAAGCCAACATTTTCCTTGCTCCTATTTTGTATTCAATCAAACACAAATATTATTTTGTTCATATAAATCTATTTTATCACAAATTATTGGAGAGTAATAATTTATAATAAAACAAATTTTGAATAGCAAGTTCAGACCACCAAAAATAATCCAGCCCTCAATCAGTTAATAAACGATGCAGCAGCTGCACGAGCAGTTTAGCTTAGACATTTTCCTTGCAACATTTTCGTATTCAGTAAAACACAAATGATATTTTGTTCATATAAATCTATTTTATTACACATCCATTCAAATGTTTAGGTTATGAGCCACTAAATAAGTGAACACGTGACTTGGAGCATTTGAACCCAATGTTTTGAGTAGGATTAAATAGGTCTGGTCAGCTGATTGGTTGAATATATTTCGACTTTGAAACCATTAATTAAAATTTTGATTCGTCCACTTTAGAAAGGATTAATAAGTTTGTTTGTAATTTGGTGCCGGAATGTGTGAGAATCTCTCAAAAACATGAGGCATGGGAAAAAATGTGTGAAGGTCATTCAGTGCAAGACCATACGGTAGTTGTGAAAATTCGAAATTTAAACTGAAATTTGATGTGGCAACATATATTTTTTTCTCGTTTAATTTTTTCAAGAGATGATGTACTTTGTAGATGTATAGGTATTTTTTTCAAAACAACTTGGTGTGTTGTACAGAGAGTGGAAGGTTAACACTGTGGTCCATAGAAATCGGATATAAAGCCTTTTTATATCCGATTTCTATGCTGTGGTCAATGGGATTTATTTAGGCGTTCATAACCTGAACCCTTGTATTTTACGGAATGACCGCTGTGACATAAAAGATTCTGTATTCAATGGGTGATGTACATGCCGGAACTTTTTTTCCAGCACCGTTCATTCCAGTTCCTTTCCCATCGAGTCATCAGTTACGCTTGGAAAGTTTCCAAATTTCGTTATACAATTATCGACCGTCTATCGCGTAGTGTGAAAATGAAAACGTCCAAAGCAAAATAAAGTCGGTTCACAAAAAATCAATTAACCAAAAATGTGATCATATTTTTAAAAAAAAACCCAATCATTTCCAACGAGAATCTAGAACATTAACCCAGTTCCGTGGACGTCTCGTTTTGTGGATCCACTTATATCTAAATTGGTCAACTTTATTTCGGTAAATCTTCGTACATCTTGACAATGCTTCGAACTTCTTTTAAAAATGTTTCTCCCAGCTATTTTGCAAATCGGCACAAATTTGTACTTATATTTTTACTAACAGTAATAGCCACCAAATGCTTAGGCGTGAATGGGCACCAGCCGAAGTGAAACAGCGATACGAATTTCAACAAATACAGGTTCCGAAAAGGTTGTTTTGATTTTCTATCGATCCATTTGATCAGTACAGCTTCACTGCCTTCAGCCAAAACAGACTCTTCACCTTTAGGTTTAAACATTGGAATTAAAATTTGTTTATTTAAATGAATGTTAATGCATGGATTGTGTAATAAACACAGAACGCGATGTGTACGGCTCGAGCGAAATATGACTACGCCATTCCAACGAGTTATGTAGAACACCAACCGATTCAAACACGCGTCGCGTTCTGTCTATTTATTACAAATTAATGAAGAGTGCCTGCGGGCACTCTCCAATAATTTATAATAAAACAAATTTTGAATAGCAAATTCAGACCATCAAAAATAATCTAGTCCCCAACCAGTTAATAATCGATGCAGCAGCTGGACGAGCAGTTTATCTGAGACACTAAATCGTCAATGGTCGAACGCAACTTACACAATTTCATTATTATGTCTCCCCTTCCCAGAAGGGAGATACACCTTAGATACTTGTCATGTGGATGTATCACCGTGAGCTGGTGTGCAGTGTACCATACTGACCTTCATGTGACCTTTACCTTTGACCTGAAGGTCAGATTTATGTGTTTTTTAAGGGAAACATCACACACACTTTGTCCGGACCATAACTTTTTTGTCTTTTGACCTACACCTTAGATACTTGGCATGTGGATGTATCACCATGAACCGGTGTGCAGTGTGCAATAGTGACCTTCATGCGACCTTGACCTTTGACCTGAAGGTCAGATTTATGTGCTTTTTAAGGGAAACTTTGTCCGGGGCATAACTTTTTTTGTCTTTTGACCTAGACCTTAGATATTTGGCATGTGGATGTATCACCATGAGCCGGTGTGTCGCGTACAATAGTGACCTTCATGTGACCTTGACCTTTGACCTGGAGGCCCGATTTATGTGCTTTATTAAGGGAAACTTTGTTCGGGGCATAACTTTTTTTGTCTTTTGACCTAGACCTTAGATATTTATCATGTGGATGTATCACCATGAGCCGGTGTGTCGCGTACCATAGTGACCTTCATGTGACCTTGACCTTTGACCCGAAGGTAAGATTTATGTGCTTTTTAAGGGAAACTTTGTCCGAGGCATAACTTTTTTGTCTTTTGACCTAGAACTTAGATATTTGGCATGTGGATGTATCACCATGAGCCGGTGTGTTGCGTACCATAGTGAACTTCATGTGCCCTTGACCTTTGACCTGAAGGTCAGATTTATGTGCTTTTTTAAGGGAAACTTCGTCCGGACCAAAACTTTTTTGTCTTTTGACCTAGACCTTAGATATTTGGCATGATTGTCGATATTATTCATGTATATATAATTTGCAGCGCATTAAATAGAAAGGAAGGGGAGACATATGTTTTAGTGTGCTAAAACAGTTTCTAGTTTGTTACTAAAATTGGCGTTCAGTAACCTGAGTGCAGGTAAGATTTCTAATGGGTGCTTAGGAAACAATTTGACAGTGAGTGTGTCATTATCATCATCCACGCCAGAATCATCATCGCCATTGCCGTCGTCACCGTCGTAGTATTTATCAACAACAGCAAAGACGATATTAACAGGGTTATTAACAACAAAAGCTAGTATATTTAAGTCTTAACCCGCTGAGTATTTTTAAGATATTTTTCATCAAATCTGGTCATGGCTGCTATGAAGCAGCCATGACAAGATTTGATGAAAATATAATCTAAATTTAACTCAAGAGATCATTGGTGAAAAAATCCCTTCAGTTTACAGGGAGATAAATTGATTACACATGCCCATATTATACTTATTGCAGTGGAAAGAGAAATCCTGTCCTAGGCAGGAATATCTGCCAGCAGCATGAAAGGAGTTAAAAATCGAAGAAAAGCTACGCGACCAATTCAACGGAGGCAATAAATAGAAAAATTGTCAAAAGGAAATCCCCGTTTTGCGCATACAATGACAGTAGTTGTTACTACATTTGATGTCCAGTTATTTACGTATTGAGAGCAGCCATATGTGGATAGTTCCATCAGGTTGCCCATTTGACACACCCAAAAGCTCTATGAGATCTATAAGATTACCTACCTTCCCGTTTCGAAAGAGCGAAAAGCTGCAAGAAGGTTCTACTTTTGTGTCAGTTGGGACTGGATAAAAAGTTGTGACGGCCCCGTTCAGTAATCTCTCTTGCATATAGTAAACAGCAAGATACGATTTAGAGGCATCACAAGTTTAATTGGATGGAGCTTACCCAGGTGGTCGAGCATGAAACTTCGGTATATAATTTGTTTATGTAACACATTCCAAAAGCACAATATTTCGCTGGCAATTTGACGTTTCAACCCGATCATAGTTAGCTGGAGATTACAGTACAGCCATCGCGATCTGACTGGGGATTACGGAACAGTTATCGCGGACTGCATGGTGCGTGGACCCCACACTAGGTTCAGCCTCATCGTAATTTCCATCGAGGCGACATCAGGTAAGGTTAGGAGAAGAGCCACCGTAAGCTATGCGTCCCACCGCCCCACGCCAACAACACCAGAAAGAAGACATCATTTGCATTAAAGCTTTCTCATAGAGAGAGCTTTTCTGCAAATAATGTCACACTCTGACGTTGTCCACTCAACCTAAGCCAATGACCCTCGCTGGAAGGAGGTATGGTGTGGTGGGGCAGTTAGATAATGTCCGCATCTTATAGGGCGTCATTCCAATTTCCAGAGCAGTTACTATTGCTACTATGAAACCACCATAAGCTATTCTTCCCGTCGCCCCCACACCAACAACACCACACTAGAGCGCGTGTATCTATCTTTCATCTTACCTATTCTGGAATATGCAAGTCCAGTGTGGGGATGCGCAAGCGCTTATCTGCTGAAACGTCTTGAAGACATTCATTACGATGCAGCTCAAATTGTTAGTGGGCTGACTAGGTCCGTTTCATGTCAAAATTTATTGTTTGAACTTGGTTGACAGAGTCTCAAGAGCAGACGATATGCCCAAAAGATGTGCCTATTTTATCGAACTGTAAGTGGCTCTGCTCCCGATTACCTTGTTGAACTGCTACCTCCGCACTTTAATGAAATTTCCCCATACAACCTCAGGAGGGCTTCAAATTTTGTACCCACTAGGACACGAACTGAACTTTTAAAGCGATCCTTCATCCCGTCTTGTGTTGATATCTGGAACATTCTACCCGAGTCAGTAAAGAATTCTACTTCAGCGCTCGAATTCAAAAGAAGTTAGGACCTCTAATTTATAAGTTTCCCACACATTTTAATGTGGGTAGAAGAAAACTTAACATTCTTCACGGCATGATTCGAAATGAATGTGGTGATCTCAACGCACACAAGTTCAAGAACACAGGAAATGTGTTATGTACCATAGTTGTAAAAAATGGGATAAGGGTTATAAGGAAAAGGGTCCAAAAATCCACTTCAATAGGTATAGCATCCCAAGGAAAGCACAGGTACACAAAATAGGATATACAAACATACAGGGACTAGATAATAATGGGCCCAGTAGGCGGAAGCCAATGAATCTTGATACCCTGAGAGTGGGTTATAGCAACATCCAGGGTCTCCACCGGAAAGTAAGTGAAATTGCTACATTGATCGAGGCAGAGGAGTTTGACGTCATGGGCTTAAGCGAAACGTGGGTAAGACACGAAGAACGGGTAGAACAAGTAAGGGGGTGCGTGTGGATAGGTGTAGGGCGAACGGAAGGCCAGAAAAAAGGGGGAGGTGTAGGCATGTACATTAAAGAGGATTTAAAACCGTCGCTGATCACAGACCTGGAAGATGTCAGCACCTCGGCTGAGGTATCGAAAGAAATTGGATGGGTAAGGATCAATCTGAGAAACAAAGTATTGCCCTTGGGATTGTGTACTGTGCGGTGGAGGGAAGTAAACCCGAGTGGAATGACTCGATATACTCAACAAGTCCAATATCACAGAACTACAAAACAAGGGGCACGGTATAATTCTGATGGGTGACTTTAATGGACACATAGGTGATAATGAAGAAGGCATAGAGGGTGGGGACAAGAAAGTCAACAGGAATGGAAGGAAGCTGTTGAACTTCACAAACGAGCTCGGTCTGAAGATTCTGAACCGGGACGCGAGGTGTAAGGGGAAATGGCCCTGGGAGAGGAACGACAGAAAATCAATAATCGACTACATTCTCACAGATATTAATTTATGGAGGGAGGTGATAGGGGTGGACGTGGATGATGAGGGAAAAATGGAGGTGGATAGTGATCACAACTTGATTACAGTGACGATCAGGGCCAAAAATCTAGTAAAAAGCAAAGGAAGCTTTAAGGAGATTTGGGAACTCAAAAAGGATGCTGGCTGGGCGAAGTTTAATGAAAAACTGAAACCAAAGCTTGCAACCGTACCCAAGGGGGGCAGTGTCCAGAAGATGGCCGACGCCATAGTTGCGAGCCTAGTGGAGGCAGGGAAGGAAAGTGTAGGAAAGATCAGGGTGCCAACACGGGAACTTGGGTACAGAGTGAATGAAGAACTGAAAAGGGCCATAAAGGGTAGAAAAGCTAAATGTGCGGCATACAGGAGAAGTAGAAAACTTAAGGGGGCGGAAAGCAACGAGGCCACAGTAGCAAAGGAAGAATACCAACAAGCACGAAATAAAGTAAATAAGATTAAAGACGATAATCGGAGAGTGCGAAATAGCAGACTTATTAGGACGATAAGAATGACAGGGGGTCGAGTTCGAACGTATTTTGGAAATGGGTGAACAAACGTAACAAAGGAAGTAACCCACAGAGTATTAAAATAGATGGCAGAGTTACAGACGAGCAAGATCAAGTCGCATCAGAACTAGTCAAGCACTGAGAAAAGGTAAATGATAAGCGATGGGGCATGGGGAGCCCACCCGAGTGTCCGAATCAGTTCGAGGAAAACCTATCGAACTTCGTGTGCAGCGAAATTAAAACGGAGGAGGTGCGAAAGGTGATCTCAAAATTAAGGGATGGAAAAGCGGGAGGAGTGGATGAAATTCCTAACGAGTTTATCAAAAAAGGTGGAGAGGAATTCGTGGAAAGCCTAACTGCCCTATTCAATCTAGCCATAGAAAGTCAAGAGGTCCCAAAGGAGTGGAGAGAAAGCAAAGTGACATTTATTCACAAAAAGGGGGAAAAGACGTTTTGGATAACTATCGAGGGATCTCTGTCAGTAGCAACATTGGAAAAGTTTTCTGTAAAGTCCTGTATGGGAGACTAGAGGAGGTGATTCAAGAGAAGGGTTTTTTGGGAGAAATCCAGAATGGCTTCAGGAAATGAAGGAGAGTTACTAACCATCTTTCCAGTGTTTCCACCTATCCCACCCAAATGATAGAATCCGCGAAAGCAAAAAAGAAAAAGATGTTTATGACAGTAGGTATAAAAGGCGGATTCTGGGACACTTTGTACCTGTACTGTACACGTACACGTACATGTACGTGTACCGCCATAGGGATTCAGTGTTAAATTATGTACACGTGTACAAAAATGTCATTTTTTCATGGTGTCTCAGAATCCGCAATTGGTTTTGAGGCTCACAGATCGCTCTTTTGACGTTCAAACACCCGTTGGCGAAAGCGTAGATTCGACACATCGCTCAGAAGTGAAAAAATGTACGAAATTTGAAGAAAATGTAAATTTAAAAAAAATTTTCTCGACGTTCACATCGGGGATTAGACCTTCGATCTATCGTTGGTGAACATGTGCAAAAAACGTTTTGCGGCTTCTAGGACAGCATCAAAAAGTGGTTTGCGGATTCTGGGACACCGACGTTCGCCAACGGGTGTTCGAACGGTTAAAAGTACAATCCGATCGGGGAAACCCATTTGTGGATTCTAGGACAGGGAAAATCGACCTCAAAACGTTTTTTCGACGTTCGCCAACAGCGAAAAGTGAGCGTAAAGTGTAGTTACTCATCGAGGATTTTTTAAAAATTTTGTTTTAAGACTGATTTGGGCCTCCGGTACATGGAAAAAAAGGCGGTTTACAGGTTCTGAGACACCACGTTCGCGATCACGTTTCGAACAGTCTAGGGTGCGATCTGATCGGTGAAAATGATTTACCAATTCACCTCATGAGTTTTGTGAGGCGAATGATGATAGAATCGGTTTTGAGGAGAGGAAATAAAAAAGTGATTGATATATATAGGAGAGAAAAAAATATATAAATAAATAGTTATTTAAAAAAATAAATATCAAATCGAATAGATAATAAAAAACACGTAAATCATGACTATTAGAGCAAGGTTTCTTTTAAAAATGCTGATGAGAGCCTACGCATTCTGCGTGAACGAACAACTAGGTCGCCTCTTGTTAGAACGATGCGTCGGATGTCGGGATCACCTAGACTTCGATCATGAGAATCATTCGTGTCTGATGATGGAAAGTGAAGATATGGTCATCAAGTATTTCGAACCGGCGTTCGATTCGACGAAGTGATCACGTTTTGGAAGAGATTAGTCTTCTGTAAGGATCGAGACAAGCCCACAGTTTTGGAAGAACTGAAATTGGCGCGTAGAAGTCTGACTTTAGAAGACAATGGATGCATCATGAAATTATTGTTGAAGGAAGCATACGTCTTAAGTTTTCTCGTTGATATAAATAAGGGAGAATAGAAAATAAAAATAAATACACACATAAATTTTTTATCTAATATTAGAAAGAAAAAACACAAAAATGAGAACCAGAAAGAAATTGTATCCGACGTTAGTGGACAGCGAGAATGAGAAGCCGAACAGCATTTTGCCAACAGCGACGTTGCTAGAAGAGAAAGAAAGAGGAGAGAGGTATCGCATCGATCAAATCAGTAGAATCCAATTGTATCTGACTCGAGAGAGAGATTCTCACCATTCTCTCAAGAAGAAGTATTTGCGTTTCCTGAAATTTGTCAACGCGGTCGACACGACACTCATCACAATTTCCATGGGTTTACACATGGCTGGCATCGGATTGTTGTCGACCGCTGTCGGTATTCCGATCGTGTTGAACATAGAAGGAGTGGCTCTCGCCGCTGGATCGTTTAGCACGCTCGGAAACTTTTTGAGTAGGAAATTATATCTGAAGGCAAGGAAACACGAAAAGATTCACGTCTTGGCCAACTCCAAGATCGACACGATATCCGAAATGATCTCAATTGCGTTGAAAGACGGTAGGATATCGGATGGAGAATACTTCACAATATTGAGCAAGAAAACGAAATACGATGCCATGAAAGAAGCCATGAGAATCAAGACTCATCAGATCATCAAGGAAGAGATGAAGGATTCTCTCGTGGAAAAGGGGAGGAAGGAGGCCAGGGAGGAATTTGGTAAGTTGATAGAACTCAAGAGCAGCGATTGAAAAAAAAATATATATAATAAGAACAGAATTTTAAAAAAGAAATATTAAATTTATATATAAAATAAAAACGAAATTAATTTAAATAACTCTCAAAAAATGTATTGCGTAAAGTGTAAGAGAGTTACCGAGACGAGTAATTCTCGAGAAGTACGAACTAAAAACAACAGACAGATGCTTCGCGGAATTTGAAACGTGTGTGGTTTGATCAAGACTCGATTCGTTAAAAAAAAGAACGCGAGCAAAGGTAAAGGCATCGTGAATAAAATGATCAATAATCTACCTTTCGAAATGCATCTGACGGGTCACAGTTTCACGGGACCCGGAACGAAATTGAACAAGAGACTCAACGCCGATCTGACTCCTAAATCTTGGAGCAAACCCGTGAATAGGGTGGACGTGGCTGCGTATGATCACGATCTGTGCTACGCCAGACATCCCGACACCAAGACTCGCAATGACGTCTGTGATAAAAACATGTTGGCGAAATTGAGAGGTATATCGAATCCGACCAAGAGAGAGAAGACAGAACGTTTGCTGGTCGTCAATTTGATCGGTGCGAAACGTCAATTCGGATGGGGCGTTGAAAAAAAAGGCGCATCAGAAAAGAAGAAGAAACGATAATTGGCGAGCGAATTGGCCGAGGAGTTACACAAACCATCGTGCATAAATTTCGAAAGAGAAGGGTGTTCGGGAAGGGTTTGGATGACATTTGGTCCGCTGACTTGGTCGACATGAGATCGTTTTCGAGGTGGAACGAGGGTGTTAAATATCTATTGACGGTCATCGACGTTTTTTCCAAATACGGTTGGATCAGAGCTTTGAAGAATAAATCAGGACCTTGCGTCGCTGAGGCTCTGAAGAGTGTGTTCGACTCGTCTTCTTGAAAACCGAATAAATTGTGGGTGGACAAGGGAAATGAATTCTACAACAAGCACGTTCATCGATTAGTCGACCTCTACTCGATCGAAAATGAAGAGAAAGCCAGCGTGGTGGAACATTGGAATCAAACGATGAAGGAAAAAATGCACAGATACTTCACGGCGAATTCGACTAAGAAATACATATACGCTCTGAACAGTCTGGTCAAAGATTACAACAACACATGACACAGATCGATCAAGATGACTCCCGTGGAAGCTAGTGATCCTCGAAACGAAAAACGGGTCTACGCGAATCTATATCCTGAGAGATCTAAGATCAGGAAGAAGTCTAGAACGCCGAAATTTGCGGTCGGCGATCGAGTTAGAATCTACGCTTATAAGAAGCACTTTGAAAAGGGTTATACTCCTAGATGGACCTCGGAAATCTTCGTGATAATCAAAATATTTCACACCGATCCGGTGACTTATGAAATTGAAGCTTTGGATGGAGAAGAGATCATCGGAAAGTTTTACGAACAACAATTGCAGAAGACGAAGTTTTGATAAAGAAAACAAATTTTTTTTATTTACTCTCTTTAACATTTTCTTGTTTACATATATATATAAAGGAGAGAAAAATAATAATAAAAAATAATTAAAACTATTTTTAGATAAAAAAGCAAGCTAATTAATAAACAAAAAACAAAAAACCTTTAAAAATGGCAAATATACTAGATATAGCACAAAGCATAGTGAAAGATGAAAGTATTCAAGAATATGAGATTCACGAATACGAACCGGTAACCGGAACGAGTTTGAACAATGCGGGAGAGATAAGAATCAACATCGAAACTCAAGATCTATTCGTCCATCCTAGCGAGAGTTACATAGTGGTGCAGGGACGTCTCACCAAGGAAGATGGGACCGACTACGCCGACACGGCTACTCTAGCCAATAATGGCATCATGCATCTATTCAGTAATATAAAATACTTGCTATCCGGACAAGAGATAGAATCTGTGTTTCATCCCGGTCAGGCCACCACGATGTTCGGACTGTTGACGTATCCGGATGATTTTTCGAAATCCAGAGGACTTAATCGGTTGTGGATTAAAGACATCATCGGCCCGGCTAGCGCAGGTGCCATCGCGATATTCGACTATGTCGTCAAGACGTCCAGACCTAAAGGAACGTTCAGGATACCTCTGAAACACATCTTTGGATTCGCAGACGATTACAACAAGATCATGTACGGATTCAAACACAATCTGACATTGATTCGAAAAGGAAACGACGACGCGATAGTGAGGCTAACTGCGACCGATGCGGGTAAGGTAACTCTACACAAGATATTGTGGTTCGTTCCGCATGTGGAGCCTTCGATCGTGGGAAAAAACGCATCTCTACAAGATCATAGAATCCAAGAGTAAATTACCTGTGGGATTTAGAATGAGACAGTGCGACACAGCTAGCATTCCACCCTCTACGAATCACTTCGATTGGAGATTGACAGTGGAATCCGCTTCCGAGAGACCGCGTTTCATCATGGTTGTGTTTCAGACTGATAGGGACAGGTCTCAGGAAAAGAATGCCTCGCTGTTCGATCACTGCCATTTGAGAAACATGCAAGTGTTTCTGAATGCCATGAGATATCCAGCAATCGATTACAATGTGTTGTTCGACAAGAACGATTTCTGCAGACTGTACGGCGATGCCGCTGATTTTAGAAAGAAGTATCATGGTCTAGACGTATTGATGAGCAATCCTAACATATCTCCCTGCGAATACAAGTTGATGTATCCCATGTTCGTATTCGACGTTAGTAAACAGAGTGAATGACTCAAGAGTAGCGTCTTAGACATTCAGATCAAGATGCAATTCGATAGGAACGTGCCGAGAAAAACCGAAGCCTTGACCCTGGTCCTGTCGGACAGAGAATTACAATTCGAATCAGATGGAAATAAGATGTCGATGAGAGATGTGTGTGAAAATTTTTTTTAAAAAAATAAAAAGTAATGAGTAATTATTAAAAACAAAAAAAACCCCAAAAAATAAAAGTAATGAGATCTAGAGAGATTGAACATCTTTCTAAATCTCATTACTTTTTTTTTGTTTTTAATAATCACTCATTATTTTTTTTAATTAATTATTTCCACGTGTTCACTGTTTGTTCAAAGGATCTAGTTCGATCAGTAGGCTCACCACGGAAGTGGCTGCTTCGGGATTATTGGTTTTCGTAACGAAATTAATCCTGTCTCCGGCATTCACTTTGAGAGGCGTGCCGAATGTGCTAACATTCACGTGTTGATTCTCAGTCTTTTCAACGCTGTATCTCTTATCGCTCTCTACTCCATTCACCGCGAGATTGACAACCGCTCTGTTATTCAAATCCGTAGAAGCCAGACCCATTCGTATGATTTCACCTCCTAATGGCATGGGATATCCCACCCGACCATGTTGCGATCCGCTACCTCCGTTTCTGAAAGACCACTCGGTTTTTCCCTCCTCTAACGTGCCGGCCTCCTCGGCCTTCACAGTGATCAATTGTCTAGCGTATTTGACTCTTTCCAACACTGAAATCAGGGTGCAGGCATCCGTCATGTTCACAGGATCCGGTAGATTCGTGAGCGTGTGTCCGCCCATGTCTAGTTTACCTTCCATGATGTCGCCCTTTCTCCAGACTGAGTTGTCATCCACGTACTTCCTGCTGACTGCGCTGGAATCGAATTCGGGATCGTGATGGAGACCGAATAAATTGTGACCGTTCATGTTGATGCCACCCTCCATGGTTCCGCCAGATTGTTTGTTCAGGTAGAGATCGTCCACTTGTGATTCTACGTATTCTTGTGATCGTATCACGGCAGAATCTACATAGCCCTTGTTGACCACGGTTGAATCTGCATCCGCGTCGTCGACCTTCGACAGATTCAATATCTTGTTGAATCCCACATTCAGATCCAATTTCATTTCTCATCTGTCAGACTTTCTCTGTTCCAGATCTACGTTCTGTTTGGTTGCCACGTCCTTGGGATTCGTGGGAGTGGCCACATTCGTTATCTTGTTAGAATTGGCGTTCAATTCCGACTGCATCGTTTTCTGAACATATATACTTCTCAGATGTTCGCTGAATCACGCGTGAGAGTCATCTGCGTATTTCTTGGTCGAGGCATCGGTGGAATCTATGGGATTCGTGACGTTCACCAAACGTTTAGATTTCAGATCGAGATCGTCGGTCATGGCTTTATCCACGTAATTATCTAGCATGATTCATTCGAAATCTGCGTTCCCCCTGTCGACGTATTTTTTAGTCGCAGCATCTGCAAGATCTATCGGCTCGGGAAGATTGTAGAGCTTCTTATCGTTCATGTTCAAAGGTTCCTCTCGAGGTTCGTATCTCTGAACGTAACGTTCATCCAAGTTGGCAACGTCGTAACCATCGCCGACTTCGAGCGTCTTCCTCTTCTTTTTGGGTCGACTTTCGTCGTCACTTCTACCAAATTTATCGACTGGCATGTTGTTTTGAGGTTTTTGTTTTAAAATATATTTCAAACGCAGTTTATTAAAAATGAATTATTTCACTTATTTATATTTTTTGTTTTTATTCGATTAAAATTTTTAAAATAATTTTGTACCTTTATATATACTATAAAAAAATCTCTCTCTAATGTAAATCATTGAGAATGTCTTGAAACCGATCTCCTTCAGACCATCTCTTGAGAACGTAGAGACACAGATGACCGCAAAACACTTGATCTGGCGATTGCACTCGTTCTGTGTTGTAACGAACCATCGATTTGTTGAAATAGTTCTTTATTTCTTTCGTCAGCGAGATTCCATAGCTGTCCAAATAATAATTCTTCTTCCCGTTCTTGAACCACGCCACGCAGTGAGTGCCTTCACCCGATAAATCGTCTAGATTTAAAATTCCGCATTCCAATTGTCGCGGTCTTCTCTTTGGCAAGGCATCTCTGGAAAACATGCCTAGAAAATCTTTGATTTTCAAATCTTTCGCCACATTCGACAGATCGATGTTGGATAGGGGTTCGTTAGGTAAAACGACACCTTCTACGGATATCTCTATTTTCTTATTCATAAATGCGTATATATTTTTTTAAAATTTATTTATTTTATTATAATTCAGTAAAATGACATTATTTTTTTATTTTTTTATTTTTTTTTAAACTAACTCTTTTGATGTCTCTATCGACTTCCATAATCTTGAATCTGTCTAATTCCTCTTGATTTTCTAGAATCCTATAATCCTTAATCATATCTGGAATCCTATCATCCTCAATCATATCTGAAATCCTATCATCTAAAATTAGATCCAAAGTCCAATGTCCGAGTGCCAAAGTGCTTAGTTTATCGTCTAACCTGAATCTCTTATCGTCGTTGGCCGTCAGCGAAATCTTGTTGCCTATTTCGGTATACAAGTCGTGATTTTCGCTTCAAATCGATTTCATAGTCTTATACACCGGACCACTTCCTAACAGAAATCTTTATACTCTCAGAAAGAGATGTTTTTCTTCACCACACATGCTTTAACCCCTTTGCACTTCTTGATCTCTTCATCTTCTAGACGATAAGCATACAGTTTGGGTCTCAAGCCCACGAATTCGACGATTTGTTTACCACCGCTCTCATCCTTAAATTTACCCAACACCTTCTTGTTGTCGTTCAATTGAATGTTGGATGGGTGATCGATAGGATAATTGCTCATGTCGAACCACGTGGCCACGTCCGGAGATATATCTCGGTAGACATCTTTCGTCTCTATCTCGTGAACTAAACTGTCCGTGTCAGTGAACAGTAGTTTGGCTTTATCACCAAATTTTCATTTGACGTAATCATAGTGAAACTCATACATCAATCGCTTGCTGATATCTAAGATGATCGGTCATCGAACTTCAGGTGCGTCTTTTGCATGTGAACGGCCATTAGATTTTCGTCGAATATGGTTCGGTGTTTGTAATTGGGTTTCGCCACTAATTTTTTAGCTTTTTTCTCAGACGTGACGAGTCGAACGTCGGTTCTCTTCCTGATATTTTCCATCGATTTACCGTACACACAGTTGTTCATGAGTTTGAAGAAATCTTTTTCGAAATCGTTCTCGGCTCGAATTCTGAGATTCGTGTTGAGATCGATGTATTTTTTCATCCAAGGCTCTTCGTCGAATTGGTTGATGCGATGTATGTCAACTAATTTCATCCCGTAATTGACGTATTGTTTCAATTTCTCGCTGTAGACGACGTACTTACGTTTGTTAAATAAATAGGGAATGAGTTTTTCCTCGTCTCCTTCGATCGGTTCCATTCGTTCGGGAGCCAGTGGATAATCGTTGTGCAGATCATGTAATTCTTCCGGATAGTTCAAATCGACTTCTAAAATGCAAGGATAGTCTCTCCATTTTTGCATCTCTTCCGGTTCCGTCACCCATTCGAAATTTCCAATCGGTAAAGGATGACTCATAGCCCAACCATACAGATTATTAGCGTCCCAATACTGTATGTATTTATTTGATCATTTCGAATCGAAACCTTCTTTCATGTAGGGATTGTTAGCTTCAGAATATCTGTGGGAGATCATCGAGACGCCACCTCTCGCAGCCCTTTCGAACATGAGCAACATGTCCACATCGGATAATAATTCCAATTGGACTTCGGTGGTCTTCAACAGAGCATCCCACGCCAGACCGGGTGCGCTGAAATACCAAGCTGGATCCAGATCGTAATTTCGATGACAGACGTCTCGAAAATTTTTGAACACGTCTGCCAAGAGCAGAACGTCGGTCTTCAGATAGAGATCATGATAATCTCTCATGGTTTTCATATCGAATGATTTCCACACGGTTTTAGCGTGTCCATAATTTTCGTCGGAAATGTCGGATTCGTATAATTTCGAATAAAAATCTTCTTTCGAAGGTAGTGCGGTGTCGTCGAATCTCTTTAGATCGTTCATGTAATTGTAAGGATAGACTCCTTTCCTCAACATGACGTCTACTCATTCTCTGAAATGTTCGCTCGTGATTTTAAATTTATCTTTGCTCATGTTATTGACTAATTTTTCCAGAGCGGTCGACATGAATTTAAAACTGTCGATGAAACGTATGCTTCTACGAATGAATTTCGTTTTTTCTTCCAATGTCTCTCCGTCGATTACTCTTTTCTTCTCCATGCACTTCCATTTCGTGAAGGAAATGTATCTTTCTTCGCTGTTCGCGATGCAATTTAATTCTTCATGGGAGGTGCCGAGATTTTTCACCAACAGATGACTGTCATAACCTGAGAGATTGTGAAATATCACCGGATAAAAAACGGCGTCTCGATATTTTAAAAGACACTTGCTCTGAGCCGGACCGCGATACAGACCCGTGTAATGATCATGGCCTCTGACCTTCTTATTTTCTTCCGAATTCTCGTCAAATGATTGTCTGCATATGTGACATTCAGTGGCCCTGTTATTTTCGTCCTGCTGCTCTCGCATGATGATCATTTTCGCCAGAGTTTTGAATTTATCGTATAACATTTGAATTTTCGATTCTAACTCTTCCACGAACCTTTGAGCCATGTCGTCGTCTTCGCACTGTTTCATGTAGGTGAAGGGACCCATGTCGTGTTGCGAGTCGAAAGTGCATTTCACGTAAATGCAATAACCCAAAGGCGTGTGTTTTTGATATCTTCCGACGTAACTTCGAAGAGCGTCGGGTCGGCAGGAACTCATTTTCATGGTGAAGCATTCGAAATTGGCATACACGATGAATGGTACTTTTAACCTTCTATTGCGATTTTCAAACTTCACGATGGTGTTGGGTTTGGGCATTTCGATGGCGAGACTTTGATTTTTGTTGCAATATTCCTGATGTTTTGCTAACGATTTTTCGCTGTGAAACACATTCATGCAGTTGCAACATAAACATATCTTTCCTTTAAGTTTATTATTTTGTCTCAACAGTAATCGGCTCGGATTTTTAATCCAACAATAATGACGATTGTCACCATTCGAAATCAATAATAAAATAATCGTCTTTTCTCTATCGAGATACGAAGTCTGTCTGAGAGGATAGATCATTCGTTTTTCATCATCGTATCCCAAGACGTTCACCGCTACAGTGGGATTTTTAGCCTCGAAAACGTTTAATGTGTTTTAACTGCGTTGGAAAAGTCACTCCGGTCCAATCGAGATTTTTAGAAGTCTCCTCGTAATGAGAAACTCTCTCAGGATGGATTTTGACAGGGTATAAAGCGGAGGTGACTGCCCATTTAAAACACTGATCATCTTTATTTCTCACATTGACCACGGAGTGTTTTTTAGCTAAGAAATACGGTAATTCCATGTAGGAAGACCCTTTCAACGAATCATTTTCAGTTATATGAATTTCGAGTTTCAACACCTCATCGAACGTCCAATTACTACCTTCATGTTGATAATTCGCGAGAGACGTCAACATCTTGTCTTTCATCTTTTCGAAAACGTCCGATAAATCTGAACCTCGAAATATGGGTTCGACGTTAGATCTGAAAAATGCATTTGTCATGATGCTCTCGCTGGACTTCACGTCGATTTTATTCATCATGCAATGGAGTATCATCTTAATTTTTTGTCCCACGTTCATGTGTTCACAAAACAAATCCAATACATTTTTCTTCACCCGTTCCATGAACAATTTCGGATCGATTTTCTTGAACGAGGGAATCACATCGAAAGTTTTTAAAATGCCTTTGATCGCACTCTCCCGTTCTACAGGATTGAATTGGAATATTTCTGCAACAAGTCATGCTATATATTCTTCTCCTTTCCCTTCATCAATTGCTCGTTGAATTTCATTCGATATATCTCGTTTGTCTAGAATCTGAAGTACATCACTCATTTTCGTTTTAGTTTTTTTTTTCTTTTGAAACTTGAAGTTCTTCAACGGCTTTTCGTTTAGTCGTCTTCTCATTTTTCACAACCGATGCATTTTTTGACTGTTTAAGTTTATCCACTTCCGATCTTTCAATTTTTTTCTTTCCATTGTTTCGAAAACAATATTCCTGTATGACTTCAATTTTTTTTGATTTGGTTCTATGATTTCTGAAACGTGGAATTTTTAATTTTTTACAAATCTCGTTTAACTGAGGTACGGTTTTCTCATTTAAATTTTCCATTTTTTTATTTGTTTGCTCCATTTGTAAGAATTTTTTTTTTTTCGAATTTTGAATTTAAATAATTTGTTAAAAAGTTTTAAAATTGTTTTTATATATATATGTTTTAATTCCTTCAAAAAAATTTTTTTTGGATGAAATTAATCAATTTTTTTTATGTTCCTTAACGTGAAAAAATTGAATTAATGTGAGAAAAAAGGATGTTAAAATTTAAACTTTTTCTTTATTTATATATATAAAGAGAAAAAACACTTTTACAAAAAAAATTTTTTTCACATTAAAGAAAATTAAAATTAAAAAAAACTTTTTTTTTAATATATATATAAAGAGTAAAAAAAAACAAAACTTTTTAACAAATTATTAAATACAAAATTTAAAAATATACATTATTTGCAATAATTCATAAAACAAAAAACCAAATAATCGATCATGACAACAACACCTAAAAGATGCAAATTGAAATTGAAACGAGTCGAAATGTGTAAGAAATTCGGTTTTAAAATCTATGGATTACAACGACACGACTCCATCGAATTGAACGAGGTCGAGACGAAGGGCTTAGAGCACAAATACGACAGATATAACATGCCTTTGAAATTGGACGAAGCCATGCTCGATTTGTTTTACGAGTACCAAAGTGATCTACAGAACATCGTCGTTGCCGAAGATAGAGAATTCGACAAGGATCATTTGTCGTTGCCCTATGGAAGTTACATATATCCAAAAATCTCACTCGAACTCGAGAACAAATCGGGTGGTGAGAGCGCGTTCACCGATGTTAAAAAACTCAAAAAAGTAAAGGTAAACATTCAACACATTTTCGAAAAAGGAGAAGACACGAGCGTCAAAATGCTAATAACGGACTTGGAAATATAAACAATAGAGAGATTGATTTTTAGCAAAGAAGAAGGAAAAAAAGAGTAATGAGATCTAGAGAGGTTGATCATCTCTAGATCTCATTACTTTTTTGTTTTTTTTTTGTTTTTTTTGTTTTCCTTCTTCTTCTTCTTCTTCTTCACTATCGCCCATATATATTATAATAATGTTTCCTTTTTTCTCAAATTTGGCGTCGATTCTTCTTTTCTTTTTTTTGTGATATGTTACGTTTTTATAAGAACACATTTGTTTATTCGAATCATAATTATGAACGAATGTTGTGCATCTCTTGGTAACACTCACATCATTTCCATTTTCTTCAGAAGGTACTGGTGACGGTGGAAAGCGTCTCATTCTTTTCAATTTCAACCATCTATCCCACTCTTTTTTCAGTTCTTTCCTAAGATATCCATCATTAGCATCTAATTGTTTTTCCACATCTTTTTCCCACACTATCTAGCAATATTCATCATTAGCCTCTAATCGTTTTTCCACATCTTTTTCGCACTCTATCTCGCGATATTCATCATTATCGTCTAATTGTTTTTCCACCTTTTTATCCATGTTATATTATTTTTATACTTCTATGATTTATATTTTATATAATTATATAATTTTTACATTATAATAACATACTCAAAATCGGTATATTCTTAAATGGCGAATTCTCACCAAACAACAAACCCTTGCCGAGTCGCTCAACGTTCCGTCCACTCTTCAGATAGAGACTGTTTCCACTCAAAGAGTTGCCACCTCTAACGGGTTCTAGATACAATCCTTCACTGCTGTCGTCAACGTGGACGCGACACACGGCTCCTCCCTTCTTCAAAAACAGTCCACTGCCACCCATTAATTTCTCAACTGCCGAACTCGCGAGTCCCGAGAGAGTTCCCACGCTGAGAGTCTTTCCGAGAAAGGGTAATGCTTTTGCGGCAAAGGGCAATGCTTTTGCGGCGATTCCTGCCAGTAGCGGTAGGAAACCGCCTTTCATTTCTCAAATTGTATCTCATTTGAGCGGGACTCAATCTCACTGTCAACCCTCTTCCATCACGAATCGCTTTCTCCATCCTTTTGATTTGACTTCTGGTCCAAGCGATCGAATCCTGACCACCACTCGTCAGATCTTCATGAGTGAATTTGAATCTCACCGCCTCGCCTCGAGTTGTTAACACTCTCTTAAGTTTCTTCCTCTGTCCTGCAGATATGTTCACGTTTTTAACCACGTATTGTGTCATAATTCTTTTTTTTAAAATATATTTTGTTCAATTGTTTTTTTTGTATTAATGATAATTATATATATATTAAATAATTTTTGTAAATTAATATTGCGTTTATTTTATTTTCTTATTTATATATCTACACAATATTTTTTTTTTTGCTTTTATATTTCTCTTATGTGAAATCGTATCATCACCCTCTCTCCGTGAAGATCTAACAGTTCACCATTTTGATCCGTCAACATGGTTTTGAGACTATACAACGTGTCTAAAATCACTGGTAGATAAACTGAATTTCGAGGTCATTCCACGATCTTATAACCCGGAGACACGTTTGGAAAGAAGGAATAGATCGTCGGTTGAGTGCTACCATTCCCGTAGCTTCCAGCAATCACATCCACGTTCACCAGAATGCTATTGACTGCGAGAATGTCGACCGTATTTTCAGATGCTGCATGGCCTTGATACATCTTTCGATTGAATCCCAGCATCTTGCCTATAGAATCGTCCGTGTTGAAATCCACTCGAAAATTATCTTCCAAATCCAACATCGTCTGTAAGGTATTAGGGTTGGGAGCGAGTCTGATCTTGTTGCTTCCCTTTCCATCCATCTTCATTCGCGTCTGAATGTAATTGTTCAAATCGTCTATGTCATAACTTCCTTTGGGAATTTGAATCTCCAACCAATCCACTCCGTCGGAATTCTTGAACGAGTTATTCTTTTCGGTGACGTTGGGAAAGGAATAATAAGTCTCCAGATTCACCAACGCCATCTCGTATCTTTTCTCTCTATTCAATTCGATGGAAGGTTCGAATTTTGTCGTGAATCGAGTCAAATCGCCACTCACCACGATTTGAATGGATTGTTTTGCAGCCATATTCTTGGCTATCCGTTCTAACAATTCTCCTTGTTCGAACATTATATTTAATTTTATTTTTATTTTTTCAAAACTAAATTATTTGAAGATTTATTATTTTCTAATTTTATTTTTGCGCTCTATCTTATTATCATCAGAAACATAAAACTTGTCGAATCCGCACCGATATTTTCCGCGATTAAATTCGCAAGTCAAATCGATCACGACAAAATTGTAAAGTCCTCCATCCCAAACCCTCTTGCAGATTCTCCTGATTTCCGCCGCGCTCATGTCGTTTGCGACGTGATCGCTGTAGATGTGATTGAGATTCTTGAGATCCTGGCGAAAGAGACACAGTAAATTAGCGTTCTCCCTTATCGTCTGTCTGGGCAATCGAAAATAATTCTGCGACAGGTAGAAACAGTCCACATTGCTGTGATGACCCTAACATAATACACATCGGTTCTGTCTCTCCAAAAGCAGATCATCGAAAATCATGAGATTCTTATCTTCTGATTTCAGTTCTCTAGGATCCAGAACGTCGCTAGCGTTCTCATAAAATTGACACTCGACGTTCGAAGATGCATTTCTCTTCATCAATTCCATCGCCGCACCGTCCAAAATGGTCGAAAGAGAAGCTTCACTTTTGTCGAATTCCTCCCTACTGTCAAAGATTCTGGCTATTACGTCCTTAGGCAATCTACAATCCATACACTCTCGAAGCAATCTTTATTCGGGTTGAAACAAGCTCTTGCCAAACACAAACAATCTATCGTAATCCAACCAGTCAGGTCGCGACAACAGATTCATCAACAGATTGGTCTTTCCAAAATTCGATTTTCCCACTATCAAGCCTCTTATGCTTTTGGGAAAGAACTCGTTATTCAACCTCTTGGTCGCACTGTCATTCCAAGACATATCTTTAATGTTCATCTTTGTTTATTTTTTTTTGTTATTTTAGATTTTTTCAAACACAATTTTATGTTTTTTCAAACTCAGTTTTTATAATATTATTATTTATTTATATTACACCGTCACAAGTTCTCTTCAATCCAGATCCACTCATCATTTTGGCTAAATCTTGTATGGGTACCACAGCATCCTTAAAATCTTTCCAACTTTTCAGCGTTCGCTCTAACGTAGCTCGCTTTGCCAGTGGACTGATCAACTTGTCGATCAACACGTCGGCTGGCCTCTTGCCATCTACAGAAGCTATCCTACCACTGGCTTCGGAAAGCGGCTTTCTTACCAGCATCCAAAGCCGTCTTCTTACCAACCTCAAACGCGGTCGATGCGAGTTTTCTACCTGCATTGTTCGTGAACGCTCGCATTATAGAATCGACGATGCCAGAACCACCTTGCACGTAAGTTCTAACGTATCCCCTGTTCTTTATCACCAACATATTTTTATTTTATAATATATATTTTGTTTTTCACTGGTAAATCGTTTGTTGTTTAAATACTTTTATTATTCTAGTGTAAAATTTACTGTTTTTATTTTATATATTTTTGTTTGTTTGTTTCTCTCTACTTATTATATATCAATCCTTCAATTCGTTCATCAGCCTTTTATAATGGTTTTTATTCAAAACCTTCTGCCTCAACAATTCATCGCATGTGCTCACTATCTCATTATCTAATCCAGTGTTACCAGCACGTCTACTTGCCATCAACAAACTGAGACAGAGCGTCAGAATCGCTCGGAAGAAAAGTGGTTTTCACCCCTTTGCCAGTCACCGACTCGACGAACTTCTTATTCATATCCCATATGGGTTTCACCACTTTCGTCCACTTGTAACCTCTGTTGGCTTTAGGTCTCGTTTCTCTGGCATCGTTATTTCTCTTCATGGCATGGTTCTGAACCAGAATGTCGCCGTAATTGTCGAAATCCTGTTCCGTGTAATCTCCAGGCTTGTCGAAAAGGAGCAATTTGCGCAGTCCATCAGTTATTTTATACTTATGCAAATCGATGATTAAATCATCATCATCCATTTCCACTTCAGTGTCGCGCACGAATTTTCTACCGCTCGAATCATCGCGAATTCCATACAACAGATCTCTCTTACCACCATCCTCGGACGACACGACGCTATCAGTGGTGATAGTCGAAGCTGTATCATCGCTCTCACTCACGTCGGTTTCGATTCCCATGGGAGCGTAATCCGTTGTAGATTGAAAGGAATACTGTTTTGTAAACCTACCGTGCAACGAACCCATTCTCAAAGAACTCTCTTTTATGGGTCTCAATTCTTCAGCTATCTCCTTCTTGCTTCGTTCCTGAACAACCCGTCATGGGTTTAAATATTTTTGTGGTTTCGCGCCTCAATTCCATCTCTCCAAGTCGTCTGCTTCTGTCAGCCGATTGAATACTCTTCTTAGCGCGTTCATATTCGTTTAAAAGTTGATCTCTACGTTTGGAGTCTGTGATGTGTAAAAACATTTTTTTCGTTTTTAAATTATTAATATTCCTTTGAGTATGCTAACGTGAGTTATTTATTATTTTCAAAATTAAATGTATAATTATTTTTATGTTTATGTTTTAAGTAAATAAAAATCTTCTTTCTTAATATAATAACTAAAACCAGTTAAGGAAAAACATTTTACATGATAAAACCTCTATAAATGCGTTTTGCCCCCAAACACATAAAAATTAAATCACCGATTATTCACTCAGTGACGAACTGGAGAACTTTGAAAAGTTTGAAAGTTTTAGCGCATAAGAAACCGGTTTCTGATTTAACGCGTTTGAGAATAATTACATCCGTTCAAATGGTTCATTCATATCTCCGAACATTATCACGAATATATTAAAAATTCAATTACCTCTTAAACCTGATTGAGTGGAAACGCGCTTTTATTGTCTATTATTAAAAAACGAAATACCTTTCATTCACACCAAAACAAAACATGAGTGTCTATTATGACACAATTTTATCTCTTAAAATCCATCTAAGTGAAAAAGGTTTTATAATGGAATTTTTATTTGAATGAAACAATTCTACGAACTGTTTTATTTGAATGAAACAATTCTACGAACTGTTTATTAAGATTATCTTACAAATTTCGTTGTGACAAAACGTGAACAGATGATTTTCCATCGATTCTAATTTTCTAAAACTTAAGTTTCAATGTCAACCGTTGAACGAAAACCTTTCATTCACACCGAAACAAAACATGAATGTCTATTATAACACAATTTATCAGACTCAATTTTATAGTCGACTCTGTTGAACGAAAACCCGTGAACAGATGATTTTCCATCGATTCTAATTTTCTAAAACTTAAGTTTCAATGTCAACCGTTGAATGAAAACCTTTCATTCACACCGAAACAAAACATGAGTGTCTATTATGATACAATTTATCAGACTCAATCTTATAGTCGACTCTATTGAACGAAAACCTTTCATTCACACCGAAACAAAACATGAGTGTCTATTATGACACAATTTATCGGACTCAATCTTATAGTCGACTCTATTGAACGAAAAAAGCTATTTATTTACACTGAGTACAAAATTGAAAAACTCCTCAAAACCGATTCTATCACGATTCGCCTCACAAAACTCATGAGGTGAATCGATAAATCGTTTTCACCGATCAAATCGCACCCTAGACCGTTCGAAACGCGATCGCGAACGTGGTGTCTCAGAACCCACAAACCGCCTTTTTTCCATGTAGCGGAGGCCCAAATCGGTCTTAAAACAAAATTTAAAAAAAATCCTCGATGAGTAACTACACTTTACGCTCACTTTTCGCCGTTGGCGAACGTCGAAAAAACTTTTTGAGGTTGATTTTCCCTGTCCAAGAATCCGCAAATGGGTTTCCCCGATCGGATCTCACTTTTAACCGTTCGAACACCCGCTGGCGAACGTCGGTGTCCCAGAATCCGCAAACCACTTTTTGATGCTGTCCTAGAAGCCGCGAAACGTTTTTTGCTCGCGTTCACCAACGATAGATCGAAGGTCTAATCCCCGATGGGAACGTCGAGAAAATTTTTTAAGTTTACATTTTCTTCAAATTTCGTACATTTTTTCACTTCTGAGCGATGTGTCGAATCTACGCGTTCGCCAACGGGTGTTTGAACGTCAAAAGTGCGATCTGTGAGCCTCATAACCAATTGCGGATTCTGGGACACCATGAAAAAACGACATTTTTGTACACGTGTACACGATTTAACACTGAATCCCTATGGCGATACACGTACAAATACGTATACGTGTACAGTAGATGTACAAAGTGTCCCAGAATCCGCCTTTTATACCTACTTATGACCTTTTTAGATGTCAAAAGGGCATACGAGGGATTGGGTATGGAGGGAGGGTATGTGGCACAAGCTGGAGGCTCTGGTCTTAGGAGGCGAGTTTGTTGGAATTATGAAAGCATAATATAAAGACGTACAGAGTGAACTTTGCTTGGGAAACATTACAACAAAACGTGTGCCTATGGAGATAGGCCTAAAACAGGGGTGCATCCTTTCGCCAATTCTGTTTGCATTGTACATCAGAGGTTTAGGAGATGAATTCCTGCATAGCGACGAGGGGGTAGCAGTTGGGGACTTGAAGATCCCAGGGCTATTTTTTGCAGACGATATGGTGCTTGTCAGAAAGCGAATAGGGGCTAACGAAAATGCTGGGAATTGTTGGGAAATATGGGAGCAAATGGAGACTCGAACTTAATGAAAGCAAGAGCAAGGTTATACCTGTGGGCCGCAAAGTGGACCCCACTCGAAGATGGAGAGTGGGTGAGTTCTGCGTTCCGGAAGGTAGCAGCAAACTTCTCAGTGTAGGAGAGACAGGTGATTACGAGTATTTGGGGGTAAATATAAACATTACAGGAAGAGGCATCTACCGAAACCACACAAATAAATTGATTCTGAAGGGGAAGCGAATCCTTAACCAAATGAAACTTATAGGGAGAAACAGTTTCAATAAGGTTTTCGTGGGGAAAACCATTTGGGAAATGGTGGGTCTGCCGAGTATAACATAGGGTACGGAAGTGGTACCCATAAACCAGACGACCGTAAAGAAATCCTGCAGAACGATGCAGGCCGATGGATAACGGGGTCGAGTAATGCCGCAGCACTAGAAGCAATCATGGGTGAGCTTGGGTGGATGAGGATCAAGGACAGGATAGACCTGTTGAAACTCGGTTATCTTAATTATTTGGTAAATCTCCCCGACAGCCGATGGTGTAAAGTAATGTTCCTGAGAATTTTCAACTCAAATATCAAGACGGGGTGGATGGTCCAAGTGAGGGAGCTAGTAGAGGACTACTCATTGGAGATCTCGAACCCGGACGTTGGGGAAACCAGGGTAAAAATATCGTCGGAGAAAGGGTCATGGAGGATTGTAACCGTAATTGGCGAGAGGGGGTAAAATCAAAGAGGTCTTTAGGTGGCCTGCGTGATAAAGAGAAGCCAGGTTTTGAAGAGTACCTCGATGGCACCTTTGGGGGATGGGGGGTCACTGTTGTTCAAGCTGAGGTCGCGATCCCTGGAGCTGAGGGGAAAAATTGGGAAAAACAGCGAAAAAGAATGCCAGATGAGTAATTTGGGCATGGTGGAGACCCTGGAACACTTTCTTCTAGAATGCCAAAGTGCCAGTCTAACAGAATAAGATTCACTGGCAGTATAATGGGGAAGTGGGATGGGAGAATGAAGGACATGTGGTTAGGGGGAGACTCCAGAGAGAGGGGTTAATATGCTAATCTGAGAGATTGGGAAGAATGGGGCAAGGGATGTCATCAAGCAGTTCGTCTCCGAGTGTTGGGAGGAGAGGAGAAGCGTGGGAATAGGGAAGCAGTTGGGAGTACAGGGGTAACCAAGGCCTTCTCGTCCGAGAACTGCGACAAATCAGCGGCTGGCCAAAGTGTTATTATTATATTATTATATATCGGAAACATCCTCGTGCTCATGCGGGGAAACCGTTGAAGACGCTCATCACTTTTTTATGACATGTCCTAAGGAAAACGCGATCAGGAATGAATTATTTGAGAGCATTCGACCGTGCCACATTACAGATACGCCCCAATTGTTGAATGGCGTTGCCAGGCTGAGTAATGATGAAAACACATGTTTGTTAAAAAATGTCCAAAGATTTATCCGCGATTCAAACCGTTTTTAAATTATCGTATAAATATATAATTTTCGATACTTCTCTATGTGGTTTAGGAACACTAAGCTTAGTCCAGCTAACGAAGCTCGACAGGCCTAGGTGGGCGTGGTCCTGTTTCTCCACTCATGGACGTTATCTAAACTTCGTTAGGGATAACTTGTGTTTCTACCAATTGCGATCCTTCCTGACTTAAAAGGTGTCTAAGCAGCCTTGATTTGTGTTGTTGCACTTTACTCTAAGTCCGCTGACCTGTCTGAGCCGCAGTCAGAATAGAAGAAGATCCGGATGTATGTGAGTGTGCGTGTGTGTGAGGGTGCTTTTGTGTGGGTGCGCGTGTGAGTCTGTGAGTGCGTGTATGCGTGTATGTGCGCCTGAGCCACCCAACCCTTACAAACTTTACCTAGCTTAGTGGAAAGTTTTATACACCAATTATTTAATCATTGTATCAAAATTAACTAGACCCCTTTCCCTTCACCTTATCTTTCTACTACACATTTATTCGTTAATGCCTTCGTTAATTTTCTTTTCTCTTTTTAATCTGTATTATTTTTGTACATTGTCAGCTACTAGCATAACATACTGGATTGTTAATGTAATGGAGTGGAGGCTTAGCTAAGTGTTGAGCACTTGTCCTCCAACCCCTTTGCTTTCTTGTTTGCAAATAAAATATGTTTAATCTAATCTAACAACACCACAGAAAAACGCCATTTTCATGAACGTTTTCTCACAGAGAGAGCTCTCCTGAAAATAATGTGATAATCTGGGGTTATCCACTCATCTGAAGCACAAACTCCTCGCTGTAGGGAGGAGGATGGACAGCTAGATAATGCCCACATTTTACAGGGCGCCATTCCATGTTCCAAATCAGTTACTGTTCCTACTATACACATTCCGTTACTGAAATGACTTATAAATTAAAAGACACAACTATTGCAGCGGTCCTGAACTGTCGTTCAGTAAAAACACATCATTAGGGAAGTATACTATCATTTTGTGAAGAATACAACATATTTACATGAGATCAGTTTGGTGATAAGTAATTTTACAATGCATTGTTCAAACCAATGCTTTCCCTCCAAGCACCACTGTCGAAGAGGTCCAGAGCCTTCGTCCAGTAAAACACATGATTGAATAAGTAATGAATATAAAACCGTTTTGTGAAGAATGAAAACAAATTAACATAAGATCAGTTTGGTAAGAAGTAAATTTAAATTATGTTGTTCAATCGAGTTTTTGTTCGTACAAGTTGCAGTCACGGCTCCCACAACGAAACGAGGTCCATGAGCACGCCCCCCCCCCCCCCCCCTTTGACAGGGGGAAGTAACCTATTAATTACGACGTTTAAAATCAAGCGAGAACAATTTCGCATGAACTCCCCCAGGTGGAAAAGACAGGCTATTCCTTAGAAGTAGGGGGGGGGGGGGTGAAATCAACTCCATGAGCACTTTCTGATAACGATGAGGGGTCATAAGCCATAGTTTGGAAGACAACAACTGGAAAAGATTATATTTTATGTTAGGACCAACAACTTCCAGGAATGAACTCTATGATCCCTGATGAAAGAGCTTTTTTAACTCGTGTCATGTAGTCAAGTAAAGTGATCACGGTTCAAGTCCAAGTGCACTTCTTCCAAACTATGGTCCACGGCTCCCATCGGCTAATGTCCCCTTCTCACTCTATCTCTCCAGCTGGAGTTAGCTCCCATGAGCAGAAACAGTTAAGAAGAGATCATTCTGTCTTCCAAGTGGATGAGAAAGTATGAACTAGTTGCAGACACGATTATTTTGTAATCAGAGTTCATTTATCAAGATTCGTGTTATTAGGAGTTATTGGAGAGAGCACAAGCCACTCCTCCGTAATTTCTAATAAGGCGAGTTCCTGTAAACAAAGCAGAATGTGTTTTTGAGTTAAAAAGAAAATATCAAAAATGAAAATTATTAATATTTACATCTATCCACGTATACATGTACCCACAATTGATAGAGGCTTCCAGCCCTCAGCCAGTCAAAAACCTCAGCAGGACCAGCGGCAGGACAGGTGGAAATACATTTAGGAATTCAGCACTTAACAGTTCTCTTACGAACTCCATCCATTATCATCAGATTGTGTTTGTAAACAGAATTCATCTATCAAGGTTCGCCTTATTGGGAATTACTGGAGAGAGCACCAGCCACTCTTCAGTACTTCTCAATAAGGCGAGTTCATATTAATAAAGCAGAATGTGCTTTTGAGTTAATAAGAAAATATAAAAAATGAAAATTATTAACATTGACATGTACCTACATTTGCATGTGCTCGTTGTGTACATATACCCACAATTGATAGAGGTTTTCACCCCTCAACCAATCAAAAACGTCAGCGGGACAGGTGGGAGTGCATTTATGAAGACCACACTCAACAGTTCCCTTACTTACTCCATAAATTAACCTTGTGGAAACTGAGTGTCTCTGATTTGGGACCTATTCAAATCAATATTTACACACAGGCGATATGAGTTCTCAAGATCGGAAATGTATTGTAGGGTGGTTATTCTGTGGACTGTTCCTTCTCTCATTTTCACGACAATGACCCCCATCAAACGTCCAGGTGTCACTGATTTTCTGGCCCTTTAACAGTTTGCTGGCACGTCGTGCAATGAGGGGGTCTAGTCTTGGTGAGATCTTCGTTAATGTACACATCCGAATTCCGTTGAGTTCCGGAGGATGAGCTGACTGAGACAGAGTGAAATTTGTCATTTTTAAGCTTGTATCGAGGCCTGAAGACCTTGTCTCGTATCCTGTAATTGTTCAGTCTAAACATAATGGGTCGATCTCTGGCAGGAGTGCCATTAAAAGACTTCGGACCAACACGATGGCTGCTTGAGATATCATTGATGGTTAAGTTGATCCCTGTTTGTTGGACGACATCGACTACTATCTGATCTGTATCTTCCCCGGCACTTTCAGCTTAACATTTCTTGGACCCCCCTCCCCCCCCCCAAAAAAAAAGCTCCCAGTGCACCCTTCCCAAATATAGTTACCTGGCTACGCGCTAGGCTGCGAGAGTGGAAGAAAAAAATTCAGTAGCAGAAAAATGGTTGAAACAAGTAGTTATTTGTTAATTGAGGCTCAAGATTTCTTTCAGCATATATGGCTATATTACGACTGCAACACTAGAGTAAAATCAAGTCTAACCAAGCCTTGATAATCATCATGTCCAATGCAGATAAATCTCATCTCAGGCAGACACGGCATTATCAGTAGACACACATTCAGAGGCGTAACCATGCGATGGCCTGGGGCATTGTCCCAAATCTTTGCTGCGCTTCCCACCCCTAAAATCCTTTAATTCGATGTTTTTCGAGCCCTAAAATGCCCCCAGGTAACGCCATTTATGGTGCTTTTTTAAGTTTTCCGGGAGCCCCACCCCCAACTGATGACAGCGCCATCGTAATTTAACCTCCAAAAAGGTCAATATGCCCCCGACCCCCACGATTCCTGTTTACATGTTTGCATACTTTTCAGTTTTTTCCTCCACAAAGAATGAAGCACGGGCTGAGGCGTTGCAATCACGTATTTAATTGAGCTTCGACAATTTGCGCATAAAATTTTATTTTGAGGTGGCTCTTCTGCTCATTCGTACCCAACACTATCGACGTGTTTCGAATTGGGAAACTGGAAAATTGTACTTCCTTGAACGCCGCTCGATGGACAAAGCGCTGATAAATGCACATATCAGGCAGTGTCAAGAGAGAATTTCTCGTGACATGTTCCATGTTTTAGGACCTTGTTTTCCCAAGGAAAATGCCTTGTTATCGACTGATCTCTGAACTGGTATCGCTGATACTAATCTCTGTTGCAGGTGAGTAAAAATAATTCGTGTTTTCAATTTTATGTCGAAGAAAAAGAGAATATGCACTGAACCATCAACAAATCGCTTTGCCTGCTTGGTCGCGTTTTATTCAGTTGCGAATTTCGTCTTGTTTATTCTTGCATTGTCGACTGGGGAGAAGGAATACTTATCTGTTAGCGTGATGATCAGGTGAGACGGAAAGCTTTGTTTTGCGTGTGGGTGAGCGAGAGAAGAGAGAGAAAGAGAGAGAGAGAGGGAGAATCATAAATCATTATATTTCGAAGTTAAGGGCCTATATAAGTAATGAAATTTTGTTTATTTTGAAAATTCTCACCTCTGATATTTCTTCAATTCAAATTAAATATACACAAAATGTACATCAAAATGAAGATAAAGAAGTATAGAACACGAAACACATGTGTTATCAACTCATAGAGTCGAATGTAGGCACCACTGGTTCCTGGAAGTCTGCTTCCGTATTCGTACCAGAACTGATAATTTAATAACATTTCACGAAAACAACTTGTGGCTAAATGTGCTTTACATATCCAAGAACAAAGCTAGGGGTTCAAAATTCTCCAAAACACGGCGACAGAGCTGCATGGGGGTAAATTCCAAAGCCTTTGCTTTTGTTTACGTACATGTATGAATATACTTTCGATTTCCAGTCGACGTCATCGTACGGAAAAAGAACGTAAAAACAACGCCGTCTAAAATAAAATAATGAAAAAATCGCCTTCATACAGTATACTGTTATTAGATAGAGATTGCACAGTTGCCATATTCAGTACAAGGTATCATGATACCTGTTGAAATTTCTTAGAATTACGATTTTGTTTTTTGATGGAAATTCGTGGTAGCGAGTGATTTGCGCATGTCTGTCCAACATAGAAACCATCTTCAATAAAAAATGCAGACAGTGTTGTCCTTTTCCAAAATACAGTCCTATCGCTGCACTCGAAATCGTTTTGAATGCCTAGCTTTGTTATTGAATATCTGAAGCACATTCGGCCACGAGTTGTTTTTGCGAAATATTATTTTATTATCAGTTCTGGTGCGAATACGATAGCAGACTTCCAGGAACCAGTGGTGCCTGCTGTCAACTCTATGAGTTGATTGCATATGTGTTTCGTGTTCTATACATCCCAACCTTTATTTTGATGTATAATTTGTGTACATTTAATCTGAATTTAAGGAATATGAGAGGTGAGAATTTCAAAATAAACAAAATTCCATTACTTATATAGCCCCTTAATAATGGGAAATAGATCTTTGAATTCATTCACTGGATATGTTTTACACGAAGTGAAGGATAGTGCATGGCGAGAACACATACGGAAAAGATGTGAACGAAATTCGATATTAGAAGGAAAGTTGTGACAAACAAAATGAACACAGAAAGCACGAATGACACGGACAATGATAGGATAAAGACCTATTAAGGTGCAATATAAGTAATGGAATTTTGTTTATTTTGAAATTCTCACCTCTGATATTCCTTAAATTCAAATTAAATATACACAAATTATACATCAAAAAGAAGGTTGAAAGGTGTAGAACACGAAACACAAGTGTAATCAACTCATAGAGTTGACCGTAGCACCACTGGCTCCTGGAAGTCTGCTACCGTATTCCTACCAGAACTAATACTTTAATAATATTTCACGAGAACAACATGTGGCCAAATGTGCTTCACATATCCAAGAACAAAGCTAGGGCATCAAAATTCTTCAAAACACAGCGACAGAGCTTTATGGGGGTAGATTCCAAAACCTTCGCTTTTGTTTACATATGAATTTACTTTCGACTTGCGGTCAACGTTATCGGACGGAAAAGACATCGATTTTCAACTCCGTCTAAAATGAAATAATGAGAATGATCGCCTTAACACAGCATACTGTTATTATATAGAGACTGCACAGTTGTCATATTCAATGCAAGGTATCATGATACCTGTTGAAATTTCTTAGAATTACGATTTTGTTTTTCGATGGAAATTCGTGGTATCGAGTGATTTGCGCACGTCCGTCGAACATGGAAACCATCTTCGATAAAAAAAGAAATGCAAGGTGTGTTGTCCTTTTCCAAAATGCAGCCCTGTCGCTGCATTCGAAAGTGTTTTGAATGCCTAGGCTTTGTTATTGAATATCGGAAGCTCATTTGTCCACGAGTTGTTGTCGCGAAATATTATTTTATTATCAGTTCTGGTACGAATACGATAGCAGACTTCCAGGAACCAGTGGTGCCTGCTGTCAACTCTATGAGTTGATTACATATACTACTCAAAGTTTGCTAAGCACCAAGTATATCCAACTACCTGTTTTACGTTTAAGTTGAAATATTGTAATGAAAAATGTATATATTTTTTTTATTTAATTATATCTTTAATGATTTAAGTACAGAAATTAAGATTTTATTTGTGTTTGACATTATTTTTTAGCTTTTGAATACGATAACCATGGAAAATGGATATTATTGGTAAAAGAGGAAATTTTTCAATTTGCCAAAAAGTTGACGGAGCGAACTGGTATGGGTTGAATATCGAGTATGAGACACATTACTTTTAATTACAGCTTGACAACGCCTTCTCGATCCCCCAATCAGGTTTCCGGTGGTCCTTTGTGGGATGTTATCCCATTCTTGGACCAGCATGGCACCAAGCTTCTGGACACTTCGTGGCTGAACTGGACGGGCTGAAATTGCAAGCTGCAACTCATTTCAGACATGTTTGATTGGATTGAGGTCAGGGGATCCTGCTGGCCAGTCCATACGCTCAATCCCCTCCCTCCGTCGGTACTTCCCGATAGCATGGGTAACATGACTGTGCAGTCAATGTACCACGTTCAAGAACACAGAGCTCTGTACGTCCATCCCTGCTGATGCCGCCCCAGACCATGATTGACCCTCCACCATAGCGGTCATGCTCAGTAATGTTGGCTGCATGGAATCGCTCTCCTGGTCTTCTCTCCATACCCTAGAACGCCTGTGTGGTCTAGGCAGTACTTTGACTCATCTGTAAAAAGGACAGGTCGCCAATCGTCTCTAGTCCATCCAACGTGGTCCATGGCCCATTCATATCGTGCCTGGCGGTGGTTCTGGGACAGCGGAATGCGAATACATGGTCTTCTCGATCGGAGACCACCTTCGCGCAACCTTGCCCGGATAGCCTGCGTCGAAACATTTACCCCGGATGCATTCTGAAGGTCACTCCGAAGCTGGGTTGCTGTGGCAAAGCGGTTCCTACGGGCCTGAATGATCAAAAACCGGTATTCAGCTGCAGATGTTGTCCTGTCTCTGCCACCACCATGCCCCTACTGGTGTGCCATACTGCTGAAATCTTGCCCAGGTTCAGGTGATCACCGTATGGTGCACACCAATGGCTTCACCAACCTGACGATGGGTAGCCCCTTGCTCCACCATCCCTACAACCCGCCACATTTCTGCTTCAAACAAATGTCTTCTTACATTTGCATTTGCCATACTCAATCATCAAATCACAAGGGTTTGTGTTGAAATGAAGATTGAACACCCTACACATGTCATGTACATGTAGACAGTACACGAAAACATCATGAAAATCAAGGGGTTCATGCTTTCCATGACTGTCACGAAAAGTCTGCCTGTCAAGGGGGCTAATGTAAACACTGGGGACCATCTCAATACATTCCTCAATCATATCTACCAAAAATATCACAAATATGTCACAAGCAAATTTCACGATGATGTGTCAAATATTTGGTGCTTAGCAAACTTTGAGTGGGTGGTAAATCCCAAAACTCAGTGACGGCTTTGTTTACATTGCAAATTACTTTCGATTTCCGGTCAACGTCATCGGACGGAAAAGGCATCGAAAAACAACGCTGTCTAAAATCAAATAATGAGAAAGATCGCCTTAATACAGCAAACTATTATTATAGAGACTGCACAGTTGCCATATTCTATGCAAGGTATCATGATACCTGGTGAAATTTCTAAGAATTACGATATTGTTTTTTGATGGGAATTCGTGATATCGAGTGATTTGCGCATGTCCGTCGAACATGGAAGCCATTTTCATTACAAAATGCAGGCAGTGTTGTCCTTTTCCCACTATGTACGCCTTTATGTGAGGAAGTTTAATAAAAAATTATGACATACTTGAAAGTCTATCATCTCATTAATTGTTGGAAAGGGCTCTCTGTGCATACCAGAACGTACAGATAACCACCACAAAATAGGTGACAATAGTTGACAATAGTCGTTTTCGGCAGCGAAAGTGTTAAACTGAAAAATCGAAGTATGTGTGTTGTTTTAATATTGGACACTGAACAATTTGAGTTTTACCAAGACGGTTTAGCAGTAAATACTGGGACAGCCATAACGAAAGGGAAAGAGACGGAGTCATATGGGAGTGTGCTTCTGATAATCAAGGTATCATTGTGGAGAACAGGCTCATTATTCAAAAACCAAAATCGAATAAACTTGTTAAAATTCACATATGTCGAACGGAAAATAAAATTATGATACAGGGAACAAAACTCAATATTCGCTGGTGGGTGATAGATAAATCATCTGCCCATTGAATGTATGAAAGAAATGAAAAGTTTCTGCTCGCCGAAGGCGCACAGGGACGATGTGGGATTGAAGCCCTGTTTTTTAAAGAAGATGACAGAAATGTGAGTATAACATAGGTTCTTTTTGTCAAACACTGAATAAAATTCCGATAATAACTTTATTTTAGCGTCCTAGAATAGTTTTGTGGCATATAATACAGCCACGTGCGCATTGTGTGCATTTTCCACAGGGAAATTATCCGGGTGGTTGCTGGAAATTCCCAGCACATGCACAGTTCACATAAATTGTATTCTCTCTCGTTCAGATAGATGTGTAAACATTGAAAAAAATGGAACCAAATCAGTAGTATTTTATGAGTACCAAGCTTTTGAAATTACCATGATGATCGCGCGAATTCGTTTGCGATGTTTCTACATCGGATGATACAGCACAATCAGGGCTGGGAGCAGTTAACGTTTCAAACGTTAACGTGTTAAATTATTTTAACAAGGTTAAAAAAATTAACCAAGTTAATAACGTTTAACTTGAAGATTATAATTGTATAATATGTTGCACTGCGTCGTTATCTTGTGGTTACCCAAGCCGGATCGCACGTGCCGATGACTTCGAATTTTGCGCCATTTGAAGAAATTGAAGAAAACGAATAATTTAGATCTCCATAGCTCTCCTACCAACGTTGGCGAAGTTGGCCCGCCGATATTTGACGATACAGCAATATCAGCTTCATCCGAATGCCTGTTTCCATGTAAGGACTGGTATTCGAGCAACGGCGGATGTCTCTTTCTAAGGATACGGCCGCAGCGATTGTATTCTTAAATGAAAACATCGCTGAATGTTAGAATTTCCGACAACCTGAGAGAACTAACTTAACTATTCGTCCCCTGAGTTCCAATGTGTTCTATGTGCCGGTAGGCACATAGAATACACTGGAACTCAAGAGACGAACTGTGTGTAAGTTCAATTATATTCGAACTCAAGTCAATAAAAATGGCCGAAGTTATTAAAATCTTGTTCATTTTAACATTTAACGTCATTTAACTCGGTAACGCAGGATTATTTAACACGTTATCGCGTTAAGGAAAATTTGTAACTCCTCCCAACTCTGAGCACAATCATATGATACTGGCATGCAGAAATCCGACAGTGGATATGGATGCAGATACACTACAAACTAATTTATTGAAGGATTACAGTCACTCGTTAGTCACTTATAATCTCCGCCTGTTCACTTCATACATGTAATTGGCGATTCGGTTATTCCCGAAATTGATGAAGAGAAAATTGCGATGCGTGGTGAAAAGGTAATCAAAGTGATGCGACCAGGGACCAATACTATAAAAGTTTTACAATTGTATTTTCTAGAATTGTATTTTCTAGTTATGACTTTAAATGGCTTGAAATGAACCATAAGCTTTTTCAAAGATCTTGCAATTTGTCAGTTGGCAAATTGCCGGATCTTTTAAAATGCTAATGATTAATTTTATTCAGTTATATTAATAGGCAGGAAATACAATTGTAAAAGTTTTATAGTATTGGCCCCTGGACAAAGAATATCTGGTCTAATAAAATGGATTCAAAATTCCTACAATTGATAATGTTTTTCAAGATTACAATGCATGTCGGAATTAATTCCCGGGGCAGGGCATTCCAACAACGGACAATCAAATTATGACTCAAATTGGAATGACAAAAACAAATACCATGATCAGGATGTCCTGGGTGATACCTACACTGTCAGATCATCAGATGTCATTAACCCTTTACCTAACATGAAAAGCAGACGACACTTGCAAACAACATTCTTGAATAACTATTTTTTTTTATTATTTGTCTCAAAAACATAGGTTATGACCCCTTTTTTGAACGACTCGACGAGCTCGTTCCAAAGAGAGGTCATAACCTATGTTTTTAGACAAAAAATGAAAAAAATAATGAAAATTAATTGGCGATTTTTGTGGATAGCGCTGGCCGGTTTTGTCCGTTACGTTGGGTAAAGGGTTAATGATCTCATTCATCACACTCACGAACAGTATAAACACGCGTGTTATAACAGTAGCTGTGTATATATTGATAATACAAATGAATTTGTGGTGCGCAGTGGGACAATATACGTAAACATCTCCACAGAGATGAATGGCATCCGAACCAGAAAGGTGTGCGAGTTCTGGCTAGGAAGATGATAAAATACTCCAGTAATAACTTTCTGAGTTCCATCAAGGGGCAATTGTCAACTACAAACGGTAATACCACTTACAAATATCACAATGCAGTGCACATCTAGGTATACACTTAACTTCTAGTACAGGCACATTAGACATAAAAATGAGAAAGTAAGGAAAGAAATCGGAGAAAGCTGATTTTTTTATATGTTTCCGGGACACACATTGCGGATAAAGTGTGAAAAGTCCCCACGAATCCGAGTTGAGCTTTTTTAGTTATAGCGTTTTTTTTGATGAAAAAAAAAATTAAAAAAAAAATTCGACCCAGCTCCATATTTCTCATTCTTATTCGCCTTAGTAGGGTGAGAATCATAAATATCGTGCTGAATTATATTGAGAATACATATCCCCAACAGAAAATGCCAACTTTGTACCAATCCTCACACTCAATGGTGAAATATTCACGAAAATGTACAAAATTACGAAAAAAAATTATTGTTTTCATACACGCAACGGTACACAACGTCCATTAAATCAAATCTACGACTAGTTTGGGAGTTAAATTAAATATAAAAAATTGCAGAAAAGCAGTGGCTTTATAATGATATATAACAATAGTCATTTATTCCATAATGAACTGGTGAAACGTGTGAAATATTAACCAAACCCCCTAAACTCAAATTCAAACGGCATCGACTTTTCTCATTCAAATACCGTATTATAGCATCATTGTTTCAATTTCCATGTTCGATTAAATCACATAATGTGGTGTTCGCCTACACTCAAGATAAGTTGACAAAAGTTTTTGTTAGACTCGGCGGCTTCCATATGATTATGTCATATTTAGGGGCAATTGGTTCGATCATGGCTGGTAGCGGCTTAGTCCAATAATATTAGCCTTCGCCTGTGCTCCAAATTTATTATTTTTTGATTTTTAATATGTCGCACCGTCGAAGTCTAATCTGATCTTTCCTTTTTCCAGCAGCAAAGTTCAGCGAGAGACTCTCGCTGAACGGTTGGACCTCGATTAAAGAGCAAATTTCCCCACCTGGTTCCTACTTCCGATTGACAGTTATGTAAAACACATTTTTCTTCATTCTGGTGGTCATTTTCTTGCAAATAAATCGATATTTTGAATTATTTAGGCGTCATTTGCACTGCAGTTTTTTCAACTCGAAACAAACTGTTGAACCGGAAAATGGGTTGATAGGAAAACGCGGAGTGAAAAACGGAATACCGATAATGTAGTGCACACCAAGTCAAACGACGCGGCAGTCGTTGCAATACCGCTGAGGTCCGTTCCCGGAAATGGGATACGATTTTTAACAATTTTCCAACCGCTTTAACTTTACCGCTTGAAAAATTGTTTTTATTTAATTATTGGTATTTAATACGTAATTCGACAGTAAGTATAGGAAATTTATACATCTAATATGAATGTGAAGGCAAATTATTCTTGTCGAATGTGGGAACATGTATGGAGAATGAGTATTCATCATATTAGTGTTATGTCGCCTAATTTCGTACTTTGCTGCTGGAAAAAGGAAAGATCAGATTAGACTTCGACGGTGCGACATATTAAAAATCAAAAAATAATAAATTTGGAGCACAGGCGAAGGCTAATATTATTGGACTAGTAGCGGCTTGGATGAACTTTGGGGGACTGTTTATGCTGGTGGGTCAATCCATCATTTGATTAGTGGTCATGCATATTCAAGAGCAGTTCGTGCCCATTTGCTAACACAAATTGCCATTACAAAACTTGTGTTTGAAGAAAGCCGAACACTAGATAACATAGACTGCAGGGGAATAACCGATAGCACTGTTGCGAAATGGGTACATGGACTACCTCTTTGCCTTCCGATATGTAATGCTCTCGAAAATTTTGTTCATGTTCACACTGGTCATGGCGAACAACATCGGGATCTCCGTCAAAGTTCACAATTGACTGATGCCAATGATATCACCAAATTATTGAACTGGCTCAGAGTGCATTCCCCCTTTCAGAATAGAGATCCACTACAATTAGTCTCTATAGCGACCGGGTTTGTGGCCGACGAAACTGTGAACTGTGACCAAGTTCGCAAAATTGGTGAATGTTGCGTATCGAATGTTGTAAGCAAAACGTTCAACAGCATCAAACTACGACGTGTTGACACTGTGAAGTCTTTCGCATCGATGGCAAATAGCATCAAAGTCCGTGGAAGTAAGGTAGTGATTGACCCCACAATTCTGTTCAACCGCATCACATATGTTATTCAGTCACAAGCAGAGATGGAAGAGTATCTCAAATATGAACTCGCCCCGAAACCACCAGCATTGTTTAATTCTGCTGGAATGAGGAAGACACAGAAAAGCACGCTCGGTAAGATCCTCAAAACATACGGTTCCGAGCAAACTGAAATCCCAGAACATTCTCTGTTTGTTGTAGATGGTGGATTTTTATTGAGGGCAGTTGTATGGCCTAAACAGTCGTCATATAAGGACATATGTACATCATATTCCAATTATCTTGTGAGACATTTTGGGGCGAACGTCGTGGTTGTTTTTGATGGTTATGCTTGTACAATGTCGACAAAGGGCATGGAACAAGCCCGTAGATCTAAAGACAGGTATTCCATTGATATCAATATCTCACCCGAGTTACCAGCCACCACACCCCAATCCGATTTCCTTGCAAATGCCAAGAACAAAACCCAACTGATCGATCTTCTAATGCAGGAGCTATCTGCTATCAATATTCAGTCCAAGCAGGCCGAGGCTGATGCTGATGTACTGATAGCCGAAACTGCACTTGACATCGCTCAAGATGACAACAATGTTGTCGTTGTAGGAACAGACACAGACTTGTTAGTCATTCTTACCTCTCGAGTTCAACCGGGATGTAATATTCACATGATGTATTCCATTACCCCAAACTTACTAGTTTCAGTTAGTGAAATAGCAACCAAAATGGGTGACCATAGAAGCAACCTCCTTGTAGCACATTCTATAAGTGGTTGTGACACTACTTCTGCACTCTTTCGAGTTGGTAAGAAGAAAGTATTTAGTACAATTGTCTCCGATGTTACTAGCGATTCACAACAGTATGTCAACACAATTTTGGCGGATGACAGTACACCAAGTGCAGTAGCCGCTGCCGGGGAACAACTTCTCCTGATCTTATACGGGAGTAAAACTGTTTCCTCTCTCGACCAATATAGATATGTCACTTACAAGCGTTATGTAGCAAAATCTAAACTGAATAAACCCATCGACCTAGCCTCACTCCCACCAAGCAGCGATGCTGCACAACAACATGTCTACAGATGTTATCTCCAGGTCCAACAATGGCTGGGCACTTCGCTTCCTCCGACGGATTGGGGGTGGTCGCTAGACAATGGACTTCTTGTACCGACTGCAGCCACAAAGCCATGTGCCCCCGATAACCTACTGAATCTGATCAGTTGTGGTTGCAAGAGTGCTTGTACAAAAAGGTGTGGGTGTAAGACGGCAGGACTCTCTTGCTCAGGTTTGTGTAATTGCAGTTCGGATTCTTGTAACAACCACAGAAACACTGTCCTGTCGGAAATTTCTGAGTTCGATGAATAATATGTATATAGGTCATGTCATTTCTGTATATAGCGTTGATAATAGTCAATGTAACTTAATCCATGTTGATTGATTTGTACATTCTGTAAATATTATTTATTGATTTTTGTACATTCTGTAAATATTATTTATTGATCTAATGCTGCCAGACACAGACGTGTCTGTTCGGTCCCAAGCCCGAAAATAGTTGAGTTCTCATGCTGACGAATTTTATGCCAAAAGGGGAACTCGGCCAGAAGCAGAGGGGGTCTTCCATAATGTCTGTTTGTAAGCAATGATAAAAGTCTTCAAATGGTGGTGGATTTTTTATCGTCTGTCCAACTAACATCCCGTTCTGTACTACGACCCTTTGGGCAAATCCGTTAGGAAAATCGTCATTTTTTGCGTAAATCCGATACTTTTTTGTGAATTTTCAATAATGTTTCGCAGAAATTGTCACAGAATGCACATTTTCCTCTAGGTAAATGTATATTAGACATTATGTAGCTCGAAATACGCGTAAACAAAAAATACAGTTGGATCAATTCGAGGTTACAAAGTTCGTGCGATTTTTTAAAATTTTTTTCAAACGCGTTTTCGAAAAAAAGGCTGTAGAAAAAAAAGCTCATCTGGGATTTTAGGGGACTTTTGTCTAATCGTTCAGTGACATGTACTCGACATTCCCTGAAAAAATCAGCTTTCTCCGATTTTTTTCCCTAGTGAAACCTAATGTTCTTGGGCTATTCAAACATATTCGTTTTTGTTTCAGCTGACTGTGAAACATCAAGAGACAGACTAATGTCACTGCAATTAGCTCTAGGAGATGATTAACTGATTGGGGGCTAGATATTTTTGTTGATCTGAATTTGATATTCAAAATTTGTTTACAGCAAATTATTGGAGGGTGCCCACGGACACTCTCCAATAATTTGTAATAAGACAAACGTATATAAACAAATAGTTTCACTTTCATCTGCGGCCTTGATGATAGCGGGCTTCGGGCTTCCTCGCACAGTTGCATAAGCGGTGCTCACCTTGGTAAAAACTTAACCCTTTGAACACCAGAGGCCGCTTTACCGGCCCAGGGACATGGTACGTCATAGTTTCATAAAGTAGGATGCCTGCTAAGTTAAGGGTGGGGTAGACCAATCAATATTTTCAACGTGCAGCCCTGAGGCTACACGATGAAAATATTGATTGGTCTACCCCCAAATAATGAATATGGACTCTTCTAATTGCTGCCTTTGAACTGACATGGGAGATACCACCAGGGTTCAAAGGGTTAACTTCAAACATATTAGTTCTTGTTTCAGCTGCCTGTGAAGCATCAAGAAACAGACTAACGTCACTGTAATTAGCTCTTGGAGCCGATTGACTGATTGAGGGCTAGGTTATTTTTGGTGATCTGAATTTGATATTCAAACTTTGTTTTATTGCAGATTAATGGAGGGTGCCCACGGGCACTCTCCAATAGTTTGTAATAGGTAAAACGTATATAAACAAATAGTTTCACTGACATCCGCGGCCTTAATGAGAGCATCAGGCTTCCTCGCAAAGACGACTAAGAAGCGTACACCAAATTATAAACTTAACCTCAAACATATTAGCTCTTGTTTCCTCTTTTTGTGACGCATCAATAGACAAACTAATGTCACTGTAATTAGCTCTGGGAGCCGATAACCTGGTTGAGAGCTAGATTATTTTCGGTGGTCTGAATTTGTTATTCAAATTTGCTTTGTTACATGTTATGGGAGGGCGCCCACGAGCACCCCCCAATGATTTGTAGTGAGACAAATTTATTTAAACAGATTAATGTCACTGACATCTGCGGTCTTAATGATAGCATCAGGCTCCCTCACACTGACGACTAAGGAGCGTGCACCAAATTATAAACTTAACCTCAAACATCTTTGCTCTTGTTTCAGCTTTTTGTGACGCATCAGTAGACAAACTAATGTCACTGTAGTTAGCTCTGGGAGCCGATTACCTGGTTGAGAAGCTAGATTATTTTCGATGGTCTGAATTTGTTATTCACATTTGCTTTGTTACATGTTATGGGAGGGCGCGGCCCTCCAATGATTTGTAGTGAGGCAAATTTATTTAAATAGATTAATTTCACTGACATCTGCGGTCTTGATGATGGCATCAGGCTTCCTCACGCAGAAGCTTAAGAAGCGCACCCCAAGGTGGAAACTTAATCTCAAACATATTAGTTCTTGTTTCAGCTGATTGTGAAGCATCAATAAACAAACTAATGTCACTGAAAATAGCTCTAGGAGGCGATTTATTGATTGAGGGCAAGATTATTTTGGGTGGTCTGAATTTCTTATTCAAAATGTGTTCTATTGCAAATTATTGGAGGCTGCCCACGGGTACAGTCCGATAATTTGTAAAATGACACGTTCATCTAAACAAAAGATTATGCGCGTTTGATTGAACTTCAAAAAACGAGGAAGGAAACCTGGGTTTTTGCTCTGGTATCCACCTTTTTATCAGCCAATTTAGGTACCAATATTGACAACTTAATATACAATAGTGACACCTCATGTGACAATGGACATTACTCGGGAGTTATCGTTTAATCTATTGTCCAATAAAAACATTGGGGGCGCGGTGGCGCTACGGTAACCGGTTCTCGTCAGATCACCGAAGTTAAGCAACGTCGAGCCCGGTTAGTCGACGGATGGGTGACCGTCTGAGCGATCGATTCGGACTCCCGCGCTGTGTCCTTGGGCAAGGCACATAACTCCCATTGTCCACATGGGGGCACGATGACACTGTGTGCTAAGGCGTACTGTACGTCGATGGTGCGCATGTCTTCAAACAATCTAACCTTGTCTGTGCTGCTGTGCGGAGTTACGATGTTAGGGAGCTGGCAGCTGCTCGTCGTTGCTCGGTGGTTCTCTCCGGGTACTCCGGCTTCCTCCACCCGTAAAACTGTCACGGTCATGATTAGCCATTGTGCATAAGTATGTGGCCTTAAACACCAATAAATAAATATAAATAATCAAAACATTCTGGCGGTCAGCATTCTCGGTCAGCATTCCTGTTTTATTCAATGACTGGATCCACTGTAGAAAGAAAAAACATGATTACACAGTAACTATAACGACTGACCAGCATGTTTGTGTCCTAAATTACTTGGTCAACGAATGAAGCAACATTACTTGATTGCGTTAGGAAAGGAACTAGGTCACCAGGTCTAAGGACACCTCCCTTGTGATCAACACTTATCAACCAACTCAAATGAGTTGTTGGAATTGGCCGTTGGCTTTAATATGACATTAACTATGCTACTCAGACGATCAGCCTGATAATTGGCTGTGAATTCGTCTTTGATCATTAGCATTCCAGTAGTATTACACCTGCCTAAGGGCTGATGTGTGTGCAAGCATGGTAGAAGTAGTTTGTATATTTGTATAACTATGTGGAACGTTTGTATGTCTTTGTGTGAGTGATCGTGTTTCTGTGATAGGGGTGCGCAAACGTGTATGCGGGTGATCATCTATCATTCCCGAGGTTCTCCCCTTGTGAACTACCTGTGTACACACTTCCGGGTGGATTGGAATTTCCAAACCACCAACTTTCGGGTGTACACGCCTGTTCGTAAGGCGGGAATTATTTTCTGTTGGGTCAATGATACATGACGAATTATTATTATTATTAGTTAGTTTGACCAACGACTGGGTGATGGGGTGCGGGGGTAAGGTCTGTGTATATTTTTGCATGGCCACGTGCACTGTCTAAGTAGGAATGCTTGTGTTTATAGACATATCTGTGTGAATTCGTGTGCTTGGGGGTGTGCGAATGTGTGTGAATGTGTGTGTTATAGCGAGTGTAAATGTTTTGTGCATTATAGAGAGTGTATGAATGTGTGTTAAAGCAAGTGCATGTATAAGTGTATTGTGAATTGTATGCATTGCGTTATAGTGAGTGTAGGTGTATTGCGCAATTATACTTTGTATATATACATAATGGTCTATGGTCCCAGAATATATATGTGCATAAATAATAATATATATACATACAATTCAGTAATTGTCAGTTCTCGAATATCGGTCTCGGGGCGAGTTGTAAATGTGAACTAACATACTGGCTGAGTTAATTGTTACCTTTTTGGTCGTTGCCGTTGGCTCAGTTGGTGTGGTGGCAGAGCATTTATGGCCAGGCGATTTGGGTACCGTAGACCCGCGATCCACTCCAGTCGAGGCCACCTTCCGAAAAAACTTTACTGTTAAATCTAGTGACGCGGTGCTAGGACAATGCCTGGTGGAATTCCTGCTTGACATCGGCGATATAAATTAAATTCAAGTTGTTGCATCTTCACGGATCTTCCATTGAGATTACTGTGTTTAAAAGCTGGGACCATAGACCGTTATGTGCATAAATATGTATAAGATTTAGGACTACTTAGCTGCTTGGAAGGTTAATTGACCAACCTCTTGTCAACATATATTCCTGACACCGGTTGCATCATATGAAACTTAGCACGTAATATGTACAGGACTTAGGAAATTGAATCCACCTCGGCCAATCTTCAACTCATTGAGTTATATTGGTTATTCCTGCATTATTGTAGAAATTATATATATGTGTGTGTGTGTGGATATACATCATGTATATTAATGTGTGATCCATGTAGCATTTCATAGTTATCTTTAAAAATTGGATAGTTGAGATGTTGCCCCTGTAGGTACTTGTGTCCTCAATATGCCACTTCTCTGTGTTTTCTCGTGTGTCTGTTAGGGTATGTCACCTTTGGGTGTAGTTTTTCTGATTGACATGATTGATATATACTATTCCAAAAAAGTAGGGGATATTTGATAAACGTGACATATATGAAGAAATATATTTATATTTTCATCAAAAAGACAGTTGAGGCATTGCACTGTGGCATCTGGTGAATGATTTCAGCGATAGTTGGGTGTCTGACAAGTACACATTCCACGCACTGAGCTATAGAAGACATGGACGGTCAGTCAGAGAATTTACCACTTTCAATCCAAGACCTCAGTACCTAGTAAATCCTCCTCGGTTCGCGAGACAAGCGCCGATCCAACGCGGCATACTCCTCACCAAACGTCCAATATCAGCTTGACTGATGTTATTCCATTCTTCCTGCAATCCAACGGCGAGTTCCTGGATATTGGTAAGGGGCTGTTGGCGTTGTCGTAGGCGCCTGTCAAGCATATCCCAGACGTGCTCGATTGGTGAAAGGTCTGGACTTAGTGCTGGCCAAGGCAGTGTAGTAATGTTCTGCTCCCGGAGGAACTATGTAGCGACACTGGCCCTGTGTGCTCTTGCATTGTCATCTTGGAAAATGAATCGACGGCCGTGATGTTGCGCAAATGGCAGCACATGAGCCGCTGACATGCTGTCACGGTAGTACTGCTCCGTGACACGCCCTGATATGTAATGCTGTTCTGCTTGTCATGGTTATGCCTCCACACACCATAGCATATCCACCACCAAAACGATCGTGCTGCCTAACGGTTACGTCATGGTATCGTTCATTCCGCCACCGGCACACTCTGTTTCGCCTGTCGTGGAAGTCGAGAGTGAACCTCGATTCACCGAAGGACAAGACGTTGCTCCACCGACGATTGTCCCAGCGCTTTCCTGAACCACACCAATTTCGCTTTGCAGCGACGTGACATTCAGTCAAACGTGGAATTATTTGGGGTCGATGAGCATACAAATTCCAGCTGTGTAGACGATTTCGGATAGCCTGACCACTGACTCGCACATCTGTTGCTCGGTGCAGCTGCTGTCCAATTTCTGAGGCACTTTGATGGCGGTTATGTAATGCTGTGGCTCAGATGAAACGATCCTGGTTAGCATTTGTCGCCCTTGGATGACCTGACGGACGTCTGTCATCAACATTGCCTGTCTGACGGTAACGTGACCACAACCTGCTAATCACCGATTGAGTAACATTGAGAATTTGAGCCACTGCAGTCTGTCTGTTGACAGTTTCCAACATGCCAACGGCACGTAAACGTTCGTCACGTGTCAGTCTTCGCATACCTCAAAAGTTACGTTTCGACCAGAAACTATTGATGAACGAGTTTATACCAAGAAAAGAACGATGAGACCTCCGAAAAAGACCGTCCTGTACAAATGGGAATTTCAAAATTGACCCCGCGGACGTTAACGTGGCGCTCATGCGAAAAACCTGCACAAAGTTTTCGTGGGCCGCTGACATTCATGATCCACCCTAAACTTGGTAACATATTGATGTATCCAAATCACGCGTATCCAATGCCATTTTCCGAAAATATCAACATCAGTTTGGATATCCCCTAATTTTTTGGAATAGTATATTTAAATTAGCCAAGTTCATCTCCTTAGCATGCTAGGTTCTGGACACCCAAGTAAATCACAATAGTTTAAGCACTACAGTGCTTGTGGAGTGTATTGTCGCTGGATCGCCCGCGGAGTGGAGACTCCACCCAAACAATAATTGCAAATTTGTTTTAAAGCTTAACAAGCACGAGCAAAGCTCCAGTCAGTGGACCTTTTGGGTTAATAAACCCTGAGGTCCATTGGCTGAAAAATTGCTTTTTTCTCTTTTTGTCTTTTTTATATAAGTATAGTGATAGTAGGTGGTAAAGGCGGATTCACGACCACTTGTACATGTATGTGTACAACATACGCACACGATGCGTTCACCAACGTGGAATTCGGTGTTAAATCACACGCTTGTTCACAAAAACTGTACAGTGGTCTTGAACCCCTCATGTACAGTCAGTGACTCCTATATCGCGCTTTTAGCGTTCAAATACTCATGGTGAACGCATCGTGTGCGTGTGTTGTACATCTTCAGTTGTATCGTGTACATGATTTTTGGTCTACGTTCGCATCGCAGATCAGACCCATCAATCCATCGTCGGCGAACGCGAGCGAAGGCAAAAGATTCTAGGTGATCATCAAAAAACAACAATTGTGGTTCAAGACCAGCGGTCCAGAATCGGCAATTGCGTTGGTACAGATGGTCCAGAAACTCTCCCTCGTTTTTGAGGTGGTGGGTTTTTTTTGTTCAAACAGAGTCGATTGTGAATATATAGCCTGTATTATAGACATTGATGTTTTCTGGTGATGGGATGGATAAAAATTGAGTTTTGGGTTTTTTTTTGAGAATTCCTCCACTATGAGAAAATTCTCAAAAAAAACCACTCAGCTGATCAAGCGATCGAACCTCGTAATAAAAACTCGATCTGAACGAAGAGTGTCTGTGTGTTTGGAAATTTGCAAACCTAGTCACGTCTTCATGAAGTAAGCAACTAACACACGTTATCGAAATTGAGGTGTTTTGTTCAAACAGAGTCGATTGTGAATATATAGCCTGTATTATAGACATTGATGTTTTCTGGTGATGGGATGGATAAAAATTGAGTTTTGGGTTTTTTTTTGAGAATTCCTCCACTATGAGAAAATTCTCAAAAAAAAAAACAAACACTCAGCTGATCGAGCGATCGAATCGCTCGATTCTCGTAATAAAAACTCGATCTGAACGAAGAATGTCTGTGTGTTTGGAAATTTGCAAACCTAGTCACGTCTTTCCTGAAGTAAGCAACTAACACACGTTATCGTAATTGAGGTGTTTTGTTCAAACAGAGTCGATTGTGAATATATAGCCTGTATTATAGACATTGATGTTTTCTGGTGATGGGATGGATAAAAATTGAGTTTTGAGGGTTTTTTTGAGAATTCCTCCACTATGAGAAATGAGGTTGACTGTTTAGCGTTCGTTGAATAAAGTCAAGAAACACTTATCGGAATGTTTAAAACGCATTTTCCGCTCAGTTAGGTTTCGAGTGGTAAAATTTTTAATATATTCACGATAGCAATCGGAGAGAGAGATTTGTTAAAATCAGTTTTCCTTGGGTGTTAAAACTGTCTAACAGTCATCAAAAAAGGATTTTCTCTTAATTCGACACTCGATGAATTGATGTGTGAATGAATGAAATCTTTTGACAAAATGTAAACACCGCTGTCAAAATGCGTTACATCAGAAACCGGTTTGTCATGTACTGTTTAAAACATATTTTTTTTTTAACTTCAATTAACACAGCGAGTTTGAGTTGTGAATATTTTTTCAGATATTATATTAAGACGGAAAGAGATTTTAATACTTAAAACATAAAATATAAAAAAAATATAATTAAACATTTAATTTTGAAAAATAAATAAAAACAATTAAAACGAAAGATGACGTTTTGGAGGATTGATCCTAGACGCCGAGATCGAATTTTAGACGAGTATTTACGTTCTAAGAAGGGGATTCAGGCTGCTGATAGGAGCAGACGTCTCGGTGAGATGGAACTCACACGCGAAGCCACAAAAATAATTAAACCCGTGACGGAGGGTCAAGAGCGAAGCAGGAAGGAGATAGTCGAAGAATTGAGACCCATAAAGGAGAGTTCTTTGAGAATGGGTTCGTTGCCATCTAGTTTTGGAAATCGGTATTCCGTTCAAGCTACACCGGATTACGTTCCCACGAGAATCGAAACCGACGTGAGTTAGAGTGATGATACAGCTTCGACTATCACCACTGATAGCATCGCATCGTCCGATGATGATGGTGGTGGTAAGAGGGATCTGTTGTATGGAATTCGCGAGGATTCGAGCGGTAGGAAATTCGTGGGCGACACTGAAGTGGAAATGGATGATGATGAATTGATCGTGGGTTCGAATAAATATAAAGTAACCGATGGTCTGCAGAGATTGCTCCTTTTCGACAAGCCTGGAGATTACACGGATCAGGATTTCGACAATTACGGAGACATTCTAGTTCAAACTCACGCCATGAATAGAAATAACGATGCCAGAGAGACGAGACCCAAAGCCAACAGAGGTTACAAGTGGACAAAAATAGTGAAGCCCATATGGAATGCGAACAAGAAGTTCGTCGAATCGATGACCGGAAAGGGGTGAAAACCACTTTTCTTCCGAGCGATCCTAAGGGTCTGTCTCAGAGATTGAGTTTGTTAATGGGGAGCAGATGGGCTGGTAACACAGGATTAGATAATCAGATAGTTGCCATATCTGACGAATTGTTGAGACAGAAGGTTTTGAATAAAATCCAGTATAAAAGGCTGATGAACGAATTGAAGGATTGATGTGAATATAATAATAAGTAGAGAGAGAGAAACAAACAAACAAACAAACCCCAAAAAATAAAACAGTAAATTCTTACACTAGAATAATAAAAGTATTTAAAAACGACAAAACGATTTACCAGTGAAAAAAACACAAAATATATCATAAAAAATAAAATATGTTGGTAATAAAGAACAGGGGATACGTCAGGACTTACGTTCAAGGCGGTTCTGCCATCATCGATTCTATAATGCGAGCGTTCACGAGCAATGCGGGTAGAAAACTCGCATCGACCGCGTTTGAGGTCGGTAAGAAGACGGCTTTGGATGCTGGTAAGAAAGCCGCTTCCGAAGCCAGTGGTAGGATAGCTTCTGTGGCTGGCAAGAGGGCAGCCGACGCGTTGATCGACAAGTTGATCAGTCCGCCGGCAAAGCGAGCTGCATTAGAGCGAACGTCGAAAAGTTGGAAAGATTTTAGGGATGCCGTGGTGCCCATACAAGATTTAGCCAAAATGACGAGTGGATCCGGATTGAAGAGAACTCGCGACGGTGCGATATAAACAAATAATAATAATAACAACATTAAAAACAGAGTTTGAAAAACATAAAAAAAATTTGTGTTTGAAAAGAATCTAAAATAACAGACAAATAAAAAAAAATAAAACAAAAAGATGAACATTAAAGATATGTCTTGGAACGACGCCGCGACCAAGAGGTCGAATAATGAGTACTTTCCCAAGAGCATAAGAGGTTTGATAGTGGGAAAATCGAATTGTGGAAAGACCAATCTGTTGATGAATCTGTTGTCCTGACCCGACTGGTTGGATTACGACAGATTGTTCATGTTTGGCAAGAGCTTGTTTCAACCTGAATACAGATTGCTTCGAGAGTGCATGGATCGCAGATTGCCTAAGGATGTCATAGCCAGAATCTTTGACAGCAGGGAGGAATTCGACAAGTGTGGAGCTCCGCTCTCGACCATTTTGGACGGGGCGGCGATGGAGCTGACGAAGAGAAATGCATCTTCGAATGTCGAGTGTCGATTTTATGAGAACGCTAGCGACGTTCCGGATCCTAGGGAACTGAAATCGGAAGATAAGAATCTCATGATTTTCGACGATCTGCTTTTGGAGAGACAGAACCGATGCGAATCGTATTACGTTAGGGGTCGACACAGCAACGTGGACTGTTTCTACCTGTCGCAGAATTATTTTCGATTGCCCAGACAGACGATAAGGGAGAACGCTAATTTTCTGTGTCTCTTTCGCCAAGATCTCAAGAATCTCAATCACATCTACGGCGATATCGTCGCGAACGACATGAGCGCTGTCGAATTCAGGAGATTCTGCAAGAGGGTTTGGGATGGTGGACTTTACAATTTCGTCGTGATCGATTTGACGAGTGAGTTTAATCGCGGAAAATATCGGTGCGGATTCGACAAGTTTTATGTTCCCGATGGTGATGATAATAATAAGATAGAGCGTGAAAAAATAAAAAAAATTAGAAAAATAAATAAATCTTCAAATAATTAGTTTTGAATAAAAAAAAAAAAAAATTAAGATATAATGTTCGGACATGGAAAATTGTTAGAACGGATAGCCGAGAATACGGCTGCGAAACAATCCATTCAAATCGTGGTGAGTGGCGATTCGACTCAATTCGCTACGAAATTCGAACCTTCCATCGAATTGAACAGAGAGAAAAGTTACGAGATGGCGTTGGTGAATCTGGAGACTTATTATTCCTTTACAAACGTCACTGAAAAGAATAACTCGTTCAAGTATTCCGATGGAGTGGATTGGTTGGAGATTCGAATTCCCAAAGGGAGTTACGACATAGACGATTTGAACCATTACATTCAGACGCGAATGAAGACGGATGGAAAGGGAAGCAACAAGATCAGACTCGCTCCCAATCCTAATACATTACAGACGATGTTGGATTTAGAAGATAATTTTCGTGTGGATTTCAACACGGATGATTCTATAGGCAAGATGTTGGGATTCGATCGAAAGATGTATCGAGGCCACGCGGCATCTGAAAATACGGTTGACATTCTCGCTGTCAATAGCATTCTGGTGAACGTGGACATGATTGCCGGAAGCTACGTGAATGGTAGCGCTCAGCCGACGATCTATTCCTTCTTTCCAAACATGTCGCCGGGTTATAAGATCGTGGAGCGACCTTGAAATTTAGTTTATCTACCAGTGATTTTAGACACGTTGTATAGTCTCAAAACCACGTTGACGGATCAAAATGGTGAACTGTTAGATCTTCGCGGAGAGAGAGTGACGATACGATTTCACATAAGAGAAATATAAAAGCAAAAAAAAAAAAAATATATATATATAGATAAAATAAACGGTAATATTAATTTTTTACATAATTATTTTAATATAATTATTAAACAAGAAACAATTGAAGTAAATATATTTAAAAAAACAAACAAAACAGAATTATGACACAATATGTGGTTAAAAACGTGAACATATCCGCAGGACAGAGGAAGAAACTTAAGAGAGCGTTAACCACTTGAGGCGAGGCGGTGAGATTCAAATTCACTCACGAAGATCTGACGAGAGGTGGACAGGATTCGATCGCCTGGACCAGAAGTCAAATCAAAAGGATGGAGAAAGCGATTCGCGATGGAAGAGGGTTGGCGGTGAGATTGAGTCCCGCTCAATTGAGATACAATTTGAGAATGAAAGGCGGTTTCCTACCGCTATTGGCAGGAATCGCCGCAAAAGCATTACCCTTCGCCGCAAAGGTGCTACCCTTTCTCGGAAAGACTCTCGGCGTGGGAGCTCTCACAGGACTCGCTAGTTCAGGAGTTGAGAAATTAATGGGTGGCAATGGGCTGTTTTTGAAGAAGGGAGGAGCCGTGTGTCGCGTTCACGTAGATGACAGCGGTAAAGGATTGTATCTAGAACCCGTTAGAGGTGGCAACTCTCTGAGAGGAAACGGTCTCTTTCTGAAGAGTGGACGGAACGTCAAGCGATACGGCAAGGGTTTGTTGCTCGGTGACAATTCGCCATTTAAGAACATACCGATTTTGAATATGTTATTATAAATATAAAATTATATAAAATATATAAAATGATAGAAAGTATAAAATAATATATTTAAAATGGGTGAAGAGGTGGAGAAACAAATTTATCACCTGAATGAATTTGACGATAATGACAAACATCGCGAGCCAGAGAGCGAAGAAATAAAAAAATGGTTAGACGCTAATGATGGATATCTAAGGAAAGAGATAGATAAAGCGCGGGATATACGGTTGGGAATGAGACGATGCTTTCCACGGTTACCACTATCTTCTGAAGCGAGTGTTACCAAGAGATGCACAACATTCGTTCATAATTATGATTCGGATAAACAAAAATGTTATCATGAACGTATCACATCACAAAGAAAAAGAAAAAAAAGAAAAAGAAGAATTGACACAGAAATTTGAGAGAAAAGGAAACGTTATTATAATATATTATGATGATAGTGAAGAAGAAGGAAAACAAAAAAAAAAAAAAGTAAATGAGATCTCATTTACTTTTTTTTTTTTTTTTCATTTTTTCTTCACTAAAAATCAATCGCTCTGTTGTTTATATTTCCAAGTCCGTTATTAGCATGTTGACGCTCGTGTCTACTCCTTTTTCGAAAACGTGCTGAATGTTTATCTTTACTCTTTTGAGTTTTTTTACATCGGTCAACTCGCTCTCACCACCCAATTTCTTCACGAGTTCGAATGAGATGTTTGGAAATATGTAATTTCCATAGGGCAACGACAAATCGTCCTTGTCGAATTCTCTATCTTCGGCGATGATGATGTTCTGCAGATCGCTTTGGTACTCGTAAATCAAATCGAGCGCGGCTTTGTTCAATTTCAGAGGCATCTTATATTTCTCGTATTTGTGCTCTAAGCCCTTAGTCTCAACATCGTTCAATTCGATGGGATCGTGTCGTTGTAATCTATATATTTTATGACCGAATTTCTTATATGTTTCGACTCATTTCAATTTCAATTCACATCTTTTAGGTGTTGTTGTCTTCATGATCGATTATTTGTTTTTTTTTGTTTTTACGAATTCTTGCAATAATGTATATTTTAAATTTTGTATTTAAATAATAATTTGTTAAAAAAAAAAAGTTTGTTATTTTTTTTTTTTGCTCTTTATATATATATAAAAAAGTTTTTTTTTTTAATTTTTAATTTTCTTTAATGTAAAAAATTTTTTAGTAAAAGTTTTTTTTCTCTTTATCTATATATAAAAAGTTTAAATTTTTTAATTTCAATCTCTCTATTGTTTATATTTCCAAGTCCGTTATTAGCAAGTTGACATTCGTCATTTTTCCACATACATAAATGGTGTGAATGTTCATCTTTACTGTTTTGAGTTTTTTTTCATAGGCGAATGCGCTCTCACCACCCGATTTCTTCACGAGTTCGGGTGAGATTATTGGATATATGTAACTTCCATAGGACAACAATAAATCACCCCTGTCGAATTCTCTGTCTTCGGTGACGATGATATTAATCAACAGTTCGCTTTGGTACTCGCAAAACAAATCGAGCGTGGCTTCATCCACTTTCAAACACATTCGATATTTGTGGTAGTCCACCATCTCGACCTCATTCAATTCGATGGGATCGTGTGGTTGTAATGTATAGATATTAAAACTGGATTTCTCATACCCTTCGTCTCGTTTCAATTTCAATCCACATCTTTTAGGTGTTGTTGTCATGATCGATTATTTGGTTTTTATGAATTCTTACAAATAATGTTTATTTTAAATTTTGTATTAAAAAAAATTGAATTTTAAAATTTAACTTTTTTTTTTTTCTATTATATATATAGAGTAAAAAAGCAAAACTTTTTTAACAAATTATGTAATACAAAATTCCAAAAAAAAAAAAAAAATTCTTACAAATGAAGCAAACAGATAAAACAATGGTAAATTTAAATGAGAAAACCATACCTCAGTTAAACGAGATTTGTAATCTATTACAAATTTCAGATTTCAGAAAGCATAGAACTAAATCAAAAAAAATTGAAGTCATACAAGAATATTTGCGAAATGCTAGAAAGGCAAACGAAATGTCGATAGCAACGACGTCAAAAGATGCGCCAGTTGAGAAAAATAAGAAGACGACTAAACGAAAAGCTGTTGAAAAACATCAAGTTTCCAAAGAAAAGAAAAGAAAAACTAAAATGAAAACGAGTGATGCACTTCAGATTCAAGACAAACAAGATATATTGAGCGAAATTCAACGAGCAATCGACGAAGAGAAAGGAGAAGAATATGTAAGACGACTCGTTGCGGAACTATTCCAATCGAAACCCGTAGAACGGGAGAGTGCGATCGAAGACATTTTTAAAACTTTCGACGTGTTTCCCTCGTCGAAGAAAGTCGATCCGAAATTGTTCATGGAACGGGTGAAGAAAAAAGTATTGGATTTGTTTCGCGAATACACGAACTTGGGATTAAAAATTAAGACGTGAAGTCCGGCGAGAGCATCGTGAAAAATGCATATTTCAGATCTAACGTCGAACCCGTATTTCATGGTTCAGATCTATCGGACGTTTTCAAAAAGATGAAAGACAAGATGTTGACGTCTCCTGCGAATTATCAAAATGAAGGTAGTAATTCGACGTTCGGCGAGGTGTTGAAACTTGAAATTCACATGACTAAAAACGAACCGTTGAAAGGATCTTCCTACTTGGAATTACCATATTTCTTGACTAAGAAACACGCCGTGGTCAACGTGAGAAATAAAGATGATCAGTGTTTTATATGGGCAGTCACCTCCGCTTTATACCTTGTTGAAATACACGCCGATAGAGTTTCTCGTTATGAGGAAACTTCTAAAAATCTCGATTGGACCGGAGTGACTTTTCCAACAAAGTTAAAACACATCGAACATTTCGAGGTTCAAAATCCCACCGTAGCGGTGAACGTCTTGGGATACGATGACGAAAATCAAAAGATCTATCCTCTCAGACGGACTTCGTATCGCGGAAGAGAAAAGACAATTATTTTATTATCGATTTCGAATGGTGACAATCGTCATTATTGTTGTGTTAAACATCCGAGCCGATTACTGTCGAGACAAAATAATAAACATAAAGGAAAGATATCTTTATGTTGCAACTGCATGAACATGTTTAAGAGCGAAAAATCATTAGCGAAACATCAGGAATATTGCAACGAAAATCAAGGTGTCGCCATCGAAATGCCCAAACCCAACACCATCGTGAAGTTTGAAAATCACAACAGAAGGTTAAAAGTACCATTCGTCGTGTACGCCGATTTCGAATGTTTCACCGCGAAAATGAGTTCCTGTCAACCCAACGCTCTTCAAAGTTACGTCGAAAGATATCAAAAACACATACCTTCGGGCTATTGCATTTATGTGAAATGCGCTTTCGACTCGCAACACGACATGGGTCCCTTCACCTACATGAAACAGCGTGAAGATGATGACGTGGCTCAAAGGTTCGTGGAAGAGTTAGAATCGAAAATTCAAATGTTATACGACAAATTCAAAACTCCGGCGAAAATGATCATCACGCGAGAGCAGCAGGACGAAAATAACAGAGCCACTGAATGTCACATATGCAGACAATCGTTCGACGAGAATTCGGAGGAAAATAGGAAGGTCAGAGACCACGATCATTACACGGGTCTGTATCGCGGTCCTGCTCACAGCAAGTGTAATTTAAAATATCGAGACGCCACTTTCTATCCGGTGATGTTTCAGAATCTCTCGGGTTACGACAGTCATCTGTTCATGAAAAATCTCGGCACCTCGCACGAAGAATTAAATTGCATCGCAAACAGCGAAGAAAGATACATTTCCTTCACGAAATGGAAGCTCATGGAGAGGAAAAGAGTAATCGATGGAAATACGTTGAAAGAAAAAACGATATCAATTCGTAGAGGTATACGTTTCATCGACACTTTTAAATTCATGTTGACCGCTCTGGAAAAATTAGTCGATAACATGAGCAAGGATAAATTTAAAATCACGAGCGAACATTTCGGAGAACGAGTAGACGTCATGTTGAGGAAAGGAGTCTATCCTTATGATTACATGAACGATCTAAAGAGATTTGAAGACACCGCACTACCTTCGAAAGATGATTTTTATTCGAAATTATACGAATCCGACATTTCCGACGAGAATTACGAACACGCCAAAAACGTGTGGAAATCATTCGGTATGAAAACCATGAGAGATTATCACGATCTCTATCTGAAGACCGACGTTCTGCTCTTGGCAGACGTGTTCGAAAATTTTCAAGACGTCTGTCGTCGAAATTACGATCTGGATCCCGCTTGGTATTTCACCGCACCCGGTCTGGCGTGGGACGCTCTGTTGAAGACCACCGAAGTCCAATTGGAATTATTATCCGACGTGGACATGTTGCTCATGTTCGAAAGGGCTGCGAGAGGTGGTATCTCGATGATCTCTCACAGACATTCTGAGGCTAACAATCCCTACATGAAAGAAGGTTTCGATTAGAAACAGTCGACTAAATACATACAGTATTGGGACACCAATAATCTGTACGGTTGGGCTATGAGTCATCCTTTACCGATTGGAAATTTCGAATGGGTGAAGGAACTGGAAGAGATGCAAAAATGGAGAGACTATCCTTGCATTTTAGAAGTCGATTTGAACTATCCGGAAGAATTACATGATCCGCACAACGATTATCCGCTGGCTCCCGAACGAATGGAACCGAACAAAGGAGACGAGGAAAAACTCATTCCCAATTTATTTAACAAACGTAACTACATCGTCTACAGCGAGAATTTGAAACAGTACGTCGATTACGGGATGAAATTAGTCGACATACATCGCATCATTCGATTCGACGAAGAGCCTTGGATGAAAAAATACATCGATCTCAACACGAATCTCAGAACTCGAGATGAGAACGATTTCGAAAAAGATTTCTTCAAACTCATGAACAACTGCATGTACGGCAAATCGATGGAAAACATCAGGAAGAGAACCGACGTTCGACTCATCACGTCTGAGAAAAGAGCTAAAAAATTAGTGGCGAAACCCAATTACAAACACCGAACCATATTCGGCGAAAATCTAGTGGCCGTTCACATGCAAAAGACGCATCTGAAGTTTGACAAACCGTATTATCTTGGACCGATCATCTTAGATGTCAGCAAGCGATTGATGTACGAGTTTCACTACGATTACGTCAAACGAAAATTTGGCGACAAAGCCAAACTACTGTTCACCGACACGGACAGTTTAGTTTACGAGATAGAGACGAAAGACGTCTACCGAGACATATCTCCGGACGTGGCCGAGTGGTTCAACACGAGCAATTATACCGTCGATCACCCGTCCAACATTCAATCGAACGACAACAAGAAGGTGTTGGGTAAATTTAAGGACGAGAGCGGCGGTAAACAGATCGTCGAATTCGTGGGCTTGAGACCCAAACTGTATGCTTATCGTCTAGAAGATGATGAAGAGATCAAGAAGTGCAAAGGAGTTAAAGCGTGCGTGGTGAAGAAAAACATCTCTTTCCAAGAGTATAAAGATTGTCTGTTAGGAAGTGGTCCGGTGTATAAGACTATGAAATCGATTCGAAGCGAAAATCACGACTTTTATACCGAAATTGTCAACAAGATTTCGCTGACGGCCGCCGACGACAAGAGATTCGTGTTAGACGATAAAATAAGCACTTTGGCACTCGGACATTGGAGTTTGCATCTAATTTTAGACGATATGAATGGGGATGATAGGATTCCAGATATGATTGTAGATGATAAGATTCCAGATATGATTGTGGATGATAGGATTCCAGAAAATCAAGAGGAATAAGATGAACATAAAATTATGGAAATCGATAGTGACATCGAGAAAGTTAGTTTAAAAGAAGAATTAGATGAATCCAAGATTATAGAAGTCAAGGAATTTGACGGATTCAAGATTGTGGAAGTCGATAGAGTTAGTTTAAAAAGAAAAAGAAAAAAAATAGAAAAAAAATAACGTCATTTTTAGTGAATTATAATAAAATAAATAAAAAGAAAAATATATACTTATTTATGAATAAGAAAATAAAGATATCCATAGAAGGTGTCGTCTTACCCAACGAACCCCTATCCAACATCGATCTGTTGAATGCGGCAAAAGATTTGAAAATCGAAGATTTTCTAGGAGTGTTTTCCAGAGATGCCTTGCCGAAGAGAAGACCTCGACAATCGGAATGCGGAATTTTAAATCCAGACGATTCATCGGGTGAAGTCACTCACTGGGTGGCGTGGTTCAAGAACGGGAAGAAGAAGAATTATTATTTCGACAGCTACGGAATCTCGCTGTCGAAAGAAATAAAGAACTATTTCAACAAATCGATGGTTCTTTACAACACGGATCAAGTGCAATCACCAGATCAAGTGTTTTGTGGTCACCTGTGTCTCTACGTTCTCAAGAGATGGTCTGAAGGAGATGAATTTCAAGACATTCTCAATGACTTACATTAGAGAGAGATTTTTTTTTATAGTATATATATAAAGATAAAAAATTATTTAAAAAAAATTTTAATCGAATAAAAAAAACCAAAAAGAAAATAACATAGTTCATTTTTTAATAAACTGCGTTTTGAACACATTTTTTTCTAAACAACAACAAAAAAAAATCCTCACAACAACATGACAGTCGATAAATTTGGTAGAAGTGACGACGAAAAAGTCAACCCGAGAAAGAAGAGGAAGACGCTCGAAGTCGACGATGGTTACGACGTTGCCAACTTGGACGAGCATTACGTTCGGAGATACGAACCTCGAGAAGAACCTCTGAACATGAACGATAAGAAGCTCTACAATCTTCCTGAGCTGATAGATCTCGCAGATGCCGCGACTAAAAAATAGGTCGACAGGGTGAACTCCGATTTCGAACGAATCCTGCTGGATAATTACGTGGATAAAACCATGACCGACGATCTCGATCTGAAATCCAAACGTTTGGTGAACGTTGCGAATCCCGTAGATCCCACCGATGCCGCCACCAAGAGATACGCGGACGACTCTCACGCGAGATTCAGCGAACACCTAAGAAATAGATACGTTCAGAAAATGATGCACTCGGAATTGAACGCCAATTCTTACAAGATAACGAACGTGGCCGCTCCCACGAATCCCAAGGACGTGGCGACCAAACACTACGTAGATCTGGAACGGAGAAAGTCTGATGAACGTGAAATGAAATCGGATCTGAATGCGGGATTGCACAAGATATTGAATCTGTCGAAGATCAACGACACGGATGCGGACTCAACCATGGTAAACAAGGGCTATGTAGATTCTGCCGTGATACGATCGCAAGAATATGTAGAATTGCAAGTGGACGATCTCTACCTGAACAAACAATCTGGCGGAACTATGGAGGGTGGCATCAACATGAACGGTGAGAATTTATTCGGTCTCGGTCACGATCCCGAATTCGATTCCAGCGCGGTAAGCAGGAAGTACGTGGACGGTCTGGAGAAAGGGCGACATCATGGAAGGTAAACTAGACATGGGTGGACACGCGCTCACGAATCTACCGGAACCGGTGAACATGACGGATGCCTGCACCCTGATTTCGGTGGTGGAGAGAGTCAAATATGCCAGACAATTAATCACCGTGTGGGCCGAAGAGGCCGGCACCTTAGATGAAGGAAAAGCCAAGTGGTCTTTCGGAAACGGAGGTAGCGGATCGAAACACGGTCAGGTTGGATATCCCATGCCGTTGGGAGGTGAAATCCTTCGAATGAGTCTGGCTTCCTTGGATTTGAATAACAGAGTGGTCGTCAATCTCATGGTGAATGGTGTGGAGAGTGATAAGACTGAGAATCAACACGCGAATGTCAGCACGTTCGGCACGCCTCTCAAAGTGAACGCCGGAGACAGGATTAATTTCGTCACAAAAACCAATAATCCCGAAGCCACCACTTCTGTGGTGAGTCTACTGATCGAACTGGATCCTTTGAACACACAGTGAACGCGTGGAAAAAATAACGAATTAAAAAAAAAAAATAATGTGTGATTATTAAAAACAAAAAAAAAAAACAAAAAAAAAGTAATGAGATATAGAGAGATGTTCAATCTCTCTATATCACATTACTTTATTTATTTTTTTCTGTTTTTTTTAAAATCACACATTACTTTTCATTTTTTTTTTGTTTTTTTTATTTTTTTTTTTCACATACTCGTCTCTCATCGAATGATCGACATCTAATTTCCGTCTGATTCGAATTGTAATTCTCTGTCCGACAGGACCAGGGCGAAGGCTTCGGTTTTTCTCGGCACGTTCCTATCGAATTGCATCTTGATCTGAATGTCTAACACGCTACTCCTGAGTCGTTCACTCTGTTTACTGACGTCGAACACGAACATGGGATACATCGACTTGTATTCGCCGGGAGATATGTTGGGATTGCTCATCAATTCGTCTAGACCATGATACTTCTTTATAAAATCAGCGGCGTCGCCGTACAGTCTGCAGAAATCGTTCTTGTCGAACGACGCATTGTAATCGATTGCCGGATATCTCGTGGCATTCAGAAACACTTGAATTTCTCAAACTGCAGTTATCGAACAGCGACGCATTCTTTTCCTGAGACCCGTCCCTATCGGTCTGAAACGCGACCATGATGAAACGCGGTCTCTCGGAAGCGGATTTCACCATTAATCTCCAATCGAAGTGATTCGTGGAGGGAGGAATGCTAGCCGTGTCGCACTGTCTCATTCTAAATCCCACGGGTAATTTACTCTTGGATTCTATGATCTTGTAGAGATGCCTTTTTTCATCCATCGAAGGCTCCACGTGCGGAACGAACCACGATATCTTGTGTAGAGTTATCTTACCCGCACCGGTCGCGGCGAGTCTCACTATTGCGTCGTCGTTTCCTTTTCGAATCAACGTCAGATTGTGTTTGAATCCGTACAGGATCTTGTTGTAATCGTCCGCAAATCCAAAGATGTGTTTCAAAGGTATCCTGAACGAAAACGTTCCTTTAGGTCTGGACGTCTTGACGACATAGTCGAATATCGTGGCAGTGCCGGCGCTAGCAGGGCCTATAGTGTCTTTCACCCACAACTGATTAAGTCCTCTGGATTTCGAAAAATCATCAGGATACGTCAAGAGTCCGAACATCGTGGTGGCCTGACCGGGATGAAACACAGATTCTATCTCTTGTCCGGATAGCATGTATTTTATGTTACTGAATAGATGCATGATGCCATTATTGGCAAGAGTAACCGTGTCGTCGTTGGCGTAGTCGCTCCCATCTTCCTTGGTGAGACGTCCCTGCACCACTATGTAACTCTCGCTAGGATGTACGAATAGATCTTGAGTTTCGACGTTGATTCTTATCTCTCCCGCATTGTTCACACTCGTTCCGGTTACCGGTTCGTATTCGAGAACCTCATATTCTTGAATACTTTCATCTTTCACTATGCTTTGTGCTATATCTAGTATATTTGTCATTTTAAAGGATTTTTAGTTTTTTTTGTTTAGTAATTAACTTGCTTTCTTTATCTAAAAAATAGTTTTTAATTATTTTTTTTTTATTATTATTTTTTTCTCTCTTATATATATATATATATGTGTGTAAACAAGAAAATGTCAAAGAGAGTAAATAAAAAAAAATTTTTTGAGTTCTTCATCAAAACTCCTTCTTCTGCAATTGTTGTTCGTAAAACTTTCCGATGATCTCTTCTCCATCCAAAGCTTCGATTTCGTAAGTCACCGGATCAGTGTGAAATATTTTAATGATCACGAAGATTTCCGAGGTCCATCGAGGAGTATAACCCTTTTCGAAGTGCTTCTTATAAGCGTAGATTCTCACTCGATCGCCGACTGCAAATTTCGGCGTTCTAGACTTCTTCTTCCCGATCTTAGATCTCTCGGGATATAGATTCGCGTAGACCCGTTTTTCGTTTCGAGGATCACTAGCTTCTGCGGGAGTCATCTTGATCGATCTGTGTCGCGTGTCGTTGTAATCTTTCACCAGACCGTTCAGTGCGTATATGTATTTCTTAGTCGAATTCGCCGTGAAGTATCTGTGCATCTTCTCCTTCATCGTTCGATTCCAACGTTCCACCACGCTGGCTTTCTCTTCGTTTTCGATCGAGTAGAGGTCTACCAATCGACGAACGTCCTTGTTGTAGAATTCCTTTCCCTTGTCCACCCACAATTTACTCGGTTTTCGAGAGGACGAGTCGAACACGCCCTTCAGAGCCTCGGCGACGCAAGGTCCCGATTTATTCTTCAAAGCTCTGATCCAACCGTATTTGGAAAACACGTCGATGACCGTCAACAGATATTTGACGCCCTTGTTCCACCTCGAAAACGATCTCATGTCGACCAAGTCGGCAGACAAAATGTCGTCCAGACCCTTCACGAACACCCTTCTCTTTCAAAATTTACGCACTATGGGTTTGTGTAACTCCTCGGCCAATTCGCTCGTCAATAATCGTTTCTTCTTCTTCTCTTTTTCAGATGTGCTTTTTTTTTTTGAACGCCCCATCCGAATCGACGTTTCGCACCGATCAGATTGCCGACCAGCGAACGTTCCATCTTCTCTCTCCTGGTCGGATTCGATATGCCTCTCAATCTCGCCAACATGTTTTTGTCGCAGACGTCATTGCGAGTCTTGGTGTCGGGATGTCCGGCGTAGCACAGATCGTGATCGTACGCGGCCGCGTCCACCCTATTCATGGGTTTGCTCCAAGATTTGGGTGTCAGATCGGCGTTGAGTCTCTTGTTCAATTTCGTTCCTGGTCCCGTGAAACTGTGACCGGGCAGATGCATTTCGAAAGGTAGATTGTTGATCATTTTATTCACGAATGCCTTTGCCTTTGCTCGCATTCTTTTGTTTGACGAATCTAGTCTTTATAGAACCACACACGTCGCAAATTCCGCGAAGCATCCGTCTGTCGTTTTTAGTTCGCATTTCTCTAGAATTACTCGTATCGGTAACTCTCTTACACTTTACGCAATACATTTTTTTTTTTTGAAGAGTTATTTAAATTAATTTCGTTTTTTTTTATTTTATATATAAATTTAATATTTTTTTTTTAAATTCTGTTCTTATTATATATATATTTTTTTTCAATCGCTGCCCTTGAGTTCTATCATCTTACTGAATTCCTCCCTGGCCTCTTTCCTACCCTTTTCCACGAGAGAATCCTTCAACTCTTCCTTGATGATCTGACGAGTCTTGATTCTCACGGCTTCTTTCATGGCATCGTATTTCGTTTTCTCGCTCAATATCGCGAAGTATTCTCCGTCCGATATCCTACCGTCTTTCAACGCCATAGAGATCATTTCGGATATCGTATCGATCTTGGAGTCGGCCAAGACGCGAATCTTATCGTGTTTCCTCGCCTTCAGATATAATTTCCTACTCAAAAAGTTTCCGAGCGTGCTGAACAATCCGGCGGCGAGAGCCACTCCTTCCACAGTTAGCACGATCGGAATGCCGACCGCGGTCGACAACAATCCGATGCCGGCCGCGTGTAAACCCATGGAAATCATGATGAGTGTCGTGTCGATCCCGTTGACGAATTTCACGAAACATGAATACTTCTTCTTGAGGGAACGACGAGAATCTCTCTCTCGAGTCAGATACGATTGGATTCTACTGATTTGATCGATGTGATACCTCTCTCCTCTTTCTCTTTCTTCTAGCGACGGCGCCGTCGGCAAAACGCCGTTCGGCTTCTCGTCCTCGTTGTCCACTAACGTCGGATACAATTTATTTCTGGTTCTCATTTTTTTTTGTGTTTTTTCTTTCTAATATTAGATAAAAAATTTATGTGTGTATTTATTTTTTTTTTATTTTCTTCTCTCCCTTATTTTTATATCAACGAAAAACAAAACTTAGACGTATGCTTCGTTCAGCAATAATTTCTTGATGCATCCCTTGTCTTCTAAAGTCAAACTTCTACGCGCCAATTTCAGTTCTTCCGAATCTGTGGGCCTGTCTCGCTTCTTACAGTAGACTAATCTCTTCCAAAACGTGATCACATCGTCGAATTTAACGCGTTCGAACGCCGGTTCGAAATACATGACGACCATATCTTCCCTTTCCATCGTCAGACACGAATGATCCTCGTGATCGAAGTCTAGATGATCCCGACATCCGACGCATCGTTCTAACAAGATGGGACGTAGTTGTTCGTTCACGCAGATTGCGTATGCTCTCATCAGCATGTTTAAAAGAAACCTCGCTCTAATCATCTGAGAATCGCTCATGATTTACGTATTTTTTTTTATTATCTATTCGATTTGATATATTTATTTTTCTAAATAACTATTTATTTATATTTTTTTTTTCTCCCCTATATTTATATCAATCAAAAACCCACCACCTCAAAAACGAGGGAGAGTTCTGGACCATCTGTACCAACGCAATTGTGGGTTCTAGACCGCTGGTCTTGAACCGCAATTGTTGTTTTTTGATGATCACCCAGAATCTTTTGCTTTCGATCGCGTTCGCCGACGATGGATCGATGGGTCTGATCTGCGATGCGAACGTAGACCAAAAATCATGTACACGATACAACTGAAGATGTACAACACACGCACACGAAGCGTTCACCAAGAGTATTTGAACGCTAAAAGCGCGATCTAGGAGTCACTGAATGTACATGAGGGGTTCAAGACCACTGTACAGTTTTTGTGAACAAGCGTGTGATTTAACACCGAATTCCACGTTGGTGAACGCATCGTGTGCTTATGTTGTACACGTACATGTACAAGTGGTCGTGAATCCGCCTTTACCACCTACTAGTGATACTTTTGGAGATAACCCCGCTCCGTGGGTGGTTTTGTGACGGTCCACTCTCTACCTCTCTACCTACTCAATATGTAGAAGCCAAGAGTTTATTTAATCTAAAAGATTTACTTGGTAGATACTACAGTTATAACAAAATGTTAGTGAATCTTTCTTCCCCAATAATACAGTGTGTATACGTAACAGACAGACTGAAGTAATTTATATTGTTGAGTAATTATTTTCTCGACAGACAAAATATACTTTCTTAAGTACATTATTCAGTATACAGTTGAAACTGGAGGTCTTGTGACTGTATCGTGCACTATTTTGGTGTGATAACGCACTAAGTGAGTATACTTTTGTCCCAGTCAATCTATACTATTAGCTCGAAGGGTGTTTGGGTTTGTTCATATCAGCACAAGAGACACTTGCAAATTGTCTTCGTTCGCATGGACCACCGGGTGCAGCCCGGTGGTGCATGTGGTGAGGATTTTGGGTGCTTCTGGTGTTTTGTCCACAGAGGTTGTGAATGATTTCTGGGTGAAAAGTCTGTCCCACGGCGATTTGGTGGTAGTCCACCTTCCACTTCCTGTAGTCTCCACATTCTGTGGTCTCGGTATTTTCTTTCTGCTTGATCGGTTCGGTTCATGGTCTCACGGCCGGTCTCGCTTGTATTGCATTATACTTTGTACTGTAGAACAGCATAGCACTCAGGCGACGATATGTAAATACCTTTCTTCTTTTCTGTATCACTTTCTGTAAAGCCAACCTGAATTCATACAATAAACGGTACTACAAAACACGAGGACACGTGAATAAGACAACCATCCGAGAAATTCCCCTGGAGTACTATTTTGCGTTTACATAATGGATACCATTGATGCATATCGAGCTTGGATCGCTTTATTCAGAACTGTAGTTTTTTTGTCAAAGCATTAAACACAACCTCCAAAGGCGTCAAATATGGTGCATATTGTACTATCTACACTTGCGACTATAGGAGAGAAAAACCCTCGCCAGTTTAACTATTATGTGTGCACTCTCCTTCCAATCAAAGATGACAGAACGCTCCGTGTACCATTGGACTATAGTCCCCAACAGAAAATCCTTGCGTATTGTATCTGTTAAAACAAATGATAGTTCGTGTAATTAGCTGTCTCTGTGACGGACATGATCCTCACTGGGGCATCTACAGTGTCTCGTATCGGATTAGTCCTGTTGATGCTTTCCATGCTGATTTTGATATCAGTATAGTGGTTGCCTTGGAGCTATGGACCAACCGACCATCCTTCTATTCATCTCATATTTGAACCACTAGGGGTATTGCCGAATACTTGGTGCCAAGTGAAAGAGGGTATAATAAGCTTAACAGTGATTCGGACGGGACAACCGTTACTTATTCGCAATTCCTTATTCGACATTCGTTATTAACCGATTTGATCGGTTAATAACGAATGTACAATAAGGAACCGTGAATAAGTAACGGTTATCACGTCCCCAACACTGATATATAAATTGATCTTTGGGCGTTCTTAGATTATTCATAATTACCAAGAATTTCGGGAGAAATACGAAAACAAATTACCCAAGATAAAGCGGTGAACAATTAACTGCTCCCTCCATCAGCTCAGCTTATTTTTTTTTTTGTTTGGCAGATTTAATCACATTTCATGGGATTTAACCTCATTTCATAGACGTGACACCCGTTACTTATTCCCAGTTCGTTATTCAACATTATTTATCAACCGATAAAATCGGTTAATAACGAATGTCGAATAAGGAACTGGGAATAAGTAACGATTGCCACGTCCCCACTGGAGTCAATATGTTCTCCCGTGAGTGCAACAAGGCACTATCTGCAATGGTAAACCATTGTAGATGGCGCCTTGTTATGCCCCGACCTCCGAAGGAGGATTCAGAAGTTTCTTGTGGAGACCGCCCGTCCAAACGTTTTGGATTGTAATTTCAAAGCCAACAGTCGGATTTGGCTCTCCTTTGGTATTCAGATAGACCTGCGTGGGGAAACGGATATGCGCAAGACACGGGTTCCGTCCAATAATTTTTCCAGAGTTATGGCCCTTTTCACTCCTTTGACTCGGAAAATTTTTCTGGCCCACAATACCTTTAAGGCTACTTCGAACATGCCATTTGGGTAGAGGGCAGTGGCTCACGCTTTGCGTAGCCCTTGTTGCCCTAAAGTGATGATTTTCAACTCTAGAACCCCAAAGTCATATATTTGGAATCCCAGGGGTGGGGATGCATTCGAATCTCTTCAGCAATTGCAAAATCACAGGTAGCAGTTGAAAAATAATAGTAGGGGTAGTATGTAAATGATTTTCTCAAACATTGGATGTTCGGCAGCCGGAGGGGTGGGATACAGTTAGAAATTCAAAGGGGCACGCCCACCGAACAAAGATTATCTAGCCACGTCTCTATGTGATTCATAAACTAAGTGTGTTGTCAGCGCTGCCAAAGAACTCGGTTACACAAACTATTCATTAGAGAGTAATCGCTTGACTGGAGTGGTTACGCGAAATAATTTATGAAAGGTAAGGGACGTTGTACAAAGACGAGTGCGCGAATGCGCACGAGTGTTTTACAATATAGTCTCTCGCCTCGAATGAATTATTTCACGTCACCAGTCTAGTCAACCGATTACTCTGTTTATTACTTTTCATTTTTAACGATAATTATATTATTTAACCCTTTACCTAATGTAACGGCCAAAAACGGCCAGCGCTATATTCTCAAAACTCGCTAATTAATTTTCATTATTTTTTCATTTTTTGTCTCTAAAGCATAGGTTATGACTCCTCATTGGAACGAGCTCGTCGAGCTCGTTCCAATGAGGAGTCATAACCTATGTTTTTGAGACACAAATGAAAATAATAGTTATTCAAGAATTTTTTTTGCAAGTGTCGTCTGCTTTTCATGTTAGGAAAAGGGTTAAAAAAGCCAAAAAAAAAACAAAAAAAAAAAACCCCAATGAAATCCCCATTACACACACGGCAAAGTGTCTTCGTTTGCGCGCACGGATACATGGCACAATAATTATTGTTGACTGCATAATTCATTTGTGAAGTTATCGTTTATAACCAAACCCGGAAATCCCAGTAAATCACACTTTGGAAAGTAATAATTTCTCTTTTTCTATTTTTGCAGCGCGCTCATTACCCAGCACTACACAAGAATTTGTGGATGGAGTTGCTCAAAATTTGGAGGTACATTTCAGTGTATTGGATAATATACAAAAACCTACCATTGAAGTAATTCTTCGTAACAATGGCAAACTTTCAATCATAAATGGTCCCTGGGCCATTTACTTTTCTTTTACTCATTTTCTTCTACCTTCAAGCACCAATGGTCAAATGGTGGTCACACGCGTCAACGGATATCTGCACAAAATGAGCCCATCTTCATCTTTTAATAGCATTTTACCCAACAACCAAATGGTTCTTAAATTGCAAGCAGAATATCCTACAGTTTCAAAAACAGATGTCATGCCAAACTGGTTCATAACAGCAGAAGGCTGTCACGCGAAAGTTATCGAAAGCACATCGGGTGAAAATCTAAATTTTGTTAAAGACTTTCTGACGGAAAAATCCTGGAAGCGGTCTACGTCTGATGTCACAAACCCATATACTCCGCCCAAAAGATATTCCATCAACAAGGATATAACAGATCGTGCATCGACGATACCACACGTGATTCCTACGCCAAAGGAATTCAATGTCGAAGATAAATCGCCAGCATTGCGACTTTCTGATCTTGAATGGAAGGTAGAACGTGGCGCTGGACTTGAATTCGAAAACACATATTTGATTGGTAAGTGCTATTGCTATTATGTAATCATCATTCCGTTACCTAATAGAACTACGTACCGTCCTTGTAACGGGCTCGAAGCTAGGATCTCAAACTGTTCTGACAGGTGTGGGGGGGGGGGGGGGGGAGGTAAAACTTGTCCGACATTTTTTTTTACCGCCGGTATGTATGAACTTGAACGGTAACTCACTGGACCTTGAAATAATAATAAACAAAACGTTCGTTTATTACTATTTAAAAAAAAACAACTTTCGCTTAACCCTTTACCTAACATGAAAAGCAGACGACACTTGCAAACAAAATTCTTGAATAACTATTTTTTTTTCATTTTTTGTCTCAAAAACATAGGTTATGACCCCTCATTGGAACTAGCTCGACGAGCTCGTTCCAAAGAGGGTCATAACCTATGTGTTTGGGACAAAAATTGAAAATATAATGAAAAGTAATTGGCGATTTTTGAGAATAGCGCTGGCCGGTTTTTGCCGTTACGTTGGGTAAAGGGTTAACGAAAGTAATTCTTTAAGATAATAAGGCCTAATAAGTTAAAAATATGTTTCTTAGGCCCTCCCGCATGGTCCTTTTGGCTGCCGCATGCTCTCTTTTTGTAACCAATGTAAACTTAATAAAATAAAATTAAATGGTTTATGTCTGATATTTTGCCCACGTTAATGAAATTGATAGATTTGTCCCCTGAGTGAAACAAGGTTTTTCAATGCTTTAGCATTGCAAAGCTTTGCACTCATAGAACGAAATACACAGCCACCCGTGCTATCTGTAGATTATGAGTCCTAAAACATAAACAAATCAAGAACGTGAACTTTTAATGGTAAAGAAATAATTTAAAAAATAAAAAATAAAATAAAAACCGCCCACCCGCATGCAATTTAAGAAAAAATAGCCTCCTGAGAAACAGAAGATCTACTTTGTGGGGCCTAATACACGAATTTTTTTGTATACATGACAGCTTGATCGCCATATCCTTATAACGAGCACTTTCATATAAAATAATATAATAATAACAGTTTTTTCCGACAGACAACAGAAATTTCTGACAGACAGGGCCATGGGGGCGAACCACATCCCACCCCATATCTTTGGCCCAGCCTTTTAAATATTTACTCAATACGACAAGAAAATGAATGACTTTTCTAAAAAAAATCTTGAATAACTATAAAATTTTACTTTCTATCTCTAAAACATAACTCCCGGCGACGCCTCGTCTACGGAATCTTTCGACATTTGGTATACAGCATCCAGGGGGGGGGGGGGGGGCAGTTTGTTATAATTAAGCCCCACGGTTTACATTTTGGCTTAATACTGGAGCCCGAATTTTAACTTAGTGCAATATGAGACGTTCTCTTCAAAGAATCTTCTTTTACAGAATCACCAGTCAGAAATATCCGGTGGACAACATCCTCACATGTTTCGAATTCATGTTTGTTCAAATCAAGTCCTCCAGTTAATTTTTGAGCTCCCTATGGGGGCCCGAATTTTAACTCAGTGCAATATGAGGAATAATTTTAAAAAATCTTCTTCAGATCCACCAGTCAGAATCGTTTGATAATTGGTATTCATGGAGGTCAGGTCAAAGTTTGTTCAAACTAAGTTCCTGTGTTAATATTTGGGCTTCCAATTGGAGTCGGAATTTTAACTTAGTCCAATATGAGGAGTAATCTTTAAAACTTTGTCTCAAGATCCACCAGCCAGAGTCTTTTGCTATATGGTATACAGAATCCTTACATGGATTCAAGTTTGTACAAGGCATCGGTTAATGACTGAGCTCTCTGTGGGAGCCCGAATTTTCACTTATTGCAACATTGCGAATAATCTCTAAAAATCATCTTCTCCATATCCACCTGTCAGAATCTTTTGATGTTTGGGATACAGCATCCTTATGGGAGTCATATTAAAGTTTATTCAAATCAAGTCCCTCTAATAGTATTTGGGCTCCCTATTGGAGCCCGAATTTTAACTTTGTTCAGTGTGAGGAATATTCTCGTTTCGTTGCTCCACAATTCAGAGATCGGCATTTATTTCTCGGATGCAGGCCTGGAAATAATCCGCGAACTATCATTTTGGTTACGCGGAGGTTACCTCAGTTGTGAAATATACGAACGAACTATACAGGTTACGACAAAATAATACAAGGCGCTTCATCTCAGTTGCCCTCATGGGGGCATGGTGGCGCTTTGTACTAAGGCGTACTGCACGCCGATGGTGCACTTGGCTTCAACCAATACTAACCCTGCTTCAGGCTGTTGGGTGGAGTTAGTTCAATGGGGAGTCTGACAGTTGCTCGCCGTTGCTCGGTGGTTCTCTCCAGGTACTCCGGCTTCCCCCACCCGTAAAACTGTCCGACACAAGGTGACCCTGGCTGCCGAAAGTGTCGTTAAATCCCAATGAATAAATAAATAAATATTGTTGGAACACTTTTTAAGGTAACTTCGTCTAATCTGGCTGTCCGAGATTGTACGTTAGCCCAGGTGTATCATAACCTAATTCCTTTGGATTTGAAACGGTAACCCTACATATAACTGAAAGATTCCGATTTCATACGCAGGCCCGACTCGGTAATAGGACATTCCCATCACAAATTTAGTCGAAATTTGGTCTACAACTATCCGTAAAATACTGACAAGTTATGTCCATTTTCGAGGAACTCGCAATTCTGAGAGAACTGTTTTAAAAAACATTCTCCGACGAGTTAAAAACACTCTGGGCCTTCCGTGTCGGACTCCAGCAGCCTCTTGAACCAATCACGCCCACAGGAATCCACTGGCAATGTTCAGCTAACCTTCTGTAGCCTGAATGTCACTTATGCCGGTGAGAAAACCGCTCCCGACCCAAATGAAGTCCTCCCACACACGCACGGCAAAGGTTGTGAGGGTGATGCCAGGATTTGTTTTCGCACAAACAGATTCAAGAAAAAGGAATGCTGTGGTTCGCGCATGAAGAAGGTATGGAAAGGTGTTCCCGTTTTCCGATGGATGGGGTTCCGGGGGGGGGGGGGGGGGGGGGTCTTGGGAAAATTTGAAAGTTAGATATCCACCCTCACCTCATCCCAGATTGCATTGTGTCTTTTTTTATAAACAATATTTTATTTCTCTATAACAGAAATGGGTTTGGTAAACAGGCTAGGCCTATGTAATACCTCACCCTACATATCAGAAATTACATTGTACTGTGTTTCTGTGCAGGTGCGGGTGCAACAAGAGAAAGAGAAAAGAAAAGAATGGATAGATAGAATGGGCCGTATTTCCATGCATTTCTTTAATTTCAATATTCAAGGTTGGATAATTGCTTGGAGAGACGTCCACGTGCATCCCCGTCCAGTCTGGCACCATTGTTTATATTGGTATATAATATTTCAACCAGTAGACCAGGACTTATTTACCACAGAAACAACTACAAGTTTCCGTGGTGTGCACGTGCTTTATATATTCATGACTGTGCGCACAAAGACATTGTGTCTTATGACTTATGGGAGGGAAACTGATGGAAATCAGCATTAAAACGCTCTTGATTTTTAGTAAGATGTGAACTTTAGCACCCCTCCCCCCCCCCCCTCCAATGAAAAGGAAAAGGTGTGTTGTTTCCCGTCCTCCTGAGTGGGGCATACATATACACTGACCTTATTTTTAGGTCCCGGTCCTAAACTTTTTATTGAGGCCTCAGTCGAAAAACATTCAACACTTGCGAGCATTGGATTTTAGGCCAATTTAATGCCTTCACAACAATTTCTTCTATTCGCTTCCTATTCAAACATTTTGTGAGTGGATGACATACAGCTAGAAAGTGCATGGTAATTTTTTGTTGTTGAAAAAACACCCACCAATTTACCCTATTCTTTCGGGAAAATGACGAGAAAACCTTTTATTTTTAGCTCATCTTGACAAAGTCAAGCTGAGCTAATCTCATCGCTCTCCGTCCGTCGTCCGTCGTCTGTCGTCCGTCGTCTGTCGTCCGTCGTCCGTCAACACCATGTTTTGGTCTTCTCCTCCAAAGCCACTGGGCCAATTCAGGTGAAAGTTTGTGTGAGTAATGGTCCCAAAGGGGCATTTCATTTTTGTTCAACTCAGCATGCCCAGCCCCATAGGGAGGGAGTGGGGGAAATGCTCCAAAATAATTTTAAAATCTTCTTCTCAAGAACCAGTGTGTACAATGACTTGATATTTGCTATGGAGCTTCCATATGAGGTGTAGAATCAAGTTTGTTCAAACGAAGTTCGTGAAGTAATATTTGGCTTTGTAATAGGAGGGGTAAGATTTTTGGCCCCGCCCAAAATTTCTATTTTCTGAACCGATGGTCCGGTATGAACCAAATTTGGTTTGTGGTAGTATTGGGTCATAAGTACTTGACCCATGCAAAAAAAAATAAAATTCCCGCATCCCCATGGGAACCCTGGGAGCTAAAAATAGAAATATTTTCAAACGCCCATATTTCCCAAACCCCACGGAACAGAGAGCTTTTATTTGGTATGAAGTATCCTTATGACCAGTAGAATTGAATGGTAAAAAAAAATTGCCATCGGTTATGTTAGGGTGTTCTGTAATGGGCAGTGAAAAAATGCTGAGTCAGCATATTTGCAAAAATTAAAAAAAATCTTTTCTCCAGAACCAATCATCAGAATCTTTTGATATTTGGTATACAGCATTCATAGGGGGGTCAGATAAAAGTTTGTCGAAATAAAGCTCATTGGTTCATATTTGGGCTCTCTACAGGAGCCCGAAGTTTTAACATAGGGTAATATGGGGAATATTCTTTAAAAATCTTCTTCTTCAGAACCACCAGTCAGAAACTTTTAATATTTGGCATACATCATTGTTATGAGGGTCAGATTCTAGATTGTTCAAACCAAGTCCGTAGGTTAATATTTGGGCTTCCTATGGAAGCCCAAATTTTATCTTTGTTCAATATGGAGGGTAATTTAAAAAAATCTTCTTCTTCAGATCCATCAGTCAGAATGCTTTGATATTTGGTATGCAACATCTCTATGGGGGTCAGATTCAAGTTTGTTCTAATCAGATCCCTTGGTATATATTTGGACTCACTATGGTAACCCAAATTTTTCCTTAGTGCAATATGAGGAAATTTTTTTAAAAATCTTCTTCTTCAGATCCACCAGTCGGAATGCTTTTATATTTGGTATACAACATTTCTAGGGGGTCAGATTCCAGGTTGTTCAATTCGAGTGCCTAGGTAAATATTGGGCTCCATATGGGAACATGAAATTTAACTTAGTACAATATGAGGGAATTTCTTCAAATATCTTCTACAGATTCACTTGTCAGAATGCTTTCACATTTGGTATACAACATCACTAGGGGGGTCAGATTCAAGTTTGTTCAAATCGGATCCATAGGTTAATATTTGGGCTCGCTATGGTAGCCCAAATTTGAACTTAGTGCAATTCGAAGAAATTTCTTTACAATTTCTCTTCTTCTGATCCAACAGTCAGAATGCTTTCATATTCGGTACACAACATCTCTAGGGAAGTCAGATTTAACTGTGTTCAAATCAAGAGCCTGGGTTAATATTTGGGCTCTCTATGGGAGCCGGAATTGGCCATTTTGCTGAAGAATTAAAAATTTTGTATTCAGTACCCTCTAGAGGTACTAAGATTAATCCACATAGGTTGTATCAAGGGGCTTCATAGGGGAGCTCTACATTTTACTTATGATCAACTGAAGAAAAGGCATGATGCCCAGATTATTTTTGTCACTCCTGAGGGACTCTAGGATTGACAGTGTAGCCTATGGAGATGGCTTGCTTAATGTAGACTCATTCTTGGACTCTGTTTAAATTGTGTTCTGTACAAGATGAGCGCTTCAGGCCCCGTGGGGCCTCTTGTTTTCTTTGGTTTTGTATAGGGATATAAGGCGGTGGGGGCACAAAACCCGCATGTCCCCCATCCCCGGTGCCTATGTTCCTGTAAGTGATTGAAGAGCACCTAACACCGTCCACTTTTTAGCTCACCTTGACAAAGTCAAGCTGAGCTAATCTAATCGCTCTCCGTTCGTCGTATGTCAACACCATATTTTGGTCTTCTCCCAAACCACTGGGCCAATCCAAGTGACAGTTTGTGTGAGTGATGGTCCAGAAGGGGCATTGCATTTTGTTCAACTCAACATGCCCAGCCCCAAAACGGAGGGGGGTGGGGGAAATGCTCCAAAATATTTTTAAAATCTTCTTCCCAAGAACCAGTGTGTACAATGAATTGATATTTGTTAGGGAGCTTCCTTTTGAGATGTAGAATCAAATTTGTTCAAATGAAGTTCGTGAAGCAATATCTAGCTTTGTAATGGGAGGGGTAAGATTTTTGGCCCCGCCTAAAATTTCTATTTTCTGAACCGATGGTCTCATTTGGTATGTGGTATTATTGGGTCATAAGTACCTGACTCGTGCAAAAAAAAAAAAAAAAAAAATTCCCGCATTCCCAATGAAAGTCCAGGTGCTAAAAATAGAATTATTTTCAAACGCCTATATTTCCCAAACCACACGGGACAGACAACTGTTATTTGGCATGAAGGATCCTTAGGACCAGTAGAATTGAATGGTAAAAAATAAATGCCATCAGTTATGTTAGGGTGTTCTGAAGAGAGCATCGAAAAAAATGCTGAGTCAGCATTTTTGCAAACATTTAAAAATAATCTTTTCTCCAGAACCAATGGATCGAATCTTTTGATATTTGGTATACAGCAACCATAGAGGGTGGGGTGGGGTGAGATATAAGTTTGTTAAAATGAAGCCCATTGGTTCATATTTGGGCTCAATACAGGAGCCCGAATTTTTAACTTAGGGCAATATGGGTAATATTCTTTAAAAATCTTCGTCTTCAGAACCACCAGCCAGAATCTTTTAATGATTGGTATACATCATTGTTATGAGGGTCAGATTCAATATTGTTCAAACCAAGTCCCTAGGTTAATATTTGGGCTTCCTGTAGAAGCCCAAACTTTAACTTAATGCAATATGGAGGATAATTTTAAAAAATCTTCTTCTTCAGATCCACCAGTCAGAATGCTTTCATATTTGGTATAAAATATCTCTAGAGGGGTCAGATTCAAATTTGTTCAAATCGGTTCTGTAGGTTAATATTTGGGCTCGCTATGATGTCCATCTCGGAAACCAACAGGGAGTTTCGCCATTTCAGTTGTCAAAAGTTAGCTTTAATAATTTCATACTTTTCTTTCAGGTGTTTATGTTGATATACATATTGTTTTAGTGTTGTATAGATGTGATTTGTAATAAAAGATAGTTATATTAGTGTTTAGTTTAGTTTCTCTGTCGGATTTTAGTGGCGTGTTCCCTATCTTCACGCGGATCATTTTCGGTGTTTTGTTTTGTTTACGTTTTCGTCCGCTTTCTCACTCATTGTAATTTTGGCTATGGTTGCTATGGACGGCAAGTGTTTCTTGACGCGGGAGGTTCAGACTAGCAGCGTAGAGACAGGTTAGTATAGGTGTACAGGTGGGGGCAGTGGTCGAGGCCAGCACAGGGGCGGGGGGGGGGGGGGTAGTGAGTTATCAACGGACGGCCAGCAGTCGGTGATGTGTGAGCACTGTGATATGGTGTATGTGGATGGGCGTGAGCTGGGGGAGTTAGGGATGTGCGCTATCTGCGTAGAGTTAATGCAGCTGTTAGAGGCCTATGTAATGTTGGAGGAAGAGGTGCAGGAGGTGAGGGGGAAACTGGGGAAGGCAGGAAAGTCTGGTGTTACCCAATTAGGGTGGCATTCGATGGGGGGTGGAGGGTGGTGGGTAGTAGGAAGCGGACTTTTGACGTGAATAGTGGGTCTTTTGGGAATAGGAAGGTGCGTCGGGTTGAGGGTAGGGGAGAAGTAGAGGCTAGAGTGTCAAATCCCCAGGCTAGTAGTGTGAGTCGGGGGGCCAAAAGGCGTATTCGTTTAGAATCGGATAGCGAGGGAGATAGCGATGACCATGTGGCGTCTGTCAGGGCAGGAGCCAGAGGGAAGGTTAGGAAGGTGGTAAACGAGGACAAGGAGGCTTGTAGTGGGAGTGGTCAAAAAGTGAAGTGCAGTGTCCAAAATAGATTCAGTGTGTTAGGTAATTTCGAGAATTCTGAGGAGCAGATGGGGCCTGAAGAGGTGGAGGTAGGCTTGGGGATTAGTGTGGCGGAGTGCAAGACTGCGAGCTGGTCCAGTGGGAACAGAGGTGGTAACAGGGGTAGTAGGATAGGAAAGAGGCAGTTGGTGGTTACAGGGAGTAGTATAGTGCGGGGGTTTGATAGGGTGGTGTGTGGGCCAGACTGTGTCAACAGGACCAATTTGTGCTTTCCGGGGGCTAGGGTGGATGACCTAAGGGACAGAGTGGGTGGATTAGTAAAGGGGTCAGGCCCAGACCCAGTGGTTGTTGTCCACGAGGGGGCCAACAGCATCAGGGAGAGAAAATCAGTTCAGCTCATTGAGACTTACGAGGACTTAATAACTCAACTAAATAACTACCCCTAAACCAGACGGCCGTAAAGAGCCTGGAAATCCTGCAGAACGATGCAGGTCGATGGATAACGGGGTCGAGTAATGCCGCAGCGCTAGAAGCAATCAGGGGTGAGCTTGGGTGGATGAGGATCAAGGACAGGATAGACCTTTTGAAACTCAGTTATCTTAATTATTTGGTAAATCTCCCAGACAGCCGATGGTGTAAAGTAATGTTCCTGAGAATTTTCAACTGAAATATAATGATGGGGTGGATGGTCCAAGTGAGGGAGCTAGTAGAGAACTACTAATTGGAGATCTCGTACCTGGACGTTGGGGCAAACCAGGGTAAAAACATCATCAGAGAAAGGGTCAGGGAGGATTGTAACCGTAATTGGCGAGAGGGGGTCAAATCAAAGAGGGCTTTGGGTGGCCAGCGTGATAAAGAGAAGCCAGGCTTTGAAGAGTTCCTTGATGGCACCTTTGGGGGGTCACTGTTGTTCAAGATGAGGTCGCGATCCCTGGAGCTGAGGGGAAAATTGGGAAGGACAGTGAAAGGGAGTGCCAGATGTGTAATTTGGGCATGGTGGAGACCCTGGAACACTTTCTTCTAGAATGCCCAAAGTACCAATCTAAAAGAATAAGATTCACTGGGAGTATAATGGGGAAGTGGGATGGGAGAATGAAGGGCATGTGGTTTGGGGGAGACTCAAAGGAGAGGGTTAAGATGCTAATCGGGGAGATTGGGAAGAATGGGGCAAGGGATGTCATCAAGCAGTTCGTCTACGAGTGTTGGGAGGAGAGGAGAAGCATGGGAATAGGGAGGCAGTTGGGAGTACAGGGGTAATCAATGCCTTCTCGTCCGAGAACCGCGACAAATCAGCGGCTGGCCAAAGTGTTATTATTATTATGGTAGCTGAAGAATGAGAAATTTTGTATCCAGTACCCTCTAGAGGTGTGACTAAGATTAATCCACACAGGTTGTATCAAGGGGATTCATAGGGGAGCTCCAAATTTTACATTATGATCGACTGGAGAAAAGGCATGATGCTTGGACTATTTTTATCGCTCCCGAGTGTCTCAAGGATTGACAATGTCTCCTATGGAGATGGATTGCTTAATGTAGATTCATTCTTGGACTCTGTTTATATCGTGTTCTGTTCTAGGTGAGCACTTCAGGTCCCTTGGGGCCTCTTGTTAAACATTATTTGGAATTTACTGGTCAAGGAAACATGCAATTAGCCTCAATGTCGATGTTTTCTGGCATTCCAGTACGAGTGAAATTTCTATCATACATATTTTGAAAATGGGAACTTCCTGTGACGTCAGTTTTCTGTGTCTGCCGCTTTTGAGAAATGAACGCAAAAATCCGTTGGAAATGAAAAAGACAGTTGTAAAAGTTATGGAGAAAGTAAGGATGATGTTACAGAAGTATGAGGTTCGCAAAATGCTTCTGGCTATTCTGAACATAAAAACTCATAATTTTTCCCCATATTTTTTCACAATCATGTGTGTTTTGAAGGTTGGTGTAGTGGAAAAGACAGTTGGTGCCCTGATAACTCGTTTTATCTTACAATCAACATGTATTTTGTCTGTATTAACTCCGCAACTGTCGTGTATCCGACCCCCTGATACAGATGTTTGTATCGGGGGGTCGGATACAAGCACGTTCCTTTCGTGTGAGTTCCATTTTTTTTCTTTTTGTTCATCCCTACGAATAAATAGTTCGTTATATATTCGTCTACATTCTTGACTTATCCCCAATATATTGTAGATAAAATGATTATTAACATTATGTGGATGTACAAAATATGTATCCAAGTCTCGCTCCGTGTTCTAAGGGTAGATCACGACTCATCTTCGACTTGTCGTAATCTGCCCGTCGTGACTCGGATACATATTTTGTACATCCACATAATGGCAATAATCTCTATTTTTCTTACAATCAACATGTATTTTGTCTGTATTAACTCCGCAACTGTCGTGTATTCGACCCCCTGATACAGATGTTTGTAACAGGGGGTCAGATACAAGCACGTTCCTTTCGCGTGAGTTCCATTTTTTTTCTTTTTGTTCATCCATACGAATAAATAGTTTGTCATGTATTCGTCTACATTCTTGACTTATCTCCAGTATATTGTAAGATACATTCTTGACTTATCTCCAGTATATTGTAAGATAGAATGATTATCACCATTATGTGGATGTACAAAATATGTATCCGAGTCTCGCTCAGGTCGTGATCTGCCCTTAGAACCCGGAGCTAGACTCGGATACATATTTTGTACATCCACATAAAGGTAATAATCTCTATTTATCTTACGATCAACATGTATTTTGTCTGTATTAACTCCGCAACTGTCGTGTATCCGATCCCCTGATACAGATGTTTGTATCGGAGGTCGGATACAAGCACGTTCCTTTCGCCTGAGTTCCATTTTTAGCTCAACCTTGGCGAAGCCAAATTTGAGCTTATGCCATGGCCCGTCTGTCCGTCAACAATTCAATACGGCTCGGGCTAGAGGCCGTATTTATGAACCGATCTTTACAAAACTTCTTGGGTACCTGTTATGACCGTGGGATGAGAACGAGTGTTTTGGGGTCCGATCCGCAAAATTAGGTGCAATCAGATTTTTGCACAGAACTTCCATATGAAAGCGCTGATTTGAATAATTGTTTGTATGAATGTTTAGTACCATGGGATACATCACATATAATACGGGTTTTTTCTCGTGCAAAAATTATGCAAATTAGATGAACTTTGATGGTTTCAGTGCTACTTACACACAGTAAGTACACATGTCAATACGGCCCGGGCTAGAGTCTGTATTTAAGAACCGATCTTCATGAAACATCTTGGGTACCTTTGTTGTCACCTTGGTTACGAGAATGAGTGTTTCTGGGTGCGGTCTAAAATTCACGATGGCTGCCAGTGGCCATTTTGTACCGAAATTAGGTCTAATAAGTTTTTTGTACACAACTTCTATACGGCTCAGGCTAGAGGCCGTTTTTATGAACCGATCTTTACGAAACTTCTTGGGTACCTTTGTTATCACCGTGTGATGAGAACGAGTGTTTTGGGTGTGGTCCGAAGTTCAAGATGGCCACCAGCAGCCATTTTGTACCAAAATTAGTGGAATCAATCTTTTGTACAGAACTTCTGTATGAAAGTTCTGATTTGAATAAATGTTTGTATGAATGTTTAGTAACATGGAATGCATCACATATAGTACGGGTTTTTTTCTCGTGCAGAAATTATGCAAATTAGATTAACTTTGATTTTTTCAGTGCTACTTATACACGGTAAGTGCACATGTCAATACGGCTCGGGCTAGAGGCTGTATTTATGAACCGATCTTCACAAAACTTCTTGGGTACCTTTGTTATCACCTTGGGACGAGAACGGGTGTTTCTGGGTGCGGTCCAAAATTCAAGATGGCTGCCAGTGGCCATTTTGTACCGAAATTTGGTCCAATCAGTTTTTTGTCACAACTTCTATGCAGCTCGTATTTATGAACTGATCTTCACGAAACTTCTTGGGTCCCTTTGTTTTCACCTTGGGACAGGAACGAGTGTGTTTTGGGGTGCCTTTGTTATCACTGTGCAATGAGAACAAATATTTTGGGGTTCAGTCAGACCCACTCTGGGACTCAAAGATTCCTTTTCTAGTTTAGCATCTGACTGTAACCCACCTTTACAATACTTTACCTATACATTTGTTACAGGCTACGGCCAGTATCTATGTACAGACAGTTACAATACTTTATATGTACCTTTGTTATCAGGTCATTACCTAGACGTTTGTCATTGCTGTGTCACATACTATACATGTACATTTCTTAACAAGTTGAGCTACAGTGTCATTGACACTTTCATTTTTTCTTTTTGTTCATCCATACGAATAAATAGTTCGTTATATATTCGTCTACATTCTTGACTTATCTCCAGTATATTGTAAGATAAAATGATTATTACCATTATGTGGATGTACAAAATATATATCCGAGTCTCACTCAGGTCGTGATCTGCCCTTAGAACCCGGAGCTAGACTCAGATACATATTTTGTATATCCACATAATGGTAATTAATCTCTATTTATCTTACAATCAACATGTATTTTGTCTGTATTAACTCCGTAACTGTCGTGTATCCGACCCCCTGATACAGATGTTTGTATCAGGGGGTCAGATACAAGCACGTTCCTTTCGCGTGAGTTCCATTTTTAGCTCAACTTTGGCCAAGCCTAATTTGAGCTTTTGTCATGGCCCGTCGTCCGTCTGTCCGTCTGGACGTCTGTCCGCCTGGCCGTCTGTCCGTCTGTCTGTCTGGCCGTCTGTCCGTCTGTCCGTATGTCAACAATTGGATACGGCTCGGGCTAGAGGCCGTATTTATGAACCGATTTTTACGAAACTTCTTAGGTACCTTTGTTATGACTGTGGGACGAGAACGAATGTTTTGGGGTGCGGTCCGAAATTCAAGATGGCTACCAGCCGCCATTTTGTACCGACGATGCAGAAATCTGTTTTTTGTACAGAACTTCCATATGAAAGCTCTGATTTGAATAATTTTGTGTATGAATGTTTAGTATCACGGGATACATCACATATAATACGGGTTTTTTTTCTCGTGCGTAAATTATGCAAATTAGCCTAACTTTGATGTGTTTTGGTGTTACTTTCAGCACTATAAGTGCAAATGCCAATACGGCTCGGGATAGAGGCCGTATTTATGAACCGATCTTTACGAAACTTCTTGGGTACCTTTGGTATCACCGTGGGACGAGAACGAGTGTTTTGGGGTCTGGTCCGATATTCCAGATGGCCGATGGCAGCCATTTTGTACAAAATTAGGTGCAATCAGATTTTTGCGCAGAACTTCCATATGAAAGCGCTGATTTGAATAATTTTTTGTGTGAATGTTTAGTACCATGGGATACATCACATATAATACGGGTTTTTTTCTCGTGCAGAAATTATGCAAATTAGATGAACTTTGATTTTTTCAGTGCTACTTACACACAGTAAGTACACATGTCAATACGGCTCGGGCTAGAGTCTGTATTTATGAACCGATCTTCACGAAACATCCTGGGTACCTTTGTTATCACCTTGGGACGAGAACGAGTGTTTCTGGGTGCGGACTAAAATTCAAGATGGCTGCCAATGGCCATTTTGTACCAAAATTAGGTCTAATCAGTTTTTTGTACACAAATTCTATACGGCTCAGGTTAGAGGCCGTATTTATGAACCGATCTTTACGAAACTTCTTGGGTACCTTTGTTATCACCGTGGGATGAGAACGAGTGTTTTTGGGTGTGGTCCAAAATTCAAGATGGCCACCAGCAGCCATTTTGTACCAAAATTAGTGCAATCAGTCTTTTGTACAGAACTTCTGTATGAAAGTTCTGATTTGAATAAATTTTTGTATGAATGTTTAGTAACATGGAATACATCACATATAGTACGGGTTTTTTTCTCGTGCAGAAATTATGCAAATTAGATGAACTTTGATTTATTCAGTGCTACTTATACACGTTAAGTGCACATGTCAATACGACTCGGGCTAGAGGCTGTATTTATGAACCGATCTTCACAAAACGTCTTGGGTACCTTTGTTATCACCTTGGGACGAGAACGAGTGTTTCTGGGTGCGGTCCAAAATTCAAGATGGCTGCCAGTGGCCATTTTGTACCGAAATTAGGTCCAGTCAGTTTTTTGTCACAACTTCTATACAGCTCGTATTTATGAACTGATCTTCACGAAACTTCTTGGGTCCCTTTGTTTTCACCTTGGGACAGGAACGAGTGTGTTTTGGGGTGCCGTTGTTATCACTGTGCTATGAGAACAAATATTTTGGGGTTCAGTCAGACCCACTCTGGGACTCAAAGATGTCTTTTCTAGTTTAGCATCTGACTGTCACCCACCTTTACAATACTTTACCTATACATTTGTTACAGGCTACGGTCAGTATTTATGTACAGCCCGTTACAATACTTTATATGTACCTTTGTTATCAGGTCATTACCTGGATGTTTGTCATTGCTGTGTCACATACTATACATGTACATGTCTTAACAAGTTGAGCTACAGTGTCATTGACACTTTCATTTTTCTTTTTGTTCATCCATACGCATAAATAGTTCGTTATATATTCGTCTACATTCTTGACTTATCCCCAATATATTGTAAGATAAAATGATTATTACCATTATGTGGATGTACAAAATAGGTATCCGAGTCTCGCTCAGGGTTCTAAGGGTAGATCACGACTCATCTTCGACTCGTCGTGATCTGCCCTTAGAACCCGGAGCTTGACTCGGATACATATTTCGTACATCCACATAATGGTAATAATCTCTATTTATCTTACAATCAACATGTATTTTGTCTGTATTAACTCCGCAACTGTCGTGTATCCGACCCCCTAATACAGATGTTTGTATCAGGGGGTCGGATACAAGCACGTTCCTTTCGCGTGAGTTCCATTTTTTTTTCTTTTTGTTCATCCGTTCGAATAAATAGTTCGTTATATATTCGTCTACATTCTTGACTTATCCCCAATATATTGCAAGATAAAATGATTATTACCATTATGTGGATGTACAAAATATATATCCGAGTCTCGCTCCGGGTCCTAAGGGTAGATCACAACTCATTTTCGACTCGTCGTGATCTGCCCTTAGAACCCGCAGCTGGACTCGGATACATATTTTGTGCATCCACATAATGGTAATAATCTCTATGTAAACCACATGGGTCTGGAAACGTATAATATGCAAGCCAGAAAATAAGCTGACTGTCACCTGCAAAATGAGGTCCCCAGAGGGTGAATTTAGTGATTCTACCCTGCACAGCAGGGTAGAATCACTAAATTTACCCTCTGTGAACCTCAATCTGAATCAGGCTCTCAAAACTAAACAGAAAGAGGTACCCAGATGATAAATTGACCCACTGTATGGTATAGCATCATCAAATTCTCCCCCTGGGGACCTCATTCTGCAAATTCAGGCCTTATAATAAAAATTACACACGGATAAAAGAAAGGTTCACAACTCTCGAAATTAGGAAACATACCCCAGTCGAAATCAAAGGTATATTTTATTTCTTTCATAATAATTAGGATTTTAAATGCATTAACAATTTATTTGATACACATTTTGCTATCATGCGATACTACCAGTAGTTTCGGTAAAATAGCTTTGGCCAGCGTTGAGATATTCAATAAAAATCAAACTGCAACAGGTATTTAGAAAGCGGTTGGACATGCTGTGTTAATTTTTATTTACTTGTTTCGATATCATTTCCAAAAACGTTGGAACATAATTTACTTGAACTTCGATTCAGGTTCATTGAGACATTTTAAATTCCAATTCGTCGCCGCTTCTGCTCGGCAATTATTCAGAGAAGATCTGCATTTCCCATATTGGGTCACGTGCGGGGAGGAGAGGCTTAAATCTCCTTTGTTTCCAAAATATATAACAAGCACAATCCTGGTCAGAAAGTGGCGGATGTGAACTTGACTTAACATCAAATAAATAGATATAGACCCTTCCTATATTACTCCATTCCATTTGCATTATGGGTTATCATCCGGGCAATCTTCCCCCTATGTAAATTCGAAATAATATACTGGTGCCCCCACACCATCCGTACTTCGTGATAACCAGCTCTGAATGCACAGCCAAGGAAGATGAAGATGGGTACTCTAGAAGTTCGCTAGAGCATAATTGCGAGCGACATTGAAACTAAATTTACAAGTAATGGCATTGGTAGTGCAGCGTCCCGACGAAAGGTGAAATGTCATTGGTTTCTCCAATCATCCTGACGATTTTTCACTATCAAGAAGCCAAACATTCGTCCAGAATGCTATTTTCGATAAATATAATATTCGTCCGAATGTCTCAATACGTTTTCAAATAATTTTCGAGCTGTTTTCACATAATTGGAAGTATGTTTTACACTGAACAGTTGAAATCTTTTCACGTATAAATCGCTTCCGTGTTTACATAGGGGGAAGATTGCCCGGATGATAACCCATAATGCAAATGGATTGGAGTAATGTAGGAAAGGTCTATTGGTATATTACGCACTTGATATTTTGTGTTAACCCTTTACCTAACACGAAAAGCAGACGACACTTGCAAATAAAATTATTGAAGCACTAATTGTTTTGATTTTTTGCGTCAAAAATATAGCTTATGACCCCTCACTGGAACGAGCTCGTTGCGCTCGTTCCAATGAGGGGTCATAAACTGTGTTTTTATGACAAAAAATGAAAAAGTAATAAAAATTGAATGGTGAATGTTGTGAATAGCGCTGGCCGGTTTTTGCCGCTACGTTGGGTAAAGGGTTAAAATTAACTTTTATAGTAAGTATCAATTGTAATATTATTAATAATATGGTAAATCCGAATTGCAATAAACTTTAGGTAAAGAATACATTGAAATGTTACTGCGTACAGTATAACCAGGCTAAAATCTGGAGTCTGGAAACAATGGGTTAACTCAGATACTTCGAGAAAAGCAGATTTATAAATTAATGATTTGATGGATCAACGTATTAAGATGTTTTCAACTCTTACAATCCATCACAATGCCTGCTTGATTAATACAAGAGTCGACATGTTATTTTAACAGCTACTAAAGTTGATTGTTTTATTTTAATAATGCTACTTGGAAATTGTACATATAAAAGCATGTCAACTCTGTAAATTTGGTAATTCGGATATCCGATTGCAAGAAAGTTGGACGGAGAGTTTGGTAACCGCTCCCGTCAACATTTTGTATTACATGTCCGCTGCAATCCAGTTAATAAATGTGTTACATGGTGTAAATACTTTTAGTCTCAGTAGTTTGTGGAGTGAGATCCCCGGTACGAAATATCTTCTCGACCAGTTCCTCCGGTCATAACAGTATCAATCGAGTTGCGTATCTCTGAAGCTTTGCAAAGCGAAACTGAGATACAATTACGAAAGTTCAACATTCAAAATGCATTGATATATAGAGATTAATAGAGATTATTACCATCATGTGGATGTACAAAATATGTATCCGAGTCTAACTCCGGGTTCTAAGGGCAGATCACGACGAGTCGAAGACGAGTCGTGATCTACCCTTAGAACACGGAGCGAGACTCGGATAGATATTTTGTACATCCACATAATGGTAATAATCATTTTATCTTACAACATATTGGGGATAAGTCAAGAATGTCGACGAACATATAACGAACTATTTATTCGTACGGATGAACAAAAAGAAAAAAAAAGGAACTCACGCGAAAGGAACGTGCTTGTATCCGACCCACTGATACAAACATCTGTATCAGGGGGTCGGATACACGACAGTTGCGGAGTTAATACAGACAAAATACATGTTGATTGTAAGATAAAAATAAAGTATTATTAACACCCGTGGTACGAGAGTTTACATAATTGAGTTGTACTTAAGGAAATGAGTGTCATGTGAAGCGACTGACGATAACCACCATTGTTGGCTCCCTATTTCGCTTTAAATGAGTTTATTGTTTTCGAAGGTACGAAGAGAGCCCACCATCGTGTGACCCAAAATGGGGAATTGTGATAAAGGCTCTTGGGAAGTTGGCAAAGTTTGAAGACCATGTGACCTATTCTTCTCGATTGTCAGTCTCTCGTTTCATTGGTCGGAACCCAGTCTTCTGGTAAAGGGTGTTTATTTACCGACTTGACTAGAACGCCGAAAAGGTAAGATTACAAAAGTCATATCATAAACTTGAAACAAATAAAAAGCTGAATTTATTGCACGTGAGATTTAAAAAGATTTTTTTAAAGACCAGAGTTGATACTTGAACTTGTGTCACTCTCACATGCATTTGGTTATATAAATTTAACCTCCCATAGGAACCGCGGGAAATGAAGCAGTGCTTCTTTACTGTGGTAAACGAACTCAGTAAAATAGAATCCGGGCACCAATGCCTGGGGAGGAAGTCATCTTAAATGGGCAACATGAGTATAAATAGTTGCCTGGACATGACTTTATCTCTATTTTGCGGTCACGATTAGCCACTATGCAGAAATATGTGACCTTAAACATAAATAAATAAATAAATAAATAAATAAATAAATAAATAAATAAATAAATAAATAGAGATCTGTAGGACCCTAATCGGAGAACCAGCACAGTGCGTGTTAACTGAATAAGAAATTGCACCACGACCACTACAAGTATATTTTATTTATTCACTAATAAACTTTCAAAAAGTCTTGAGTTTTGAAACTAAATCCATTCTAACTAACTAACAGAGACGGCGGTACCAGGGAAGCACAGGGGACACGTGCCCCTTCACTTTTCCCACAGTCATGTTGCGTGGTTACACCGTGAGTTAAAATGGGCGCATGCAAACGTGCTAATATACAGGCTTTCTGTAATATAATATTTGCAAGTCCAAACAACATTTGGCCAATGAATCCCACATTCGATCGCTTCGGTCCGTTTTTTGTACTTCGACCATCTTCCAACCCGAAGGCTATCCTTCGTGTTGGAAGATGGTTGACGTGAAAGAAATGGACAGGACAGTGATCACACACACCGTGGCATGCTCATCTGAACAAGACACTGTAGTGGGTCACGGTACATTTACCTATATACGATTGTAACTTTTTGTCTCCCATTGGGGTGAACCATAGTAGCCTTGAAAATTTGTGCCCCTCCACTTTTATCGAGCTTCCACCGCCTCTGCTAACTAATATTCTATCCACATTGTCAAGACGTGCCGTGATGATGTAGTTAGAATGTTTGTCAGTCAGGACATGAGCCAGCCTTGTCGAGACAAATCAGTTTTATACCACACCAACCCCTCCCCCACCACCTCAATCAGTCATCTCTTCGCGATGCTCATGGTCTACTCTTGTAGAAACCAGTTTTGAAAAAAAAAACAGCTTTTGAAAAAATGAAAAAAAATTTTAAAAAATCACCAGTTTTGAAAAAAAAATCACCGTTTTTGAAAAAAAAACAGCTTTTGAAAATAAATTTACCACTTTTGAAAAACAAATTCTAACCACATTTAAAAAAAAAAATTACCACTTTTGAAATAAATTGTTTTTTTCAAAACTGGAACGTTTTTTCAAAACTGGTTATTTTGTTTTTCAAAACTGGTTATTTTTTCAAAACTGGAAATTTTTTTTATCAAAAGTGGTTATTTTTTTTCAAAACTGGAGAAAATTAATGGAAAATAGTTCTTTTTTAGTTTCAAACTTTTTACCAATCTTCAGCCTTCAAAACCGGATGTCGCCTGGTGCCGACTTGAATCTGTCTGACCTGTGCAGGATGCTGGGTGTCGACTATACAGTTGACAGAAGATATCTGCATTGTTTTGTACGACATCGAAGAACCGCCACCCCCTCTAATACTAACTCGTTAAAACAAGAGCAACGCGAAGCGTGGCATATGTCCCCCCCCCCAAAAAAAAAAAAATGCCAAGTGTATCAAACGCCAAATTTATAGAAGTAGCTGTAACCTAAAAAGAACTAGAGGAGGCCGCCAAGGGTGGCTAATTCTCCCGAATTAATTCCTTGATACTGTAATGCCTCGATACTGTAATGTTGTGATACTATAACTAATAATACGGTCTAGCAGAATTTTAAACCTCTTACTTGCCAAAAAATCAGTAATTTGACCTTGAGGTCAAAGGTCAGTGTTATATGTGGGTCATGATGATACGCGACACATAATCTCACCCACATGCCAAATACCATAAGCCTAGGTCAAAAGAAAAAAAACAGTTCTGAGCCGGACACGAATTCCGTCTACAGACGGACGGACAGACGGAATTGGGTTTATGTGTTTAAATTTATGTGTTTATACTAAAAAAACATGTCCAAATAGTCAAAAAAGTGATTTTTAGGAAATTTTTCGGGTGGTAGCTAACCCTAACCCTACCCTACTACTGACCCTAACCCCTACCCCCCCCCCCCCCCCCCATCATAAATTTGCACTGCACTATGTGACTAAAGGTGAAAAAAGACACATAACCCCCACCTGTACTTGAAAATACGTCACATAAGCCAAAAATAGCCACATAAACCGAAAAACAGCCGGGGCAGACGTAAACCCCTTCCGTACTTACGACTAAACACTTAAATCCATTTCGTTAGCTCGGACGTACTGACTGACAGATAGACGACGCCACGACTACATTCCCCCGAAATTATTTTTCGGGGAAATAATTATTTAAACATATGATGACAGCAAATATGTTGGACGGACACATTTTGCAATCATCTCCTAAGTTAAACAAGGGCAAATAACTATGTAGATGTTTATACGAAGATGTTAATTCTGCTTCAGGATCCGTTCCCCCATATTGAGGTATAAGCATGGCAAACATTATTTGAATTCAACAAATAATGACAGTGCCACAGCAGCAAATATGTTGGACGGACACATTTTTCAATAATAATCCCCTAAGTTAAACAAGGACAAATAACTCAGTAAATCCTTCGGCAAAATTATTAATTCTGCTGTAGGATCCGTTCCCCCATGTTGAAGTACAAGCATAGCAAAATTTATTTGAATCCGACAAATAATGACATTGCTGGAGCGGCATATATGTTGGACAGACACATTTGTGTAACGAACATATGTAACGGACGAACGAACGGACGAAGCTCTCCACTAGATACCCCCCCCCCCCCCGACTAGATCAGTCGGGGGCATAAAAAGTTGCTAGCGTTTTAAAACAAGGTTACTTGGGGTGGAAGTCCTCTAAAATGAACAACCTGAGTATAATCGGTTGACTAACCTTGAGTTTATCTCTACGTGGTGGTCACGATTAGTCAGTATGCAGAAATGTGACCCTGAACACCAATAAAAAATAAATACCATTAAGGAACGGTTTGATCCTGCGATTCGTCATCTGCGTTGTGTCCTTCGGTCAGATACTCAACTGTCCAGGCTGGCTTACGGTGACGTTGGGTAATGAGTGGTACAACACGTAGATGGCGTACTCGTCTTCAACCACTGATAAGCGGCATGCTTTTGTCGGGCTAGTAAAGCTTCACGATAACTTGCCGCCACTGGACGGATCTTTCCTGTTTGTTCGGCTCATCCTACCTCCGCAAAATTGCCCGACACGATATGACTCATTTTGTTGAAACTGTTGTTGAAGCTCAATTGAAAATATCAAACTACGACCCAACGATGACACCAAAATAACCCTAACCTTTCACAGACCCTTATCGTTGATAGCACTCATTGGGGTTGGATAGCGCGTGGCTCTACATGTCAGTTAGTCAGGTTTGTAGAAAAGTATTTTCAGTTGTTTTGGAGTGCACCAGGCGCCCAAATTATAGCCTCTGTACTTCTCAAGGAAAAGTCTGGAATGTGGACGTTTTGGAGCTCATGTGTACAGTTGGGTGTGAAGTCGGTTTTGGACATGCACTGGCCATTCGCGATTAGTGTAACAGTGTCACATAATCTTTGTCGTACAGGCACATAATTCCTCCAAACGAAACCCACGCTAATGATAGCCCAGACACCTATAATACTTAGTTTGTGTTTTCCATGGACGCCTGCTGTTATCACAGGCTAGCAATAAGTGGACACGATGCCCAAACACTCCCATCTTTGCTCTATCAATTGTGAATAGAGTAATAACGAATGGGAAAGCTAAAATAACAAACTGGTATCTGTGATTGGTCAGTTAGCTAACTTCTTTGAACAAGTTAGTAACTTGATTGAAGAAGTCAGCTAATTTGAATAAACAAGTTGCTACCTTGTTTAAACTACATAAGTAACTTGTTTAAACAACGTAGCTAACTTGTTTGAACAAGTTACTTACTCCTTTAAACAAGTTAACCATATTGTTCTAACAAGCTAGCAGGAGTGGTATTGGTAGTTGTACCACTATTGGTGGTAGTAGTACTACTGGCGGGATGGTACAATTATTTGTGTTAGTGGTGATAGTGGTGTTTGTACAAATGGTGGTAGTGGTGGTATAACTGGTAATGGTGGCGATGGCACAACTAGTGGTGTCGGTCATGGTGGCACTACCATTGGTTGCGGTAATGGTGTCACTAGTGGATGTGATGATATCCTTAGTGGCGGGGGTTATGATGGTACTACTAGAGGGTAGTGGCTGCGATGGTACTATCAATTGTGGTGGTGATTATATACCCAAATACCCGTATGTGATTAAGTATAAGTGCACAATGTGTTTTAAAGCTGATGCACACGTAATCACATACGGGTATTTTGGGATACCTATGACAACTCATGTTCCGTGGAATCTCTTTTGGCACCCAATCCTAGAACAGGCTTGCCTTTGGTGCCGATTGTAACACCTTATTGCAGAACAAGCATCTCCTTCAGCACCCCATGTTAGGTCAAGCACCCAATTTAGCACCCCAATTAGATTCTGGTGGTGGTTGTGGTGGTAGTGGGATTGCAAAAAATGGGATTCCGTGAAATGAGGTTCGAGAAAAGGGATTCTACAACTAGACACTAGAAATGGATTCTCGGTTTTACAGAGCTTTGAAAGATGCTTGCATTTTGAATAAAGGGAATAACTCACCTAATACTATTTTGTCTGCCTGTGAAATTTATTTTGAAAGAACGATAAAAATTTAGAGTCTCGATTACCTTTTATTGTCACACCACCACAGTTCACTTATCTATTGGCCATGTAGAAAATCCTGCTGGCATGAGCTGATTGAATAGTTGTTTTGGCCAATATGATAATGCCTTCGTGGGATTATCTTACAGCACTCTTATCCAATCGTCATGTACCAAATACAGATGTATGCTATGATCTGATTAGACAACTGTTTGGCCAATCAGACACCGCCATGCTATCATTGAATACCTGTTTTGACCAATCAGATAAAACCGCAATCTTACTGGATTATCACAAACATGGCACGTGGCACTATCTTATCGATGACATAATCAAACAGCTGTGTAAACATGCCAGATGATTCATACCATAATCTTTTTACAAACCTAAAAATGTCCAGGTGTTCTCTATCTTAATCCGTTTATATATCTGAACAAAGAGAACTTTTACCATAAAGCCTTTGCTTTGTACTTAATCCTCTATTCACACAGCAAGACAACGCGACGTGACACTATCATAATCTTCTTTCAAACCTGAACAAAGACCAGGTATTCTCTTTCGTAATCACCTTTATCTTTGCAATATTCAGACAAAGGAAACGGGTCAGGTGTTCTTTATCATAAGCCTGTTACGAACCTAAACAAGGACAAGGTTCCACTATCCTAATCTTTATATCTTTGACATGTACAAACAAATACAAGGTAGTTTTCAAATTAAGAGCCTTAGTACATAAGCCTCTTATCTATTAACATTTACATGTCCTTGACAACATTTTATTTCAGAGACACCAAAACACCAAAACAAAGAAATACTCTCTGTTCTTTCTTATATTTTGGGCCCATAGAAACGCCTCAGTTTAAGGGCCCTCAGCTTTGTGCTCGCCTTGGGAGATTTTTGATCGGGATGGACAGCCTATACAAGGCCTACATACAGGAAAACTCACAACAATGTGGGGAAAGCCTAAATGCATGTTGGGCTGTAAGTAGCTTGGACCGTTTATACGGGCTTTGGGGCTGGAAAGGGAAGGGCTTTAGATATGGGAAGGGGACGCTTAAATGTTGAAGTATTGGGCTATAAATAGCCTAGGCCTAGATTGAATAGGGGAGCGGGTCGGGGAGGCCTGACGGATTTGGCCTCCAAGATCGGGTGTCCGGGGTCTCGACCCCGGGGTCAGTGTCCAGGGGTTGGGGTCAGGAGGGTCCGAGTAATGAGGTATGATCAGTATATCTATACTACTAACCATCGTCAAACTGTTTAAGGAACCTAAAGGAAAACCGACAACGACATCAATACAAGGGGTTCAGTGGAGCTCGCTTTGCAATTGTCCACCACGAGCGAATTCCGTTTAAGAATAGGAAAGGAGCAGCTAAGGTTTAGGAAACGATTATCCAGGGGGTTCAACTGAATATCGAAATTACTGAATTGTTCGGAAGTTGATTCCTCTTCAACACTAAACTGCCCCGAATCTTCCGAATTTCGCACTCACCATATGGCGACTCTTGTTTCGTCATTGAACCGGCAAGAAATCGCATATTTAGCGTTCCCCATTTAAAACAAAACGTTTTTCGGAGGAGACCCCACACTGCCAGACCATGTAAGGCTGGCTTCGCGCCTCCAGCTCTCGCGGTGGGGTACATTGCCTCGTGCTGCTCCACAAACCGTAAATATATTCCTTTGGATAAACACCCGCCCCCCCCCCCCCTCCCGCATGCATGCACTCCCTATTATACTCCCCACCCTTAAATTTACGAGAAGCAACAAGTCACTAGTTATTGCCCAAAATGAAGGAAAAAACAACATGCTGAGTAATATTTCCACACTGGTTACCCACGTGTAAAACCGTGAGTCCAGTTCTAGTTCGAAAACTGTAATAAAACAGGATAATTGTACTTCAAAAAATAGATTTTATTAAACAAATCGTAATTACAAAGGTAACTGTTAAAACATCAGTACCAGTTAAAATACCCGAGTTGATGTGTTATATCAAGCACCAGTGGGACTGCATACATTGCAAACAAGAGGCCCCAAGGGGCCTTAAATCGCTCATCCGAATTGAACCCAGGGACTCAATTTGTACAAACTTGAATTTGACCCCTCCAGAGATTCTGTAAACCTAATATAAAAGCAAGGATTCTGACTGGTGGATCTTCAGAAGATTTTTAAAATGTCCCCATTTTGCACTAAGTTAAACTTTGGGCTTCAATGGGGAGTCCAAATATAAACCCAGAGACTTGATTTGAATAAACTGGAATCAGACCCTCCTAGAAATGTCGTGTACCAAATATCGAAAGATTCCAATTGATGGTTCTAGAGAAGAAGCTTTTTTTTATTTTTGACAAAAATGTATGGGTGCTATCAGAGTTATTCCCCTTGTGGTGCCCACTGTTGGTGTGTCAAATTCATTTGAACAAACGTGAATTGGAATATGATAACGAACATGCACACCACATTTGGTTCAATATGGTTGAGAAGTTTGTGAGAAGTCGATAATGTAAAGTTTACTGCGGATGGACGGATGGACGACAGACGGAAAGTGATCAGTAAAGCTCCCATTGAGCTTCGCTCAGGTGAGCTAACAATAAAGGTTCTTTTAGAGGCAAAACGGGTTTTATCTTGCCCCATAAAGGAAACGAGTTTCGTTGAAACAGTATTTATTTCAAATCAAATATAAATTTACAAAGATTGACATTAAATATTAACAGAATTAAACATAAACTGAGGGGGTTTCAGCAGAAAGTTTAGAGCTTATACAAGGTCGTCTCAAATCATTATTAAGCGAAGCAGATATGAACAGTTGGGATATCGAACCAGTTTTGGTTCTCTGTAGAATCAATATACCAGCTATTTATGTCTGATTTGTTTCAAAATGTTTAGCGACTTATATGAGCTCCAAGCTCACTGCTGAATCTACTTCAGTTCAAGTATTATTCTGTTAATACTTAATGTTAATCTTTGTGAATTTATTTGATTTGAAATAAATACTGTTTAAACTAAACTGGTTCCATCTACGGGACAAGATAGAGCCAGTTTTGGTTCTAAAACAAACCTTTGTTTTTTGCAGTGTATCTGTCGGGTCAGTCCTGGTGATATCATATTGCTGATCCATGCCATAATCACCCCCCAGTGCAAGCACTCCCGGGCGATATTGCCTCGGCAATCGAATGTGAATATCATGTAGTTATTTTATGATAAAATATGCGTGTGTGGGATAAAAGTACGGAAAAGTACGAAACATATTGTTTCGTTTAAACAAAAACTCTTTCGTACATAGGAAAGCACTTTCGTATATACGAAAACTTCGTTGTTCAAATGAAAACTCCTTCGTATATACTAAAACCTTTTTATTTAATGCAAAACTAGTTATTTATTTATTTATTTATTTATTTATTTATTTATTTATTTATTTATTTATTTAGTTATTGGTTTTTTACGACACTTTCAGCAGCAAGCGTCATATAGTCCTATATAAACCTGTCTTCTCCCAAATATGGGTGGCGTTTTTTTTTACTTTTGACGGTCCGAAATTTGGTTGAGGAGAGACACGCTTCTTCTCCCAAATAAGAAAACTGAAGCTCCGCCTCTCCGGCATAAAAATCCTCGAGCAAACCACCTAGCTAGAATTGCTCGTCGCATAAGAATTTTATTATATGATATTCCACCCACCCCACCCTCACCCACCCCTTCATAGCGAGCATGTCCCCCACTTGCCCACTGTAGAAGATCTTCAAGGCGGCGCAACTGCCTTCAAAAGTAAAGTGAGTTTTTTTTCTATTTGTTTCAGACAGTTCCGTACGACACAATCCAATTTTGAAAATCTTTACCTAATGCTAGTTTTAGTTTTTCTAGTTGACAGACCCAATTATTTAAGAAAAGAATTATTTTACTTTTTTGTAACTTATAGTGTATGCTTCCGTATAAAACACAACTGGGTAAAAAAAAAATAAAAAATGGCACCACGTTTGGGTGTTTTATAAAATATTATTTATGGTATCAAAATGCAACTCATCTGGAGCAGCTAAAATGTATAATTAAAAAAAAATAAACAAAGTAGTACACAAGTACGGAAGCGTAGAACCGCCCGACCATTTTCAATTTACACAGAATCCTAATTTTGTTTGAGAGATTACTAATCTGTTTAAACAGATCACTAATCTGTCATTACAGATTACTACTCTTTTTTCAGATTACTACTCTGTTTTTTCAGTTTACAAAGCTGTTTAAACAGATTAGAACTCTGTTTAAACAGATTACTAAACAGTTTTTACAAATTAACAACTTTGTATTTACAGTTACTAATCTGTTTTTACAGATTACTAATCTGTATAAACAGATTACTAATCTGTTTTACAGATTACTAATCTGTTTTTACAGATTTCTAATATGTTTAAACAGATTACCAAACAGTTTTACAAATTAACTAATCTGTATTTCCAGATTACTAATCTGTTTTTACATATTACTAATATGTTACACAGATTACTAATCTGTTTTTACATATTACTAATCTGCATAAACAGATTACCAGCCTGTTTATTACAGATTACTAATCTGCTTTTACAGATTAGTAATCGGTAAATACAGATTAGTTAATCTGTAAAAACATATTAGTGATCTGTTTAAACAGGTTAGTAAACTGTAAAAATAGATTAGTAATCTGTTTAAACAGATTAGTAATCTGTAAAAACAGATTAGTAATCTGTAAAACAGATTAGCTATGCGTGGAAAATTACAATTGTGTTGCGGTTCTAGGCTGCCGTATACAAGAATGTAAACAGCAAAATAAAAGAAGCGAAAAACTTCCATCGCGTCAGCGACCACAACATTTTATGGTCAAAATAGATCACGTTTACAAGTTAACAAGATGCATACAACCACCATTCTTGGGGTTTCTGTAAAACAATTATAGCAATTTAATTATGAGCATCTTACTGCCCTAGCATCATAATATTATATTACTCTTTTAATCCAGTGTAACTCACGACAATTATTAAAACATTACAGCCGACAATCGCCGCTTCAAGGAGTTTGTCACAAAATATTTAATTTATAATACATGTAGGTTTCTCGATTCCCCGTGGGAACCCCGGGAAGTAAGCAGCACTTGTTTACTGCGGTAAACCAGTTCCGCTTTACTAGTAAAATAGGACCCAGTCACCAATGCTTGGGGTGAAAGTCCTCTAAAATGGGCAACATGTTGATCAACGATTGACTATCCTTGACTTCATCGCCATGTTGTGTCACGATTAGCCATTGTGCATAAATATGTGACGTTAACCACCAACAAACAAACAAACAAACAAGGTTTCTCGATATGAGTTTGATTCCCATCCCCGGACGTTTCGAACATGGTTATTCTCACGTCTCCAGTAAAGGCGTGTCGACTGAGGTAGAGGTCCCAGAAGGTGGTCCGAAATCGGACAGTGCGTGGGAGAATTTGGCAGGTACCCCGGTGTATTAGCGTATTATATATCTTCCATGTATATCCTTACCGAATTAGTTCCACTGGCCAAAGCCAAAGTCACCCCATGTTATGGTACAATGTTGTAGTACAACTGTCCTTGCCTTACATACAGTTCATAAGCGGCATGCGTATACTGTGTAATGTGCCTCCGCACCCAGATTGGTCAGACCCCTAGAGGAGCATAAAAACTGTGGCATCAAACCATATTACTAACATGTTTAAACAACTCGGTAAACTTGTATACAAGTTAATAAATTGTTTAAACAAGTTAATAACTTGTTTTAACAAGTTAGTAGCCAGTTAATAACTTGTTTTAACAAGTTAGTAGCTTGTTTTAACGAGTTAGTATTAGAAGAGGTGGCGGTTCTTCGATGTCGTACAAAACAATGCAGATATCTTCTGTCAACTGTAGAGTCGACACCCAGCATCCTGCACAGGTTAGACAGATTCACGTCGGCACCAGGCGACATCCGGTTTTGAAGGCTGAAAATTGGTAAAAAGTTTGAAACTAAAAAAGAACTATTTTCCATTAATTTTCTCCAGTTTTGAAAAAAAATAACCACTTTTGATAAAAAAAATTTCCAGTTTTGAAAAAATAACGAGTTTTGAAAAAAAAATAACCAGTTTTGAAAAAATGTTCCAGTTTTGAAAAAACGACAATTTATTTCAAAAGTGGTAATTTTTTTTTCAAATGTGGTTAGAATTTGTTTTTCAAAAGTGGTAAATTTATTTTCAAAAGCTGTTTTTTTTTCAAAAACGGTGATTTTTTTTTAAAAACTGGTGATTTTTTAATTTTTTTTTTATTTTTTCAAAAGCTGTTTTTTTTCAAAACTGGTTTCTACATCTCTGCTTATTTTCTATTCACAATTGGTGTCTCGCTAATAGATTATGCATCAAATAAGAAGAGACAGAATTATGTAGTGATGATTTCAAAAACCCAAAACAGATTCAGTGACTATATTTATTTTCACAAAATCAGTGTAAGTGCCCTGACGTTTTCATTGATTTCTTGTTTTTTGTTTTGCCCTCTGGGAAAACGCAACTCCGGTTTGCCCTTTTTCACCCGAACATACATACAGCGAGTAAATAAGTAAGTAAATATTTTATAATAGTGTCTCACGACAACACACGTTTAAAGAATATAACTTAATAGAGTATGTGTATGAAACCCTGCCCATGCAGACTTATGAGGCCTTAAATGTAAAAACCTGGTTCTTTTCATTTAATAACAAATATAAAATTCGTAATACACACTCCTTCGCCCATAAATCAAAATGAAATATAATATATTTCCCTGTTGTCACCCCTGGAAGTTGAGCAGGTCTTGTTCACTGCTGTAAACCAATTCTGCTTTACTGGTAAAATAGGATCCAGTAACTGACGCCTGAATTGGACGTCCTCCAAAGTTGGCAGCATATGTATAAACTATTGGCTAAATGTAACCTCATGCATTGGTTGCTGCCTTGATATATCCATAGATACCGACTTAAACACCAATTCAAAAAATATGTAGATAAACTATTACAAAACAAGACTGAATAAAGAAACACAAGCCCAAACTGCTCTGAAATTTGATGTTTTCGCAATCTTTAGTTGAAGTTCCAGCGTTGGGAGAAAGAACGTCTACAGAGTATTTCAACCAGATTATTACTACGCAGTTGCCATTCGATCGAAATTTTCAGTTCACTTTTGTAATGGGTGCCCCATCATATACGATGCATGAACAATACTCACATTTAAACAATATCCTGGTCCGCATACCGGCATCTCAACAAATCAATAACAGACTCAACATTGGCAGTAGATGTGGAGAACGTCCCAATTCAGCCGGGCTCCGGAAATGACGCCATAGTCACTTAACCCAGTTACGTCATGTTTGGTTGTAATGTGTCACGATAACCCACGTGAGCGGCCATCTTGTGATACGTAGTGTCAGCACGCATGCGCAGTGCATGTTGTTATGGTGACACGTGTTTCTGTCGGTCATTTGTTTACTGGAGGCCGCCATCTTGGTTTCTATGGTGACGCATGCTTACTATGGGCCTGGGGGGCTTCTAATAGAACGGGAATATGTTTGGATGGTATGCTCGATTAAAAGGAGTAAATATAATTACCCAAGTAGATCCGAAAATCACCCCAAATCACCCAAAAGCACCCCAAACCACCGAAACGGACTCTGTGTAGTTCGGATTCCCTCAGAATTCTCTTTTTTCGAACAATATGCTTCGTTCCTTTGTATAAGAGTAACTTTGACTACTTCGGATTTTCCCCAAATCCTCGGTTACTTCCTGTTTATCTAGTTCGGATTCCTTCGGAATCTCCTGCTCTGTTTCTATTATGCCCGACCTTCGAAGGAGGATTCGTGGTATCTAGTGGATACCTCCGTCCATCTGACTGTACACACGTTTTGGATTGTAATTTCAAAGCCTTTGGTATGCTGATAGACCCGCGTGGGGAACAGATATGCACAAGGAGTGGGTTCCGTCCAAACAGTTTTTCCCAGAGTTATGGTCCTTTTTCTCTCTTTCGACTTAGAAAATTTTTCTCAGTCTCTGTATTGCATTCACTGCATATTGGATTTGAAAATCGCTTATTTGACCAAATCATAATTTTAGGGGTTGCTTGTGGATGACTAGACAATGCTTCCTTTCGATTTTTATCCATCTGGCCAATTCAATATGGTCGCCATGGCGCTATGACACCGCCAGGGGCATATGCCACGCTTCGCGTTGCTCTTGTCTGTGTATCTAAAAGCTATGTTGCCGTCTACCCAACCACATTCGTTTGTTCTGGAGTATACTCCCGTAGCGTAGAAGAGCCTTCAGCTGGAACAGTTATAGCTTATTGTTACTATATTTAGCGTGTCTGGTCTGTTTTGGCAAGATCTAACCCCGTTGTGGGCACTCCTGTTCTTGTTTTGAACAACATAAGCCATGTATCGTTTATCCAGATCATCCAATCAGTTCACTTTACTGCAACTAACTAACCAATCAGATCACTCCATTCGTTCAACCCCACTCCCGGTCCATATGCAGTTATCTCTCTTTGTTGGTATGTGAGGTTTCCAAATAGTCGAATAAGCTGAAGAGCCACCAAAGTAATTCCTCCAAGAACAAATGCTCTTGCAACTCTTCGACTCAGTTCAGAAAAGGGATTATGTGCCCTAAAAGGGATTCTGTAAGTGGGTGCCAAAAAAATAACGTGGATGATGATTTCATCGAATGAGCTAAAGAGCCATTAGATTAATTGCTCAATGAGAAATTTTCTTGCGACTCTTCGTCTCAGTTCAGAAGAAAATGGGTTCTATGTCCTAAAAGGCCAAAAGGCATTCTGTAAATGGAGTGCTGAGAAACACGGTTTATGATTTCATCAAATAAGCTAAAGAGCAGTGACTGGAACAGACATTACTCGGACGACTCGAATCTTCTCGAGCAAATGCTCGATAGAGTGATTCCTCTTATGACACTTGTCCCATCTGGGTATTGGAAAATACCTATGATGTGGTGGTGTACTATTGGAGGATACCAAATGGAGGATACATTTTGGGCGATAGTTAGAAGATAGTTATGGCTCCAAGCACCTGATCGGCTTCTGGTTTCTTGACCGCCCAAAACCTTCATATCTCCAACGTCACCACTGGTGAGTGTGCCCATAGTTGTCACCATCTGTCCTATTATCAACTTCCACTGTATTCACCCAATACTATAGTCTTTTACCACTCTTACAGCCCAGTACGATTACTACTGACTTGTAGCATTACTACAGGCTTGCTAACTATTTCCGATCACGACCTCGTTTCTCGACCAAGGCCTAGAATGTCCATGAGACAACCTATACTCTACTACGATACTAGAAACCAAGCATTTTGACCTACCCATGGGGTAGTACAAACCATTCATTGGATACAATTACCAGGGACAAAAGTAGATCATCAAGGATTCTACTGTACACCCCATACTACCATGCTAGACAACAAAACATACCTCACCACACCGCACGACTAGTAGAACACCAGCAGGATACATACAGTACGCCCTGTACTACCGTACCTGACAACCACGGATACCCCACATGACCTAGCATTATGCATAACCTATAGCAAATGTGAATTAGCACAACGCCTCAGGTGGATAGTAGTATTGAGGGCAAACAAGAGACATATGGGTTACATACAATTCATCCTATATTACTGTACCTGACACCCATGCATAATACTGCATGATCTAGCATTACTAAGTACACATACCAGCTATGGGTCAGTCGATGCCTTAGGTTGATAGCACTACGGGCTAACAGTAGACCAACATGGGTACAGACAGTACACACTCTACTACCACCCTAGACCACCATGCATACCCCACAATACTGCTTAGCCTAACATTACTTTCTACCTATACCAATTGTAGGGCGAGTACAACGCCTTGAGTGGATCATTAGTACCACAGCCTAACATTGAACCAGCAGGAGTACAGCCCGTGCATCCTATACAACCGCACTAGAAAAACATGCATTACCTCGGACCCACACCCCCACATTATGTGCTACCTATACCACTTAGGACAGTACAGCGAAGTAAGTGGATCAGCAGTACTGCGGCCTAACAGTAGATCAGCAGCAGGAGTACAGACCATACTCTATACTACTACCGCAGTAGACACCAAACAATACTGCCCGGCCTAGCATTACGTACTGCCCATATCAACTGTAGAGTAGGTTAACACCTTGGGTAGATTAGTAGTTCCAAGGGCTTAGAGTAGTCCTCAATAGCCAAGTCCTTAAAATGGACATTTGATAAAAACATTAGGTATGTCTTAATAACTGGCGACTTCCAACAACGATCAGTTCAAAGTATTCTTCAGGAATGTAATCTGCATTAAGTAATCAGTTACCCGACCTATTACACGGAGACTTCGACCTCTTACTCGACTTAATAAATACTAACAACCCTGACTTCGTTGAAACTCAAGATGTTGGTGATCCCTTCTATGCAGAGCTTAATCACCACCATGGTCCTGTAGTAGCCGAACTCAAATTTCCCAAGACGCGTACTTGGGCTTCAAAGCGTCGAATATGGGTTTTTGCAAAGGCCGACGTCAATGAATTTAACAAAAGCTTAGAAGAAATATACTGAGAAAATGTTTTATCCTCCAAACAAATCCTCGATAGATACAGTAGACCTGTTAGTCAATATTCTTGAAGACATGTCCTCCCTCCAAATTCATTTCCAACAAAATTATTTCAACAAGACCAGACGAACTTCTGTGGAATCAGACGATTTATACGCTAGTGCAAACGCCTACACAAGCTTGCCAAACATAGAAACACCCCGCTTGCCTGGGGAAAATACCGAAAGAAAAGAAATAAAACCACTTCTTGTATTCGGGATTCCAAGGCTAGATCCATGACCAAAATAAAAAAATGTTTTAAAGAATCGCTCAACACCGCCCCATACTTGGCGAAAACATTTGAAATTGCTCTTTTGCAACAAGTCTTTCTTTATACCAGACCTACACCATAACGTTTTCATAATCAGCTCAGCCGCTGGAAAAGCTGACATTTCCAATTATTATGTTTGTACTATTTCCAATATTGATGATTCATAGACTGTATTTCCACGTTGTAGTCATAATCACGGTCCCCCAACACTAAAAAATATCTTCTTGGCAGAAGAGGATGCTTCTTAAGCGGTACAATCTCTCGAAGAATCGAAAGCGTATGAACCGGAAAATATTACCACGAAAATTCTTAAAAAGAGCTCTACTACCTTCACCAAACCGTTGGCATCAACGGTTAACCAACTTCTCAAAAAAGCCCCTTCCCACCTCAATGGAAAAACGCGAATGTAACCCCGGTCTTCAAGAATGATTCCCCGTGACCTCGTGACCAACTATCGCCCCCATATCTCTCTTAAGCTACATTGGAGAGGCCTTTGAAAGGTGTCTGTCTAAAAATATTATCTCTATTCCAGAATCCAATGACTTTCTCATGCGTTTCCTTTCTTGCTTTATGACAAATGTCTCCACGGTAATCTAGTTAACTGATATTTACAATTCAGTTACCAATGCACTTGACGAGGGTAAAGAAATATCCGTATTCTGCGACATCAGCAAAGCCTTTGGAAAAAAAGAATGGCAAAGGGGTCTCCTTTTTAGTCCCCTACCGGCATCGCCGGAGGGGACTATAGGTTTGCACTCTGTCCATCCGTCAGTCTGTCAGTCTGTCAGTCACACTTTAGTTTTCCGGACTTTTTTTTGGAAATGCTTTAAACTGAATGATTTTATTTTTGGTGACCTACTATAGAACGATGATTTACAGATCAAGTTTGAGTTTCATGCTGATGGCATTATTCTTGTGTGAGTTATGGCCCTTTCAAATATGGAAAAACGCCAAAATATCAGTTTTCCGGACTTTTTTGGAAACGCTTCAACGGAATAATTTCATTTTTGGCAAACTACTATAGAACGATGACTAACAGATCAAGTTTGAGTTTCATGCTGATTGCATTATTTCTGTGCGAGTTATGGCCCTTGGAAAAATGGAAAAGCTTCAAAATATCAGTTTTCCGGACTTTTTTTGGAAACGCTTCAACGGAATGATTTCATTTTTGGTAACCTACTATAAAACGATGACTTACAGATGAAGTTTCATTTGCACTCCGTCCATCCGTCAGTCTGTCAGTCAGTCTGTCGTTCACACTTTAGTTTTCCGGATTTTTTTTGGAAATGCTTCAACCGAATGATTTCATTCTTGGTAACCTACTATAGAACGATGACTTACAGATCAAGTTTGAGTTTCATGCTGATTGCATTAATCTTGTGTGAGTTATGGCCCTTGGAAATATGGAAAAGTGCCAAAATATCAGTTTTCCAGACTTTTTTTGGAAACGCTTCAACGGAATGATTTCATTTTAGGTAACCTACTATAGAACGGTGACTTACAGATCAAGTTTCATTTGCACTCTGTCCATCCGTCAGTCTGTCAGTCAGTCTGTCGGTCACACTTTAGTTTTCCGGATTTTTTTTGGAAATGCTTCAACCGAATGATTTCATTCTTGGTAACCTACTATAGAACGATGACTTACAGATCAAGTTTGAGTTTCATGCTGATTGCATTATTCTTGTTTGAGTTATGGCCCTTGGAAATATGGAAAAGCGCCAAAATATCAGTTTTCCAGACTTTTTTTGGAAACGCTTCAACGGAATGATTTCAATTCAGGTAACCTACTATAGAACGATGACTTACAGATCAAGTTTCATTTGCACTCTGTCCATCCGTCAGTCTGTCAGTCAGTCTGTCAGTCACACTTTAGTTTTCCGGATTTTTTTTTGGAAATGCTTCAACCAAATGATTTCATTCTTGGTAACCTACTATAGAACGATAACTTACAGATCAAGTTTGAGTTTCATGCTGATTGCATTATTCTTGTGTGAGTTATGGCCCATTGAAATATGGAAAAGCGCCAAATATTAGTTTTATGGACTTTTTTTGGAAACGCTTCAACGGAATGATTTCATTTTTGGTAACCTTCTATAGAACGATGACTTACAGATCAAGTTTCTTTTCACTCTGTCCATCCATCAGTCTGTCAGTCAGTCTGTCGGTCACACTTTAGTTTTCCGGATTTTTTTTTGGAAATGCTTCAACCGAATGATTTCATTCTTGGTAACCTACTATAGAACGATGACTTACAGATCAAGTTTGAGTTTTATGCTGATTGCATTATTCTTGTGTGAGTTATGGCCCTTGGAAATATGGAAAGGCGCCAAAATATCAGTTTTCCGGACTTTTTTGGAAACGCTTCAACAGAATGATTTCATTTTTGGTAACCTACTATAGAACGATGACTTACAGATCGAGTTTCATTTTCACTCTGTCCATCCGTCAGTCTGTCAGTCAGTCAGTCTGTCAGTCACACTTCAGTTTTCCGGATTTTTTTTTTGGAAATGCTTCAACCGAATGATTTCATTCTTGGTAACCTACTATAGAACGATGACTTACAGATCAGGTTTGAGTTTCATGCTGATTGCATTATTCTTGTGTGAGTTATGGCCCTTAGAAATATGGAAAAGCGCCAAAATATCAGTTTTCCGCACTTTTTTGGAACGCTTCAACAGAATTCATGCTGATCACATCTAGGTTATAACATTTGTATAATTATTAATGCTCATTAGTCCGGTAGGGGACATTGTATTGCTTCAGCGATATGCGAGCTCTTGTTAAACTTAATATGCTTGGTGTCACTGGACAGCTACCCGAGTGGCGACAGACACCAACGCATTGTAATAAAATCTCACTACTCCTCATGGAATAATGTTGAAGCGGGAGTTCCACAAGGACCATACTTGGGCCGCTTCTATTCCTAATCTATATTAATGACTTAGTCGACGAAATCTCTTGTAATATCCTACTGTTTTCCGACGACACGTCTCTGTACCGCCTTGTGAAAGACCTGATTCGAGCAGCGAATCTCATGTCTAGCGGCATCAGAAGCATCGAAAAATTGTGCCACTCATTGGCCGGTGGACTTATGCTAACCAGAATTGAATCATTAATATCACACGTAAATTTTTCTGTTAATATTTGGTAAAAAATATAAATGAAGTTAAAATCCACAGACACTTTGGGTTGCATTTTAACAACCGAGAAACCTGGGAAACACATATCGGAAATTATTTCAAAAGCTTGTAAACAAATGTCACTTCTCGAGAAGTTCAAAATATCTCTTGACCACAAAACGCCCGTGAAAATTTACTTTGCTTTCATACGCCTTGTGCTGGAATATGTCGATACCATCTGGAACAACTGCACCAAAACAGAATCCGTAAATCTGAAAAAGGTCCAACTTGAAGCAGCCAGAATAGCCACCTGGGCAACTAGAAGTGCTCACAAACTTAGCCTTGCTGTCTTCCTAGTAGATGGGATGCAATTCTTTAAAATGTACCATGGTTACTTATCAACACTTGTTCCTCCACCTTCATCAAGACTACACAACTATGCACAACGCAATAATTCTGACCAATGAAACAAATAATTATTGGAGTTATTGTCCTTTGTTAAAAACATATCGTGTTGAGCTCGTTTGTGATTGGTTTCGAATATATTTGGTTGCGGGGGGATTCGATTCGCTTTGTGATGCTCTTCTCATTCATACTTGGTACAATTATTGCTCATGACCCAAAGGTGTGTCATGGCTTTGATCAAAGGTCATATCATCAAAGCCAAGGTCACAGGCAGCAAAACCTTTATATTGTAAAACACCCCTTGTCCGGTCCATATAATGTGGTATGATTGACAGATTCATAGTTGGTACAGTTGTTGCTTATGTCTCAAAGGTGTGTGGCGACTTTGATCCAAGGTCATATCATCAAGGTCAAGGTCATAAAGAGCAAAACTTCGATATTGTTATATCTGTATAATTGAATCCATGTGACAGATCCTGTTCGTACTTACCACAATTGTTACCCATAGCATAATGTTGTGTGATGACCTTGAACCATTGTCATATCATGAAGGTTAAGGTCACAGCAGTAATAATTAGATTCTTGTCTTGTGTTTAGCTTATCCTAAAAGAAGTGAACCTGGGTGGAGCTGTCTAGGCTGAGAGGCCGCTTGTCTTTAATTGCTGTTAAACTATTCTGTTATTTACACCGCGACATTGTACAATCATCATGTATAATTTAAGAAATAAAATATGGTTTAAACTAATGGGTGTACTGCAGTGGCGTAGCCAGGGGTGGGGGGGGGGGGTACCTGGGCAGCCTGGCCCATCAACAGACACCCATATCAGTAACCCTATGAGTGGTATTTTAAAGGGTCATTTCAAGAGTTCCAAGAAATGTCCACAAACCCACAGCATAAAGGTAGAGGATTCCAGATTGATATATTGGACACACACACAGAGCAAACATGATAGATTAGTTCTCATTGTGGACTCCATTCCACAGATCTGTTACGTTTGTTTGGACATCAATTAAAGCAGGCGGTCTGAAGGAAGTGTTCCCTGACTTGGGTGTCTTGGACAGTATCAGATATCAATCATATCATGACATGCCAGATCCTGCTAAACTAATTGTTCCTTACCGGCTGGTTGGCCAATTAAATATGTCCAAAGAGAGACATTTTCCACTGCATAGTCCAACTGACACCCAGCCTGCAGAAAATGTCAAACACAATAGACACCACTTCGCAATTGCCAAAGAGACTTTAAACGAATTTATCGTGAGACTGGATGTAAGAAAGTTAAGCAACCAGCCGGCGATCTGTGCAGTAAAATGGGACTGATAGAAGACAGACCGAAAAGGAAGACGCAGCAATCTGTCTGCCTTTCAGACTCAGTTGGGCTGGATGGATGCAGTCGGCGATTTCATTCTGAAAATGACCAGGAATTGAGCCTCGGGCGAAAGTGATACTGCTCTCTTGATAACATATTAGGGGAACTGAATAGACGTTTCAGTGCAGAACAAATGCTCAGATGCCCGCAAGCCTTCATCAAAAACCTTTTTGGAATTTGAGGCGTGCAAAGCGGCAGATGTGGAAACAGACGAATCCGAAATAAACATTTTCCTGATAATGGTAGAGAAAAGGATATCTGGTGGGGAAGAATTCTCATGTTTGACTGGCGTTATTGAAATTATTGTTCCAGATATATTACCATCCCTTCACAGGTTATACTTGTTCCTATAAACTTTAGTTGAGCGAATGTTCTCAACCACGAACAGGTTCAAAACAAAGTCATGAAAGAGCATGCTCACTGAAAGGCTGTCCAATTAATTAACTTGTCACTGTTGTTTTCACAAATGACTGCAATGAGATAGTGGACAACTTTAAGTTGAAACTACGGCGTTTCGTTTTTTAAGGCGCTCGTTTTTACTTGTGATAGTTTAGTGTAAACAGATGTTGGACACATATATTTTGTTGAAAATATAAAGGTATGTTACTTGCTATTTAATTATACTTAACTATACCGCGATAAGGTTCCCTAACGTACCATACAAATAGCTAAAATATGCTACAAATTCGTGATGGACAGACACCCCCAGAATTTTCAAGGCACCCCCAGAAATTTATTCCTGGCTACGCCACTAGTGTACTGTATTGAAGCTTTGACGTTCGTCTACTTTAAAGCAGCTGCTCATCTTTCACAAACATTTTTTATGTTCTTGTACTCGCTGAAATGTTCTAACCCTTTACCAAACACGAAAGGCAGACGACACTTGCAAATAAAATTCTTGAATAACCATTTTTTTGGCTCACCAACGTTAGTTGTGTGAGCCTATGGCATAGCCCTCATGTCGGCGTCGGCGTCGGCGTCAGTGTCGGCGTCTGCGTCCGCTCTCAAATATTTTGAACTTTTGTGGACAGGTTTTGATTTTTTAAAATTTTGTTTAGTTTCTGCATATTGCTATGGTGGTTCACTATAACATTTAACTCTTTTCCAGGGTATTTTGTCTTAATTTTAACCCTTTGAATCAAATTTTAGACTTATTTTGATGTTTGCTTGCAGGTTTTGATGTTTTTTTTTTTTTCCTTTCTTCCAATTGGAGATTTACCTTGCTGCATATGGCCATGCTTTCTATTGTATGTAAACATGCATCTTAGGGCTAAGTTTGTATTATTTAATCCTTTTCCCGCTGAATTACTTCAATTTTGGACTTTTATGTACAGGTTTTAGACTTTTGTGTGCAGGTTTTGATATTTTTTTTAAGTGGAATTTTAACCCCTTGAAACAAATGTGATACTTTTTTTTACTTTTATGTGCAGGTTTTGAGGTTTGTCTTTCTTTTCTTCCAAGTGGCGACTTACCTTGTAGCATATTGCCATGGTTCCTATTTTATGTTAGGATGCTTCTTGGGGCTAGTATTATATTATTTAACCCCTTAGCTGCTGATTTACTTTAATTTTGGACTTTTGTGTGCAGGTTTTGGACTTTTGTGTGCAGGTTTTGATATTTTTTTTAAGTGGAGTTTTACCTCACTGGCATATTGCCATGGTGGTTACTGTAACATTTTCAGAGTATTTTTCTAAATTTTAACCCTTTGAAACAAATGTGATGCTTTTTTGACTTTTATGTGCAGGTTTTGGGGTTTATCTTTCTTTTCTTCCAAGTGAATATTTTTCAAGTAGAGTTTCACCTTACTGGCATATTGCCATTGTGGTTACTGTGACAGGGTATTTTTCTCAATTTTAACCCCTTAGAACAAATGTGATACTTTTTTTTACTTTTATGTGCAGGTTTTGAGGTTTGTCTTTCATTTCTTCCAAGTGGCGACTTACCTTGTAGCATATTGCCATGGTTCCTATTTTATGTTAGGATGCTTCTTGGGGGCTGTTATTATATTATTTAACCCTTTAGCTGCTTATTTACTTTAATTTTGGACTTTTGTGTGCAGGTTTTGTACTTTCGTGTGCAGGTTTTGATATTTTTTTTAAGTGGAGTTTTACCTCACTGGCATATTGTCATGGTGGTTACTGTAACATTTTCAGGGTATTTTTCTAAATTTTAACCCTTTAAAACAAATGTGATACTTTTTTTACTTTTATGTGCAGGTTTTGAGGTTTGTGTTTCTTTTCTTCCAAGTGGATATTTTTCAAGTAGAGTTTAACCTTACTGGCATATTGCCATTGTGGTTACTGTGACAGGGTATTTTTCTCAATTTTAACCCCTTAAACAAATGTGACTTTTTTTTTACTTTTATGTGCAGGTTTTGAGGTTTGTCTTTCTCTTCTTCCAAGTAGCGACTTACCTTGTAGCATATTGCCATGGTTCCTATTTTATGTTAGGATGCTTCTTGGGGCTATTTTTATATTATTTAACCCTTTAGCTGCTTATTTACTTTAATTTTGGACTTTTGTGTGCAGGTTTTGGACTTTTGTGTGCAGGTTTTGATATTTTTTAAGTGGAGTTTTACCTCACTGGCATATTGGCATGGTGGTTATTGTAACATTTTCAGGGTATTTTTCTAAATTTTAACCCTTTGAAACAAATGTGATACTTTTTTGACTTTTATGTGCAGGTTTTGAGGTTTTTCTTTCTTTTCTTCCAAGTGGATATTTTTCATGTAGGGTTTCACCTTACTGGCATATTGCCATGGTGGTTACTGTGACATTATACGGGTATTTTTCTCAATTTTAACCCATTGAAATAAATGTGATACTTTTTTTTTTACTTTTGTGTGCAGGTTTTGAAGTTTGTCTTTCTTTTCTTCAAAGTGGAGACTTACCTTGTAGCATATTGCCATGGTTCCTATTTTATGTTAGCATGCTTCTTAGGGGTTATTATTATATTACTTAAACCTTTAGCTGCTTATTTTCTTTAATTTTGGACTTTTGTGTGCAGGTTTTGAACTTTTTTTTTTACTCCAACCACCCCTTTACATTGGTCACCTGTTGGGAGCCACGGGGTACTGATACTCCCTCTAGTTGTGTCAAAAATGTAGCTTTTGACCCCTCATTGGAACGAGCTCATTGAGCTAGTTCCAATGAGAGGTCATAAGCTATGTTTTTGAGACAAAAAGTGAAAAAAATAATGAAAATTGGATGGTGATTTTTGTGAATAGCTCTGGGCGATTTTAGCGTTACGTTGGGTAAAGGGTTAAATGACAGGGCAGCTATCTATTCTTCCCAGTTTGCTTTACGGTCACTTTTTCAACAGTATATTGATATGTTGTTCACTAAAAGTCCGTGGGGGGACCTGATCTAAGCCCAAATTAAGAAACAAAGAACCCCTTTTCAAACACAATTTGAGAAAGTGGAGGTAAGTGCAATAATGGTTCACAATTTTTCCTTAGCTCACCTTGACAAAGTCAAGCTGAGCTAAGCTAATCGCTCTCCATCCGTCGTCCGTCCATTGTCTGTCCGTCGTCCGTCAACACCATGTTTTGTTCTTCTCCAAAACCACTGGGCCAATTCAAGTGAAAGTTTGTGTGAGTGATGGTCCCAAAGGGGCATTGCATTTTTGTTCACCTCAACATGCCCAGCGCTATAGAGAGGGGGTGAGGGAGAATGCTCCAAAATATTTTAAAAATCTTCTACTCATGAAACAGTGGGTACAATGACTTGATATTTGTTATGGGGCTTCCTTTTGATGTGTAGAATAAAGTTTGTTCAAACGAAGTTCGTGAAGCAATATTTATCCCCGCATTTTCAAAAATGCGGGGATATTGTTGTGATCTCTGTCTGTCCGTCCATCCATCCATCCATCCGTCCATCCATCCGTCCATCTGTCTGTCTGTATGTCTGTCTGTCTGTCCATCCGTCCGTCCGTCCATCCGTCCGTCCGTCACACCCTGAAAGGCTCCTAGGGTATTCAATTCAAATCGTTTAAACTATGCTAATGTGTTCAGGTAACATCTCTAGATGTGCATAAAGGTTTTGGAATTTTGATTTTGCCCCCGGTGGTTCCAGTGGAACCACTTTTATCATTAGAAAATCAGTTTTCATCGAAAGGCTCCTAGGGTATTTAATTCGAAATGCTTGAACTATGCTAATGTGTTCAGGTAACATCTCTAGATGTACATGAAGGTTTCGGAATTTTGGTTTTGCCCTCGGTGGTTCCAGTGGAACCACTTTTATCATTAGAAAATCAGTTTTCATCGAAAGGCTCCCAGGGTATTTAATTCGAAATGCTTAAACTATACTAATGTGTTCAGGTAACATCTCTAGATGTGCATGAAGGTTTCGGAATTTTGGTTTTGCCCCCGGTGGTTTCAGTGGAACCACTTTTATCGTTAGAAAATCAGTTTTCATCGAAAGGTTCCTAGGGTATTCAATTCGAAATGCTTAAACTATGCTAATGTGTTCAGGTAACATCTGTAGATGTGCATGAAGGTTTTGGAATTTTGATTTTGCCCCTAGTAGTTCCAGTGGAACCACTTTTATCGTTAGAAAATCAGTTTTCATCGAAAGGTTCCTAGGGTATTCAATTCGAAATGTTTAAACTATGCTAATGTGTTCAGGTAACATCTCTAGATGTGTATGAAGGTTTCGGAATTTTGATTTTTCCCCCGGTGGTTCCATTGGAACCACTTTTATCATTAGAAAATCAGTTTTCATCGAAAGGCTCCTAGGGTATTCATTTTGAAATGTTTAAACTATGCTAATGTGTTCAGGTAGCAACTCTAGATGTGCATGAAGGTTTCGGAATTTTGATTCGGCCCCCGGTGGTTCCAGTGGAACCACTTTTATCATTAGAAAATCAGTTTTCATCGAAAGGCTCCTAGGGTATTTAATTCAAAATGTTTAAACTATGCTAATGTGTTCAGGTAACATCTCTAGATGTGCATGAAGGTTTGGGAATTTTGATTTTGCCCCTAGTAGTTCCAGTGGAACCACTTTTATCGTTAGAAAATCAGTTTTCATCGAAAGGCTCCTAGGGTATTCAATTCGAAACGTTTAAACTATGCTAATGTGTTCAGGTGACATCTCTAGATGTGCATGAAGGTTTCAGAATTTTGATTTTGCCCCAAGTGGTTCCAGTGGAGCCACTTTTATCGTAAGAAAATCAGTTTTCAGCGAATTTTATCGTTAGAAAATCAGTTTTCATCGAAAGGCTCCTAGGGTATTTAATTCGAAATGCTTAAACTATGCTAATATGTTCAGGTAGCAACTCTAGATGTGCATGAATGTTTCGGAATTTTGATTCGGCCACGGTGGTTCCAGTGGAACCACTTTTATCATTAGAAAATCAGTTTTCATTGAAAGGCTCCTAGGGTATTCAATTCGAAACACTTAAACTATGCTAATGTGTTCAGGTAACATCTCTAGATGTGCATGAAGGTTTCAGAATTTTGGTTTTGCCCCTGGTGGTTCCAGTGGAACCACTTTTATCGTTAGAAAATCAGTTTTCATCGAAAGGCTCCTAGGGTATTCAATTCAAAATGCTTAAACTATGCTAATGTGTTCAGGTAACATCTCTAGATGTGCATGAAGGTTTTGGAATTTTGATTTTGCCCCTAGTTGTTCCATTGGAACCACTTTTATCATTAGAAAATCAATTTCATCGAAAGGCTCCTAGGGTATTCATTTCGAAACGTTTAAACTATGCTAATGTGTTCAGGTAGCAACTCTAGATGTGCATGAAGGTTTCGGAATTTTGATTCGGCCCCCGGTGGTTCCAGTGGAACCACTTTTATCATTAGAAAATCAGTTTTTATCGAAAGGCTCCTAGGGTATTTAATTCAAAACGTTTAAACTATGCTAATGTGTTCAGGTAACATCTCTAGATGTGCATGAAGGTTTGGGAATTTTGATTTTGCCCCTAGTAGTTCCAGTGGAACCACTTTTATCGTTAGAAAATCAGTTTTCATCGAAAGGCTCCTAGGGTATTCAATTCGAAACGTTTAAACTATGCTAATGTGTTCAGGTGACATCTCTAGATGTGCATGAAGGTTTCAGAATTTTGATTTTGCCCCCGGTGGTTCCAGTGGAACCACTTTTATCGTAAGAAAATCAGTTTTCATCGAATTTTATCGTTAGAAAATCAGTTTTCATCGAAAGGCTCCTAGGGTATTTAATTCGAAATGCTTAAACTATGCTGATGTGTTCAGGTAGCAACTCTAGATGTGCATGAATGTTTCAGAATTTTGATTCGGCCACGGTGGTTCCAGTGGAACCACTTTTATCATTAGAAAATCAGTTTTCATTGAAAGGCTCCTGGGGTATTCAATTCAAAACACTTAAACTATGCTAATGTGTTCAGGTAACATCTCTAGATGTGCATGAAGGTTTCGGAATTTTGATTTGACCCCAGGTGTTTCCAGTGGAACCACTTTTATCGTTAGAAAATCAGTTTTCATCGAAAGGCTCCTAGGGTATTGAATTCAAAATGCTTAAACTATGCTAATGTGTTCAGGTAACATCTCTAGATGTGCATGAAGGTTTTGGAATTTTGATTTTGCCCCTAGTTGTTCCATTGGAACCACTTTTATCATTAGAAAATCAATTTCATCGAAAGGCTCCTAGGGTATTTAATTCAAAATGTTTAAACTATGCTAATGTGTTCAGGTAACATCTCTAGATGTGCATGAAGGTTTGGGAATTTTGATTTTGCCCCTAGTAGTTCCAGTGGAACCACTTTTATCGTTAGAAAATCAGTTTTCATCGAAAGGCTCCTAGGGTATTCAATTCGAAACGTTTAAACTATGCTAATGTGTTCAGGTGACATCTCTAGATGTGCATGAAGGTTTCAGAATTTTGATTTTGCCCCAGGTGGTTCCAGTGGAACCACTTTTATTGTAAGAAAATCAGTTTTCATCGAATTTTATCGTTAGAAAATCAGTTTTCATCGAAAGGCTCCTAGGGTATTTAATTCGAAATGCTTAAACTATGCTGATGTGTTCAGGTAGCAACTCTAGATGTGCATGAATGTTTCGGAATTTTGATTCGGCCACGGTGGTTCCAGTGGAACCACTTTTATCATTAGAAAATCAGTTTTCATTGAAAGGCTCCTAGGGTATTCAATTCAAAACACTTAAACTATGCTAATGTGTTCAGGTAACATCTCTAGATGTGCATGAAGGTTTCGGAATTGTGGTTTTGCCCCCGGTGGTTCCAGTGGAACCACTTTTATCGTTAGAAAATCAGTTTTCATCGAAAGGCTCCTAGGGTATTCAATTCGAAATGCTTAAACTATGCTAATGTGTTCAGGTAACATCTCTAGATGTGCATGAAGGTTTTGGAATTTTGATTTTGCCCCTAGTTGTTCCATTGGAACCACTTTTATCATTAGAAAATCAGTTTTCATCGAAAGGCTCCTAGGGTATTCATTTCGAAACATTTAAACTATGCTAATGTGTTCAGATAGCAACTCTAGATGTGCATGAAGGTTTCGGAATTTTGATTCGGCCCCCGGTGGTTCCAGTGGAACCACTTTTATCATTAGAAAATCAGTTTTCATCGAAAGGCTCCTAGGGTATTTAATTCAAAACGTTTAAACTATGCTAATGTGTTCAGGTAACATCTCTAGATGTGCATGAAGGTTTGGGAATTTTGATTTTGCCCCTAGTAGTTCCAGTGGAACCACTTTTATCGTTAGAAAATCAGTTTTCATCGAAAGGCTCCTAGGGTATTTAATTCGAAACGTTAAAACTATGCTAAGATGTTCAGGTAACATCTCTAGATGTGCATGAAGGTTTCAGAATTTTGATTTTGCCCCCGGTGGTTCCAGTGGAACCACTTTTATCGTTGGAAAATCAGTTTTCATCGAAAGGCTCCTAGGGTATTTAATTCGAAATGTTAAAACTATGCTAAGGTGTTCAGGTAACATCTCTAGATGTGCATGAAGGTTTCGGAATTTTGATTTGGCCCCAGGTGTTTCCAGTGGAACCACTTTTATCATTGGAAAATCAGTTTTCATCGAAAGTCTTCTAGGATATTTAATTTGAATAGTATAAACTTCGCTAATGTGTTCATGTAGCATCACTAGATGTGTATGATGGTTTCGGAATTTTGATTTTGCCCCAGGCCGTTCCAGTGGAACCACTTTTATTGTTAGAAAATCAGTTTTCATCAAAAGGCTCTTAGGGTATTTAATTCGAAACTTTTAAACTATGCTAATGTGTTCAGGTAACATTTCTAGATCTGCATGAAGGTTTTGGAATTTTGATTTTGCCCCAGGTGGTTCCAGTGGAACCACTTTTATCGTTAGAAAATCAGTTTTCATCGAAAGGCTCATTGGGTATTAATCCGAAACGTTAAGACTATGCTAAGGTGTTGCTAAGGAAATGCGGGGATACACCATTGTGTGCTTTGCACACAAATAACTCGATCTAGTTAGCTTTGTGATGGGGGTGGTAAGTTTTTGGCCCCGCTCAAAATTTCTATTTTATGAACCGATGGTCCCATTTGAACCAAATTTGGTATGTGGTATTATTGGGTCATATGTACTTGACTCGTGCAAAAAAAAAAAATTCCTGCATCCCCATGGGAACCCCAGGAGCTAAAAATAGAAATATTTTCAAATGCCAATATTTCCCAAACCACACTGAACAGAGAACTGTTGTTTGGTATGAAGCATTCTTAGGACCAGTAGAATTGAATGATAAAAAAAAATTGCCAACTGTTATGTTAGATTGTACTGTGGAGGGCATCGAAAAAGAAAAAAATGTTGAGTCAGCATATTTGCCAAAATTTTATAAATCTTTTCTCAAGAATCAATGGTCATAAACTTTTAATATTTGGTATACAGCAGAAATAGGTGGGGGGAAGGGGGAGTTCTCTCTGGCTTCCTCCAACAAATAAACTGCAGGCCACGAGGTGACTCTGGATGTCGAAAGTGTTGTTAACCTTCTTTACCTGACATATCATCCAAAAGCGGCCAGAAAATTAATCAGAATAAGCCTACCACAGCCTAACATATCTCGGAAGTTTATCAGTAAAACCCTATACGAATATGGATATCATTAGAGCTCGTCGAGCTGGTTCTAATGATGTCCATATTTGTATGGTTGTATTGAAATATTGTGACATTTGTTTTCAAAAAATGTGAAATTTGCTTTACTTTTTTTAAATACTGTGTTAGGTAAAAGGTAAAAGTCTAATAAATATATATATATATGTTGATGAAATCTCAATCCAATGGAGTAAATGTATCGCAATCAGATAGTGTTTTGACCGGGAAAGAGACAGCTTTTGCTGTCGCAGTGCAGTTTGTAAATGGAAGTCAAAACTTCTGGTTATTGTACCATCTGTACTGCAAATATTTCCAATCTGAGAGATAGGGACGTCGCGAAGATGACCAGTTTCGGGCTGTAAACCTGGTTTGTCCCGATTAATATCCCAACTACATCATCAAGACATGCCTTCGTCGAAGGCATGTCTTGATGACATAGTTGGAATATCAGTAAGTCGTAATTATGGTTAAAAAAATCAAAGCTTCTTGGAAATATATTAATATTAACCCCAGGAAGTGGAGCAGTGCTTGTTTATTGTGGTAAACAAGTTCTGGTTTACTGGTAAAATGGGACACGGAAACAAAGCCTGGGGTGGAAGTCCTCTAAAGTGAGCAGTATACACATAAACAATTAGTTTGACTTGACTTCATCTCTGTGTTATGGTCAAGAGATAGCCAGAGATATGAAAGTAACCTTAAATACCAATAAATAAATGCATGAGTGAATAAATAAAATATACATGTACTAGTCGTGCCGCAACCTCTTATTTAATTAACACATAAGGTACCGGTACTCCAAATTGGTCATGATAGGGCTCCGGGCTCCAACAGCCTGAATCGGGTACTACAAACCTCGATTTGTATGACGGGCTGTGAAAGTGACAAATCCTAGTACGAAATCTAGTCTTTCAAGAAAGTACGTGATTACTTGGAAGAGAAAATTGATATGTTAGACAGAAATATTGGCGGTCCCCCCCACCCCCCCACCCCCCACCCACCCCACACCCACACCCACAAACACACCATAATCCGACCTACCCCCTTAGCGATGCTCCTGCTGACAGATTTCTTTTTTATCTTCTTTGTTTTCAATTGACTCCTAAAGCTTATAAGAATTTTCAATTATTTCAGATTATCTAAAAGGGATCAGAATTCGTATCAGTGAAACTTCCTCACATAAAATATCTTTGCGAATAGACAATACGCTTACTGTGACAGAAACTTATAAGCTTCATGTGGACACAGTTAACAACTACATCAAGGTTGTTGGAGCCTCTGCGGCAGGAGTGCTTTACGGTATTCAATCTTTCATTAGTCTTTTGAGTGCAGATAGACCTCTCCACAGCCTTCAGATTACGGATGCACCCAGATACAAGTACAGGGGTGTTCACCTGGACGTCGCAAGGAACTTTCGTCCCGCAGAGGATGTTAAACTTCTCTTGGAGACAATGAGCATGTATAAGCTAAACAAACTACACCTCCACTTGACAGATGATGAAGGGTGGCGGATAGAGGTGCAGGACTTACCAGAACTCACGGAGGTTGGTAATATCAAAGATTTCTATGACCCATCTAATATATTACAAGTAGGAAGAAACGTAACAGGGTCTAACTATACTCAGAGATTGTTGGGGTGTGACACATGGTTGCTCGGCCACGACCTGAATTTACTCGACCATTCTTGTATACATGGTGAGTCGGTGTTTTGTGGCTTTTCACATGACAGTCACAATGACTGTCACATGAGTTGTCATGGTAGTCCGCATGAGTGGCCATGTTGTGACATCATTACCATGGTGATATGTTGTGTTAGTTCGCTTGCGTGGCTCATGTTATCAGGGCGACACACGTTTCCGTCATGCATCTGTTTACTGAAGGCCTCCATCATGGTTTCTATGATGGTACGTTGTTGCTTGCTAGGAGTCTGAACGTCTTCTGACGGGTGGGGGGTGGGGGAATACCCCGAAAGTAAGTTCAATTCCATGGGGTTAATCGCGACAATGACTAAATTTATCCAGCTCGCCGTCTTGACAAGAACTTGGTTACAAAAGTGTCTCTTAACCAAAATGTTATGACTGCCGCGTTTCAAGGGTTGGTAAAGTTTCTGTACAAATTAACTAACAGCTATTACTATTTATAGATTTCATAAGTAAATATCAAAAAGATAATCAGATTTCGTTCACTTTATTTTAGATTGGTGGAAAAAGATGTTTTGATTTGTCAGAAGCTATGTGTACAATGCCGCAGCTTGGATCAGGTCCGGATGCGTCGGCTCCTGGTTCTGGATTCTATTCCGCTGATGTGTATAGAGATATTCTCAAGTTTGCTACGAATCGTCATATCGAAATCATTCCAGAAATAGATTCTCCGGGCCATGCACGGGCTGCAATCAAAGCTATGGAGGCCAGATATCATAACCTCTCAGCGAAACATGAAACAGAGCGAGCCAAGAAGTTTTTATTATCGGACCTTTCTGATACGTCTACATATCGTTCGCATTCTGGGTATAATGACAATACAATGAACCCTTGCTTGAATTCGACTTTCATATTCATTCGACATATCGTCTGGGTAATTAAACGTCTGCATCAAGACATAAGTCCTCTAAAAACATTCCATTTTGGTGGCGATGAGATTCCTTGGGGTGCCTGGAAGGACAGCCCTGCGTGTAAGGGCTTTCATTTTGAAAATTTGAAACAATATTTTGCTGTAGAAACAGCGAAGATCTTGAATGAAGTTGGTTTGAATTTAGCCGGATGGGAGGATGGCATAATTCAAAATGATTCTCCGATGAATAGGATATTGTTTCCCAACAAAGAAGTTTATGCATACGCCTGGAATAATTTATGGGATGGATGGAATTTTGCAAGGGCGCATCTATTCGCTAACGAAGGTTTCAAGGTAAGACATGTTTTTTCGCCTTCCTCCATTTATCAAACAAACAAACACCATTAGTGTGTTCATACTGTTCTTAATTCATCACAATAATGTTACAACAAATGGCACCTCATTGAACGAGCAAGCCAAGCTCTTTTTTACTTAAAGGGACAGTGAGCCCCCAATTTGAAAAAAGTATCAATTCTCATATTGGTAATACAGTGGAGCCCATTTAATTGGATATCTTTTAATTGTATATCCCTGTTAATTGAATATTATTTCCAAACACAAAACCATTTGCCATCCCTTCAGTACAAATTTGATCTGTTAATTGCATATGGGTTGTAGAGTAAACTCCTGTTAATTGTATATAAATTTTTGTAATATGTCGAAAAGATTACTGTCACACGCACCAAATTCCCCCTATTTATCAACCTTTTTGGCCTCACTACATCCAATACAGGCATTTATTCTATTATATCTTGTTTGACAGAGCTCATAGAGCTCTGTCAAACAAGATATAATAGAATAAATGCTCAATTTACCTCCAGAACACAGGAAACTGACCAAATCCCTGTTAATTGTAAACTCCTGTTAATTGAATAATTTTCACTGGCAAAATGGATATTCAATTGAGAGGATTCTACTGTACCAGGCTACAATCTGGAATCTGGTAACAATGGGTGAATTCAGATACTTTGAGAATAACGTATTTATAAATTAATGAATTGATGGATTAACACATTAAGATGTTTTCAGTTATTCATACAGTCCACTACAATGCCCACTTGATTAATACAAGTGTGTTATTTTCACAGCTACCAATGTTGATTGTTTTAGTTTAATAATGTTACTTGGAAACTGTACATTTTAAAGCATGTTAACTCTGTAAATTTAGTAAATCACTCATTCAATTTCTCACCTTTGGATTCAAAGTGTGAAGACCTATTGACTGCTCACCATGGATAATTTGGAAATCCCAATTAAACTGAAGAAAGCCTTGTCAGCTCTGGGCGTCTCTTGTCTTCTCAACTGGACTCTCCAGATGAAAGGCAAGAGCATCCACCTGACGCTGGAGTTTGACTCAGAGGGAGATACCACCACACCACCATCGGGGAGAGTTAGCACCTTTGGTAAGAGGACTTCCTCTCACACTGGTCCTTATCCGATGGCTGGTTCAGAGGAGAAGAAGAGAAAGAAGAAGAAGAGTCCAGCAACCAATCGCAAGGATGCCTGGCGCTTGGAGGCCTGGCTTGATAGGAGAAAGGCAGAGACGAAGAAACAGGAAACGGATAGGGAGACAACCGTCGAATCACCTCCACATCCCCTCCCATGCCAACCCCATGCCAACCCCCTCTTCACCGGAGAGGTCAGAAGGAAAGGAGACAGAGGCGGAGGAGGAGATGGAAGTTCCCCAATCCCAACCGGATCTCCTTCCTGCCTGGACCTATCTAGCCATGGCTTGGAGGTAGAGGAAGAGGAAGACTACTCGGGCATTCCAACAGCTAAGTTCTGGAGATATAAAAAAAAATGTTTTCCAAATATGTGGGTATTGTTGGAGTTATGTCCCTTGTGGTGCCCCCTGTTGGTGTGGCAACTTTATTTGAACAAACTTGAATTGACATATGATAAGGAACATGCACATCAAATTTGGTTCAATTCGGCCCAGTGGTTTATGAGAGGAAGTCGATAATGTAAAGTTAACGTGGATGGTCGGATGGACGGAAAGTGATTAGTAAAGCTCCTTCTGTTCTTTGCTCAGGTGAGCTAAAAAAAATGGCGGATGCAGGTCGTGTTCGGTAAAGGGTTGAGCAAACGTCATCTTGAGTACTCTTTTCAATGCCCGTTAAATGACAGCCGATCTGTACAGAACATGGCTTAAAATTCATGCGTGAATCAGAATCGAAAATAATTCTCATAAGGAAAACAATGAGAATCAACTTCTCGCAAACTTTTCATTTGATTCTGGTCATACATGTAGATTCTAAAAGTGTCCTAAGAGACTGGAGAATTCTAATTATTTTTTGCTCCCCAATGATAAGGTATCAAATTTGGCTTAGTAATGGTGTGTAGTGAAGTCTTGGCTGCCTTTGCTAGAAACTGCAGTCAAAGTCCATAACTTCCATCAGCAAGACCGCCAATAGCCTGCATGTTCGAATACATGTAAAACAGTAAATTTGCCATGTTGTCGTTGTCATATCGGACAGTTTTACGGATGGGGGAAGCCGGAATACCCGGAGAGAACCTCCAGTGGCGCGTGACCGAAGGACTATCCGGCTAACTAACTGAATTTAACACCCGTCCGAATGTTCAAATTCTCTTTGGGGCCCCAGGCATTCTCTTGTCGATGACTCTTGGTGGCGCGCCTTCCCCACCCCACCCACCCCTCCCACAAACACCCTGCGCATAGCAGCTTCCACTTTTAATGCCATTTGTCTTCTCCTCCTTCACTTGTGACCACTGGCAGTCAACTCCTCTGGCGTGTCTTTTGCTTACTATAACACTACAATGTCACCTCAACATGCACCTTCTGATGTACTTCAGCCTCGTACCGAATCGACCCTTCTCCGGCAACCGTTTAAAACGTATAATGTTCATCAATGAGATTAGTAGTATGCCATGGGTTGGACGTGGCCTATTTGGCGACCCCAGAATTGACATCATGTCACGTGATCTAGTTACATGATGTTTGGTTGTCATGCTAGCCTGTGTGTGCGGCCATATTGTGACATCATTTTCATAGTGATACGTGCTCGTGTTGTTAGTGTTTCCGTTGTCCATTTTGTATACTGGTGGCTGCTATCTTGGTTTCTATAATAGCACGTGGTTGCTATGGGCATGAAAAGCCAACAATAGAAAGGGGTATGTTCGGAGGGTATGTTCTTTAGAATAGGAGTAGTTTCCCAATTCGTTTAATTCGTAGAATTACTACAAACAACCCGACAATCCTTCCAAATCATCCAAAATCACCCCAAAGTCACCGAAACGGAATTGGCAAAGCCCCATTTTGGGCTTATAAAAGTAACACATAGTGCTATTTGGTGTGTAGGTCGATTTCATAGGAGTAAATCTAATTACCACAAACAACCCGACAATTGCTTTACTAGTTTGAATTCTTTCAGAATCATCTGCTTCTACCTATATACTATAGCTTTTGTCTATTCAACCCTGTTCATTTGTTCTGGAGTATACTTCAAAAGAGCTTTTCAGTTGGAACAGTTTTGCTTATTTTTACTGTATTTAGCTATTCTGGCCTATCCAGCCAGTTCTAACCCTATCCCAAATACTCTTGTTCTTGTTTCGTTTCATTTATCCAGATCAGTTTACTTTACTGCAAATAACTAACCAATCAGATTGCTCGATTTCCCATAATCCGTGCCAAACCGTACCATCTCTCCCTTGTGTACAACGAAGGCTGCTATAATTCTTAAACCCAAAAGACAATCGAGCAGTTACTGAAAAGTTATTGCTCGAACGACTCGAATCTCATCGAACAAATGAGCTACAGAATAATTGCTCGACTGCGTGACTCCACATACTGCTCTACGACTCATTTCGGAAAAAAGGGTGCCGAAGGTCAGACATTTTTCAAAAGGGATTCCATAAGTAGGGTACTTATAGAAACAAGGTTGATGATTTCCCCTAATAAGCTATGAGAGTAATTGCTCCATGAGCAAATGCTCGAACGACTCGAATCCCATCGAGCAAATGATCTATAGAGCAATTGCGTGATCGAGTGATTCTGCATATTGCTCTACGACTCATTTCGGATGAAAGGGGTGCCAAATGCCAGACATTTTTCAAAAAGGGGTTCTGTAAGTTGGATACCTAGAAACAGGGTTGATGATTTCATCAGATTAGCTAAAAAGCCATGAGAGTAATTGTTCCATGAGCAAATGCTCGAACGACTTGAATCCCATCGAGCAAATGAGCGATAGAGCAATTGCTCAGTCGAGTTATTCCACATACTGCTCTACGACTCATTTCGGAAAAAAGGGATTCCATTACCACGTTTTTCAAAAAGGGATTCTATATGGATTCCAAAAAGGGGATTTCATAGTGGGATTCCATAAGTCTTGCCATCGGCTTCTGTCACGTCTTTAACTATATGTCCTTTGATTAGCCGCTATTACATTCTCTTTTGGTATGGTGTTCTATCAACCTTGCAGTCTTATACTATTAATGCCTTGAACCATTACAATTGGGTACCTTACATGTAAGAAACTGTTTGTTGAATGTGCCGCGATGTGTTATGTGTTAATACACAGTGTGTCCCAATGTATACTCATTACAGGAAGTATATTGACACATGTTGGATGTGCCCATATGTGCTTGTGTGCTTATGCACAAGGTGACACATTGTGCATTAACACATTGGCACATGCGATGAAAAGGGGATCCGAGAAGTATACTCGGATACTAGAAAGGGATTCCATGGAATGTGGGTCCGGTGATTGATGGAATGTGCTTGTGTGCTACCTCGAGTCACTATGGTAATGACGTCATAATATGGCCACTACATATGGCTCAGATTTGCTCTTAAGCACGATATTTTGCAGAAATCTCTTGGGGGGGGGGGGGGGGGGGGGGGGGCTTCTGGTAGTCCTAACTAGGACCCTCCGGTCACCCCCCCTCCCCCCCACACACACACTTATCTTAACTTATTCTACTATCCGAAACTGCCTCTTGCCAAATAACTATTTTGGGGTTCACTTAGCCCATTAGCTTCCTCTAATGCACTAAAAAGCTTAAAAGCTTCTCACCACGTAAAACTACTTTTGGGTCACTGGGGCCAATAACTCATTCCGACATCCATCGCCAACAAAATCCTCCCACTGCACTTCCAGACTTTCCTTCAAGCTGCAACATGAGCAGATACTCAAACGGACACTCCGCCTACCCAGTCTTTCCAGCGTTCTTAAATACCAAACAGAAATTCCCAAAAGATGGTTGAGTGGTCCTTTGAAGGACATAATCATTATTAATTGCTTTCTTTAAGCTGTATATAAAATGTGAGACAGCATCCCAACTGCTTTAACTCGTTCGAATTGATCTTGACACCATCCCCATGCAGTACACCTCAGCACACTGTGCTACCGTGCTCACACTTATGTAATGTTGATAAAGTGTACTGCCCGAGGACACAACACAGATGACACGGGTCAGGACCAAGCGTACGAAATATTCGATCTGAAGTCCAGTGCAGTGGCGTAGGTACAGGGGGTGGGGTGGGGGACTCTTATGTTGTGTGAAACGTGCATTAGCCCACCCCTCCCACAGAAAAATAAATGGCCTAATGCAAGTTTCACACAACATAGAGCCTCAAAATGGTCGCCACTACAAATGCCTCAGATTCGCTCTTAAGCACACTATATTTTGCAGAAATCTCTTGGAGGGTGTGAGGAGCTTCTCCTAGTCCTAACTAGGACCCTCCGGACACCCCCCCCCCCCCCCACCCCCCACACACACACACACACACTTATCTTCAGTAGGGGAGGGGGCAATGGCCAGAGAATCCGAGTTAGGACTGGGGGAGTCCCCCGAAACCCTAGGCAATGCCCTTTCAGGTATCATCTTTGCCCCCCCCCCCCCTCAACTGGCTACGGCACCCCATTATAGAATCCTGGCTATGCGTCTGTTCCAGTGCTCTAGCCAATGAACCATCACGCTCCCGTGATAATCTTAAGGAACGGTCATTCTCACACGCAGCATGTAAACAGAGTTGATATTTTGTCACTTTTTTTGTTGGGGATCATACAAATTAGAGCTGGCCAATATACCGAAAAACCAAACCAATACCGATATCATGGGAATACCGAAAAACCAAACCGAACCAATCATTGAATACCAAAACCGTTAGAATTTTACAATTTTCCTCCACTCACTATTTATTTTTGATTCTCAGCCAATCCCTCATTGAATTTGACCCCCTCGTTGAACATTTTTAGCTCAACTTGACAAAGTCAAGCTGAGCTATTGTCATCACTTCTTGTCTGTCCGTCTGTACGGGCAAACGCATGTCCACAATTTCCTTTGTCATACCGCATTAATGGTCAGATCGCTTTGAAACTTAGTATGCTTGTTTGGGGTGACCTCTAGATGGGAGCTATCGATTTTCTTCCATTACCGTCAAAAAATGTTGCCAGCGGCAACATTCTTTGAACTTAGTTTAGTCAGACCTCAATATTCCTATTGGCACACCCTACAGGGCACATTTATCATCGGATTGCTTTGAAACATGGTATGCTTGTTTGGTGTGACCTCTAGATGGGAGTTATCGATTTTCTTCCATTTCCGTAAAAAATGTTGCTGCTGGCAACAACCATTGAACTTGGTTTAGTCAGGCATCAATATATTCCTTTGGCACGCTCTACAAGGCACATTTATGATCAGATCGGTTTAAAACTTGTTATGCTTGTTTGGGGTTACCTCTAGATGGGATTTATCGATTTTCATCAAAAAATGTTGCCGTGGCAACAACCTTCGATGAACTTAGTGCAGTTATGCATCAATATTTCCCTTTGACACACCCTGCAGTACACATTGTTGACCCGATCACTTTGAAACGTGGTATGCTTGTTTGGGGTGATCTCTAGGTGGGAGCTATCGATTTTCTTCCATTTCCGTAAAAAAATGTTGCTGCTGGCAATGTTCTTAGAACTTAGTTAAGTGAGATCTCAATATTTCCCTTTGGCACACCCTATAGAGCACATTTATGATCGGATTGCTTTGAAACCTGGCATGCTTATTTTGGGTGACCTCTAGATGGGAGCTATCGATATTTTTATACAACAACCAATGGCCCAGACTAGCTGGTGCTAACCTTATGGTATTCAGGACCAAACACAAATTTAGCCCCCCCCCCCCCCCCTCCATCACCAAAATTTGCATCAAATCACTAAAATTTAAGTCCTAAATGGTCCTCCATACTTTTTGATCAATGTGCATGCGCAGCGTCCAGGAAGGTCCGAAATTGGCGCCAACCATCATTCTTTGTTTGGCCCTTCAGTCAAAAAGATGTTCTGACATCTGTGCTATTAAATTCTCTTTATGAAGATGCCAGACACAAGTCATTACAAGAATTGGTGGATTCAAGACTGCTAATGGATAAAGGAAAGGAACAATGGTGGTTGGAGACGTTCAGGGCAGCAACTTTATAAATAATATTATAAATTTTTCATGTCTAAAAATTTCGAGACAAATTGCCTGATGTCATCATTCTTGCTAATGTTATTTCCACTGTTTGTTAAGTGTTCCTTCCCTAGCCTTTCTTGAGCCCTCCTGCTAAACTTCCAAGCTTTTGGCTATTTTTATTGAAATTTTTTATATAAATTTCTTGGAAGTTTAGTGTGTTTACAGAAGGTTTTTTCTGTAAAAAAACCCTTGATTTCGTCCTCATCCAGTCGGTGTTGGGGAGTGTTGGTCTTGCATCTTCTGTCAGATGTATTGTTTTTTCTTCATAGGAAGATCTTGCTTTACATCTGATAGCTTGTAAATCGGTTACTGACTTCGGGTTATTTTTGGGTGCCTAAGGTATTGTTTCCGTTTTTTTCTTCTGATGTTGTTGACAGTAGCAACATCTCAAATATATGTGGTATATTATATTATAAAAAGGAAATGAGTATAAATTACTGTAGGAGACATGGCTTAGTATTCCGGTAGTGTAGCAAAAAACATTGGAATTTTGTCCACACTTAGGCTCTATCGGGAAGCCTTTAGGCTCTGCATGTTCCCTTTGGGAACTTAGGCTTTCTCAAAAAAAATATATTTTTCGGAAATTTTTTTTTTCAATTTTTCCGATTGATATTTTGATGGCATTATTCATGTTTCTAATCATATATTTTTTTTGCAGATTTGGGAGTGTCATCGACATTATTCTTTATATTGAAATTATGAAAACTTTCTGTTCTAAATGCAAGGCGAGGAAATCATCCTTGGATTTGCATGCTTGTTGTCTTGCTTTTAGTCGATGCACCCCAAAGATTATTGTCCCACATGTGAACATTTTGACTCTAAACGTTGGAGATGGGTGTCACGGTATACTGTTGGTGGTGGGATTTCCATGCCGGATCTCTCTCCACAAGGTAATTCAAGCTTCTCAGTTTCTTTTTCAGAGGAACAAGAACATGATACTGATACTGTAACATCCACTCAGTGTGTGCAATCGTTCTCGCACTCAGATGAGCAAACAGAGGTGGCTGCAAAGGTGCTCTTGAATATTCGGCAAGGAATGAGGCCTCTCGTTCCATTGCAAGCAGCCAGTTCGACCGGTGAAGCGGCTTCTCCACCCGGAGGGGTCGAAACACCGGGTAAGTCCGTTGCGGTTGAAGGAAGTGATGATTTAGGTAGAGTAAGCTCACCCAGCGACGACGGAGATAGGAGGAAGTCGGCAGGTTTCCTTTCGGGAGGCTCGATGAGGTCTAATAAGGCAGCGAGCGGGAGAGCCACCTCTCTAACCCAACAACATCTGGACCAGATGTTGTTTTGAGAAACCTGAACGAGTCGGAGCATACATCACCCCCGTTCGGGATGCTCCTTCTACACTGAAGCCAGGGATGGCTGCAGTTTTGATTTCCTCAGCTACGTTTTTTCATAGACACACAACCGCAATCTAGCTATGCGACTTCACAGTTCCAGCCAACAGTGCCAAGTTGAACTCCATCTTCGCTTCAGTAGTCGAGTCATCCAATAGCTAGTGAACCGAGGCAGCCGTTGACGGGACAATAGGAGAAGAGATCTGCATCATCGTCCCAGGAGCTTCAGGCAGCGAAGAAACGGAAGGCCGCCGCTCCTCAGGCCTGGGTTACAGACTTGCTGGCGCAAATAGCGTAGCTTATAGCAGCATCCCAGCAAGCACAACAAACTTCCACAGTTCCCGGAAGCGAACTGTCGGACTGTGCTGGGTCAGTCCACGAATCTGTACAGCCAGATACAGAGGACCAGGCATCACAGCTGATGCAGCCGGATGACGAAAGGGACAAGGAGGATGATTACTCTTCCCTTTCGGAACAGCACATGGAGGCCATGGATTTCATCCATCAGTTCTACCCTGAAGCTGTTCCAAGTGATCAGCATGCTGCGATGTCAAGGGAGAAACCGCTATCGTCTCTGGACGAAGAGTTCGTACGGAGGAAAGAGGACGTTCTTTCCTTTCCGACGGAGTCCAGACAGGTGTCGAAGGCCTTCAGTTATGTTGATGACGCCGTATATAACCTCTCCAGTGTCAGGAGAAAGGGCGGTTTCCTGAATACATCTATTAATATGCCGTTCCTTGGGCCACGCTCTTTTAGAACAGTTCCTGAAGATGTCCCTAGAGCTCCTCTGCATTTGGATGAGCGGGCCGAAGACCTAGAGATGTCCTTACCCGCATCAATCAATGTACGCTCGGAAATGATGGAATGTGCAATTTTGTCAAACAGAGCGAATCTGGACAAGATGTCCTACGCAGACCACCTTACCAGAGCCTTGGCGCAATGTTTTAACGGAAAGGAATTTGAAGACGTTTTGTTCCTCACTTAGAGTCCTTTCCAGGGCAATGATATATGCCATGTACAACTCCGCACTGACAGTGGCTAATTTGGAGTTGGTAAGACGTGATGCTGCACTTGCGTCTCCATCTCTGATAGATGACAAGGTGAAGAGCTCTCCCCAAGTTGCTCCAGTTTCCGGCAATACGTTATTTGACGACAAGCTTTCTTTAGTATACGAGCAAGCTACTAAGAAGGCTTCCAGTGCACTACTTTCGAAGTCGGTGTCTCAACAGCGCACTTCATCAGACAGGAGTTATAGAGGACATTCCACCCATAAAAAATTTTCTAAGGAGAATGCCTCATGAGGGAATAGTAAACCCTCGTATGACTACTCCAGACGTCGTCAGTATAGTGACTCAGGAAAGGGGGCAGGTCTGATCAGGGATATCGATGAGACGCCCCGAGGCCGACGGGACGAGGTGCTTCACGGGGAGGACGCAGTTTCACCTCCCGCAAGCCTCGCAAATCGAACAGGCGATGGTCCAGACCTCTATTGTGGGCCAGTTGGTGGAAGGTTATCAATCTTCGCGAGAAACTGGATAGACGTAAGATCAGTGGGTGAGAAGTGGAGTCAAGGAAGGCCTACGGCTGTCATTCCAGGAAAAAAACCCACTTACCAGATGTCCGCGATGGACAATTCTTCCGGCGGATCCTTTCAAAAGAGAGTCGCTCCCACCTGAGGTAAAGGCTCTCTTAATAAAGGAAGCAATAGACGTCGTAGAAAAACAGGATTCTCAAGGTTTTTACATTCACCTTCCTTGTACCGAAACCAGACGGCTCGTTCCGACCTGTGATAGACTTGAGCTGGATAATCGTGGCTCCAGAGTTCTACATGGAAACCATCCGGTCAGTAAGAGCGAGCATTCGAGTGGACGACTATGCGGTAAGCATAGATCTAAAAGATGCCTACTTTCACATCCTGGTACATCCGGCTTTCAGAAAGTACCTGCGCTTTGCAGTACAGGGGCAGGTTTATCAGTTCAGAGCAATGTGTTTCGGTCTGAACCTGCCCCCTTGGGCATTCACTCGAATAATGAACTCGGTAATGTCTTATTTCCGGGCTCATTCGTCAGCAGTTACGTCGGCTTACTTGGACGACATTCTACAGAGATACAGCAACAGAAACATTCTTCAGAGTGATGTTCAGAGTCTGTTGCAACTGCTCCAACATCTCGGTTTCATAGTAAAAGAGAAAAAGTTGGATCTAGCTCCGTCCAAGTCGTTCATCCACTTAGGAATGAACTTCGAAATCCACAACAATCTGGTATGCCTGCCATTATCCAGATTGAAATTATTCAGTTGCTTTGCCCGCTATTGTCTAAACTCTCACGACAAATCAGTGAGGGAGTTCATGAGGCTGATGGGCCTGTGGAGCGGCTGCGGATCTTATTCCGATGGGTCGCCTCCGCTCGTGTCCCCTCCAGATTTTCTTTACACAGAACTGGAGTGTGAAGACGCATTTGCTCGAAACCAGCATTGTATTAACGGAACTAGTAAAACAAAAGATTCAGATTTGGGCAGACATTCAGTGGTTTACTCAAGGAGTTCCACTGCAACTGCCGGATCCGGCTTTCATGATTATGACGGATGCGAGTCAGATGGGCTGGGGCGCGACCCTAAGTCCTGCAGACTTGAAGTGCCAGGGACTTTGGGACTCCCGGTTCCTAGAGAAACAAATAAACATCAAAAAGATGATGTCAATATGGTCAGCACTACAGCACTGGAACGGATATTTTCTAAGCGCCCATGTTCAGATTCTGTCAGACAACTCGACAGTAGTGGCGTATCTCCGGAACCAAGGCGGCACTCATTCGGTTCCTCTATGCGAATTAACAGAGAAAATACTTCTTTACATGCTGAATTGTCACACTCATCTCTCTGTCCGTCATATACCGGGTCATCTGAACGTATTAGCAGACTCGCTCTCTCGGAAAGGTCGCCTGTTGCCATCGGAGTGGACTCTCAACAAGCGAGTATTCAATCAGATTTGCTACCAGTGGGATCGTCCCATGATAGATCTGTTTGCGATATACCTAAACAATCAGTTGCCAATGTTCGTGTCGCCGTGTCCAGGTCACTGAGCGTACGCAGTAGACGCTCTGTCAATTCCATGGGACGGAATATAGGTTACGCATATCCTCCAACTCCTTTGATTCAGCAGATTCTGTTAAAGATCAAACAGTCTCACTCCAAAATCCTGCTAGTAGCACCTCTGTTGGCACAGAAACCTTGGATCAATCTCCTCAGGTGTTTGTTATGGGACATTCCCCGAAAGCTTCCTCCACGAGAGGACCTTCTTCATCAGGGGAAGTCCCACGCACTGCATCACAACCCGGAAGGTCTCAACCTTCACGTTTTTCCATTGTGCGGTCCTTCTTGCACAGGAAACAGTTTACAGGATGAGCAGTGGATGCAATTTCTAACTGTAGGAGCGCCTCCTCTTTGTTGAATTACGCAGCAAAGTGGAGGGTCTTCTTCCATTGGTGTGTGGATCAGTCGATAGATGTATATGATCCGTCCATTCCACAAATCGCCAATTTCCTGGTCTACTTGATTGACGAGCTCAAACTGCAGCCCGTTACTATTAAGGGCTATACGTCTATGTTATCAGACACTTACGCTCATCATGATAATTTGGCTATTGGATCAGATGTTTCTTTATCCAAATTAGTTAGAAATGTTTCTATTAATAGACCTAGAACCCTCAAATTAATTCCTAAGTGGAATTTAGCTTGGGTTCTGCTGAAGCTTCAAGAAGCTCCTTTTGAGCTGTTGAATGATGTAGAATTCAAATTCTTGACCTACAAAATGAAGTTTCTCTTAGCCTTCGCTTCTGCCAGAAGAGTTAGTGAACTCCATGCATTATCTGTTGATGATTCTCATTATCGTAGTGTGGGTAATACCATTACCCTAACTACGGAAGTGGGTTTTTTTGGCTAAGAATCAGATTCCGGATAAGCGGCCGGAGCCTATTGTCATTAAGGCTTTACCGCCATCAGATAACCATAGACCATTACTGTGTCCAGTCAAGGCAATGTGCATTTATAAACGTCGATCGGATTTTATCAGGAAAGGAAGAAAACGTTTCTTTCTTTCTCTGATTCCTAATAGAAAAGATATATCTGTTCATTCTATTTCTAGATGGATTCAGTTGGCAATACGTATTGCCTATGAAAATCTATCTTCGAATCAATGTTCTGTCAACAAGATTACAGCACATGAAGTTAGAGCTCTGTCCTCTTCCTGGGCTTATTCTAACAGTATAGCCATTACTGATCTCACGAAGGCTGCTTACTGGACACAACCATCTACATTTACGAAGTTTTACCTTAGAAATTTAGAGTCCATCTCTGGTGACCTTAGATCTTAGGGTCCTCTTTCGGTTGTTCAGAATGTCGTCCATTAAATATTCATCTAGAAGGTCTTTAGGCAGTCTGCTCAAGCTCTGACTCTGTTCCGCTGCGCTCTTCGTTCTGAGGAAAATTACCTCAGAACAAGGGGAATGGGGGGGGGGGGGGGGGGGGGGGCATTTTTTCCCCTTATATCATTAGCTTATAGTGAAAAGCAAGGGAATACCTCCTCTGGAGACAGTAGTCCAGGGTCAGTGTTTTAATGTGTAGCTCGGTGTGAAGCAAACAATGTGTCTTGTTTATGTATTGGTTTTTAAAGTGTAGCTCACTATGAATCATTTGTATATGCCGCGAGTCAAACGGGCGTTAATATACAATCCTCGGACACTTTTAAATGAGTATGAAGAGTCTTATTCTCTGGACTATCTTTATATATTGGTTTTCCTTCACCAAATTAGCATAACGGGTTATGCTGGCATTAAGTGGAGAATTATATATTATGTAATACTCAATTACATTGTTGGTGTTATGTCCTTCTCTTTTCTCGAAAAAGAGACAGACATATATAATTCCTATCTTCTCCTATTCTCCTGTAGGAGCTACTCTTTACAGAAGTAATTGAGTGATTGGAGTTTCTTAGTCCCTCCAGCCTTTTTACGATTCAGCTAGTTTGGGGCCATTGGTTGTCGTATAAAAATATGAAAAATTTTAAGTAATTTGTATATTTTTAATACTTACCAATGGCCCAGATGGGTATGGCACTCCCATGAGTGGGCTCTCATACCTCACCGCTATTTAAACATTTAGCAGGCACTGAAGGAAGAATGATGGTTGGCGCCAATTTCGGACCTTCCTGGACGCTGCGCATGCGCAGTGATCAAAAAGTATGGAGGACCATTTAGGACTTAAATTTTAGTGTTTTGATGCAAATTTTGGGGATGGGGGGTGGGGGTGGGAATTTGTATTTGGTCCTGAATACCATAAAGTTAGCACCAGCTAGGCTGGGCCATTGGTAAGTACAAATTACTTTAAATTTTTCATTTTCTTCTATTTCCATAAAACAATGTTGCCACTGGCAACGTTCTTAGAACTTAATTAAGTCAGACCTCAATATTTCACTTTGGCTGTGCCATACAGGGCACATTTATGATCAGATCGGTTTGAAACTTGGTATGCTTGTTTGGGGTAACCTCTAGATGGGAGCTATTGATTTTCTTCAATTTCTGTCAAAAAATGTTGCCGCTAGCAATGACCTTCGATGAACTTAGTGCAGTTATGCATCAATGTTTCCCTTTGGCACACCCTGCAGTGCACATTTTTGACCGGATCGCTTTGAAACTTGGTGTGCTTGTTTGGGGATGACCTCCAGATGGGAGCTATCGATTTTCTTCTATTTCTATATTCCATCTGGCAACGACGTTTGAACTTAGTTTAGTCAGACCTCAATATTTCACTTTGGCACACCCTACAGGGAACATTTATGATCAGATTGCATTGATCTGATTGCATTGAAACCTTGTATGCTTGTTTGGGGTGACCTCTAGATAGGAGCTATTTATTTTCTTCCTTGTCCGTCAAAAAATGTTGCCATTGGTAATGACCTTTGATAAACTTAGTGCAGTTATGCATCAATATTTTCATTTGGCTCACCCTGCAGGGCACATTTATGATCTGATCACTTTGAAACTTGGTATGCCTGTTTGAGGTGACCTCTAGATAGGAACTATTGATTTTCTTCCTTGTCCGTCAAAAAATGTTGCACAATGACCTTTGATGAACTTACTGCAGTTGTTCTTCAATATTGCCCTTTGACACACCCTGCAGGGCACATTTATGATTGAATCGCTTGGAAACCTGGTGTGCTTGTTTGGGGTGACCTCTAGATGAGAGCTATTGATTTGCTTCTATTTCCGTCAAAAATAGTTGCCGTTGGCAATGAACTTTGATGAACGTAGTGAAAAAAACTTAGTGCAGTTAATTAAGCATCAATATTTCCCTTTGACACACCTGCAGGCAAATTTATGATTGGATCACTTGGAAACTTGGTGTGCTTGAGTGGGGTGACATCTATATGGGAGCTATCGATTTTCTTCCATTTCTGTCGAAAAATGTTGGCACTGACCTTTGAACTTAGTTTAGTCAGACCTCAATATTTCCCTTTGACACACCCTTCAAGCACATTTATGATCGGATCACTTTAAAACTTGGTATGTGTGTTCGGGATGACCTCCAAATGTGAGCTATTCATTTTTTTTTATTTCCATAAAAAAATATTGTCATTATCACCAGCATTTGAACTTACTTCATTTGTGCAGCAACCTATCCCTTTTTGCACTCTCTGCAGGGTATATTTATGAATTTTCCATAAAAAGAAAAAAAAATTGCCACAAGCAATGACCTTTAAATTTAGCGCATTAACATCTTCCTTTGGCATGCCTCAGAGGGCACATTCATTATCAGGTTGTTTTGAAATTTGTATGCTTATGCAGGGTGACAAAGATAGGAGCTATTGATTTTCTTTTCATTTCCATCAAAACTGTTAGCAACAATCTTTGAATTTATTGCATTTGTGCATCAGCATTCTTCTTTGACAGGGCTTATAGGGCACATTTATCTTAGGATTGTTTTTGAACTTGATGTGCTCATTAGGCGGGACCTCTAGATAAGAGCTATCGATTAACATTCATTTCTGTGAAAAAAGTTGCCTTTTACAATAACTTCTGAACGTACTGCATTTGTGTATCAACATTCTTCCTTTAGCCAGCCTTACAGTTTACATTTAAAAATGCACACACAATGCTGTTATGTTTAAATTTCACCAAATAACATTGGTACCAGTGATCTTCAATTTTGACATTTCATTTATAACTTATCAAGTTTGTCAAGTTGAGCTACAGTGTCATTGACACTTTCATTATTGACTTTCAGTGTCTTCCAAGATTAGTACAAACTCAGGAAGACCCCAAACTTTTTACATTTTTTGATTAGTGCATATGTAATTATTTGCGTCAACAATATGTTTGGTTTGTTACAATTTATGGGAGAGTACCTATATGCACTCTCCCATAAATTGTAACAAAGACAATATGAGCATCGAAAGAATATGAAGCCTTTGAATTGCAGTTCCTACAGTTTGTTTTTAGAGGAATGTTTTATTTTTCAAATTAAATATGAATTTATTTGTATAAATATGAACTTTCTATATTTCTGTGTTTAAAAAGACAGCTGAAATCCTCTCCATGTTTGCTCACTTTTTGCAAAAGAAAAGTAAAAATTAAAAATAAAACTCTCCCTCCTGCACTGATTTGAAAAAAAGTGCCTGTGAATCCATTAATTTATTTTGTGTGGCCTAAAGAGTTCATTTTCATGAAAGAAGTGGCTGATTTTATTTTCCGTTTTGTTAACCCTCAGGGCCCTGGGCAATTGTCCTAAATTCTCACTAGACTACAACCTGTACATCTCAAGCTGCTTAACCCTTTCAAGCAGACGACACTTGCAAAAATAATTCTTGAATAACTATTTTTTTACATTTTTTGTCTCAAAAACATAGGTTATGACCCCTCGTTGGAACGAGCTCGATGAGCTCGTTTCAACGAGGGGTCATAACCTATGTTTTTGAGACAAAAAATGGAAAAAATAATGAAAATTAATTGGCGATTTTTGAGAATAGCGCTGGCCGGTTTTGGCCATTACGTTAGGTAAAGGGTTAACAGTGATTTCTAGTCAAGTCTTGGCTGCTTTAACTAGAGGGGTGTCATTTGTGTGCAAAGCACACTATAGTATATCCCCGCATTCGCATTTGTGATTATTGTCGGGGCCGAATCAAAAATCCAAAACCTTTATGCACATCTACAGATGCTATTGATTAACATGAACACACTTTTAGTGTTTTGAATTGAAACCCCCAGGAGTTTTTCTCTGGAAACCATTCCTCTAACGACAAAAATGGTGCCCCTTGCACCCCTCGGGGCCAAATAAAAAATCCAAAACCTTTATGCACATCTACAGACCCTATTGATTAACATGAACACACTTTCAATGTTTCGAATTGAAACCCCTAGGAGTTTTTCTCTGGAAACCATTCCTCTAACGACAAAAAATGGTGCCCCTTGCGCCCCTCGGGGCCGAATCAAAAATCCAAAGCCTTTATGCACATCTACAGACCCTATGAATGAACATGAACACACTTTCAATGTTTCGAATTGAAACCCCTAGGAGTTTTTCGCTGTAAACCATTCCTCTAACGACAAAAGTGGTGCCCCTTGCACCCCTCGGGGCCGAATCAAAAATCCAAAACCTTTATGCACATCTACAGAACCTATTGATTAACATGAACACACTTTTAGTGTTTTGAATTGAAACCCCTAGGAGTTTTTGTCTGGAAACCATTCCTCTAACGACAAAAATGGTGCCCCTTGCGCCCCTCGGGACCGAATCAAAAATCCAAAACATTTATGCACATCTACAGACCCTACTAATGAACATGAACACACTTTCAGTGTTTCGAATTGAAACCCCTAGGAGTTTTTCACCAGAAACCATTCCTCTAATGACAAAAGTGGTGCCCCTTGCACCCCCGGGGGCCGAATCAAAAATCCAAAACCTTTATGCACATCTACAGACCCTATGAATGAACATGAACACACTTTCAATGTTTTGAATTGAAACCCCTAGGAGTTTTTCGCCAGAAACCATTCCTCTAACGACAAAACTGGTGCCACTTACGCCCCCGAGGGCCGAATCAAAAATCCAAAACCTTTATGCACATCTACAGACCCTATGAATGAACATGAACACACTTTCAATGTTTCGAAATGAAACCCCTAGGAGTTTTTCGCCGGAAACCATTCCTCTAATGACAAAAGTGGTGCCCCTTATGCCCCCGAGGGTCGAATAAAAAATCCAAAACCTTTATGCACATCTACAGACCCTATGAATGAACATGATCACACTTTCAATGTTTCAAATTGAACCCCCTAGGAGTTTTTCACCGGAAACCATTCCTCTAACGACAAAAGTGGTGCCCCTTACGCCCCCGAGGGCCAATCAAAAATCCAAAACCTTTATGCACATCTACAGACCCTATGAATGAACATGAACACACTTTCAATGTTTCGAATTGAAACCCCTAGGAGTTTTTTGCCGGAAACCATTCCTCTAACGACAAAAGTGGTGCCCCTTACGCCCCCGAGGGCCGAATCAAAAATCCAAAACCTTTATGCACATCTACAGACCCTATGAATGAACATGAACACACTTTCAATATTTCGAATTGAAACCCCTAGGAGTTTTTCGCCGGAAACCATTCCTCTAACGACAAAAGTGGTGCCCCTTACGCCCCCGAGGGCCGAATCAAAAATCCAAAACCTTTATGCACATCTACAGACCCTATGAATGAACATGAACACACTTTCAATGTTTCGAATTGAAACCCCTAGGAGTTTTTCGCCGGAAACCATTCCTCTAACGACAAAAGTGGTGCCACTTACGCCCCGAGGGCCGAATCAAAAATCCAAAACCTTTATGCACATCTACAGACCCTATGAATGAACATGAACACACTTTCAATGTTTCGAATTGAAAGCCCTAGGAGTTTTTCGCCGGAAACCCTTCCCGGACGTACGGACAGACGGACGGACGGACGGACGGACGGAGATGACCAATATATCCCCGCATTTTTTCAAATGCGGGGATAACTAGAAATCACTGCCCATGTGATTTGTTTATTGTGAGAAGGACCTCTTGAAGATGGCATGGTCAGGGCACAGGCTCTAAGATTTCAAATGCTCAAATAGGTATTTAAAGATTAAGGTGTGTTTAGAAGTCACAAAATTACTGTAGATATGATTCGTGTTCATAAAAAATGAAACTGTTGAGCTCATTGGCAGTGGCATTAAATTTTGTGGAGCCGTGGTACAATGATACAAGAACAACTTATTCTATATTTTCCTGATGTGAATTCCCCCTTTGGTACTAACAGCAAATCTCAGTCAAGTCGAATACCGAACCGTTGCCGAGGTATATCCTCCTTAAAAATACCGAAACCAATACCGAACTTAAAATTTCAAAACTGCCCATCTCTAATATAAACATGGTGTTTCGGGTTGGTGCAGGGTGTGGGGGGCAGGGGCGACTGCCGTGTCAGGACACCTGAGGCCCTGTAAGGCCTGGGCTGACGTGGGGTTATTTAGTCCCGCTGGTGAAATTGCGGGGAAAATTAGACCGACATGGAGAGTCGGAATCCTAGTGCCGCGAACTCGGCGCTGGGAGCTGAGTTCGACCGGCGCTGTGATTTCGTTTCTCCTCTGCCATATTGGCCTAAGATAGGTTCGATTTCCATTAGGTGTGATTCTTAATCACTTCAGGCTGTGTAATGGAAAGAATGATTTAAAGTAACAACGATTCTTTTATTTACACATGAAAATAAAGCCGTTTCAATATTTCAACAATCAACAATTTGATTCTTTTCACAGAAAATGGGTTGCTAGGGTTAAATAATTCCCATCAATTATATAGTCATTCTATATCCCTGTACTGGCACTATAGTCTACACACTGGAAATGTTACTACCATGAGCTCGCCATAAGAGCTTCACAAATCTGAAATTAAATTACGGAGAGCTCGCCATAAGAGCTTCACAAGTCTGAAATGTTATTACCATGAGCTCGCCATAAGAGCTTCACCCGCTTAGGCTCAAATGTCAACGTCTGCACGTAACTGTCCCTCTGGCTGTCGGAGGGTTCCGACCAGCAATGTTTGTCATCTATAAAGCCACCGTACTTCTGATTTGGGTCAAATATTGTCTACTCATACCTTATGTACCTTTTGAACGTCCTCCGTGAAAGTCCTATTGAAATGTTCACTGTTTCTGGTTGAATTCACGATTCACAAATGCCCCTTTTTGTGCTAGGGTGAAATTGTCACTCACACTGATCTCCAGTCGGTATTACGATGCTTCGACAGCAAAACAAACTACTCCCAACGCAATCAGTCTGATGCTTCAAAGGGTTAATACGCACAATACAATTAACCTGCACTTCTGACTATTGCAGGCTAATACCTGCTACTCAACAATCTAAACATTAACGTTTCACCTTGGGTTTCCCTTCTCAACGAATTACAGCCATTTCAGGGTCCTGTGATCGAAGGTACCCCTATGCCAGGAAACAGAGTCCGCCTGCCCTGGACTTCACCAACGTGTGTGTGACCCCCAAGTGTGTGTCTAATGCTCTGCTCTTCAAGGTATATATACTTTTTACCCTAAACTGTCAGGTGGACAGACGCTCATCTGTCCATCTGCCAAAACGTTGGGAGATGACGTATATCGGGGCAGAATCAATACAAGTCATCTCGCGCATGACTTAACGGTGATTTCACTTGTCGAGTGAACCGATTCGTTCCTGCCACTCATTGCTATACTAATGATAAGGTGATGACATTACAGACATTTCTATCTCTTAGAATCTCGTTTCTCAATTGGCCGTGACGATATCCTGCCACCAACCGATTACGTCTCGTAAGACTCGCGACTACTGTATAACTTAAATTAGATTAGACCTTATCTAACATACTGTTTCTCCCCTGGGTCTCTGTCCTGAAGCTGGATATACACCATGTGTGTTTTTTCCATGCCCACCTTCACAGAGAAGTGAAATTCACGTAGGTTTTTCGCCTTGATGCGGAATATCTTTTGAACTTACAATATCTTTATATATGAGGCCCCTTGCCCCTATATTTAGGCTGGCTTTGCTCTGACATGCCGCGAGGGTTAGCCTTCGGGTAAGATGATGGCTGAAATAGAAAAAATAGACCCAACCGGGTAAACTTGGGTGAAATTTGTTGGCTAAATGCAGCATTTGTGTACATTTGCAGAAAATATACTACATTAATACCAGTAAACTGACACTTTTCCATGCTCTCAGATTTTTAAAAGTCACCGTGTTATCGTATCTGTCGAAAGGGCGGTATGTGCCCCTCATGGCCTCACCTTCTGCCTTTAATTGAGCATAGTTTGGAATGTTACTGGCGTAGGTCATTATTCGTTTGTGTAATATGTAATCATGTAACATACCATGCCCCCTCCACAACCCAATATACTCGGTTATGTCGCCTCTACTAGAGAATTTAACCCGGGTTTAAGCCATGCGAAATTAAAAACCAAGATGTGTATTCGTATTAATTTGTTTTTATTCACAGACCATAATGTCACAAGCAACTCATCTTTATTTGGATCACCCGTACGAGCCTGACCCAGAAGAGCGTGGTTTGACTTGGGCAGGGCGTTCTACCAGCACGCGTAAAGTATTTGGGTTTCGACCTGACAATCTTTTTGCAAATGCAGATGTGGATAACAACGGGAAGCCTATAGCAGAAAATAGTTTTTGTGGCCCAAAAGGAAAAAAGTGCGTTAAGTTGGTGAAACCCGAGAATATAATAGGTATGTGGCATTTATTTATTTTGAGTTTATGAAATTTAACGGGTCTTCATGAAAGTGGCTGTAACATTATGCCGGGTGGTATATCAGGGGAATGTGACGATGATCAGTAGAATTCGATTGGGTGCAGTTAATAAATAGTGAAGCGGATCATCCTGTAAAAACGGCCCGACATCGCTTCAGGCCTGGACCGTGGTCTAATCTGAACCACCCTTACTGTACCTATGCACAGACTATCTGAACCGATCTGGGATGGCCCAGAGGAGTATTGTAATGTGTCAGATTATCGTTAGTTCGGAACACTGTGCTCATTTTATTTTCTTGGACTTGCAACATGACTTGTGCAGTTACTTGGAGATAAGTTCTGTGACAATTTTCCCCCACAGCTGAAGATTCTAGGAGACGCCTACCCACCACGAGGGGTCGTACTAAATACAGCAAGCCCCTAATAAGTCCCTAAGTCCCCTCATGTACTAATTACAGCAAGTCCCTTTAAAACACATCATTTATCATGTAAAGCACTCACAAAATTTAACCTCAGACATGAATTTGCAAAGGACTGTCAAATTTGTTTATTATGTGCAATTATTAAGTATATATCGAGCATTTTCATCGATAAATTCAGAACTTTTTTGACTTTATAAACAAACACTTCAGAAATTCGGGTTGGCAGTTTCGTTGTTTATAATTATTTATTACATTATTTACTGAAATTGTAATTTTCAAAGCATGCTTCTCAATGATGCTTTTCGTAAATTATTTTCTAGATTTAATTCACAAAACATGATGAAATTAAAGCAAGCTTGCTATTCAGTGTTTGCGTTTGTTTGACCCGTTACGACTTGCGTCGACTAGTTTTGCTTAAACTATTTATTTATTTATTTATTTATTTATTTATTTATTTATTTATTTATTTATTTATCTGCACTTTTAGCAGCCAGGGTCGGAACAGAGAGATTTAATTGTGGATGAAAGCCGGACAGAACTTAAGCACAAGCTTGTTTTAAACAGGTAAAATATTAGAGTGCTCAAGCCGGCGGACCTTCTTTAAACATGATAAAATAAACAAAAAACAAAAAAAATGAAATAAAATAAAAAACAAAACAAGTATCAAAAAAACATTTTCAGATAGCATTTCAAAAGCATCTCTTTTAAAGGTTGTACTTTTATTTTACACACACGCGACTCGGAGATCACCGGAACTGCTGTTCAGAACAACAAAAGATTGTCAAGCATTTACTGCTTTTAAATTTGAAAAAAAAACAACCAAATAAAAACAAAATAAATAGTCAACAGGCAGTTCTATGATAAAGTCTCTAATTATTAATTTTTGACGCTATTAGCGGTGTGTTTGAGGGACTTGCTGTATTTTGTATCCGAAGGGACTTTGGGACTTCGGGACTTATTAGGGACTTGCTGAATTTAGTACAACCGACCACGAGTGATTGTAAAGGTGACAATATCGAAAACAATTTTAAATTAAAATGTACGATACAATGAATTTCTTTCCATCTGGTTGTATGGATGGTCATTTCAAGCCCTACGGGATAAACACTCTATTCCCAAGCGTTTAGCCATGTGGACTTTATCGACGACGAATCATCCCTGATTGGGAGCGCGGTGGCTCAGTGGTTATGGCATTCAAGTTGAACTCACAGGTACTCGACACACGCTGGGAAATCGAATGAAAAATGATATTTGATACCATTTTTGAATCTATGCTGATGTGCCACTGTAATGGTATATAAATATTAACAAGGTAAACAACTCGCTTTTCGAAAACGATAGCACTCATCTGAAATGGACCTGACATTGGTCAATGATTAGTACCAGGTCCTGACGGTACGTTATCTCTCGTTAACGAGGGATAACGCGCCACAGGTACTAACCAATGATTAATCAAATGAGAGGACGAAAATATGACAATATAGGTTATAAGTGAACAAATTTATTTGATAGCACTGTAAACGGGGATTGGTCAAATACTGTTGTATTATCGGCGAATGGTACATGGTACCACGGTCACTTTGCCTTGTTGTTATCACTATGGTATGAGAACAAATATTTTGGGGTTCAGTCAGACCCACTTGGGGACTTGAAAAGGGAGATAATTAAAAATCTTTTCCAAAAACACCAGACAATAATGTTTCTTGAATTCAGTATCCCTAGGATATGTATATTCAAATGTGTTGAAGCCAAGTTCCTGTGTTAATATTTGGTGTTGTTTGGGGATGGCAAACATTATTAGCACAACCTGATTTTCTATTTCCAATGAGAAAAATAAAACCTTCTCACCCGTGGGAACCCCATGAGCTAAAGATAAAAAATTCAAATACCTATATTTTAAGAAGGACTTAACAAATATTTATTAATTGATATCAATCAACCTTAGAAGGGTTTGAAGCAAACAGGCCAAAACAATTGCTAACATTTGGATTATGGTGCACCATACAAGGATTCCCATTGTAACATTAACCCCATGGAGATTTCTTTTCTAGTTTAGCATCTAACTGTCACCCACCTTTACAATACTTTACCTGTACATTTGTTACAGGCTACGGTTAGTATTTATGTACAGACCTTTATAATACTTTACATACTTTACATGTACCTTTTGTTATCAGGTCATTACCTAGATGTGTGTCATTACTGTGTCACATATTCCACATGTACATGTCTTACTCAGGTTGAGCTACAGTGTCATTGACACTTTCATTCATTGTTATTTTAAATTTCTTGCCTGATGTTCCCTATATGGGTTAATATTGGGATGAGGGTATGACTTAATGAACTGAATTTGGGGGGGGGGGGGGGGGGGATCGAATCTCAACTGCGTTGTGTCCTTGGGCAAGGCACTTAATTCCGATTGCCCAGGTGGAGGCATGGTGGCACTGTGTAAGAAGGTGTACTGCACGTCGATGGTGCACATGTCTTCAACCAATGGTAACCCTACTTGTGTGGAGTTAGTACATTGGAGTAGTCTGACAGTAGCTCGCCCAGCATCGTTGGATATATGTCATTCCACTAAGATTATGGAGTACAGTGGTGCAACATATGTTAACCCATCATTTGTCAGTTATGAGATCTGTGATTTTAACCCTTTACCCAACGTAACGGCCAAAACCGGCCAGCGCTATTCTCAAAAATCGCCAATTAATTTTCAAAATATTTTCATTTTTTGCCTCAAAAACATAGGATATGACCCCTCGTTGGAATGAGCTCATCGAGCTCATTCCAATGAGGGGTCATAACCTATGTTTTTGAGACAAAAAATGAAAAAAATTAGTTATTCAAGATTTTTTTTTGCAAGTGTCGTCTGCTTTTCATGTTAGGTAAAGGGTTAAAAATGATCGCGCTTGGTGGCCATTTTGGACTCATTATGTATAAAATTGAAATTTCTTTTGCATTTATGAAAATGATACATTACATTCCTATTATTCAGCCAATTACCGCTGTTCTACTAATTCACAGTGCCGTGATTGTAGGCCAAAATGTCCGATTTCCAGGCCTATTTTTGGACATTTTGAAAACTTTTGGCAGAAAAATAATTTTGGTGAACTTTTGTTACTAGATGCTTATGGAAAAGTATATTTATTACGCATCTGTGAAATTTCAGTTCATTAGGTCATTCGGATCAGAAGATACTGGGCATTTTTTCCATGTTTGCAGGCCATTTTGGACACATTATGGATAAAATCGAACAAAAAAATTTGTATTTATGATAATGATACATTATATTCTTACTATTCAGTCTATTACTGGTGTTCTGCTAATTCACAGCGCCGAGATTGCAGTCAAAAATGTTCGATTTCCAGGCCTATTTTTTATGTTTTGGAAGATTTTGGCAGAAAAATTAATTTGGTAAACTTTTGTTACCAGATGGTTATGGAAAAGTGTATTTATAACAAATCTCTGAAAATGTGAGGTCATTAGCCCATTCAGACCAGGAGATATCGGTCAATGAAGTTTGGATGTTTTGGGCAGGTTTTGGCAGAAGAAAGTTAACGCCCAAAGCTTATTGTCAAGACAAAGTATATCCGTCTTTGACCTTGCGAAGTTTTAACGAAATCTGTAAGAGCGTTCTCGAGAATTCCGCTCTTGTAGAGTGTTGGAAAAGGAGAAAGAAAGAAAAAAAAAAAAAAATCATAATTTTTTTTCCCGTACAATAACAAATGTCTTTTCCCTTTTTGGAAAAGCCAAAATAGATGAAATTTTACAATGCATTATTGTTACTTTTCCTTCTGAAATGACAATTCACAACTTTGAACACTGTTGCTGTATGAAATTCCATCAGGTACAGTTAGGCTATCTATAAGAACACTCAACAGATCGAAACTACCGCACTGTCTTTATGCACTTTCTTATTAAGAGAAAAATTTGTTTAGCTTTTTAAAGTGAAGAAGTGCATGCTCTGTTCTGCCTGGAGCTGCGCTGGGCTGGTTTGAGGTTCCAACTTAAAGGTCCCCTGAAGAGCTCAACAAAAAACTTTGTTTTTTTATTACCCTAAACCTGAGTTTGGAATATCATTATTATTAAACATCACCGGAGCCGCTGGTTAGTACAGTATATTGTACGATCATGATGTAATGACTGTTACACAATCTTGAAGGGTCATTGTTCGCAGTGGTGGTCGCTTGTCGAGCATAAAATCAAGCAGGCATCGGGCGATAGTGCTCGATGACGATCTCCGCCTCAGAATGTCAGGCTTAAATTTTTCTTTTTTTTAATTTTTAAGGGTGGGGGGGGGGGGAGGGGGGGAAGATGGGGGGAAGATGTTAAATACCTTCTTACCTTACCTAAGCCAAATTTGAGGTATTGCCATGGCCCGTCGTCCGTCGTTTGTCTGTCCGGGCCAACATTGGGGGTTTAAGGGATATTATTATTAGAGGCTACCTCCAAATTAAGGTAGTGTTAGGGTTAGGAGTGGGGTGGGGTTAGGGTTAGGGGTAGCCCCAGAGTAGGGCTTAAGGTTGAGGAGGGTTAGGTCCCGGGGGGTTAGGTTTGGGGTCAGGGGTGGGGTTTTAGTTTTAGTAGCCCCTAAACCAAAAAATAGCTCCTAATCCTATTGGTTTGGCTAGGGTGGGGTTGGGTCAGAGGTGGGGTGGGGTGGGGTGGGGGTTATGGGTAGCCCCAGAGTAGGGCTTAAGGTTGGGGAGGTTAGGTCCCGGGTGGGTGGGGGTTAGGGTGTGGGGTGGGCTTTTAGGGTTTAGGGTCAGGGTGGGGTAGGGTTAGGGTTAGGGTGTGGTTTTTGGGTGGAGGGGTGGGGTTAGGGTTTAATATAAGTTCTAGGGTGAAGGGGGTGGGGTTCGGGGTAAAATAAGGTTTTGGACATGCAAAATGTTTTTTTGGTAGCCCATAAACCCGAAATGTTGGAGCGTCTGTCTGTCCATCCGTCTGTCCGTCCATCATGCTGTACACACGGCTCGTGCTAGAGGCCGTATTTATGAACCGATCTTTACGAAACTTCTTGGGTACCTTTGTTATCACCGTGAGACGAGAACGAGTGTTTTTGGGTCCGGTCCGAAAGTTAAGATGGCCGCTGGCAGCCATTTCGTACCAAAATTAGGTGCAATCAGATTTTTGCACAGAACCTCCATATGAAAGCTCCGATTTGAACAATTTTTTGTATGAATGTTTGGTACCATGGGATACATCACATATAATACAGATTTTTTTCTCGTGCGTAAATTATGCAAATTAGACTAACTTTGATTTATTTAGTGTTACTTTCAGCACTGTAAGTGCAAATGCCGATACGGCTCGGGCTGAGGCCATATTTATGAACCGATCTTTACAAAACTTCTTGGGTATCTTTGTTATCACTGTGGAACGAGAACGAGAGTTTTGGGGTCTGGTCTGAAATTCGAGTTGGCCGCCGACGGCCATTTTGTACAAAATTAGGTGCAATCATTTTTTGCGCAGAACTTCCATATGAAAGCTCTGATTTGAATATTTTTTTGTGTGAATGATAGTACCATGGGATACATCACATATAATACAGGTTTTTTTCGCGTGCAGAAATTATGCAAATTAGATGAACTTTGATTTTTTCAGTGCTACTTACACACAGTAAGTACACATGTCAATACGGCTCGGGCTAGAGGTTGTATTTATCAACCGATCTTCACGAAACTTCTTGGGTACCTCTGCTATCACCTTGGGACGAGAACGAGTGTTTCTGAGTGCGGTCCGAAATTCAAGATGGCTGCCAGTAGCCATTTTGTACCGAAATTAGGTCTAATCAGTTTTTTGTACACAACTTCTATACGGCTCAGGCTAGAGGCCGTATTTATAAACCGATCTTTACGAAACGTCTTGGGTACCTTTGTTATCAACGTGGGATGATAACGGGTGATTTGGGTGTGGTCAGAAATTCAACATGGCCACCAGCAGCCATTTTGTGCCAAAATTAGTGCAATCAGTCTTTTGTACAGAACTTCTGTATGAAAGTTCTGATTTGAATCTTTTTTTGTATGAATGTTTAGTAACATGGAATACATCACATACAGTACAGGTTTTTTTCTCGTGCAGAAAGTATGCAAATTAGATGAATTTTGATTTATTTAGTGCTACTTATACACTGTAAGTGCACATGTCAATACTGCTCGGGCTAGAGGCTGTATTTATGAACCGATCTTCACGAAACTTCTTGGGTACCTTTGTTATCACCTTGGGACAAGAACGAGTGTTTCTGAGTGCGGTCCAAAATTCAAGATGGCTGCCAGTGGCCATTTTGTACCGAAATTGGGTCCAATCATTTTTTGTCACAACTTCTATACAGCTCGTATTTATGAACTGATCTTCACGAAACTTCTTGGGTACCTTTGTTTTCACCTTGGGACAGGAATGAGTGTGTTTTGGGGTGCCTTTGTTATCACTGTGCTATGAAAACAAATATTTTGGGGTTCAGTCAGACCCACTCTGGGACTCAAAAGATTTCTTTTCTAGTTTAGCATCTGACTGTCACCCACCTTTACAATACTTTACCTATACATTTGTTACAGGCTACGGTCAGTATTTATGTACAGGCCGTTACAATACTTTATATGTACCTTTGTTATCAGGTCATTACCTAGATGTTTGTCATTACTGAGTCACATACTATACATGTACATGTCTTGACAAGTTGAGCTACAGTGTCATTGACACTTTCATTTTCAAATAAACAAATACCTCAGGACTTCGGTTTTATTGAAAACGTCCGAGTTTTATCGAAACTTTGTCGATATTTGAATATAAAATTATAATATCGGTTACTGTGTGTGGGGACTGTGACACACCACTTATTGTTCGATGTGGTATTATAACTTGTGTGCAGTCATAGTTCTGCTTGTAGCAGATTGCCAAGACAAATTGTTAGTGTGTTTGTTTTTTACCAAATTTCAAATGGATTTTAATTATTGCACTGCGTTGAAGATTGTTTTGACTTGGTGCGATAATTTTGTTCACACCTATGGTGTTTGTAGTGTGAGAGGACCAGGTGTTTCTTTGTTTTCACTGTTTTGGTGTGTGCACTTGATTATTGCACTGCATTAAAGTTTTTTGTTGTAGTTTGTGCAATTGTATGTTTCACACCTCAGAAAATTTGCAGGGTGTAGAGACCAGGTGTTTTTTTATAGAAAACAATGTTTTTATTTTATTTTCACAGGTCTGGTATTTGCACTCGAGTATTGGTGCTTTTGTTAAATTCCCTGTGTTGGGAGAAATCTGGAGTTATAACAGTTCATTTGTTAAACTGTTTTGTAATTCAGTTTAAACGCTATTTGGTAAAGTCCGGGGCTGGCATTTAATATACAGAATACTCCGTATAACGCTCCGTATAATGCTGGCCTGCGATTTAGAACTTCTGAGTTTCTAAGTTGTCAGACAGCTAGGTACTGTACTGGTTGTATTATAGAAACTTGGCGTTTAATGAAGTTTCCAAGCTGTCGGGATGAATATGAAATGTAAACACCACTGGCTTGTATGAGGAAACTTCATGGTTTCAAAGATATCAGGCAATGTTATTTTGCACGGGTTTGTATCATGAAATCTATCAGCAATTTTTTGAAAGTTTCCAGGCTGTTGGGAAGTATACAGTTTGTATACAACACTGGCTTGTATGAGGAAACTTTGTGGTTTCAAAGCTGTCAGGCCACTTGTGTTGCACAGGCTTGTATGAAGAAACCAATCAGCTATATAAAAAAAGTTTCGAAGCTGTCAGGAAGTATACACTATTGTATACAACATGGGCTGGTATAACGAAACTTAGCTGATATGCTGAAAATACAAAATATACTGAATTACGCGATCCCGGGTGGGTGATTCGACAAATCAAAGATAACGAATGAAACAAAATGAATAAAAAGCTACATTGCAAATGTGCCTTCACGTGAACCTGGTGTGGGGTATGTATATACCAAATAGTGCAGTGTTCGCGAGTGTAAGAAGTCACGAATGTGCAATAAAATTCCAGCAAATGGATATTCAATAATTGTTGTTGGTAGAATTCAAAATGGCGACTGAACTGTTTTGTGTATTAGACGAAGGTCAGTGAAGAATGATGGAAAAGTGTATTTATGACGAATCTGTGAAAATTTCAGGTCATTATGCAATCCGGACCAGATGATATTGGTCAATGAAAATTTGGCCATTTTTTTCCTTGTTTGGCAGCCATGGAAAAAATCTAAATATCTTTTGCATTTATGATAATGATACATTACATTCTTAATATTCAGTCCATTACTGGTGTTCTGCTAATTCACAGTGCTGAGATTGTAGGCCAAAATGAGATATTGGTCAATGAAAATTTCGGCGTTTTGGGGCAGGTTTTGGAAGAAAAAAGTTAATGCCCAAAGTCAGAAGATTATTGTCAAGAAAAAGTATAGCCGTCTATAACCTTGCGAAGTTTCAATGAAATCTGTAAGAGCGTTCTTGAGAATTCCGCTCTTGTAAAGTGTTATTAAAAAGAAAGAAAGAAAAAAAAAAAATTTTTCCCGTACAATAATGTGTTTTCCTTTTAGAAAAAGCCAACTTAAAAAAATTAAAACTAGACCAGCGATTGTGTAGAATCACAGGCTTTTTCTGGCTTACAAAAACATTAAGCCATTTGAAGGAATTGTACAAAATTTCAGCCCCATACCTCTGAACATGTAGGTGTGCATTTATTTATTTATTCAGGTTTAATGACACTTTCAACAGCCAGGGTCACCTCATGTTGGACAGTTTTACAGGTGGAGGAAGCCCAAGTACCCGGAGAGAACCACTGGGCTCCCCAACATACTAACTACCTACAAGCAGGGTTAGCATTGGTTGGAGACAAGTGTACCATCGATGTGCAGTACGCCCTTTTACCACCATGCCCCATGTGGGCAGTGGGGGTGAAGTGTCTTGCCCAAGGACACAACACAGTTGTTACAGGTGGGATTCAAACTGAGGACCTCTCGGTTTGCAGCCTGCACCTCTACCTACTAAGCCACCATGCACCCAGAGGTGCGCATACCGACATTGCAGCGGTAGAAGGGGTTAACACAAGGTTAAATGAAAAATCAATCCAACCCGTGCATAAAATCGCTTTAAATCCTTCAAAACTCATTTTAACATCAAAAAATAAAAATTGGCCGACCCTAAAAATTTTATCAGTAAAAGTCGCTCATTTACTTCATTGTAACCCTAAATTTCCATTGGAATTCAACTGTGAATTTGAAACAGATTTTGGAGTTCAAGCTTTCAAAATTACCTGTAGAAATAAATATATCGGACTGTATAAATATGGAGAAAGTGGCAAGTTCCAGTTCAGCAAAGGAAACCACATTTGATAATTAGATGAAATTTTACAATGCATTACCGTAACTTCTTTAATTCCTTCTGAAATGACAGTTTGCACTTTTAAACACCATAGCGGTATAAAATTCCATCAGGTAGAGTAACGCTGTCTTTTATGAGAACATTTAACTGATTGAAACTAGCGCATTGTCTTTATGCTAAGAACTTTCATATTACGGTGCCGCTGATTAGTACAGTATTAATTTAATTTAATAGTTTAATGCATTACACCATAATGACAGTCGCACCATACAAACATAACAAATAAGAAGACATAATAAACATGATGTATAATATAAAGTACTAATGACCTTTTCTTTAACAAGATGATCTCGCTTACAGAAGAATGACCAGATCATGTTAGAAATAATATTAATCGATTTACTATCACAATTTTTAAATATATAATAGTATTTCTCTGAATCATTTTATTGTTAAAATTCTTTGATTTCTTTTATAATTTCTTTGAATCCCGTTTCCCTAATTTTGACATATGCCTCACAATCCTTAACTAGAGGGGTGTCATTTGTGTGCAAAGCACACTATAGTATATCCCCGCATTCGCATTTGTGATTATTGTCGGGGCCGAATAAAAAAATCCAAAACCTTTATGCACATCTACAGACCCTATGAATGAACATGAACACACTTTCAATGTTTTGAATTGAAACTCCTAGCAGTTTTTCACCGGAAACCATTCCTCTAACGACAAAAACGGTGTCCCTTGCACCTCTCGGGGCCGAATCAAAAATCTAAAACCTTTATGCACATCTACAGACCCTATGAATGAACATGAACACACTTTCAGTGTTTTGAATTGAAACTCCTAGCAGTTTTTCACCGGAAACCATTCCTCTAACGACAAAAACGGTGCCCCTTGCACCTCTCGGGGCCGAATCAAAAATCCAAAACCTTTATGCACATCTACAGACCCTATGAATGAACATGAACACACTTTCAATGTTTCGAATTGAAACCCCTAGGAGTTTTTCGCCAGAAACCATTCCTCTAATCACAAAAGTTGTGCCCCTTATGCCCCCGAGGGCCGAAGCAAAAATCCAAAACCTTTATGCACATCTACAGACCCTATTGATGAACATGAACACACTTTTAGGGTTTCGAATTGAAACCTCTAGGAGTTTTTCTCTGGAAACCATTCCTCTAACAACAAAAATGGTGCCCCTTGCGCCCCTCGGGGCCGAATCAAAAATCCAAAACCTTTATGCACATCTACAGACCCTACTAATGAACATGAACACACTTTCAGTGTTTTGAATTGAAAGTCCTAGCAGTTTTTTGCCGGAAACCATTCCTCTAACGACAAAAATGGTGCCCCTTGCACCCCTCGGGGCCGAATCAAAAATCCAAAACCTTTATGCACATCTACAGACCCTATGAATGAACATGAACACACTTTCAATGTTTCGAATTGAAACCCCTAGGAGTTTTTCGCCAGGCTCTAACGACAAAAGTCATGCCCCTTACACCCCCGAGGGCCGAATCAAAAATCCAAAACCTTTATGCACATCTACAGACCCTATGAATGAACATGAACACACTTTCAATGTTTTGAATTGAAACCCCTAGGAGTTTTTCGCCGGAAACCATTCCTCTAACAACAAAAGTGGTGCCCCTTATGCCCCCGAGGGCCGAATCAAAAATCCAAAACCTTTATGCACATCTACAGACCCTATAAATGAACATGAACACACTTTCAATGTTTCGAATTGAAACCCCTAGGAGTTTTTCGCTGTAAACCATTCCTCTAATGACAAAAGTGGTGCCCCTTACGCCCCCGAGGGTCGAATAAAAAATCCAAAACCTTTATGCACATCTACAGACCCTATGAATGAACATGAACACACTTTCAATGTTTCGAATTGAAACCCTTTAGGAGTTTTTCGCCGGAAACCATTCCTCTAACAACAAAAGTGGTCCCCCTTATGCCCCCGAGGGCTGAATCAAAAATCCAAAACCTTTATGCACATCTACAGACCCTATGAATGAACATGAACACACTTTCAATGTTTCGAATTGAAACCCCTAGGACTTTTTCGCCGGAAACCATTCCTCTAATGACAGAAGTGGTGCCCCTTACGCCCCCGAGGGCCAAATAAAAAATCCAAAGCCTTTATGCACATCTACAGACCCTATGAATGAACATGAACACACTTTCAATGTTTCGAATTGAAACCCCTAGGAGTTTTTCGCCGGAAACCATTCCTCTAACGACAAAAGTGGTGCCCCTTACGCCCCCGAGGGCCGAATCAAAAATCCAAAACCTTTAGGCACATCTACAGACCCTATGAATGAACATGAACACACTTTCAATGTTTCGAATTGAAACCCCTAGAAGTTTTTCGCCAGAAACCATTCCTCTAACGACAAAAGTGGTGCCCCTTATGCCCCCGAGGGCCGAATCAAAAATCCAAAACCTTTAGGCACATCTATAGACCCTATGAATGAACATGAACACACTTTCAATGTTTCGAATTGAAACCCCTAGTAGTTTTTCGCCGGAAACCATTCCTCTAACGACAAAAGTGGTGCCCCTTATGCCCCCGAGGGCCGAATCAAAAATCCAAAACCTTTATGCACATCTATAGACCCTATGAATGAACATGAACACACTTTCAATGTTTCGAATTGAAACCCCTAGGAGTTTTTCGCTGTAAACCATTCCTCTAACGACAAAAGTGGTGCCCCTTACGCCCCCGAGGGCCGAATCAAAAATCCAAAAACCTATATGCACATCTACAGACCCTATGAATGAACATGAACACACTTTCAATGTTTCGAATTGAAACCCCTAGGAATTTTTCGCCGGAAACCATTCCTTTAACGACAAAAGTGGTGCCACTTACGCCTCCGAGGGCCGAATAAAAAATCCAAAACCTTTATGCACATCTACAGACCCTATGAATGAACATGAACACACTTACAATGTTTCGAATTGAAACCCCTAGGAGTTTTTCGCCGGAAACCATTCCCGGACGTACGTACGGACGGACGGACGGACAGACGGACGGACGGACGGAGACAACCAATATATCCCCGCATTTTTTTCAAATGCGGGGATAATAAAATGTGTTTCGCTCTCCATTTCACCAGTATCGCACACCTGGCATCTCCTGTCATTTAGGGGCATTGGGGGCTGTTTATGTCTACCCTTTTTCCATTTCTAAATTATGGTTACTAGCCCTAAGTATAGTAAACACAGTTCACGGGCCTGTCGAGATCTGGTGATTTTCAGATAAGGTTCAAGCTTGTATTCATTTTTAACTAATCAATATGTTCATAACTTATTGCTGCCTTTCATTTTGTCATCATTAAACATATCTTTAGTAAATCTTTCTCTAAGCTGAGATTCTAGTACATCTTTCTGGCATTTTTCATTACTATTGGTTAACGTATTACCATCCGAAACTCTGATTTTATAACAAGATAACTGAGTTATCCAAATTTTCAGAAGTTTACATTTGAGCAACTCCTTGAATGAGTTGGAGAGTATGTTATCACCTGCAATTTTGGCTAATTTATTGACATATTTATGGAGATGTAAGATGGCATTGTTCACAATAGGATATCTACCCAACTCTCCTCGTGCTGCGTGATTAGATGCTTTTCTATTAAGCATTAATATTTGTTTACAAAATTTCAAGTGGACTTGTTCACAGGCTGTTGTGTCCACAAAAGGAGTATTAAGGTCAGGGGACAATATCTCGCAACCATATACCGGTACTAAAATAGGCTTAATCAATTCATCAAAAAGTTTACATTTCACATCAAGAGTTAAGTCAAGCGACTTTCTGAGAGAATTTGTAAGGAAAAACATTGGTTTCGATCCTTTTGTACTTAAATTCTCCTGAACTTGTTTTGTGTTTCCATTGTATGTGAATTCAAGACCCAAGTATTTATTATGATCTAAGATATCTAATTTCGCTGTTCCAATCAAGGCACAAAATAAGCAGACTGACATCTGCAAAATGAGGTCCCTAGAGGGTGAATTTAGCGATGCTACCCTGCACAGCAGGGTAGCATCACTAAATTTACCCTCTGTGAACCTCAATCTGAATCAGGGTCTCAAAACTAAACAGAAAGAGGTACCCAGAGGATAAATTGGCCCACTGTATGGGATAGCATCATCAAATTCACCCCCTGGAGACCTCATTTTGCAAATGTCAGACTGCTTATTTTCAGGCCAGGTTCCAATACTAAACCTAGGATCTATTTTATCTTTTCTGTTTTTGAAAATTATTCATTTCGTTTTATTAATATTGACACTAAGTTTGTTTTTATTGGCATAGTGTTTTAACTTCTGAACACATTTATTCAATCCGACTGGAGACTCTGATAACATTACCAGGTCATTGGCAAAAAGTAGGTGCTTGAGTCGTTGTCCATTCACATTAAATGGTAAAGAGGATTCATCAAATATCCCGCATATGTCAACAATAAAATTTTTTAAAAAGAGTGGGTGATATAGAGCATCCTTGCCTATTCTGACGTGTTGACTGTTGCACAAGCATGAGGTGTCATCGTTAGCACCTTATTGGCATGTGGTGATATTGTAATACTCTCTGGGATTACTGTATAAATAATTGGTACATTATTATTATTATTTATTGGTGTTTTAGGTCACATACTTATGCACAATGGCTAATCGTGACCGTGACAGTTTTACGGGTGGAGGAAGCCGGAGTACCCGGAGAGAACCACCGAGCAACGACGAGCAGCTGTCAGCTCTCCAACATCTAACTCTGAACTCTGCACCGCAGCACAGGCAGGGTTAGATTGGTTGAAGACATGCGCACCATCGACGTGCAGTACGCCTCATCGTGCCCCCATGTAGGCAATCGGGGTGAAGTGTCTTGCCCAAGGACACAACGCGGTTGCCGCAGGTGGGATTCGAACCGAGGACCTCTTGGCTTGCAGCCTGCACCTCTACCAACTGAGCCACCGCGCCCCCTTAAATAATTGGTACATCCATCATCGTATAGATGGTTTGGCAGTAACACACCAATAAATTATGCAGATTGCATTTGTTGAAATTATATAGCTATATTTTAGGTGCACCGTCCTTGCAGTTGTACTGCTGCCACTGTGCTCTTTAACAACCCAAATTTAGGAACTATTGCACCACTTGCAATTATATATACAACGAAACCATTCGGCTTTTTGTAACATAATGGAGCTGTAAATTATTCATTTGTATATAATTGAGGAATGCAGTTTCCAAGCAAATTCGGTATTTAGTATGTATTATTGGAGGTCGAATAAGTTTGGAAACTTGCACCAATCTCTTCCGTAAATCACTGTAGAAATCAGGCCCAATTTTCAGCACATTTACCTTCCAAACAAAAAATCTATTGTCATGTACTGAGCTTTTATGGAGTTGAAGATTAGGTATCCATGCAAAAAGTACATCGCTGGCAACGTGTGGGAATTGTTCCTCATAGAATAATCGGCGATTGTTTCACAAAGTGTTCGTCGACTTCGGAAATAACACACCCATTTGTTGTTGTTCAAATATTTTTTCGAGATGCCGGTGGCATCACATGGTCTTATTCTGATAATGATACATTGCATTCTTACTATTCAATCTCTTACTGGGGGCGCCTCAGTAGGTAGAGGTGCAGGCTGCAAGCCGAGAGGTCCTCGGTTCGAATCCCACCAGCGGCAACCACGTTGTGTCCTTGGGCAAGACACTTCACCCCCATTGGTGACGGGCATGGTGCCACTGTGTACTAAGGTGTACTGCACGTCGATGGTGCACTTGTCTTCAACCAATGCTTGCCCTGCTTGTGTGGAGTTAGTATGTTGGGGAGCTGTCAGTTGCTCGCCATTGCTCGGTGGTTCTCTCTGGGTACTCCGGTTTCCTCCACCCGTAAAACAGTTATGGCCATGATTAGCCATTGAGCAGAAATATATGACCTTAAAACCACCAATAAATAAATAAATAAATCAATCTCTTACTGATGGTTTGCTAATTCACAGTACAGTGGAGCCCACTTAATTGGATATCTCTTAATTGTATATCCCTGTTAATTGAATATAATTTTCAAACACAAAACCATTTACCATATCTTCAGTACAAATTTGATCTGTTAATTGCATATGGGTTGTAGAGTAAACTCCTGTTAATTGTATATAAATTTTTGTAATATGTTGAAAAAATTACTGTGACATGCATCAAATTCACCTTATTTATCAACTTTTTTGGCTTCACTACATCCAATACAGGCATTTATTTTATTATATCTTGTTTGACAGAGCTCTATGAGCTCTGTCAAATAAGATATAATAGAATAAATGCTCAGTGTACCTCCAGAACACAGGAAAATGACCAAATCCCTGTTAATTGTATACTCCTGTTAATTGAATAATTTTCACAGACAAAATGGATATTCAATTAAGAGGATTCTTCTGTACCGAGATAGTAGGCCCAATTGTCCATTTTTCAGACCTATTTTTGATATTTTGGAAAATTTTGACAGAAAAAATAATTTTGGTAAACTTTCGTTACCACTTGGTTATGGAAATGTGTATTTATGACAAATCTGTGAAAATTTTAGGTCATTATCCCATTCAGACCAGGAGATATTGGTCAATAAAAATTTGGGTTTTTTCCCACGTTTGGCGGCCATTTTGGACTCATTGTGGATAAAATCGAATTTTTTTTTCAATTTATGATAACAATGCATTACATTGTTTTTTGGGGGTTTTTAACAAAAATTTATTCAGATAGTTCAAAAAGACAAAGTTATGTACAATTTTAAATTCAAAACAATTACAAAAGATGATTTTTGCTCAGCACAGTGGCTTAGTACAGGTTTAAAAAATGAGAGGTAACCACGGCCAGCAAGAAGAAATGTTCATAAAGATCCCATTAATAACCTTTACAATGTGTGTTGCAGAGCACAGCGATGGATAAATATATTTCACACACGTGGATAGACATACAGAAGTGCATGCATTTAATGCATGTGCAAAGGTGTGCATGGCCAAATGTGTGTCAGTGTCTGCTGTCAAGGGTCTCGCCAGAAAGAATACAAGATCTATTCGTTTGGGCGAAATAAGGTTTCTACTGTTCCCCAGTTTCTTTGGGTGGGTATTTGTTTCTTTTCTGATTACCTATGGAGTGAAGAAAGTTCCAGTTCTCTGTAGAAATGCATTTGACCCATAAAGCATTGGAAGTGCAGTTGACACTTTTTTATTTTGCAAGCATAGATACAGTTTTTATAGATCAGTATGAGGAAGAAATAATACTTTTGGTCTGTGGGAAGTCACTGTTATCATTAAAAGCAAGTAATATGTATTGGTGGGGTTCAATGGGAATGTAATATTACATTTCTCGAACAACAGATCAGCAAAGTTTAGAAGAATGGTTTTTGAAACTGTGCATTCGAAAAATAAGTGTAGAACTGTCTCCTTTGAAGAAAAGCAAAAAGTACAAAGTTCAGTTTTTGAAATCTTACATTTAAATAGTTTGGCATTTGTAAATAATGCTGAATGTAAGATTTTGTACTGTAAGCTCTGTAAATAGGTATTGCCAGTGACTTTAGAAGGAGTTTTGTATATATATGTCCACTTTTCTGACTGTATATTCATATTCAAGAGATTGTTCCATTTTGCTTGTGATTTTTTTGGCTGCTCAGTGAATGGTCGCAGAAAAAGTGGATAAAAATTCTTATTCACCTTCTGTGTGGTTTTTAGCTTTCAATATATTCATTTGAGACAACCGCAGATCTATTACATTTATTAATTTTCTCCATGTTTTTGGAGTTGCGTTTATTACTCGCTGGTAGACGGTAAATGGGGTTTTCATGATATATTTCATGGAGAACTCCGCAAAGGTCAAAAAGTCGCCATTTCTTTTAAGATATCATTTGTGTAAAAATGCCCTTTTTGCACCAATTTTTATTAAAAAATAAGGCGTTGTTATCTTTGAGTTATAGAAGATTGGTTGGGACAGTATTTCTTCTGTAGTTGTGGGCGAATGACTGTTCAGATAAGACCAGGACAAAAGAATATTTCTCCAAAAGCAATTTGTATGTTCCTCAATCTTTTTTAACCTTTCCTTATTGAGAAACCAGATTTATTACTACCGAAGCTTTCGTACATTACATTCTTGCTATTCAGTCCGATACGGGTGTTCTGCTAATTCACAGTGCCGAGATTGTAGGTCAAAATGTCCGATTTTCAGGTCTTTTTTCATCTTTTGGAAAATTTTGGCAGAAAATTTTTTTTTCTGTAAACTTTGTTACCAGTTCCTTGTGGAAAAATGTATTTATGACAAATCTGTAAAAAAAATTCAGATCATTAGCCAATTCAGGCCAGGAGATATTGGTCAATGAACGTTTGGGAATTTTTGGGGCATTTTGGTCATTCAGACTACTTAGTTGAAGGTGAAAAGCTTAACAGACCTGCAACTTATATGTCAGAAAAATCTATAAGACAGCCTCGAGAAATTGTTTTCTCCAAAATGTTGAGAAAAAAAAGAATTTTTCGAGAAGAATAACAAATGTCTTTTCTTTTCAGGAACAGCCAAAAAATAATAATTTCTTTTCCGAACAATAACAAATATCTTTTCCTTTTAGGAAAAGCCAAAAAATATGAAAAAATATAACAAATTTTCAATTCTTGCCCAGCCCACCTCACCTCACCCAGTGTTAATGCAATGGGAGAAATTTCTAGCACACTCAGACAATTTCCAGCATCTTTTTAGCTCACCTGAGCGAAGCTCAAGGGGAGCTTTACTAATCACTTTCTGTCCGGCGTCCGGCGTCCGTCGTCATCAGTCCGGCGTTAACTTTACATTATCGACTTCTCCTCCTAAACCACTAGCCCAATTTTATTCAAATGTTGGCTAAATGTTTATTACCTAATGCCAATTCAGATTTGTTCAAATGAAGTTGCCCCTCCTCCTGGGTGGTGTCACGCCCCCAAGGGGCACCAAAATCTTTGTAAATCTTCTTCTCATGAACCAGCAGTAGCAGAGACTTGATATTTGGTGTGCAGCTTCCTTTTGAGGTGTAGACTCAGATTTGTTCAAGAGAAGTTTGTGGGGCTATACTTGGCGTTGTTATGAGAGGGGCAAAATTTTTTGCCCCGCCCAAAATTTCTATTTTCCAAACCGAGAGGCTGATTTGAACCAAATTTTATGTGAGGGCTTATTGGGTCATGAGTACTTGATTTATGCAAAAAAAAAATTTTCCCGCAGCCCCGTGGGAACCGCAGGAGCTAAAAATAGAAAAAATTTAAAACGCCCATATCTCCAAAACTGCACGGCACTGAGAATTTTTATTTGGTGTGCAGCTTCCTTAGGACCAACAGAAAGGATTGGTAAAAAAAAATTGCCATCGGTTTTATCATAGGGTACAGTTTCGGGACTTTGAAAAAGTGCTGAGTCAGCACTTTTTAACACTGTAGGCAATGGGAAAAACATTAAAAAATCTTCTTCTCCAGATCCAGCAGGCAGAATCTTTTGATATTTGGTATGCAACATTGTAGGGTGGATCTGATTCAAGTTTGTTCAAATCGGCCCCCTGGGTTCATATTTGGGCTCAGTATAGGAGCCCGATTTCGAACTTAGTGCATTTCAGGCAAATTTCTTAAAAAATCTTCTTCTCCAGATCCAGCAGGCAGAATCTTTTGATATTTGGTATGCAACATTGTGGGGTGGATCTGATTCAAGTTTGTTCAAATCGGCCCCCTGGGTTTATATTTGGGCTCAGTATAGGAGCCCAAATTTGAACTTACTGCATTTCAGGCAAATTTCTTTGAAAATCTTCTTCTCCAGATCCAGCAGGCAGAATCTTTTGATATTTGGTATGCAACATTGTAGGGTGGATCTGATTCAAGTTTGTTCAAATCGGCTCCCTAGATTCATATTTGGGCTCACTATAGGAGCTTGAATTCGAATTTAGTGCATTTCGGGCAAATTTCTTCAAAAATCTTCTTCTCCAGATCCAGCAGGCAGAATCTTTTGATATTTGGTATGCAATGTTGCGGGGTAGATCTGATTCAAGTTTGTTCAAATCGGCCCCCTGGATACATATTTGGGCTTACTATAGAAGCCCGAATTCGAACTTAGTGCATTTCAGGCAAATTTCTTAAAAAATCTTCTTCTCCAGATCCAGCAGGCAGAATCTTTTCATATTTGGTAAGCAACATTGTGGGGTGGATCTGATTCAAGATTGTTCAAATCGGCCCCCTGGGTTAATATTTGGGCTCAGTATAGGAGCCCGATTTCGAACTTAGTGCATTTCAGGCAAATTTCTTAAAAAATCTTCTTCTCCAGATCCAGCAGGCAGAATCTATTGATATTTGGTATGCAACATTGTAGGGTGGATCTGATTCAAGTTTGTTCAAATCGGCCCCCTGGGTTCATATTTGGGCTCAGTATAGGAGCCCGATTTCGAACTTAGTGCATTTAGGCAAATTTCTTAAAAAATCTTCTTCTCCAGATCCAGAAGGCAGAATCTTTTGATATTTGGTATGCTACATTGTGGGGTGGATCTGATTCAAGTGTGTTCAAATCGGCTTCCTAGATTCATATTTGGGCTCACTATAGAAGCTCGAATTGGAACTTAGTGCATTTCATGCAAATTTCTTAAAAAATCTTCTTCTCCAGATCCAGCAGGCAGAATATTTTCATATTTGGTAAGCAACATTGTGTGGTGGATCTGATTCAAGTTTGTTCAAATCGGCCCCCTGGGTTTATATTTGGGCTCAGTATAGGAGCCCAAATTTGAACTTAGTGCATTTCAAGCAAATTTATTAAAAAATCTTCTTCTCCAGATCCAGCAGGCAGAATCTTTTGATATTTGGTATGCAACATTGTGGGGTGGATCTGATTCAAGTTTGTTCAAATCGGCTTCCTAGATTCATATTTGGGCTCACTATAGAAGCTCGGATTCGAACTTAGTGCATTTCAGGCAAATTTCTTAAAAAATCATCTTCTCCAGATCCAGCAGGCAGAATCTTTTGATATTTGGTATGCAACATTGCAGGGTGGATCTGATTCAAGTTTGTTCAAATCGGCCCCCTGGATTCATATTTGGGCTTACTATAGAAGCTCGAATTCAAACTTAGTGCATTTCGGGCAAATTTCTTCAAAAATCTTCTTCTCCAGATCCAGCAGGCAGAACCTTTTGATATTTGGTATGCAACACTGCGGGGTGGATCTGATTCAAGTTTGTTCAAATCGGCCCCCTGGATTCATATTTGGGCTTAATATAGAAGCCCGAATTCGCACTTAGTGCATTTCAGGCAAATTTCTTCAAAAATCTTCTTCTCCAGATCCAGCAGGCAGAATCTTTTGATATTTGGTATGCAACATTGCGGGGTGGATCTGATTCAAGTTTGTTCAAATCGGCCCCCTGGATTCATATTTGGGCTTAATATAGAAGCCCGAATTCGCACTTAGTGCATTTCGGGCAAATTTATTAAAAAATCTTCTTCTCCAGATCCAGCAGGCAGAATCTTTTGATATTTGGTATGCAACATTGTGGGGTGGATCTGATTCAAGTTTGTTCAAATCGGCTTCCTAGTTTCATATTTGGGCTCAGTATAGAAGCTCGAATTCGAACTTAGTGCATTTCAGGCAAATTTCTTAAAAAATCTTCTTCTCCAGATCCAGCTTCAGAATCTTTTCATATTTGGTAAGCAACATTGTGGGGTGGATCTGATTAAAGTTTGTTCAAATCGGCCCCCTGGGTTTATATTTGGGCTCCGTATAGGAGCCCGATTTCGAACTTAGTGCATTTAGGCAAATTTCTTAAAAAATCTTCTTCTCCAGATCCAGCAGGCAGAATCTTTTGATATTTGGTATGCAACATTGTAGGGTGGATCTGATTGTGATTCATGAACGTATTTATTTGTAAAGTTGATAGAATCTTAGACAAAATTTGCAGAAAAGATCTACTATAGAAGGGGTGGTATCCAGGGTGAACCGTTTACCCAAATCTAGCAGTACTAATGCATTATTCACACAAATCTTCGTTCAAATTTTATGACCCCTCATTGGAACACACGCATTCAGCTCATTCCAACAAAGGTCATATGCCATGTTTTCGAGACAAAGGAATAAAAATTTTAGTTATTCATGACATTTTTAGGCAACTGTTGTCTGTTATTCACATTGCTTCATGAAATTTCAGTACTTTTAGAAGTTACCTCAGTAATCAAGGGTTAATTCCCCTTAATTAAATGTCGCCTCTAAAAAACAACCACTTTGCATATCTTACCTTTTTACCAGCATAACTGCCAAAACTTGTCAGCATTCTTCGCAAAAATCGCTATTCAAATTTTAATTTTTGTCTCTTAAACATACATGTACTTATCGCTTGTAAATACCCCATTGGAATGAGCTTTTTGAGCTCATTCCAATGAGAGGTCGCACACCATGCTTTTTGAGACAAAAAAGCAATTTTTTTTAGTTATTCCAGAATTTCGTACATAAAACACAGCTTTATGACTTCACATTAAAATGAGCTCTCTAAGCTTGTTCCAATCAACATTCACGCACTATGTCTTTCACACAAAAAATAAAATTTTCCATTTATTCAGGAACACTCTTACCCCCCCCCCCCCCCCCCACACACACACACAAACACACACACACACACACAAACACAGACACACACATCTAAAAGTTCGTCAGCAAAAAAACAGTTACTTCAATTTTTAAATGCATTATAGGAACAACTTGCCTAATCAAATTTAAATACTTTTGCATCATTCTGTATCTAGAACAAACCATTTACCATATCTTTACGCAAAATTCTCCAGCATCATTCACAAAAAAACACCATTATTTATATATTCACATTTCTGTCTCAAAAATATACCTGATCTTCCCATACCCCTATTGGAATAAGCTGTTTGAGCTTGTTCCAATGATGATAAAAAAAAATAAAATTTGTGAAAATTTTTGTTTTCTTGCATGCAAATATATACATTTAGCACATGGAAGATATCCACAGTTGGGGAGAGATGTCCAAGGCTATCTCTTCACATTCCTTGTTTGTGCTTCATGCTAAACCAGTTTGTCTGCAGAGATAAATTTGCTTTATTAAAAATCATTGGAGATTGGCCACACACCAATGATTTTAAATAAAACTAATTTTAGGTAACAAATGTTGAACTTCAAACAAAATCTATCACTCAACCAGTTAATGTTGATGAGACATGACATGGTGAAGGTGACCTAAAATACTTCTTAGAGTCACTTTGTCAGGTGAGCGATTAAGGCCACATGGGGCCTCTTGTTTTAGTACTCGTGCATTTGTCAATGGGAATTTCAGTGTTAAAATAACTTGTCCAAGTAGTCGAGACTGTTATTATCCCATGGCGTAACAGATTTACAAACCCTATGGGAAATTTCACATGTCGAGTAAAACGTTTCAAAGTTAATCTCCCATAGGATATTTCCAGCCCAAGGGCTGGAAATACAATGGGTAGATCTCAGTGTTAAATCAATGAGCGAGTTTTTCATGCATTTCTTTGCATTCGCCTGTGTGGTTGTTTGTGTTAAAATGACTTGTCTGACAAAGTTTTTGTATATCCTGTTTCAGTGCAGTGATTAATCTCAGCGAGAAAAAATCATTCACACATGATTTATTGATGAAAGAGGTTTTTTCATTTTCAAGACTTTGATGTTATTTCTAGTGCGTGTTTAAAATCTCATTACGCCCTTTAAACTTTGTTACCTTTTATTTCATACCATATCTAGATAGAATTTTAAATTTTTGCAGTTAAATGGCATATTTAGTTCTCTGTTCAACTGCACTGAAAATAACTGAGTAAATATCATATGATAAACGTCCCTCCTCCATGTAAATTTCTGTGTTAATTTTTCACCTCGAAAGCTATTGTGCAGCTATTGTGAATATCAGCTCGAATACGTCCAAACTGTATTGCGGTATCATACTGACTGTATCAGTTAACCCTTGAACTACACATTGTCTGTGAAACAATTACACCACACTCACAGACAGTGACCAGCAACATTCAAGCAAGGAGAAAAATATTTCCAGTCTAATTCTCCACGGTCAAGAAATATCAGTGTAAATGCAATGTGGTGACTGTTTTAACACGTCTACCAGCAACTCTGTGTAGGACTTTCATATTTTTTTTCAGATGTTATGGATTCAATTTTGTATCTTCTCATGAACGGAGACCCTTCAAATCAATTTCATTCTCCACTTCAGCTATGCCTTTCATGCTATCCAAAAGAAACCCATTATGTGCCTGATGGGGAACTTTCATATTTTTCAGATGGACTGCATCAATTTTTTTCTCATGCACTGAAGCAGGATTCAAAATCAATTTTGCTCAACACTTTTACTATTGACTGTGCCTTCATGCACGATTTGTATCGAAAATATTACGCCCATCGTGTAGTGTTTGAGATTTTTTAGTTGGACCAAATCAATTTTTAGTCTAGTTGTGACGAAGTCAAACTCGACTTACAACAGTTTCATGAATGGCTGGCGGGCAGACGGGCGGGCGTGCTTTCGCATAACCAATTGGTTTCTGGATGATAACTTGATAATGGTTCTACCCTTGTTCATGAAACTTCATAGGTAGGTTGGCCTCGGTGAGAGGAAGAAGCCTATTGATTTTGAACATACTAAATTGTAAACAATTGGTTCCTGGATGATAACTTGACTATGGTTAAACCCACATTCATGAAACTTCATTGGTAGGTTGGCCTTGGTGAGAGGAAGAACCCTATTTATTATGGGCTCGCTAGGTCAACTGTCAAGGTCACAGCGACCTTGAACATACTAAATCATAAACAAATGGTTTCAAGATGATAACTTGACTATAGTTGAACCCACATCCTTGAAACTTGACATGTAGGTTGACCTTGGTGAGAGGAAGAACCCTATTTATTTTGGACTTGCTAGGTGAAAGGTCAAAGTCACAGTGACCCTGAACATAGTAATCAAAACAATTGGTTTCCGGGCGATAACTTGATAATGGTTTGACCCACATTCATGAAACTTCATAGGTAGGTTGGCCTTGGTGAGAGGAAGAACCCTATCAATATTGGATGTGCTAGGTCAAAGGTCAAGGTCACAGAGATCCTGAACATAGTAAATCATAAACAATTGGTTTCCCGGTGATAAGTTGATAATGATTAAACCCACTTTTGTGCTGTCACAACTCGACATTGAATCAGTGATCCTATCAGCATTTTTTTCCCCTCATGCACGGAAGCAAGTATTACATTCTTGGTTAGAAAAGTCAATTTTGTTTTGCTTGAACGAAGATGTTTCTATGAGTTTTGCTAAACACTTTACCATCAGCTATGTAATATTTGATATGAGTGAAAATTGAAGTTTTTGGAAGTGAGAGACTCTTTTTTCCATTTTGCACATGATGGGGACTATGGTTAAACCCACGTTCATGAAACTTCATTGGTAGGTTGGCCTCAGTGAGAGGAAGAACCCTATTTATTATGGGCTCGTTAGGTCAACTGTCAAGGTCACAGTGACCTTGAACTTACTAAATCGTAAACAAATGGTTTCAAGATGATAACTTGACTATAGTTGAACCCACATCCATGAAACTTGATATGTAGGTTGACCTTGGTGAGAGGAAGAACCATATATATTTTGGACTTGCTAGGTGAAAGGTCAAAGTCACAGTAACCCTGAACATAGTAATCAAAACAATTGGTTTCCGGACGATAACTTGATAATGGTTTGACCCACATGCATGAAACTTCATAGGTAGGTTGGCCTTGGTGAGAGGAAGAACCCTATCAATATTGGATGCACTAGGTCAAAGGTCAAGGTCACGGAGACCCTGAAAATAGTAAATCATAAACAATTGGTTTCCCGACGATAAGTTGATAATGATTAAACCCACTTTTGTGCTGTCACCACTCGACATTGGATCAGTGATCCTATCGGCATTTTTTTCCCCTCATGCACAGAAGCAAGTATTACATTCTTGGTTAGAAAAGTCAATTTTGTTTTGCTTGAACGAAGATGTTTCTATGAGTTTTGCTAAACACTTTACCATCAGCTATGTAATATTTGATATGAGTGAAAATTGAAGTTTTTGGAAGTGAGAGACTCTTTTTTCCATTTTGCACATGATGGGGACTTTAATATTTTTTCACATGGATGGCTTCAAATTTTGTCTTACAGAGACCCTTCAAATCAATTTCAATTTTATGTTGGCTATAAAAAAACATCACACGGCTGTGTATGACTTTAATATTTTTTCAGATGGACGGCTCAAATTTTATCTTATGGAGACCCTTCAAATCAATTTCATAGGCGTTTTTCTCTCGAACCAAGTCAACAAAAATGATTTTGAGTCAGCTATCAAAAAACATCACGCTGCTGTGTAAGAATTTAGAATTTTTTCAGATGGACAGCTTCTAATTTTATCTCTCGGAGACCCTTCAAATCGATTTCATAGGTGTTTTTCTCTTGAACCAAGTCAACAAAAATGATTTTGAGTTAGCTGTGCCTTTTGCTATATCAAACAACATAATGCACCTGATGGGGAACTTTAAGATTTGTACAGATGGACTGTTTCAATCTTTCCCTCATGTAGAGAAAGGAAAAAATTGAATCAGTTGACAAAATACACTTTTTGTATATATATATATATATATAGTAAAAGAGTAATAACATCTTTTTGACCTATGATTAATTTTTTACACTAGCTTTCATCCTTCTCGGTCTTCCAGTGATAAAATGGTAAGAATGAAAAGGAAATACAGTTCAAGTGAAAGAACGCGTAATGACGTTTGATGTAACTTAAAATCCGGAGTAGAAATTTGTGGAAGGAAAAAGTATGTAGTGAAGCTAGACACAGCCACACAGACATAAAACCAGCATCTCTATTTATGCCTCTATTGAGGCTGTTGCATGCCCATATGTACTTCTGCTCAACATTCCTCTTCCTATGCGTGTCTGTCAAATTTCTCTCCAGAACCTGAACACGAATATCATCTATGGAGTGTGCTTGTAGGTTAAAATGTTTAGCCACTGGCAGGTCTTTGTTTTTCATGTTCTGTCTATGCCCTGTCATTCTCCTGCAGAAGAGTTGTCCGGTTTCACCAATGTAATGCATATCTGGACAACGAGCACACGATAAATAATACACCAGATCACTTGATCTGCAGGAAAAACTACCCTTTGGAGTAATTTGATTGCCCGATTCACAGCTGATGTTGGAAGATGAATTGAGTGGGCATGTTCGGCATCGGTTAGTATTACATGGTTTAGTTCCAAGAGTGACGGGGTGATGTGAAAAATTTCCTAGAAACCAGTCTATTTTCCAAACCAAGAGGCAGATTTGAACCAAATTTGATATGAGGGCTTATTGGGTCATAAGTACTTAATTTATGCCAAAAATGTTTTTCCCGGCGCCCCATGGGAACTGCAGGAGCTAAAAATTAAAACACCCGTATCTCCTAAACTACACAGCACTGAGAATTCTTATTTGGTGTGAAGCTTCCTTAGGACCAACAGAATGGATTGGTAAAAAAAAAAATGCTATCAGTTTTATCATGGGTACTTTTTTTGGACTTTGAAAAGGTACTGAGTCAGCATTGTTTAACACTGTAGGTAATGGGAAAAACATTTAAGACTACTTTTCTCCTAAACCACTGCTCCAGAAGCTTTCAAATTTCACATATAACATCATTGGAAGATTGTTTCACATGTTTATTGAAATCAATTCCCTGGGTCCATATTTGGGCTCTCTATGGGAGCCCAAATGTTTAAATTAGTACAGTATGAGGAATATTCTTTAAAAATCTTCTTCTTCAGATCTACCAATAGGAATCTTTTGATATTTGGTATGCAGCATGCTTAGGGAGGTGAGATTCAAGTTTGTTCAAGCCAAATCCCTGGGTTCATATTTGGGCTGAAAATTTGGGGTCCTGGTCAGGACTTAGAAATTTTGGACCAAAATCCGGAAATTAGTATTTTGTTTTTTTTTATGTGTTTTGGTCAATTTAAGACAAAAAAAAAAAAATTTTAGTCTGAAAAATTTTTGTTTCCGACTTCAAAAATTTCCGAACAAAAATAAAAAAAATCTGTTTTTATGCGTTTATCTCAATTTTGGGATGTGCAGGTGCAGAAACCGAAAATAGAAGGAAAATCCTGTGTATTGTGTGGGCACAATAGCTTTGTCTAGTTGGTATATGCTTTTCTTAGGAGGGGCGTATGCAGCTTATTCAAGTCAAGTCCCTGGTTTGATATTCAGACTACCATGTCAGGTGAGTGCCTTAAGGCCCCCTGGCTCTTGTTATATTATGTTTTAATAATTATTATTTTTTTTGCTCTCTGTATACTTATATAAAAAAAGGTGTTTTTTCAGATTTTTTTTTTTATTGTGAGATTTAGTTAAGTGCTATTTTATTTTACCTATCTTTTCTTTTATCTTCCCCCTGTCTAATTTCAAATTTTATTTATTTTTTTTCCGACAAATGTAGTAGATGGTGTTATAAGTTCCATTCCATTCATTGCTATTAACAAATAAATTTCTATCGAGCTTCTGTTCAATTTTTTCCTTGTCGTTCATTTTAAGCTTATGTTCTTTGTTTTTATTATCATTCATTTTTTTTTAAATTTTTTTTATTAATATATTAAAAATTTCAATTTTTTTGTTTTTGTCTATGATTATTTCTCACGTTCATCGCTGGGGATTCACCACTCCACTCAAAAACTCTCTCATTGATTTAACTCGGAGAACTACCTATTTTATTTCCAGCCTGTATGCAGGAAATATCCTATGGGAGATTAACCTTGAAACGATTTACCAGACATGTGTTATTTATGACAAATCTTTCGAAATTTCAGTGTTAATCTTCCTTAGGGTGTGTAAATCTGGAATGCCATGGCATGGAAGTAGCTGCCTCGACAACTTGGACAAGTCATTTTAACACTGAAATTCCCATTGATAAATGCATGAGTGCTAAAAAATTATTTCTCCAAATAAAATTCCCATGCAATTTCCCCATAGGATTTTTCAGCCACACTTCTTTTTCCAGCCCACTGGTCTGGAAATTTCCTATGAGAATTTAACCTTGAAATGTGCTATTTTGAGGATAGGTTTGGAATGCCCAATCCACATCAACTCTTGTCGATGGTGCACTTGTCTTCAACTAATGCTAACCCTGCTTGTGTAGAGTTAGTAAGTTGGGGAGTCTGACAGTTGCTTACCATTGCTTAGTGGTTCTCTCTGGGTACTCTGGCTTCCTTCACCTGTAAAACTCTGCAACATGAGGTGACCCTGGCTGTGAAAGTGTTGTCAAACCCCAATAAAAAAATTAATAAATATCGGCCAATCATTATTCATGAAAACATCCCCATTCAGATTTTATTTTTCCTTTAGGTTTGCAACATCTTATAAACCCCCTTTGGAGCGAACTCATTGAGCTCGTTCCATTGAGGGTCAAAAGTTATGTTTTTTAAGTAAACAAAGAAAGGGTTTAGTTATTTATGAAAAAATGCAGTATACAGGTCGTGTTCAGTAAAGGGTTGAGCAAACGTCATCTTCAGTACCCTTTTCAAAGCCCATTAATTGACAGCTGATCTGTATGGAGCATGGCTTAAAATTCACGTGAGAATCAGAATCGGTTCCCGCAAATAATTCTCGTAAGGAAAGCAATGAGAATCAACTTCTCGAAAAATGTTCAGGGAGCACGGTGGCTCAGTTGTTATGGCATTGAACTCCAAACCGATTGCCCGTGTGGGGGCACGGTGACGCTGTGTACTAACTTGTACTGCACGTCAATGGTGCGCTTGTCTGCTATTTTGAGGGTACCTCTGGAATGCCCAATCCATATCTTCTCACGATGATGGTGCAGGGTACCCTGATTGTCGAAAGTGCCATTAAACCCCAATAAAAATTAAATATGGACCGAGCATTATTCATGAAAACGTTCTCATTCAAATTTTATTTTTCCTTTAGGTTTGCAACATCGAAAAATGTTCGGGGAGCGCGATGCATGGCTCAGTGGTTATGGCATTGAACTCCAAACCGATTGCCCGCGTGGGGATGGGGGGAGGGAGGGGGGGGGCACGGTGACACTGTGCACTAAGGCGTTCTGCACGTCGATGGTGCACTTGTCTGCTATTTTGAGGGTAGGTCTGGAATGCCCAATCCACATCTACTCACATCAATGGTGCACTTGTCTTCAACCAATGCTAACCCTGCTTGTGTAGAATTGGTACGTTGGGGAGTCGGCAATTGTTCATCGTTGCTCGGTGGTTCTCTTCGAGTACTCCGGCTTCCTCCACCCGTAAAACTGTCCGACACGAGGCAACCCTGGCTGTCGAAAGTGTCGTTAAACCCCAATAAATAAATAAATCTTCCCTGACATGTCGTTATGAAAATCGATTTTCGATGAAGTTATCTCCCTGGAAATTGTCGAACGAGCCAGGAAGGTCCAATTAAGAAGCATGTCATTGTAAATTTATTCATTATTTATTTATTGGTGTTTAAGGTCACATACTTCTGCACAATGGCTAATCATGACCTCAACATGGAGATGAAGTCAGGGTCAGTCAATCATTTATACCCCTTGCTGCCTATTTTAGAGGACTGCACCCCAAGCATTAGTGATTGGGTCCTATTTAACAAGCACTGCTTCACTTCCCGGGGTTCCCGCAGGGGATGTCATTGTTGAGAAAACTCCTATAGCATCAGTAGAAAATAAATTCAAGTTTCCTTTTGTTACTCTCTGAGCTCTCTGAGGTTTTCGTTTATTAAAAGTAACAACAACAGGGAGACTTGGATTTTTATGGCAAGCAAATTGAAAGTAAGAAGTTTACAGATAATCCATCATTGAGAATATCTATCAGAATTTAACCTACAAACACCAAATGTCCACTTTGGCTGTTTGTTTAGTGGACTTTTCCCGGAGCAACTATAGTTAAATTTCTCGTTCCAGAGACTCATAAGCTGTGTTTGCAAGGCAAAAGCTGAAAAATAATAAATTTTATTCGGGGTTGGGGTCCTGGAAAAATTTGTAGACACGATGCCTAATTTTTTTCTCGACATTAGAACACCACCCCAGACCCCCCACGTGCACAAAAAACTCTTTCTGCTGAAAACTGAGACCCCCCCCCCCCCCCACACACACACACACAGACACACACACCACCTCCACCTATATATTTTTCAGTATCACCACTGTGGTTATGAAACATTAAGCTGCTGTGTTTCCACAGATTTAAAATGGCGTAGTCCCTCCAACTCGTGTGAATTTATTATTTATTTATTGGTGTTTAAGGTCACATACTTATGCAAAATGGCTAATCATGACAGTCGCAGTTTTATGGGTGGAGGAAGCCGGAGTGCCCGGAGAGAACCACCGAGCATCGACGAGCAACAGTCAGCTCCTCAAAATTCTAACTCTGTCCATTCTCTGCTCAATCAAGGTTACAGCGGTTGAAGACATGTGCACCATCGAAGTTCACGGCGTCATTGTGCCCCCATGTAGGCAACCGGGATAAAGTGCCTTGCCCAAGGACACAACGTGGGTGACTCATGTGAAGCATGGATGCACATCATCGATGATGCAATTTAAAATGAGCCAGTCAAAGAAGGGTTGTTTTTTCCATCTCTGGCACTCAAAATTACTTTGTCATTTTCATTGGGGTGTCTCAATTGTGACACCCGGCATGTTAATGTGACACTCCCACTTGCAAACTAAGTATAACACTTGATGGGTGCGGCATTTTGATGCTTGAGATTTAAGCGTGCATATGGCCTTCTGCCTCTAACCAGGAGCGTCCCCAAAGGGGGGGGGGGGGAGGGGTAAGGGATGCCTCCAATAATTTGCCAGCTTGGACATTTTCCTCTGGATGCTGCACACAATAATTCAGTTTGTTATTTTAAAAAAAAAAATGACTCATAGCTCATTGCATCAAGCTGTCAAGTTTTAGAACTGAAAAATAAAAATGTATCTAATTATGTATAGAAACAACATTGTATAACTGTGCTGTCTTCCAATTATCTTAGGTGAAGGGAATGCTAATAGCATACATAAGATCAATATGATTTTTTTGCAGGCATGGAAGGTCATCTATGGACAGAGACGGTCCGTACAACTCACCAAATGCATTTCATGCTGTTTCCAAGGCTTCTTGCTTTAGCAGAAAGGGCGTGGCATAAAGCTAAATGGGAAGAAAACAACACACCCAACAACAAAGAACTCTTCCAGAAGGATTGGAAACTGTTTAAGAATATTGTTGGGTTTTATGAAGTCAAAAGATTAGACAGAATGGGAATCAAATATAGAGTTCCCCCTCCTGGTGCTACGTAAGTCGTTTATTCAGCCACATATGAACATGATTAATTGTCTTAAAAGACTTTCAAAATGGTCACTTTGACATAGCTGTTTAACCCAGATCGGTTACTAGGGGTGTTTCCCCTCCTCCATACTTTTTCCAGACATTTTCGTAATGGGTGGCACCAGAATTTCCCCAATGCGGGGGCTATGATCCCCGACAGGGGGCTAGAGTCCCCGTGTCGGCCCGGTGTGAGAATTTTTTGTTTTAATTGGGAAAAAGTTGCAATGTCCGTGATTCTAGAGGCTTTGAGAGAGTAAAAACGAAACACAGAAGAAAAAAAATAGAGAATTGTAATTTGTTGGACAAATTACGGGCTTTCCCAACTTTCCAATGTGAAAATGCAGACTACATATAGCAAAGCAAAGTGCTTGAAATTATCCATTTCCAAAATGATAGACAAAAAGCATCCAAAGTTGGCTAATTTTGGCATTCTCTCACGGTTCTCTTATTCACGCCTTCATTTTGCTTGGGGTATAAATCTTGATATTAAAAAGTAAACAGTAACTTTCTTCTGCAATCATTGTTACATCTATCCATACCAAAATAATTGCTAAAACAACCTTGCAATTAAAGGAAATGAGTACAGATGTTTGCAAAATTCACTGAAAATCAATTTTTGTCAGCCAATACTATTCTTTACGTGGCCAAAGCATAGGTTGGGTTAAGCCCCAAAGCATAACTTACAGCAGTGGATTTGTTCATTAAGCATCTCTACCTATAGCAAAACAAAGTATCTAAAATTAACTCTTTCCAAAATGACAGCAAAATGTAACCAAAGTTAGCTAGTTTTAACATTTACGAATGGAAATCTTACCCTCAGTGTGCCTGAGGGTTAAAGATGAGATTAAAAAGTAAACAGTAACTTTCTTCTGCAAGCATTGTTGCATCTATGCATACAAGAATAATTGTTACAACAACTTTGCAGTTGGAGAAATTAGCGCTTGAAGTTAGTCAATCTCAAAGATAAAATGCTATATTACTATCATTTGTGGCCAATAGGGGTTAATTACAAAATATTTGTGTGGTGATTTTAGTTTATCATATTATGCTCAAAATGTGTGAAGATCAGCCACAGACTGAGTGTCTGATAAGAGACGTGGCAGAATCTTGAATATTGGTATTTCAACGAACATGTACAGGTTGAGGGTACTCCAAGTCAAGGCACAACTACTGGGTGAGGGTTAAAACTTGGAATAAAACATGTAACAGCAAAATTGTTCTTTGATGAATGTCCTATCTTCTCATGGGAAATGTTTTGAGAAAATATGGCTACAGTGCTGAGAAATTGCATGTAAATTTTGGCGAAAATAACAATTATTCCGACAGTACCCTTATAGGAAGTCTCAAATTTGCCAAGGGTTAAACTTTTAATAATAACATATAGAACAAAATTTTTCATACTGTGACTGCTGCAAGCTGCTATGGAAGTCATTATCTCAATCAATTAAAAGTGGAGTAAATCGTCACCTAAACTAACCAAATTCTGCAAAAATTGGATTTTTTTTACTGTACCTACTTTTATGCATCCAGAATGGGATAGGGTTAAACTTTACATCCAAACTTACAACAGCAAATATGTTTGGTAGTCAATTGTGAATACGTACATGAAAAGTGTTTGAAATTAACCCTTTCCAAAATGATAGAAAAAGCAAACAAAGTTGGCTAATTTTGGCATTTTCAAACGGTACTCTTATTCCTGCCCTTATTGTGCTTGAAGGTTAAATCTGAGATTAAAAAGTAAACAGTAACTTTCTTCCACAATCGTTGTTGCATTCATCCATACCAAAATAATTGTTGCATCTATCCATACCAAAATAATTGACACAACAACCTTGTAATTTGAGAAATTTGCTCTTGAAGTTGGTCAATTTTGACGAAAAACTCTATATTCATGTCATTTTTGGCCACTGGGGGTTAAAGTTGAAAGATTTGAGTAGTGTTCGTGGTGTATTATATTATGCTCTAAATGTGTGGAAAATTTGAGCTGAATAACTGTAAACAATTTTGAGACATTTGAAAAATGGTGAAATTTTGACGGTTTTGGCAGAATATTTTGAAAATATGCGTTTTCACAGACATGACGATACCGCATTTCACTAGATTTTATGACATTACATAAGTATGCCAAATTTGGTTAAAATCGTACAGCTTGTTTTTGAGCAGTTCAACAGACAAAATTCGAGGAGTTAAAAAAAAATTAAAACTAGAGAATTGTAATTTGTTGGACAAATTATGTGCTTTCCCAACTTTCCAATGTGAAAATGCAGGCTACATATAGCAAAGCAAAGTGTTTGAAATTAACCATTTCCAAAATGATAGACAAAAAGCATCTAAAGTTAGCTAATTTTGGCATTCTCTCACAGTTCTCTTATTCACGCCTTCATTTTGCTTGGGGGTTAAATCTTGAGATTAAAAAGTAAACAGTAACTTTCATTGTTGCATCTATCCATACCAAAATAATTGCTACAACAACCTTGCAATTAGAGGAAATGAGTACAGATGTTTTCAAAATTCACTGAAAATCATTTTTTTTTTTTTCTGACAGTACTATTCTTTACATAGCCAAAGCTTAGGTTGTGTTTAGCCCCAAAGCATAACTTACAGCAGAGGATTTTTTCATTAGGCATCTCTACCTATAGCAAAACAAAGTGTTTAGAATTAACCCTTTCCAAAATGACAGGAAGATGCAACCACAGTTAGCTAATTTTGGTATTTTCGGATGGTACTCTTACCCTCATTTGCTTGAGGGTTAAAGATGAGATTAAAACTAAACAGTAACATTCTTCTGCAAGCATTGTTGCATCTATGCATACAAAAATAATTGTTACAACAACCTCGCATTTATGAGAAATTTGCCCTTGAAGATAAAATGATATATTCATATCATTTGTGGCCACCGGGGGTTAATTTTGAAATATTTGTCTGGTGATTTTAGTGTATAATATTATGCTCTTAATGTGTGAACATCAATCACAGACTGAGTGTCTGAAAAGAGACATGGACTAATTTTGAATCTTGCTATTTGAATGAACATGTTCAAGTTGAGGGTACTCCAATTCAAGGCCTGACAACTGGGTGAGGGTTAAAACTTGGAATAAAACATATAACAGCAAAATTGTTCTTGGATAACAGTTAGATAATTGCCAAAAATGAAAAGTGGACAGAAATCGCTCATGGGTTAATGGCAAAAAGGTGTAATTTGGCTAATTTGACATTAAAATTGAACAGACAGCAGTGTCACTCATACGCCCACTGCGACCAGACCAGTAAAGGCAGATACACGAAATCTTCAGAAGTTGTTCTACTATTCCTGCTCGACAGGACTCTTTGTCAAGTGGCGTGACCGCATGGGAACAACGTGGATTGCGTGGAAACTGCGGGGACGATTCGTCCCTCTTCTATTCCCAATGCAATGCCATTTCCATTCACTATTTACCTATCACCGGTCGAGTTTGGCAATATTTCTGTCTATTTGATGAACTGTTCAGCTTTAAATATTCGCACATTCATATGGGACAGAAAGTTTTGAGTTAAACTGCTTATTTTAGACCGTCCCGGCAGATTTTGACAACTCGATCCAGTGAAGAAAAAAGCCATCACTAGATTTTATGACATTACATAAGTGTGCCAAATTTGGTCAAAATCGTACAGCTTGTTTTCGAGCAGTTCAACAGATAAAATTCAGGGAGGAAAAAAAAAAAATAAAAAAAAAAATAAAAAAAAAATAATAAAAAAAAAAAAATAGAGAAGAAAAATTTTGAAAAAGAAGAATAACAAGAGTCTTTCCCAAACTGGGTTTGGGAAAGCCCCCCCCAAAAAATAGAGAAGAAACATTTTGAAAAAGAATAACAAGAGTCTTTCCCAAACTGAGTTTGGGAAAGCCTAATAAAAAAAAAAATAAATAAATAAAAAAATTGTGGCTTGTGGAATTAAGGTATCAAAAAACAGGTTTCATGGTGATGTTTTTGACGCCCTAGTTCTACAAACTACAAATTTAATAAGTATGACATAACTCACAACAGAGACTGGATGTCAACCAATGATTGTGCAGAAAGTTTCTGGTACTGACTAAAAGGAATTCTTGCCTATGCAGCAGTGATTATATGCCCATCAAGTTATTCCTATTGTGCACGTGTAGTGGGAGTATTATCATCTTCTTGGTGTTTGCATAATTTTATCCCCCCTCCCTGCACATTTTATTGATTTCTCCCCAGGAGGGGGAGGGGCGTATTCTAGATTTAATACTTGGACTTGCGTTACATAAAAGACAAATGGAGGTCTGTGGTACACGATTAAGGCCGTTGTCATCCCAGCGTAATTAATTTAAAGTATGGTACACGCAAATTAAGTAAAAAATTGTGAAACCCATGCATCACGACTACTCCATGTATTTCTCCACAAATAAATTTTCCAAAACTCTTGAGTTTTTTTTTTAAAGAATTACCCCATTTCTTAATTCCAACTTCATCATTTAGCATGCCTCAACGAGGCATGCCTTGATGATGTACCGTAAATTGCAAAATGTTATCACTCGGGACATGAACCATGACAATCGGGACAAATCGTATTTACCCCTCCCAGTCCCATGAATTAAAATCCTGTGCATTTTGTTTCAACTAATCTTTGTGTCTTTTTATTTTTTGATTTTATTTTATTTTTTTAAAAAAAAATTTCTTCTGTTTGTTTCTACTATTTTTGTTCACTTGCCTTTTTTCAAGGAAAGTGAACAAGAGTTTCACACCCACTGGAGCAGTTCTTAGCTTTTTGTGGCCGTTTCTGAAGCTTGTTTTCGGAGGAGAAACCAGAAACTAATTAGAGGGGGTGTGGAAGTCGTAATCACATCATCAAGTGTCTGCGATCGCTAAATTCTTTCGGAATCTGTAGGGTGCTGAGCTCCCCTACCAAAAAAGTAGCATGGTACACCATGGCATTATTTCCGGATTTTGTGACATGGTAACCTTTTATAGAGGTGTATCTGGTGCATTCAATGCAATTTGCTCCACACATTAGGTTACTGACAATGGGGATAACAAGCCTTAACTAGAGTGATGTCACGCATGCAGCCCGACTGTCCGAGCACTGGCAATGCTTAGACACAAAATAGTCGGAGCCATTTTTTGTTAACCGTTTACCTAACGAATCTGCCATATCTGCACTCGTGATATACACAATTTGCTATTCAAATTTTTATTTTTCATTTCTCTACTCTAAAACATACCTCATGACCTATTAATGGAACAAGCTTGATGAGCTTGTACCAATGAGGACTAGGTCATGGTTAGAAGTCAAAAATGAAAAAATCTGATGTTTCAGAAAAATAATTTGTACTGTTGGTTTCAACTTGTGTTAGGTAAAGGATTAAAGATGCAGTACATAAAGCAATGTTGGGCTTTTGGAGTCATTTTTCATTTTTGCATGTAATAACTCCCAATCCTTCAAAATGCATTTTGGGAATAATTGCCTAAGTGACATGTGTGTGTGTGTGGTGGAGGGGGGGGGGGGGGGGGGGGTGGGGGGGGTCAGGGGGGTTGTGATGGTGTGTTATAGTAGTAAATTTTTGTTTGTTTGCATTTAGTAACTCCAAATCCTTCAAAATATTTGGTATGCAGTGGTGGTGTGTTTTAGTAGTCTATTTTTGTTTGTTTGCATTCAATAACTCCCAATCCTTCAAAATGCATTTTTGGAAAAACTGCTTAAACGACCGTTGGCGGAGGAGGGGAGGGGGGGGGGGGAGGGGGGTAGGAGGGACAGTTGTGGAACCTTTATTCAAACCTGGCCTGTATTACTAGCTGGAAAATACACATATCAACTTTGGTTGCAATCAAATAATCCAAACTGGAGTTATCGGTCGGAAACCAATTGTTTACAGAGACGGATGGACCGACGGACGGACTGACGGATGGATGGACAAAAGTCATGACTATAGTCCTGACTGTAAACAGTCAGACTAAAAATGCATTTTGTACCAAAGAAAAAATAGGCCTATTAAATCGTCAGAAGTGTACCCATACACGCAACTAGTAGAAAGCTGTTATTATCTCAGGACCAATTTCAGGATCAAATTACACCAAAAACTATACAGTTTGCCACATCAGTAACCTAAACATATATATAAAGTAACATGACAAACGGATTGATATTTTTTGAGTAATCGCATGCCAAAGAAATGGATTGGAGGAATTCTCAATTTGATGGATAAAGGGTTAATATCTCAGGATCGAATTATCAGATTTACACCAAAAACTATATATACAGCTCGGCACATCAGTATCCTGAACACAAATCTAAAGTAACATGACAATCCAAGCAAAATTTTTCAATTCCCGGATGCCGACATTATGTACACCATACATGGTATGGGTATATATAGAAATGGGTTGGAGGAGTGCCTAATTTGATGGATAAAGGATAAATATCTCCGGATCAATTTATTAGATTTACATAAAAAACTATACAGCACAGGACATCAGTAACCTGAATACATATATAAAGTAACCTGATAATCGGATTAATATTTTTTGAGTTATCGCATGCCGAAGAAATGGATTGGAGGAGTTCTCAATTTGAAGGATAAAGGGTTAATATCTCAGGATGAAATTATTAGATTTACACCAAAAACTATACAGCTCAGAACATCAGTAATCTGAAGATATATATAAAGTAACGTGACAATCCAAGCAATATTTTTCAAGTTATCGAATGCCAAAGAAATGGATACGGATGTCGGATGGATGGACAGACAAAGGATGGACGAACGACGTAGGGCCACCCCGGATGCTGACATTATGTATACCATAAATGGTATGGGTACACATAAAAATATTGCTTAAATGGCCCTAGGTGAGGAGGAGGTGGGAAGGGGGAGGGAGGGGTTGTTAGGGGAGTCCATTTATTTTCCCCTATGTGGTCAGTCTAAATCCTTTAGAATGCATTTTGAGCAGAGAAAAAAATGCCTAACTGGCATGAAGGGGGGTGGGAAGGGTGTTTGTTTGGGTTTTTAACCACTAACTTTAAGCAAAACTGTAAAAATGCATTTTTGACAAAAGAAAAAAAAAGTGCCTAATTGGCCTGAGGGGGGTGGGGGGGGGGATCTGTCTGGGTTTTTAACCACAAACTTTCAGCAGAACTGTAAAAATGCATTTTTGAGTGGTGGGGTGGGGTGGGGGGGGGGGGGGGTGTGCGGTGATGTTTGTATGGGTTTTTAACCACAAACTTTAAGCAAAACTGCAAAAATGCATTTTTGATTTTTAACGAAAGAAAAAAGTGCCTAATTGGCCCCGGGGGTTGGGGTTACATAAAAAAGAAGTTCCGCATGTAGTGACTGTAAATAGTTCAAAATGCATATTGGAGGAAAGAATGGATGGACGGATGGATAAAAAGTAACAAAGTATGTGGTAGAAGCCTAATTTGAAATTTAGAGAAACTAAGTTCGAAAAGCATTGTGAAAAGGGTTAAATTAATGCCAATATTATTTGAAACCACTGTGTACAGCTTCAGTAGACCTTGCCCTGAATGAAAAAAAGAAATGACGTTGTAACAGAGTGTTTGGAGAATGAAAGGTAGAACCTTGAAAAGCAGAACTTTAATCCGAAACTTTAAGCTGGGAATACTAAGTAAAATTGATTGGCAAAAAAGGGTTAAATATTTCCTAAAACCGATAAAAGAAATCATTGATGTAAATGCAATCATTAAGTTGTATTGACCATGCAAGAATTAGAGTAAGAAAGTATGTGGCAAAGTCTAATTTCAAATACAAAGAAAGTAAGTCTAAAAACATGTTTAAAAGGGGTTAAAATCATGCCGATATTAATGAAAATCACTGTAGAAATGTTCAGTAGATAGTAGACATTGTCCTAAATAAGAAACAGTGACATTCCCCTAAACTGTTTGAAGAATTAAAGGTGTAATTTTAAAACACCACCCGCAAAAAAAAACTTTAACCAAAAACTTTAACCTGGAAGTTGTAAGTTAAATTGCCATACAGAAAAGGGTTAAATATTTCCCAAAATAACATGAAACATAAAAAAAAAAACATAATAAGAATGATACAATCAATAGTAATATTAATTTAAAACAAAAAAAACCCAAAAAACTTAAGGTTGACTAAAAAACTTTAACCACAAACTTTAACCAAAACTCCAAATGTTAACAGACGGACAGACGAAAGTCATGACTAAACAGGAAAAAAAAAAAACTCACTTGAACCTACAGTAAAATACTTTAACCAAAACTCTGAATGTTAACAGACGGACGGACAGACAGACAAAAGTCATGACTATAGCCCTTACTGTAAACAGTCAGGCTAAAAATTGTTTGTAAAAATAAATGTGATGATAATGATGTGATTTCAGGGGGCGCCGCTAAAGATGGGGTGACACCCCCCTCCAATAATGTTCAAGTCGGGATATTTATACCCCCCGCAAACAATGTTTGGGGGGTATATAGGAATCACCCTGTCCGTCCATCCGTCTGTCCGTCTGTCCATCCATCGTAAGCGCAACTCCTCCTAAACCGTTTGAAGAATTTTCATGAAACTTTACACAATGGAAGAACTCCATATGAAGATGTGCATGAAGCAATATAATTCCGTTCTGACATTTCCAAGGGGAGATAATCTAACTTATACCGTCTGTCCATCCTTGTAAGCGCAACTCCTCATAAACCATTTGAAGAATTTTCATGAAACTTTACACAATGGAAGAACTCCATATGAAGATGTGCATGAAGCAATATAATTCCGTTCTGACATTTCCAAGGGGAGATAATCTAACTTATACATTTCAGGCGCGGGGGGTATCACTTTGTGAGTTTGCTCACAGTACCTCTAGTTTGGTCTGGAGTGGAGTCTTTGATGATGATTCCCTCTTACTTGTGATCGTGTACTTTCTCACCAAACTAGATTTGATGCTTGAACTAATGTCACACACGCACAGTAGGTCATAGAAACTGGAGGTCTGTACTACCTGAGTTGGGCTGTACGGGGACCAGAATGACCATTTTGGAGTACCGGTATGGCATGTATTAATTAAATAAGATAATGCATCACGAGAACTGCAAGAAAAATTTTATTTATAAATCACTATTGAAAGTGTACACCGGTATCGATTCATAATAAACTAGTAAATCATCTTCTGTTTGCAGATGATTTGGTCATGGTATCTGAACAAAAGAAGGTTTACAAAACTGCTTACATGCATTACACATGTATACACAGAAAAATAAACTGGCTATAAATACAGATAAAACTAAATGCATGGTTTTCTGCAAAGGATGTCTCAAAGCAACACCATCATTCACAATAGGTGGTACTGGTGTTGGTGTCGTCAATGAATATCCTTACTTGGGTATAAAGCTTTCTGCGAAAGGATCATTCAAGAAGGCCAAATGGAAATGGACTGTAAAGGCATGAAAGCATTATTTTCCTTGGTAAAATCTTTATGGGAACATAATACATCATCGATTGAAACGTAGATAAAATTATTTGATAAACTAATCAAACCCATCGTGTTGTATGGTAGCCAAATATGGGATTTGTCAATGAATGTAAATAGAATTGATAGTGTGCCATGTGAAATGGCACACCTTAAATTTTATAAATATGCATTAGGTGTAAATAAAAGGTTGTCGAATCATGCAGTGCACACAAAACTCAGTAGATATCCAGTTGTAATTCAATCACTGACTCACTCTGTTAAATACACTTCAAAACTCCACGCAACTAATAAAGAATTGCTAAGATTCAAGGCTGCGGCATTATGCAGTGATTTTACAATCCCGGAGAAATTGTCAAATAAATTTGATATACAATGATGAGCGAGATAATGAATAACGGTAATACAAAGAACATACCGAGAATTTAAATCTGATTATGAATTAGGATCATATTTGATAAATGTTAAAGATATGGAATTGAGAAAACTCTTCTCTGAATTACTAATTAGTAGCCATTTATTGGAAATTGAGAAATGGTGACACAAGCAACCCAAAGTACCTCTTAATGAAACAATTTGCAAAAAATGTAATTCAGAAATTGAAACTGAAGAGCATTTCATCATGAGATGTCCAATATATACGTGAAAATTGGGAAACTAAATCAAAACTTTACAAACACGAGCGAGAAACAAAAATTCATATGTGTAATGAGTAACAAGAGAAGTGATATATGCAACGTCATCTGCAACATTGTAAGATCATTTCTTCGAAAAAGAAATGATTCACCTAATAAGTGTTGATTATATACTAATATATACTGAAATGTATGGTTACCTTTATTAGGCTTTCCTAAACCCAAGTTGGGAAAGACTCTTGTTATTCTTCTTTTTCAAAATTTTTCTTCTCTATTTTTTTTTTCCTGCCTGAATTTTGTCTGTTGAACTGCTCAAAAACAAGCTGTATGATTTTGACCAAATTTGGCATACTTATGTAATGTCATAAAATCTAATGAAATGCAGTATCAGCATATCTGTGAAAGCGCGTATTTTCAAAATATTCTACCAAAACCTTCAAAATTTCACCATTTTTTGAATGTCTCAAAATTGTTAACAGTTATTTAGCTCAAATTTTCCACACATTTAGAGCATCATATGATACACAACAATCACCACACAAATCTTTCAACATTAACCCCCATTGGCCAAAAATGACATGTATATAGATTTTTTCTTCAAAATTGACCAACTTCAAGGGCAAATGTCTCTAATTACAAGGTTGTTGTAACAGTTATTTTGGTATGGATAAATGCAACAATGATTGCAGAATAAAGTTACTGTTTACTTTTTAATCTCAGATTTAACCCTCAAGTACAATGAGGATGAGAATAAGAGTACCATTTGAAAATGCCAAAATTGGCCAACTTTGGTTGCTTTTTCTATCATTTTGGAAAGGGTTAATTTCAAACACTTTTCATGTACGTATTCACAATTGACTACCGAGCATATTTGCTGTTGTAAGTTTGGTTGTATAGTTTAGCCATATCCCATTCTGGTTGCATAAAAGTGGGTACCCTCCAAAAAATTCCAATTTTTTCAGAATTTGTTAAGTTTAGGTGACAATTTACTCCATTTGTAATTGATTGAGCTCTGAATGTTTTCTATAGTTGCATGCAGCAGTCAAAGTATGACAAACTTTGTTCTATATGTTATTATTAAAAGTTTAACCTTTTCAGACTTCCCATAAGGGTACTGTCTGAATAATTGTTATTTTCGCCAAAATTTACATGCATTTTCTCAGCACTGGAAGCATATTTTCTCAAAACGTTTCCCCTGAGAAAATAGGGCATTTATCCAAGAACAATTTTGCTGTTATATGTTTTATTCCAAGTTTTAACCCTCACCCACTTGTCGTGCCTTGACTTGGAGTACCCTCAACTTGTACATGTTCATTCAAATACCAAGATTTAAGATTCCTCCATGCATGTTATCAGACACTCAGTCTGTGATTGATGTTCACATATTTAGAGCATGACATGATACACTAAAATCACCACACAAATATTTTAAAATTAACCCCTTTTGGCCACAAATGATATGAATATAGCATTTTATCTTCAAGATTAACTAGCTTCATGTGTTAATTTCTCTAAGTGCAATGTTGTTGTAACAATTATTTTTGTAGACGCAACAATGCTTGCAGAAGAATGTCACTGTTTAGTTTTTAATTTCATCTTTAACCTGCAAGCACAATGAGGGTAAGTGTTCCATTCGAAAATGCTAAAATTAGCTAACTTCAGTTACATTTTCCTGTCATTTTGGAAAGGGTTAATTTTAAACACTTTGTTTTGCTATAGGTAGAGATGCTTAATGAACAAATCTTCTACTGTAAGTTATGCTTTGGGGCTTACCCCAACATATGCTTTGGCCATGTAAAGAATAGTATTATCCGACAAAAATTGATTTTCAGTGAATTTTGCAAACATCTGTACTCATTTCCTCCAATTGCAAGGCTGTTGTAGCAATTATTTTGGTGTGGATAGATGTAACAAGGATTGCAAAAGAAAGTTACTGTTTACTTTTTAATCTCAAGATTTAACCTCCAAGCACAATGAGGGCGAAAATAAGAGTACCGTTATAGAATGCCAAAAAGTAGCCAACTTTGGATGCTTTTTGTCTATCATTGTGGAAATGGATAATTTCAAACACTTTGCTTTGCTATATGTAGTCTGCATTTTCACATTGGAAAGTTGGGAAAGTCCGTAATTTGTCCAACAAATTACAATTCACTAGTTTTTAGCTCACCAACTTTAGTTGTGTGAGCTTATGGCATGGCTCGATCGGCCGGCGTCAGCGTCGGCATCTGCGTACGTGTCCAATAATGTTAAAGCTTCTGTTTAGGTCGCTTACTCGCCCTATTTCCATATCATGGCTTTTATAATGCTGCTATATGATGATTATTATCATTTTACCATGATTTAACCCCTCATACTCTACATTTTAGACATTTTTCTTGACATTTTTAGTTGCGTTTAGTTTTCTGTTCAGCTCAGAATTTCATGTTTAACTAAGTGTTTAGGTCAGCTGCTGTGCTCCTTCTCTTCCCATGGCACTTATATTCATCATACATGTTCCTCAGTATCATTGTTCCATGATTAACCTCTCATACCCTGCATTTTAAACATTTTTCTTGACATTTTTAGTTGCATTTAGTTTTCTGTTTAGCTTGGAATTTCATGTTTAACTTAGTGTTTAGGTCAGCTGTTGTGCTCCTTCTCTTCCCATGGCACTTATATTCATCACACATGTTCCTCAGTATCATTGTTCCATGATTAACCCCTCATACACTGCATTTTAAACATTTTTCTTGACATTTTTAGTTTCGTTTAGTTTTCTATTTAGCTCAGAATTTCATGTTTAGCTTAGTGTTTATGTCAGTTTCTGTGTTCCTTCTCTTCCCATGGCCTTTATATAAATCATACATGTTCCTCATTATCATTTTACCATGATTTAACCCTCATCCAGTCAATATTTTTCAAATTTATTTCCACATTATTAACGTTAAGTCTCTGTTTAGCTGACACTTAGACATTTTCAGTGTGCTAAAGTTTCTGTTAAGGTTTGGCAACACCATTTGTAAAACATCATTTCCAAGGTTCTTCATATGATCAACAATTAATAATCTAATTGTGCCATGTTGATTTTCTTCACCAGTAATTACAAATGATAGTGCATGGAAAAGGCAGTTTCCATCACCACATATTTTTTTAAAACAGAGGTTTCTTCCATTTCTCTATGTAATTACTATCAGGTATCTGATAAGTCACAGCTTTTTGAAAATTTAAATCAAACATAGTATACTGAAGCATCTGCCAATGAAGACTGGTTGGTTCATAGTAATACTTGTCACTTAATAATGTGGCCATTAACCCTTCTGCTGTTAAAATTATTATTTTTTCAGTTTTACTTTTAAGAGGTTGTGTTTAGGTCAGCTTTGTCGCATGTTAAGAGCCTGTTTGATACAGTTCTTGTGTATGCCAAAGTTACTATCAAAGAGGAATGTTGCTGAGTTATAGGGCATTGGCATCCTTCTTGTTTTTCGATCGCCCGCCTGCCCGTCCGACCGTCTGACCGACCGACCGACCGACCGAACGTCCGACCGACCAACCATTTGGTCGTTAGGTATTGTCATAGCTTACCACTTTTGTAATAAAATTAAAGTCATCAGGTTTTGTCATAAATTGGGATTGCGAGTTTTGTAATAAAATCGACAGGTTTTGTCATAAAAAATCTCACCATTTTTGTCATAGAAATCAACAGGTTTTGCAAGAAATTACTTTTTTTCACTCATAAAAAGCTGTTAACCTTTAATACAACCAACCCATCTGATGCCTTACACCATCGTGCTGTTGTCACCAGTAGTACGTGATTCTAAGGCATATGATATTATTGGGTGCGTGTGGTTGTCTGGTATGGTTGTGTAGTATGGCCAGTATTTACCTCTGTTGGTGTACTGTTAGCCCTTGGTAGTATTTACTCACCTGATATATTGGACATTCTGGGAGAAAATAACCCAGTGTCTCAATTACTCCCAAGCTATACATCTAGAATTCCTTTTTCCTATCATTCCCAATGTAACCACCTAAGCCCCCCAAAATCGTTCATTTCGATATGAATAGGTGTGACCCTCCAATTGTCATCAAGGTGCTCCTTAAGGCCTGGCTTTTCTTTTATCTGTACTCCATCTAAAAATCTTTTTGTTCAATTTTTAGCTCAACTTTGACGAAGTCAAATTTGAGCTATTGTCATGGCCCGTCGTCCGTTGTCCGTCTGTCCGTCTGTCCATACGTCAACAATTGGCTATGGCTCGGGCTAGAGGTCGTATTTATGAACCGATCTTTACGAAACTTCTTGTGTACCTTTGTTATGACCCTGGGACAGGAACGAGTGTTTTTAGATGTGGTCAGAAATTCAAGATGGCTGCCAGCGGCCATTTTGTACCGATGATGCAAAAATCAGTTTTTTGTACAGAACTTCTGTATGAAAGTTCTGATTTGAATAAAGTTTTGTATAAGTGTTTAGTACCATGGGATACATCACATATAATACAGGTTTTTTTCTCGTGCGTAAATTATGCAAATTAGACTGACTTTGATTTATTTAGTGTTACTTTCAGAGCTGTAAGTGCCAAGCTGCTATGGCTTGGGCTAGAGGCCGTATTTATGAACCGATCTTTACGAAACTTCTTAGGTACCTTTGTTATGACTGTGGGACGAGAACGAGTGTTTTCGGGTGCGGTCCAAAATTCAAGATGGCTGCCAGCAGCCATTTTGTACCGACGATGCAGAAATATGTTTTTTGTACAGAACTTCCATATGAAAGCTCTGATTTGAATAATTTTTTGTATGAATGTTTAGTACCATGGGATACATCACATATAATACGGGTTTTTTTCTCGTGCGTAAATTATGCAAATTAGACTAACTTTGATGTTTTTTGGTGTTACTTTCAGCACTGTAAGTGCAAATGCCAATACGGCTCGGGCTAGAGGCCATATTTATGAACCGATCTTTACAAAACTTCTTGGGTACCTTTGTTATCACCGTATGAAGAGAACGAGTGTTTTGGGGTCTGGTCCGAAATTCAAGATGGCTGATGGCAGCCATTTTGTACGAAATTTGGTGCAATCAGATTTTTGCACAGAACTTCCTTATGAAAGCTCTGATTTGAATAATTTTTTGTGTGAATGTTTAGTACCATGGGATACATCACATATAATACGGGTTTCTTTCTCGTGCAGAAATTATGCTAATTAGATGAACTTTGATTTTTTCAGTGCTGCTTACACACAGTAAGTACACATGTCAATACGGCTCGGGCTAGAGTCTGTATTTATGAACTGATCTTCACGAAACGTCTTGGGTACCTTTGTTATCACCTTGGGATGAGAACGAGTGTTTCTGGGTGCGATCCAAAATTTAAGATGGCTGCCAGTGGCCATTTTGTATCGAAATTAGGTCTAATCAGTTTTTTGTACACAACTTCTATACGGCTCAGGCTAGATGCCGTATTTATGAACCGATCATTACGAAACTTCTTGGGTACCTTTGTTATTACCGTGGGGTGAGAATGAGTGTTTTTGGGTGTGGTCTGAAATTCAAGATGGCCACCAGCAGCCATTTTGTACCAAAATTAGTGCAATCAGTCTTTTGTACAGAACTTCTGTAGGAAAGTTCTGATTTTAATAAATTTTTGTATGAATGTTTAGTAACATGGAATACATCACATATAGTACGGGTTTTTTTCTCGTGCAGAAATTATGCAAATTAGATGAACTTTGATTTATTCAGTGCTACTTATACTCTGTAAGTGCACATGTCAATACGGCTCGGGCTAGAGGCTGTATTTATGAACCGATCTTCACAAAACTTCTTGGGTGCCTTTGTTATCACCTTGGGACGAGAACGAGTGTTTCTGGGCGCGGTCCAAAATTCAAGATGGCTGCCAGTGGCCATTTTGTACCGAAATTAGGTCCAATCAGTTTTTTGTCACAACTTCTACACAGCTGATATTTGTGAACTGATCTTCACGAAACTTCTTGGGTACCTTTGTTTTCACCTTGGGACAGGAATGAGTGTGTTTTGGGGTGCCTTTGTTGTCACTGTGCTATGAGAACAAATATTTTGGGGTTCAGTCAGACCCACTCTGGGACTCAAAGATTTCTTTTCTAGTTTAGCATCTGACTGTCACCCACCTTTACAATACTTTACCTATACATTTGTTACAGGCTACGGTCAGTATTTATGTACAGACCATTACAATACTTTATATGTACCTTTGTTATCAGGTCATTACCTAGATGTTTGTCATTGCTGTGTCACATACTATACATGTACATGTCTTTGTCTTGACAAGTTGAGCTACAGTGTCATTGACACTTTCATTCATAACTCTGTCCCTGAATAATTTTTATCTTTGGTTCAAGTGATTCATTACAGTTAAAACTAGAAGTCCTGTCATAAACTGTGCACTTATCTAGGCTTAATTGCATGTAGAAATTGCACGCAATAGCCATAGCGAATGGCATCCAAAGCATGGCAGGTTTTCCTGGTTACTCAGAGCAAACACAGGCAATGTTTCTGCCAATGGACCCCCGGGTTACCCGTAGGTCCATTGGCTGAAACATTGCTTGTGCACAGGCCATATGTACAGAATTGGATAGCTTACTATGGTCTTAATTCGTAGATTAATGTGCAGATCCGCGTGCTATTGGTGCGCATTTCATGACAGGACTTCTAGTTTTAACTTAATTAATTCATTTGTTTGAAATATACTGAGCCAAAAAAGAAAGTATAATAAACTTTGAGGAGCAATTTAATTTTTTTTAGTATTATCGACTTTAATCACAAACAAATTATTGTAAATTCATATTTCGAGTCTAGCTGTATGAATTTGCATAATTTCATGTTCTTACTGTTGCCAGTGTCACGTCAGAATGTCGCAATTCTGACATGGGGTGAAATGAAAAGTTCATACATGCAGTCAATAGCGTGTATGTCCACTTGTTGCCTCTTGGACGGCAAGACATCGATGATGCATCGACCTGATAAGTCTCTGGATGTCACACTGTGGTATTGCGTTCCACTCCTGCCTTAGAACATTACGAAATCGCCTGACTTCTGAAGATCATGAAGTCGTACCCGATGGTCCAATTGATCCCAAAGGTGCTCAATTGGCAACAAATCTGGCAAAGTTAGGGGCCAGGGAAGAAGTTCGATGCTCTGCTTCTCAAGAAAGTCACGATAGATATGAGCCATGTGACATCGGGCATTGTCTTGCTGGAATAATTACAATCCGACATTAGCATTGAACAATGGGACAACAACAGCATTAAGAATTTCGTCCCTATATCACTGTCCATTCAGATTACCAACGACGAAGATCAACTGCGTTCGATGGTGCAAGGAAACCATTACAGTACCCCCGCCGAAATGGTTGCATTCCTGCATGCAAGCATCAGAAAATCGTCGGTGATACCCTCTTGCCCTACCATCAGCGCCCCGTAGACAAAATCATGATTAATCACTCAAAAGAACTGTGCTCCAATGCTGCTGAGTCCAGCAAACATGCTGACAGACCCATTCCATTCTGACAATACGATGGCTTTGGGTAAGGATTGGTCTTTGGTATGGACGCCTACTTTGGATGCTGTGTGTAGCGAGTCTGTTGCGGACAGTTTGTGCACTGATTCTATTGCTAGTTTTACCAGGAGTAATTGCTGCTGTCCTCATCGCCGGAAGGAAGGGATCCCGCAAGTGAGAGGTCCTGATGTATCGGTCTTGTGCAGGGGTCATAACTCTTGGTCGACCTGAACACGATCGGTCGGCAGTAGATCCAGTGGTTCTATACCTTCCAGTGAGACAGTAAATAGTGGCCACAGTGACTCCAAACTCAGCAGCGAGCTCACCTGGAGGTATCCCAGCCTCATGCATACCAATGGCACGCAACCTCTGATTTTCGGTTAACCTTGGCATTTTTTAAAATGTCGGAAGACAAAAACTAGCGTGTTTTCTCAATAACCCAGGTTTTCTAGCACAACATGATACAAAGAAAATCGGTGGTCACCCATTCAATTTGACATTCTCAGGTAGTACATGCTATTTTGAAATCCGTAGAAAAATTGTATACGGTTAGGTGGACAGCAACTTGTCATTAAACTCTTTGCACGACTTCTTGTCCACAAACATGCAACATTAGAACTATTATATTTCATCCATTATGCTATTTTTTCACATTTGTTTCTATTACACTTTCTTTTTTGACTCAGTATACATTACTTTACTCTTTTTCCAGCACGTTATTTCTCAACTGACCCGCAACTGGTAAAGTTCGGAACTGGTCAAACGATTGTATTTATGAACAATTTTTCACAATTTTGGACAACAAAAAAATGAAAAATTATGACTTTGTTCAGATTTTTGACAACATCGAAATAACCGTCACCTATTTTCAATCTAATTTTCCCATTACTTAATATATCACCTTAACTGTTTTTCCTTGTTCAGGGTTGTCAGTGGACGCTTATTGGTTAATGTAGAAATATCTGGTCTGGATGTGGAATACAGTGTAGACAAGCAGGGAACATGGGAGCACGTTGAAAATAATCAGACATCCGTTCCGGCAAATACTGCTATTTATTTGCGAACAAGGTAAGTTTAACTGTACTGACTTATCCAGCTCCATTTAATCAAGATGTAGGCATAGTGGATAATTCTTAGACTTTTGTGAGAATGGAACTTTCAGTCAAACAACTATCGAGGTAACATCCAGGAATTATGATTAAGTAGGGTACGGGTTGGGGAAGATATTGCTTTTGCAGTGACAGTAGGCCAACATTGCCAAGGTTTTTCTTTCCTCCATTTTCCAAATAATTCTCCCGTGTTGGAGCCAAAAGCTATTTTATCATATGCTAAATGATAGATTATCGAAGAAATTGCAGAAAGATAGAAATCGTATCCCCCACTGTGAAGATATAGAAATAATTTTCACTTTCACAGTATCAATCAAAATGGCGGCTTTCAAAGCACCACTTCAAGGTGAATACGAGTCAAAATATCACTGTAAATGATCAATTTGTTCGAGAAACTGATACTGAAAAGAAAATCTAGTATTTTTGAGTGGATACCGATCATTTCCAGCAATAATTCCAACACGCAGTCACCTTGAATTGATGCATGAAACCCTCTAGTCCAAACATGGCCTGAAAGTCTGTAATATAAGTTTTTGGTTTGGTACGTCCTTTGAAAGGACGTACCAAACCAAAAACTTATATTTTGGACTTTCAGGCCATGTTTGGACTAGAAACCCGACAACTGAATCAGATTGCAAGACATTGTCTGTTCTGATTATCGATCAAACACTTCCGCGATTCAATGCGCTGTTTACTTTCATGCACCAATTCAAGGTTGAAATGAGTGGAATTTTCAGATTCTTATAAAAAGCATATAATAAAAAGAAAATCTAGTGTTTTTGAGTGGATACCAAAAATTATCTCATGACCGAGACAAATAAACACTTGTCTCAGTCACTCATGAGATAATTTTCGGTATCCACTCAAAAACACTAGATATCCTCTATTTATTAAGCTCACAACTCAGCGTAACAGCCCTGTACATGTAGAGTCTGCACAACAATCGCCGTGATTAAAACGTTTTTTTGCTCAATTTTTGCCTTCATAACATAGCTCATGATTCCTCATCAGGCATGTTCCAATGAGTGATCATATGCTAAGTGTTTGAAGCAAAACATCAAAAGTTCAGGCTATTCAGGAAGTATTCAGCAAGATTGAGTGTCATCTGCTATGTGTGATTGGTAAAGTGTTTAAAAGCAAGATCACTTCGTGAAAAAGTAGGTATAATATATAAGAAACAGAGGCTCAAGTAAGCATAAAATGCTCACATCTGCAAGGAATAAGAGTACTAATGTTGAGGGGTCAGAAAGACGGAGCCAAAATGGAAGTGCCACCACAAACATGTGAGCATACTGCAATAATGGTCACAAAAAGGCTCTGAAAAATGATGTCTGTATCTCAAACCCCACTTCCCATTCCCAGCACACATCCTACGTTGAGCTTGAGATTATGAAAAATAAATGAAAAATGACAAAATGGCTACCCCCGGAAAGACTACCTAGGTTGGTTAAAATTTAGGTTGAATCAGTTGTGTGAAGAAATGGAGTGAACTGGCAGTCAACAAGGATATGATTGAGGCATGGCTTTTAGGTGTCTGTGATTCTCTGTCCTCAAACACTCACAAACCGATTTAATCATTCAGGAAAACAGAACATTTGATTGAAATAAACATTTTTTCACACCAAATATCAAAAAATTCTCTCTGGTGGATCTGAACAAGAAAATCTTTGAGGGATGTTCTTCATATTGCACCAAGTTAAAATCTGGTCTCCACAGAGAGCCAAAACATGAACCTGTTGTTATTTTAACATAGTTGGATCCGCCCCACAAGGATAATGTGTTCCCAATATGACAATGTTCTGCCAGGTGGCTCTCAAGAAGATTTTTAAAGCATTTTCTTCATAAGGATCCCAAAATATGAACCCAGGGACTTGGGTTGAATAAACTTGAATCTGGCCCCTATAAGAAAACTGTATACCAACTATTAGAAGATGCTGGCTGGTGCGAATGAAGGAGAAAATTTTAAAGAATATTCCTCATATAGCCTTAGGTCAAAATTCGGGCTCCGCCCAGATATGAACACATTAGCTTGGTTCGACCAAATCGAATCTGCCAACCCCCCCCCCCCCCCCCCCCCCCCCACCCCAGGATGTTGTGTACCAAATATGAAAAGATTTTGGCTGGTGGATCTGAAGAAGATTTTTAATGTCAATAAAGCACATGATATGGTGAAAGAGTTGTATCTAAAATGGTTGGCATGGAAGCCAAGGATTACACTTTTAAGAAGAAGGATCAAGTCATCCAAATGAATGACAAATGTGGATTGAAAGTGGTTGATGTGATTGTGAAAATAAATCTACAGCTACTCTTCCAGAAACTGGTTGCTGTTGCTGTGAGAACAATTCCCGGTGATGATTTGTCGGCAGTATTTTCTCGTGAGTTAAGTCCGACGTCTTTGTTCCGAGTCTCCTGACAGTCTGAGAGAGGCAGACAAGCCTATGTCAGCGGAGGCTATCCGTTCAATAGTCAAACCAGATGCCCATTTTGACTACAACTCTGTTCAATATGTTCTAGATGGTGGAATGCTATTGCATTGGCTCCCGTGAGCTAGGGGCAAAACCTTCAGACCAATTTGCGAGGCATATGTGGACTTTGTCAACTCCCATTATCCATCGGCAACTGTGGTTTTTGATGGCTACACAAGTGGTACATCAGCTAAAGATAACACAGACTCTAGATACTTGGATCGAGGGACTGTGCAGAGATCATCATCGACTCCAAAAACATTCTGAGTGTTAAAAAGGAGACGTGTCTCCAGTGCTCAAAATAACTTCTTTGCGTAGCAAAATGCTACGCATTTCCAAAAAATGAATAGCATTTTGTAAAAATTACATAGCTATTTTTGTATACCAGAGTTATGTTATGCTATTTTATATTGAATTCTTCTAAGTAGATAGAATAGTTTCCATCCATTTCTGGGCATTTCTAAATGATCTGCAACACATGAAATATTTACTATGTTTTTTTAAATGAACTGCCTTTAAGGGTTGCATGGACTTGTATACTGTTATAAATGGCGTATTGGTTGTTTAATAGAGTTCTCAAAATGGAAGCTGGGATTTTTAATTTGATGGGCTTGCAGTTATTTTAATGGACATTTTATGCAAAATGTTGTAAAAACAGGAAGTATTTAAACCAACAGAACTCATCTTACATATGAAGTTGCTAATGATGCTTGATGGAGAGTTAATCTGAGTTATGCCTGGAATGTTCCACAATCAGAAGTAAAGCATCAGTGAACTAGTTTTCAAATTTGTTTGCAAATTTTCATTTACATTTTGCGATACAAGATAATCAACTGCAGCCTAATAGGCTGCAGTTGATTATCTTGTATCGCAAAATGCTATACATAATTTAACATTGTGTAGCTTTTTTGCAAGTTTTGCATAGCAAAAAGCAACGCGACACCGATTATTTTGAGCCCTGCGTGTCTCACTGATAGTAAAAACAAGCAAGCATTCGTCACATTGCTCAGTGGATATTTTGAGCAGGGTGGATTAAGTACCGTACATGCCAGTGGTGACGCAGTTGTCCTCATAGTTCAAACTGTGATTAACATGGTAAGACAAGTACCTGGTGTGTCTCATAGGAGATGGTACTGATCTTCTCGTTCTTCTGTGGTATCCTTACTTATCAACTTGTAATTCAATATATCTTGCATTGAGGTCTAGCTCAAAGAACATCGTAGCGCATTGACCTCTTTTCATTCATTTGCAATCTATGCGAACCTCATAAAATTTGTAATTGTGGGTTTTTTACACAAATATTGTGGACAAAATTGAAGCAAGCTATTTGAGGGTGGCCACCCTCTGTGATAGTACAGCATATTTTGTCATTCGCACACAAATCCTTTTCTATATCATAAAACATGCACAAAAAATATAAAAAAATTAATTTTTTCATATTTTTGTCACCCCTTTTGACCCATTCTGAATTCAGATGAACAATTCCAACGGCAAATGTATCTGTGGCTATTGTAGAACGTATATCCATTGTAATAGAGCCCATCTTCTAACGATTCATTAATGCATGATGTCATCAAAACGACTTGGTCGATTTTTCACAATCAACTTTCATCTTGGACGCCATCTTAATTTTTAGCTTAACTTGACATAGTCAAGATAAGCTATTGCCATCATGCGTGCGGAAGTCTGTTAGTCTGTGAGTCTGTTAGTCTGTGAGTCTGAGTCTGTGACGTCTGTTCACATTTTCCTTTAGCACGGGCTACACCCCGCAGTTCTTGTCTGATCGTCACGAAATTTCATATGCAGGTTTGGGGTCATGTCTAGATAAGAACGTCCCCTTTTGGTCACGATCGGGCAGTCGGTATGGCTGCCCGAGCCCAAAACCCGAAAACCATTAGCACAGTCTACAGGTCGTATTTATGAAGGGATTTCATTGTAACTTGGTAGGATGCCTCTGTATAATGCCTAGAAGAGAACGTCCAATTTTGGGAATGATCTATCAACTGTGATGGCTGCCGAAGCCCGAAACCCAAAAACTTTTAGCACAGTCTGCAGGACGTGTTTAATGTGGAGGGATTTCATTGTAACTTGGTAGGATGACTCCTTATGATGTCTAGATGAGAATTTACCCATTTGGGCATGATCTGCCAACCGTGACGACTGCCCGAGCCCAAAACCCAAAAACCTTTAGCACAGTCCACAGGTCATATTTATTGAGGAATTTCATTGTAACTTGGTGGGTTGACTTCATACAATGTCTAGATGAGAAAGTCCCCTTTTGGACGTGATTTGGCAACTGTGACGGCTACAGGGGCCCGAAGCCCGAAAACCTTTAGCACAGTATAGAGGTCATATTTATGAAGGGATTTCATTGTAACTTGGTAGGATGACTCCAAATAATGTCTAGATGAGAACGTCCCATTTTGATCGCGATCATGCAGCCTTGATGGGTGCCCAAGCCCAAAAACCTTTAGCATAGGCAAAAGGTCATATTTATGGAAGGATTTCATTGTAACCTGTTAGGTTGACTCCATATAATGCCTAGATGATGACATCCCCTTTTGGTCATGATTGGTCAGTTGTGATGGCTACAAGTGCCCGAAGCGCGAAAACCGTGAGCACAGTCTACAGGTCATATTTATGAAGGGATTTCATTGTAACTTCGTAGGATCACTCCAGATGATGCCCAGATGAGATTGTCCCCTTTGGTTGCGATCATTCAACCATGATGGCTGCCTGAGCCCAAAGCCCGAAAACCTTAAGCACAGTCTACAGGTCATATTTATGAAGGGATTTCATTGTAACTTGGTAGGTTGACTTCATATAATGTCTAGATGAGAACGTCCCCTTTTGGACATGATTGGGCAACTGTGATGGCTTCAGGGGCCCAAAGCCCGAAAACCTTTAGAACAGTCTACAGGTCATAATTATGAAGGGATTTTATTGTAGCTTGGTAGGATGACTCCAGATAGTGTCCAGATGAGATCGTCCCCTTTTGGTCACAATCATTCAGCCTTGATGGCTGCCCGAGCCCAAAAACCTTTAGCATGTCTGTAGGTCGTATTTATGGAAGGATTTCATTGTAACTTGTTAGGTTGACTCCATATAATGCCTAGATGATGCCATCACCTTTTGGTCGTGGTTGGTCAACTGTGATGGCTACAGGTGCCTGAAGCCCAAAAATCTTGAGCACAGTCTACAGGTCATATTTATGAAGGGATTTCATTGTAACTTCATAGGATCACTCCAGATGATGTCCAGATGAGAATGTCCCCTTTTGGTTGCGATCATTCAACCATGGTGGCTGCCCAAGCCTAAAGCCCGAAAACCTTTAGCACAGTCTTCAGATCATATTTATGAAGGGATTTCATTGTAACTTGGTAGGTTGACTTCATGTAATGTCTGGATCAGAACAGCCCCTTTTGGACACCATTAGGCAACTGTGTTGGCTACAGGGGCCCAAAGCCCAAAAACCTTGAGCACAGTCTACAGGTCATATTTATGAAGGGATTTCATTGTAACTTCATAGGATCACTCCAGATGATGCCCATGAGAATGTCCCCTTTTGGTTACGATCATTCAACCATGATGGCTGGCAGAGCCCAAAGCCCAAAAACCTTTAGCACAGTCTAAAGGTCATATTTATTAAGGGATTTCATTGTAACTTGGTAGGTTGACGTCATATAATGTCTAGATGAGAACGTCCCCTTTGGACGCAATTGGGAAACTGACTGCTACAGGGGCCCGAAGCCCGAAAACCTTTAGCACACTCTACAGGCCATATTTATGAAGGGATTTCAATGTAACTTGATAGGATGACTCGTTTTGGAATAATTTCACTGTAACTTGGTAACTTTTGTTGATATACGTTAACTGTGGGGGCCACATACATACTGTGAGGTCATATTAACCCACCCCTCAGCTCTTTAGTACAGTGTACACCTCATATTATTTTTATCATAAACATAGCATACAGGGAACAGAAATGAACATATTCCCAATTATCACAATTCTTGTCTTATTTCATAATCCTTTCATAAACATTGAACATTATCCTTTTCATCAAACACAACACACAAGTTAAGCTACAGTGTCATTGACACTTTCATTTTAAAACCTCGCACGAGTTCGAGCTTGGTTTGTATCCCCCCAAACATTTCAGGGGGATATAGCCATGGCGCTTTGGGTCCATCTGTTCATTCATCCGTCTGTCTGTACGCCAGTAGACAGAGTTAGTTTCAGCTCTCTAACTAGAATTCCGCTTGGCCAACTAAAAACCAAACTGGGCATGTGGGTTAGGCATGATACGAGGAAGAACTCTATATATTTTGGGATCACTGTGTCAAAGGTCAACATCACAGTGACCTTGAACCTTAATTTTTATCAGTTTTGGTTTCCGCTCTGTAATTAAAGTTCTGCTCTGCTGACTGAAGCCAAACTTGGCATGTGGATTAGGCATGATAAGAGGAAGAACCTTATTCATTTTGGGATTATTGTGCCAAATGTCAAGGTCACAGAGACCCTGAACTTCAATTTTTGTCAGTGTTGGCTTCCACTCTGTAATTAAAGTTCTGCTTGGTCAACTGACACCAACCTTGGCATGTGGGTTCGGCAGGATGAGTGGAAGAACACTATTTGTTTTTAGGTTGTTATGTCAAAGGTCAAGGTCACTGTGGCCTGGAACTTAATCATTTACCAGAGTTGGCATCTGTAATTGAAATTTGTTTTGCCCGATTGATGACTAAACTTAGCTTATGGGTTGAGCATGATGAAAGGAAGAATCCTATTTATTTGGGGGTTATTGTGTCAAAGGTAAAGGTCACGGTGACCGTGAATTTAAAGTTGTGGTGGTCAGAGTTGGTTTCTGCACTCCAATTAAAATTTTGTTTGCCTGACCTAAACCAAACTTGGCTTGTGGATCGAACATAATGAGAGGAAGAACCCTATGTATTTTTAGGTCATTATACCAAGGTCAAGGCCACAGTGACCTTGAAATTAACATTTTATCGGCCAGAGATGGTTTCGGCTCTCTTAATTATTAAAATTATGCATTCCCAATCAAAACCCAACTTGGCATGTGGGTTGAGCATGATGAGAGGAAGAACCCTACATATATTTAGGTCATTACCGGTATGCTAAAGGTTAAGGTAACAGTGACCTTGACCGTAATATTTTATTGGTCCCAATCGAAACCAATCTTGACATGTAATCAAATACAGGTAATCTTATCTGTATTATTTGAGTAAATAATACCAACAGTGGCTGTGCGAATTCGATGTAATATTTTACCAAGGTTACAGTATCAGGGTGATTTTTCGGGGGGATTGGACACCCCTGGATGCTACTTCTAGTTTTCTCTGTTGTTGAGGAAGGTTCGTAGATTTGAAAAAAGTTAAAACCAATTCTGTACAATTTTTTTCTAGGCCGATTTTAGTTGTATTTTGACTGGACTAATATGAGAATAGTGGGTCTTAAGAGAAAGATTTTAAAAGAGCATTCCTCATACTGAACTAAGTTACATAGGGAGCTCAAATATGAACTTACAAACCCACTTGAACAAAGTTAAATCTGCCTCCTAAGGATGCCATATAGCAAATATGAAACGTTTCTGGCAGGTGGATCTGAAGAAGATGATTTTAAAAGAATATTCCTCATATTGCAGTAAGTTAAAATTTAGACTCCCAATACGACCTCATAGAGCTGAAACTTAAATCTGATCCTATGTAGGGTGCCTGAATATGAATGTGGGGACTTAATTTGAACCAATTTGAATTTGAAATTTAGGCTCCCATAGGGACTGCAAGCAAGAACCTATAGACCTGGTTCCAACAAACTTAAATCTGCTCATTTAAGGACATGGTATACATACATAAATTTGAGAAGATTCTAGCTGGTGGATCTGAAGAAGATTTTTAAAGATTTTCCTCATGTAGCACTAAGTTAAATTTGGGGGTTCCCATAAGGAGCCCAAATATGAGCACATGGACTTAATTTGAACAATTAAACAAACTTAAATTTAACCCCATCAGGATGTAGTACATCAAGTATCAAAACATTCTGACTGGCTGATTTGGAGAATAAGATTGTGAAAGACTTTTCCTCATATTGCATAAAATTCGGGACCCACAGGCAGTTCAAATAAGAATCCAGGGACTTGATTTGCCCAAACGTGGATAAAGTCATATGTCAAATATCAAAAGATTTAGAATGGTAGTTCTGGAGAATTTTTTTTTATATCTTTTCCATATGGCAGCCCATGACACAACTGATTGAGACTTTTTGGGCCCATTTGATTCTACGGGTCATAAGGATGCAGTATACCAGATAATAATTTGTTGTTTCAGGCATTTTGAGTAATATGGGCGTTTGATTTTTTTTCTGTTTTTAGCTCCTGGGGGTCCCATGGGAGCACGTAAAAAAATTTCGAGGCATAAATCAAGTAATATTTCTGCATACCAAATTGGGTCCTAATTGGCCCACGGGTTTGGAAAATAGAAATTTTCAGCAGGGCAAAAAATATTGCCCCTCTCAGCACGAACCTAAGTATTGTCTGAAAATGTTTTTTTGAACCAACATGAATCCCGAACATTCAAGGAAGCTGCATACCAAATGCCAAAGCATTGTGGTGGGTGGTTTATGAGATTTTTGAAGAATTTCGTGTTTGGGGCCACTGCCACCAGCCTGTTGAATTTACCCACCCACGTCTGTTGAAAAAGTTGGAAGAGTATCCTCCAAAAATAATTTATGCCTTGTTTGATTGTTTTGGTCCAGTGGTTCTGAAGAAAAAGACTGATATGTAAAGTTAACAGACGACAGACTCGCAAGTGATGGCAATAGCTCAGGCCGACTTTCAGTCAGGTGAGCTAAGATGTAACATTACTGATTTTCACTATTCTGGTATGACTGCAAGGATCCTCATGTGGAAAGCTTACGACATTGCACAGAAAAACAAAGTACAGTACAGTCGCCATGAAATAGTCGTAGTCCATCCGTGGGTAGTGAGGTTTCACATGTGTTCACAAGGTCATAAAAATCATCAGCAAAATTTTAATTAAAGCACCGGGTTGTACACAGTGCTTCACTAATTAAATTTTTGATGATTAATCCTGTAATTAGTGTTTGGATTCTAATATTATTGGGTCCTTGGAAATATTGCCCACCCATGGAAAGTGACCAGTCCATGGCGGCCGTACTTTAGGTCAAGGGCAGGGATAAACAGCGTAAGTGCCGAAAGAAGTAATTTAACCCTTTACCTGACATGAAAAGCAGACGACACTTGCAAAAAAATTCTTGAATAACATTTTTTCTCTCAAAAACATAGGTTATGGCCCCTCATTGGAACAAATTCATCGAGCTCGTTCCAACACGGGGTCATAACCTATGTTTTTGAGACAAAAAAATGAAAATTAATTGGCGATTTTTTAGAATAGTGCTGGCCAGTTTTGGCTGGTATGTTGGGTAAAGGGTGAAAAGAAATGCAAAAGATATTTACACTGTAGAAAATAGAATGACATCACTTGACTATTTTGACGATGTTTATAATTCCATTTAGTGGCATGCCCCTTCAGCTCGATATACCTACTTTATATTTGTACTTCGTTCCACTTTGATTACGTTTTCAATGTAGATACCTGCCGTCAAATTAACTTGTTTGTTTTCTGTGTTTTCTGTCTTTTCAGATCTTCTGACGGAAAAAGATATTCCCGTGTTGTTTCACTGGAAACAAGCAGCAGCGACTCATATAAAGAATCATATTTTACAGGGGGATCCTCCATCATGAACTTGAATTCCACAACTTTGCTTTTCGTTGGAGTTGTTGTTATCTCTTGTCTTATTATCCTTCGACGCAGACTGTTCCAAAGAGTGTGTGAAACCATGTCTAGGACTGGAGCAAGATCAGTTACACACGGCAATAAAAAGTAAATATGTTAAAACATGCACTTGTTCTCTATTATTGAGCATTTTAGGAATTGTATTGCTTTGTTCGTTGCTCCCATTTCTGCACACTGGATGTAGGGCGAGATCGCAGTGCACGCTTGGAATACTTGGATTACATATCATGGTAGCACAGCACATATTGTCTGTAGGGCATGCTATTCATATTTAGGTGCCATGCTAGTCGACTACACAATCCATACGTCACAGCCATTTTAAAGTGACTGCACTCATTGACAAGTTCCTCACACAATATCAAGTTCGCATTACATTTTTATTGTGCGTGTAAAACTTCACAGATTGTGCCAATTTTACACCATGCAAGAGCATAAGAAAAAGAACATCAACAACGTATTTTACATGCACAGTCAGAAAAAAATGTAATGTATATAGGCAAGTGTACAGGTAAATCATCTTTGGGCTTAGCCATTTTATTATGGCCAAGCCTATAGAAGACATTTAGATGAAAGCTTGTGGGTTGTGGTGAAATTAGCACTGTATAGTGGATGTATTGCATTGTAGAGCATTTGGATGTGCTCTAGCGATGTATTCACACATCGATCGATTGAACGGGAGTTTTTGTATGGTTCAGGATCGGATTGGAATCCCATTTTTATTGTACACAAATCCTATTTTGCATGTCTGAGCATAGAACTCAAATATGTCAAGTATGTTCATCTACATATAACAGAGTTCATGTCATTTAATGTATTTATTTTCTCCCTTTTTTCGAGCACTTCTGACGCATTGTCTTCTATCAGATGGCTCAAACAAACAGGCAAGCAAGTCACAACAAGAGTCTGTCAAACTTTGAAACTATTTCTCACCTCGGTAACTCGGTTCCGTTTTATAAATGCTGAACTGGAGTTGCAGTGTTGAGCAATCCTAAAACTTGGTTGTGTATCGTGAGTATTCAAATAGGAGAACCATAGGAAAATTATAAAAGATGTCTTGACTCTTGGCATCTGTGTTTTCATCTAGGAGAACACCATGTTACAAAGTGAGACGCTCCGTGGACTTCTACCTGAGCATACCACAGCATGGTTATTACTGCGCCTATTACCATTTCTACTATCGGTTTAGGGGAAAGTAAACAGAAACAATATGAAGAAAATGGCCAAATAGCTCACTGTACAAAAGGGCTATTAATTCAATTTGATGATGCATTTTCAATTCCTTTGTATTCCATACCACAAATAACATATGCTAAGTGCGGCAAAGTGTTTTTTAAATAACTTAAATATTTAATAAACTCATTTTAAACGATCATTTTTGTAGGCACTTATTCTTATTGTTGTGAGATCCAACTTCTACAAAATCAGTGTCAACAGATCTGTATTTGTATGGTATATATGAACTGAGACCCGGAAATTTGATGTATTGTACCAAAAAGAAATAAAGTGTGAAAGTTTTTAATATATGCAAATGAAGCTCATGTAAACAAAAAACGTCCATGTTGAAGTGGGGAACAGATTTTGTTTCAAAATTATAGCTGGTCATTTCAGTCATGTTTGTTAAGTGAGTTTTTTGCACAGTCCAAGTACCACTGAGCTGAAAACTACAAACTTCCGAAGAACACTGAAATATAATCCCAGGGGATGTGATCTGAGTAAACTCCCAACTGCATTTTGTTGCATACAGAGAGAAATGTTGCAATTATTGCGATATTTTAGCTCACCAGAGAAAAATCCTTTGAACTGACCCTGCCACTTTTGTTTCTAATGCAATCATGTATGATTTGTAGCATGCCCAGTCAAGTAGAGTAATGTCGGAAAACAAAGAAGTTTGTCTACAATAGAAAGTCAATCATCCATGACACTGACTAGGTTTGTGATGAAACAAGATCAGTTTTTCCTGGGTATCTGCGACAAACACACTCCAAAGAACATCACTGACTGGTGCAGCATATCACATTTTTGTCCAAAAAAAACTCCTGGTCAGTAAAATGATCAAGATGGTTGGTGTTTGTTTACACCACCCACATAGGCACATTTACAGGAATTTTACTCATATTCCTTTCATGTCACAATACAGTGGAACCCACTTAATTGGATATCTCTTAATTGTATATACCTGTTAATTGAATATAATTTCCCAACACAGAACCATTTACCATACCTCCAGTACAAATTAGACCTTTTTATTGAATATAGGTTATAGAGTAAACTCCTGTTAATTTAATAAAAAATCTTGTAACATGTTGAGAAATTACCCTGACTCTTCCCATTTTCCTTTGTTTATAGACCTATTTGGCTTCAGTATATCCAAAACAGGCATTTAATCTATTATATCTTGTTTGACAGAGCTCATGGAGCTCTGTCAAACAAGATATAATAGATTAAATGCTAAGTTTATCTCTAGAATACAGGAAAGTGACACAATCCCTGTTAATTGAATACTCCTGTTAATTGAATAATTTTCATTGGCAAAGTGGCTATTCAATTAACAGGGTTCCACTGTATATCAAAATTCCAGGTCTCAGCTCATATATGTGAGGACTGCCTCATAACTCTGTGGATGGGGAGTAGTGTAGGAAGAAACCCACCCCTCGCCCCCAACAATAGCAACAATCACACAACAGTCACAATATACAATAGTGGATTTTATCTCTCTCCACATATAACTTTTCTAATTGAACACTCTCAAATTTTCTTGAAACACTCTAAACATGAATACACATAGAAAAAGTAGACGAAGCACAGGAGGGATTATAACAAGCTTCCTGCCAACATACACAGAAAATCACCAAACACCAAGCAAGGATTGAAACAAGCTTGCCTGGTTAGGACCAGTGAACATTTTAAATAAATAAACAGATGAATAAAGATATAACAGCCCTTTTAAGGGATTTTGGGTGTGTGTATGTGGGTGGATGTGTGTAGGTATGTGTGTGTGCTTGGGGTGTGTGTTCTTGTGGGGATGTGTGTGGTGTTTTTTTCTCACAATCCCATCAACTGCTCCCCCTGAAGGCAGACCAAATGACCAAGGTTCAGCATCCACTCTCCCTCAAAGGCTGATGGGTGACTTCTAGCTTTCAAAAACACATATTGATGGATTTTTCCTTTTTTATAACCGTTATGGATAATATGCTGGGGCTGCTCCCAAACCAGCGACCTGTTTGGCTTTCTTTTTCTTCTTTCGAAACAAAACATCCAACTGCGGTTTCAGTATTACTATAAATATCCCCACGTTTGTAAGTAAAACAACCAGAACAGAATTCTTGTAGTAATGCACAATTCCTGTTCACCTTCCAGTTCGAGGTTGTCCAGGGTCTGAACCCACTTTCCTACCACCAGTGTGCACACTCAGATCAAATAAGATTCTTGGCCCTCACTTTCGTCTGTCGTCTCTTCATAAGCAAATAAAGTTATTCGGGTCGCAAGGGGTTTCATATGCCACATCGTCTCTGTGTGCTTTGGCGCGCTGAAACTTTCATTCCTTCAACTCATATACACTTGAAAAAAAACAGAACTGTTAGTATAGTTTGTGTGAAGGCTGTATTGCACTAGAATGGGAATAAATGCCTCGAAAAAAATGTTCTTTAAAAATAAGATTATCAAATATTAAAATTATAAAATAAGGCCACACAAAGTAGATCTTGTTTCTCAGGCCATTATTTGTGAAATTGCATGCGGGCGAGCGGTTTTTTATTTTATTTTTTATTTCAGTAATTACTTCTTTGCCATCAAAAATTTGTGTTCTTAGTCCAAGTTTTAGGCCTCATTATCTACAGAATAGCATGGGGGTGGTGATGTATTTCATCCCTTGAGAGCAAGAAGGCTCTGCAGTGCTAAAGCATTGCAAAGCCTTCTTGCACTCAAGGGACAAATTCATCAATTTTTTTAACTTGGGTAAAATATCAGACATAAACCATTTAATTTTAATTTTTTGTCAATTTAAATTGGTTATAAAAAGAGAGCATGCGGCAGCCAAAAGGACCATGCGGGAGGGCCTGAGAAACATATTTTTTATTTTTTTAGGCCTAATAAGAGTGTATCATAAAATATGAATAAAAAAAAAAAAAAAGTCCACCACGATTTTCGCCAAATTCTTTCTGTTTACACTAGCCTTAACTAATACTACTGCACATCCAACTAATTCCACTTTGACCCTGGCTGTTGAAAAGTGTCATTAAACCCCAATGAACATAACAAACAACTGATTCAACTGCTATTATTAGTCTAGTACCGCTACACGCACCAACAGGGGCATCTTTCTTCTTTTCTTGGATAAAACTGGTCTGGCGTTTTGATTCCCCATGATGGTAAGGGAACTATGCTCTAAAATAATCCAATGGAAATTCATCTCGTGCCCCTCACACCTCAGTCCGAGCACTGGGAGGGTCATTTGAACACAGTCTTGTTCAAAGAGATCATAGCTTGGGAAGCTGTAACTGGTTTTTGCAACCCTGAAACATTCCTTGTTTTCCTCTCCAGGGGCCAATACTATAAAACTTTTACAATTGTATTTTCTAGAATTGTATTTTATAGTTATGACTTTAAATGGGCTGAAATGAACCATTAGCATTTTCAAAGATACGGCAATTTGCCAGTTGGTAGATTGCCATATCTTTTAAAATGCTAATGATTAATTTCAGTCACTGTCAGCTATATTAATAGGTTGAAAATACAATTCTAAAAAATACAATTGTCAAAGCTTTATAGTATTGGCTTCAGGTCCAAAGCTAGGGTGTATAAATTTTCCAACATGGTGGGGTTAGAGTTAAAATTTTCCGACAGTATTCTCAGGTCGTTGACTATTTTACGAACTTGAAACCTGCCCCAATGTACTTCTTTAAAACCATAATAAGAGAATGGTAAATGCTCATTTATTATTATTATTTCAAAGAATTATTTTCGTTTAATGAAAGTAGTTCTTTAAAATAATAATACACAATTTTTTTCTGTACATGACTTCTAATTGCCATGTACCTACGTGTGCTTTCATGGAAAGGATATTTGAAATATAGGCCTAAGGGTATTTTCCGCATAATGGAAATTGTGGTTACTCCAAATAGTCAACTTTTTTCCAAATTAGCGACTTTCAACAAAAATGTTGGCATTGGAGCTTAGGGCCTACCCTTATCAAACATGTTTATCTCCCTCTCTAGGATTTTGCCAGATTAAAAGTAGAAGGTCAGGTGCAACGAGGCCTTGCCTTACACGTCCTTCGTACCTGTTTTTTTATGGGGGGGGGGGGGGGGGGAGGGCCAAAAGTTAAAGTCACAGAGTTACAAAATTGAGACTAAACTACGCTCTACGAGCTATGGTTGCATCCTAATCGAAAGCTGTCTAGATTTTTGCATTTTTTTGCCTTGTCTTATACACTTTTCTGTGAGGTTTTCAGTTACCAAGGTGAGTGATGTCGGCATCATGCCACATAGCAGAGAGGTGTTACAGAACGCTGGCAGGTTGTTCAAATTCATGAATACCGACAGCTAGGTATGAAACAGATTTACACCCTCCCTCCGGTAGAATCGATAAGACGTACAGACTCTTGTATACTTTGTGCATGTAAGGTATTAAAGTGACGTCACTTGTCCACCCGGCCCATTGTTCTTTCGGATATTGCGAGTTGGTTATTAATCCTGAAAATACAAAAAAGAATCAGGGTGTAATTATATCAACCATCCATCCAAGTTTCATACTATGCGATACTTGTGTAGGAGTTAATTATGTGTTGGGGATGACTTACATAAGCTAATGAGCACGATGACAAACCCATTCCTTCTTTTGCATTACGTAAATGCAGTTGTTACTATAGTTATTTGTTCTTGTTTTCTCTCTGTAATCAACTCTACCTTTCAACTGCACAAATAAGTATGAATAAAAATATTGCTTAAACTACAATTTTGCTATTCTATCAGTGTTTAGAGGGTTAATTATGTGTACGTACTATTCAGTTGGCTAGGGATCACCCATTGTCTTAGACATATTTATAGGCCTACGTAAAGGGCAATATGTACAATTTTTATGGACAGTTAAAGCTAGAAGTCCTGTCACGAACTGTGCGCTTATCTAGGCTTAATTGCGTGCAATTGCCATATCGAATGGCATCCAAGCACAGCAGGTTCTCCTGGTTACTCATAGCAAACACAGGCCATGTGTACAGAATTTGATAGCCTTACTATGGTCATAACGCGTAGATTAACATGCAGATCGACGTGCTATTTGTGCGCATTCCATGACAGGACTTCTAGTTTTAACTGTACAAACATATCATGAGTTTGGGATGATTCTTTGCAAATTATGAGCAAAGTTTCGCAGTGTTGATAGAGTGAAGTGCGTGAGTTGCCATTTTGTCAGTTCCTGCAATGTGACAAAAAATAAGTTCAACTTGTTGCGTTGAAAGTGTGTTCGTTTGTGTATTGGAGGACGCAATCATATTTTCGAAGAATTTGGTATATTGATTTCTGATCCCCAGCCAAGAATCGAACCATCGGCACTCACACCTGACAGTCAAGAGTCCAACACCTAAACCACTAGATCATTACGCACCATCAAAAACGATGACTGGAATCGAGCTTTTTAGATGATGATTACTTGGCTCACTTTCCTCAATAAAGCTACATGAAAGTGTGATACGCTGGCCATGGCACGACGAAAGTGTTGCGGTTGGCCTCAGTTTTATTCTATCTGTGTTAAGTAAAAGATCAAGTAATTTTAATTAAATGTTACTTGTTGAATTATAAACGTCCATAGGTAATTCTTTATTCATCAAAAGTGAGAGAGGTAAAAAAATATTTTATCAGAAAAAAGAGGAAGGCATAAACCCCTCCCTCCCCCAACCACCCCCCCCCTCCCCCCGTAGCCACTAGACCGATTTTGAAGAGTCTGCCAGTGTCGGCAGGGTGATACCTGATTTCTTTTCACATGCTTGATTTTGGCTGCCTTTGTAGGCCATTAACACATTAACGCCCTCGTCGATCGATATCCGTGCAATGTGTTTTCAAATTTTCTGTAAAGTATTTAAAAAAAAACAAGCATAGTTTCCGCTGATGGACCCACTGAGTCTAGAGGTCCATTTGCTGAAATACTGCAGCACGTGGCTGTTTATGTTTTTCTTAGAATTTGATATTTCGGAGTGCAACTTCACACCCATTATCCGACTTCATTTGGTGCCAAAGGAAACTCACTCCGAGTTTCCGCTAGGTTAGAATCCCAGAAAACATTTGAATTTTATCATCAAAACCATATAATATGACCCTGCCCCTCTCCCTGGAACGAGGCTGACGGGCTCATTCTGTGAGGGGGCATGTGATATGATTTTGTTGAAATGTTTTGAAAAATATTTTTTTCCAGTTTGTAAATTACGCGGGATGACGCAGTGATTCGTTAAGTAAAGGGTTAGCAACATTTCATGCAGAGTAAATTTGTGAGAAAGCATCCACATCGCATACACACCTGTTATCCGACATAGTCGTACGCGGATGATTGTATGTGCCAAAAAAGAAAAATGTGGAGAAAAATGGCAAACCGGTGAGTCATAACTCTGCATATTTTCAAAAGCCAATAAACATACATACCATTTACAGTGAACGCTGACACGTCAACATGCTATGTCTGGCCCTCCAAAACCCCCGTTTAATAATACTGCTGCCAGTTTAAAGCCAAGAGATTCTGTTTTCAAACAGCAAATCGCCACTTCAGTTGCTATTTGTGCTTGAAAAAAACCCAGCCTTGGCGAAAATTTTCAAGCAAGCATTTGAAGAATATTGTGTTTTTGCATCGTTTGTATTGACCAAAGTTATCAATCTGTTGGAAGATGATGCCAAAGAGCTGCAGTTTGTTCGGTTACATTCCATTCAGAACTAAGCACGTGCACAAAAACGATAACATGTCCGCTTGAAAGCTGTGCTTAAAATTTAATTTCACGTAGACAACAAGTAATATAAGTATGTATATTTTTCAAAGATATCATGCATGCAAAAGGAGTCTTAGTTTAGAAAGATATTGCTCAAAATTATTATTTTGTTGAATTTTATTGGAGAGTGCCAGTTGGCACTCTCCAATTAATTGTAAAAACTAATTTTATAGTAATATTTCTCTTCTACTCCAGTGTCAGCAACAAATTAGTGTAAACATGGTAAAGCCACTATATACAGTGGCTTTCAGGATTTTTCAGTAGCACCTTGATAGTGGCTTCTAGCATTCCACAAGTTAAGATAGCGATTTGAGTTTCCTTTGGTCCTGTTGGAAAACATATGTTGTGATTTCTGTTGAATAGTATCTGTTAACTTTCACTTGCCTAATCTACCCTGTCTGGATATTAAAATTCCATATTTTATGGAACATCAATTTACACCATCGTCTGTCGGGGATATTTACCAAATAATTAACCTGTGTTGGTCTACAGAGTTTCCAAACTCTTTCAAGCCGTTTGGTATAGAAATATTACTTTCATATAATTAATTATACTTGGTGGGGCGTGGTGGCTCAATAGGCTGAGATGCAGGCTGCAAGCTGAGAGATCCTCTGTTTGAATCCCACCTGCAGCAACCACATTGTGTCCTTGGGGCTAGGCACTTCACCCCCATTGCCCACGTGGGGGCACCGTGGCATTGCGTACTGCACGTCCATGGTGCACTTGTCTTCAACCAGTGCTAACCCTGCTTGTGTGGAGTTCGTATGTTGGGGAGCCTGATAGTTGCTCGCCGTTCTGTGGTTCTGTCCAGGTACTCCGGCTTCCTCCACCTGTAAAGCTGTCCGACACAAGGTGACCCTGGCTGTCGAAAGTGTCATTAAACCTCAATAAATAAATAATAAATAAATAAATTAATTATACTTGGTACACCTACCATTTTCAAATGATTTTCCCGCAACATCCTTCTTGAAGTTGTTCCATCCTAAGAGTTTTAGTTTGATTAAAAACTTGTTTCCGTTCATAATTAATTCATTCAGCTAGTTTCGATAGATGCCTCTTCGTGATGTTTATATTGCCTCCTCCCCAGTACTTGTAGTAACCTGCCCCCCCCCCCCCTCCACACACACTTAGCTGTTTGTTCTCACCTTCCGAAATAGAGAACCCCCTCCACCTCCGAGCAGCCTCCATTTTACAGCCCAAATGTATAACCTTGCTTTTGTTTTCATTGAGTATGAATCTCCATTTATTCTCATATCTCCCAACAATTGTCAGCACTTTATCTGGTCCCTCTTAGCTTTCTAACGCAAGCACCATATCAGCTGCGAAACAGTGCTGTGACTTTCAGGTTTTCTACTTCTCCTCCCTGGTCGCTATGCAGGAGTTCATTTCCTAAATCTTTGTAGGATCTACTACCAAAAAGAATAAGTGAAAGGATACATTCCTGCCTGAGGCTTATCTCCGTGGGCACCCGTTTTTATGGTTACATCACCCAGAATGAGTTCACGTTATACATATTTGTACAGTGCTTTCAAAATTCAAACAAATTTGCATCCCAAGACCAAAGTCTCAAGCTTTGTCCACCTCCCCCTACTTTATCATATGCCTTTTAAACATCCAGAAAATCCATAAATAAATTTTTCTTTTTGGCTTTCGTTGATTCTAACATTTAGGATAGCGTGAAAAGATGGCCTGTGACTTTGGTTGCCTTTCTGGACAGAAAATCAATTTTTTTCTAGCTCGATGCTGAATCCATTTCCTTACTACGCACGTTTCTGTTGTATTCCTCAATTTGTAAATTTATACTTTGGAAAAAAATACAGCTAAAGTCGGTAGTGGGTAATACCTTTTGCTGGTAAAAAGGATGGTATCCGGTAAAAAGGACGGTAAGTGTATAAAAACTACATTTTAAAGTACTAAATGTATCCCTGAATATGTGAAAAGTGATTATTTAAGGAAGCTTATGCAATAATAAATATATAGAAGGAAGATTAAGTATTGTTTGTTTTATTGTAGACTATTTTCAAGACAAAATAAATCATTTCGCCATCGACACTGATCGACACGCCATTTTGTACAAAGAAAACAACGAATTCGCTGAGGTGCACGACGGGGTGAATATTATCATACTTGCTCGACGGAGGTGTAACTAATTTTAGATGTTTCTGTTCACTACGAGGGGATTTAACAGAAAGTTTTTTTGGAGATTTATAATTTGAAAATAGTCTACAATAAAACAAACAATACTTAATCTTCATGTTATATTGCGCACGCTTCATTAAATTGTCACTTCACACTTTCAGAGGTACATTTAGAACTTTAAAACAGTTTTTGTACGCTTACCGTCCCTTTTACTGGCAAAAAGTTGTTCAAGCTTTTTTTTTAAACGAGAGTTCATATTTTATTTTCAGTTAGTGTTTCGCCAAACACAATCATGCCGAGGTGATAATAAATATTAAAACCAACCATACATCAGTGGATACTAGTTCTAGATTCCTGTAAGTCCAACCTCAGTGATACCCACATGAGCCTATTAAGACTTGGGCCCCTTGTGCTCACTCCACCAATCCCTATGTGTGAGCTCACAGTGGTAGGCCCGGAGGGGAGGGAGGAGCCCCAAATGCAAACCGTAACTTACTGTTTTTAACCCCCACGTTTCCTCAGGAGGCTCCAAAATCGATCTCAGAGCTTCAGAATTTGAAAAAAAAAATATCCGGGAAAGGGGCCACAACCGTGGGAGGGAATTCGCCCAATTCCATAGTTCAAGCCATTGAAATATGCCAGCGTTATATTGATCTTTCCCCACCCCATCCCAACCATTTCGAAAATATGGGAAGTGGATTATATATCTAGCAGGGCTAGCCAGGATTCTGTAATTGGGGGTGGGGGGGGGAGGCAATCATGATATTTAGAAGGCCGTTATGGGGTCCCCCCCCCCCCCCCCAGGCCTAACTAGAGCTAGACCTTCCCAGAAACAAATTATCGTAAACAAAATTTCCCTAGTTATTAATTCAAATCACCCGCTATACACATTAGTGTCTATCATACACAATATGTATAGTGGGCGACTGGAATTAACAAGCAATAGATTTGGAGTGCTTCCAATTACCCCAATCGAAGGCCTGGGTGAGGGTTAAACACAATAAGTGACAGTTTGCATTTGGGAGCCCAACCCCGCCCCACCACTGAGAAGAAAGTTAAGTAGCTAGACGATGGGGGAAATCGATCCTGGTGCCTCCTGAAGAAAGGGAGGGATTAAAAACAGTATGTGACAGTTTGCATTTTTTTTGGGGGGGGGGGGGGGGAGCAAACCCCACAACTACCTTCCAAATATCATGATTGCCCTACCCCCCCCCCCCCCCCCCCCCCACCATTATAGATTCCTGGCTATGCCGCTACTAGATAAAAAAAATCCATTTCATATTTTCGAAATGGGGGGGGGCTCGATCGATATTACGTGTGAACTAAGCAATTGTGCGTATTCCCTCCCACGATTATGAGCCCTTCTCAGGATATTTTTTTTCTTCAAATACTGAATCTCTGAGATCGATTCTGGTGGCTTCTAGGGAGACGTGAGAGTTAAAAACAGTTAATTATGGTTTGCATTTGGGGGCCCTCAGGCAACCCCCCTCCCCCCTCCGGGCCCACCACTAGGAGCTCACACATAGGGATTGGTGGAGTGAAAACAAGGCTCTCCAGTCATAATAGGCACCCGTGAGTATCATTGGGGTCGGACATACAGGAATCTAGAACTAGTATCCACTGATGTGTGGTTGGTTTTAATATTTATTGTCACCTCGGCATGTGTTTGGCGAAATGCTAACTGAAAATAAGTTATGAACCCCCATTTAAAAAAATAGATTGAACACAACTTTTTTCTGGTAAAAAAGATGGAAAGTGTATAAAACAATATTTTAAAGTACTTCTGTATATTTATTATTGCGTAAGCTTCCTTTTCTCTTCCTTTTCTCACACATTCAGAGGTACATTTAGTACTTTAAAATGTAGTTTTTATACACTTACCGTCCTTTTTACCGGATACCGTCCTTTTTACTGGCAGGCAAAAAGTATTACCCTCGGTAGTGACAGATTAGGGTTGTTATGGTATCCCATCAGTAATGAAGTTCTGTTTGGCGCCGAGGTTTACTCTAACGAGGTGAACAGGGAAATGCATTAATCACGGTCCCCAATTTTATTATATGGTAGCCTGTGAATTATCGCAAATTGTCTAAAAGATATTTCTCGATATCTATCGACAGGATGGATAACGAGGAATATCCCCCTGCAGCTTCCTAAATGATGTCACGCTTCAGCGCATGACGTCGCCTTGAAGGAATGGTCACCTTTGTTATTGTTTTGAAACGTACGTATTTGCAGTCAAATTGAGTTGAATATTGCACAGAAAATGTCACGTAGAATATAATAAAAAGAAAATCTACGCTATTTCAGAGAATATCGGGAATTATCTCATGAGTGTGGAGCTGAAATTTTACTTTTCACGAGCACTTACGCGAGTGAAAAATAATATTTTCAGATCCACACGAATTAACTAAAAAGCGTAGATATCCTCTTCATATTCTCTCCTCAAAAAGGCTCCAGTAGTCCCTGCAATAGTTGTTTGGCAAGACCCGCTAAATTAATATTATTATATATATATATATATATTTTTAAACGATATTTATTGGAACATTGTTAAGGTATCCCATCAGTTATGTTATTTTGCTGTTTGGCTCGAGTTTTACTCGAATGAAGCGAACCAGGAAATTTTTATTGCCTTTCACAATTATACATTATCTTCCAAAAGCTTCCAGAAATCGCAGTCTGAGGCGTCATTATGTTCCCATCTCCTTGTAGTGATATTTGGCGGTTGTGTTGACAGATTGTACTGCAGTAGTTGTCATACAAGACACGTCAGTGGCTATTAATATGTTATATTTTTTCAGTTTTTTAGTTTAAACAATATTTATTGCAACAAAATACGTTTTGTGTGTAAAAAATGTAATACATACATATGACCGAATTTGTTACAATAATATGCAGTATAACAAACAATAATATGCAGTATAACAAACAGAAATGCATGTTGATGGATGTAAACCTTTTGGCAGACACACAGACCATCATTTCCGTACAAGTTTGAGACAATATATATGTTTTGGCTTCTTCACTACCACCTTGTTTATTTACTTATGTTGCTAAGCTGCGTCGGTGGAATGCTGTGCCATTCCTATTACTCTTCAAATTGACATCTCTGAGGTTCAGGCAAATGATTTGCTTTGACATTTAGAGAGTGTTTGATTAGCATCAGATTTTCTCTCTCTCTCTCTCTCTCTTTCTCCCTCTCTCTTCTGTGTCTCTCTGCACGCACATGCACACTTTTACTCGACTTGCGTTAATGCAAATCCACCAGTCTTGATGAAGGTCACGGCCTTTTTCTGTGATGTGACTAAGACGTTTCGTATAAGGTTTGTCATGTGGGCCTACTATGAAAATGATGAAAGATCAGTATCACATGTAATTTATTGAAATTTCCCAAATCCTATTTAGCAGACAAAAATGTGGAGTAGTTTTATACTCGGAGTTTTCCTCTTGGCTTAAAATCAGAACAGGTGTCCACAAGGATCTATTTTTGGACCCCTACTTTTTTTTTATATGTATCAATGATATAACATTGAATCTAACTGGCAGTATCCGAATATATGCGGACCACGAAAACAGACGAAGTCCGATGTTCCTATGCGTCAATGCCACTTGTAATCTCTTTTGAATACAATTGGAAAAAAGAAACCCCAAAACCCGGACACACTGAAGTTCTCTTGTCTGAATAACATGTGAAAATTATGTACATTATGGTGTTTACTACCAAAAACCAGAAATTTCTTTTGATTGCGGTTGTATACTTTTGGCATAAATGGCGATATCGGTGATATCAAGGTCATGTCGCAAAACATAATGGTGGAATTTGTGGAATTACTTATTTTGTTGCAGGCGAAACGATTTAAGCCGGTCAATGGGGCATGTTTTATTTGACAGGTATTCTATATACACTTTTAACATGATTAACCCTTTACCCTACATGAAAAGCAGACGACACTTGCAAACAAAATTATGGAATAACAATTTTTTTCCATTTTTCGTCTCAAAAACATAGATTATGACCCTCAATGGAACGAGCTCGACGAGCTCGTTCCAAAGAGGGTCATAACCTATGTTTTTGAGACAAAAAATGAAAAAATAATGAAAATTAATTTGCAATTTTTGTGAATAGTGCTGGCCGGTTTTGTCCGTTACGTTGGGTAAAGGGTTAAATTAACAAAAGTATCAATATGACAACCATGATCAGTAAAATTTCTGACATTGGAGTTGAAATAAACTATACCAAAGTGACCAACAGCGCCATAAACAAAGGAATTAATCAGCAACTGGCTGATTCTAGAAGACGATGGCTTTTTCAGAAATTCCAACTTTAAACTCCAATAAATAAATAATAAATAAATAAATTTCAGAAATTCCAGTGTCCTTTATTACTAATGCGCAATAGAGATGTCAACCATGGTTTGATACTCGTAATGGTTTGCATTTTACGTTTTTATGACAGTTTCATTTGTCCCCAAAATTATCCAACGTCTAGCAACTATCTCCATCAAATGTCACTTTTAAAAAAATATGTCTCATTTCACCATTTAGCTTAAAGTGTGTTATAAGTTCCAAACCGCAATGTTAAGAAACATCCTCAAAATTCGATAATCTGTGATGGTGGAAAAGTTCCTCCACTTTGCAAACCTATGTTACGTCCACCATATTCTCCAATCAACAATATTACCATAAACCCAAGAAAAAATTAAACTTTACCATTACGCCTTTAACTATTCATAAGATATGAAAATAAAGTTAATTGCAAATAAAGGTACAACATATAGATAATAGTAATTTGTACGGCTGTTCCAACGATTACAAGTTTAACAAAAGAAATGTGGAGATTCCTGGACATGTGAACAATGAAGTACCGATATGTCAGGTCTGTTTATGGGGTATGCGATACTAGTGCACTGAGAATGGTCTTGAAACATTTAACTCTTAACCCGCTGAGTAGTTTCCAACTATTTGTCATAGAATCCAGTCATGGCTGCTTCACCATGACTAGATTCAATGAAAAATTCATCTAAATTTAACCCAAAATGTACTTATTTCAGTGGTCAGAGAAATTCTGTCCTGGGCAGGAATATCCTCACCAGCGTGCAAGGAGTTAATGTGTGCCTGACTAGGTCAAAGGTCCATAAAATGTGGAATCCACAACAATTAAGTGCAGGAATTTGCAAAACCTAAAGATGTCAACAGGCGATTTACATCATTGCCCTCTGCAAGAAGTTAGAAGGAGTAACTTACAATATGTGACATATGACGTCATCATCTTAAGAATTTACACAATGCACCTTTTGATATTCATACTGAAGTTTCACCTTTTGTCGCGTTATTATCTAAAAATATTGTCTAAATGCCCATTTGAAAGCTCGCGATCTTCACAGACATGGTATCCAATTATTCACTCGATGTGATCCATTTTCACAATTTTTTTATCTCTGCATTTCCATCTTACAATCAACATGTATTTTGTCTGTATTAACACCGCAACTGTCGTGTATCTGACCCCCTGATACGTATGTTTGTATCAGGGGATTGGATACAAGCACGTTCCTTTCTCTTGAGTTCCATTATTTTTTCTTTTTGTTCATCCGTACGAATAAATAGTTCATTATATATTCGTCTACATTCTTGACTTATCCCCAATATATTGTAAGATAAAATGATTATTACCATTATGTGGATGTACAAAATATGTATCCGAGTCTCGCTCCAGGTTCTAAGAGTAGATCATGACAAGTCTTCGACTCGTCGTGATCTGCCCTTAGAACCCGGAGCTCGACTTGGATACATATTTTGTACATCCACATAATGGTAATAATCTCTATTTATTTGCACATGGTTTTCGAACTAGTATTTTTCTGAGAAACCTTTCTGGTACATTGATCTCAATGGATGAAAATGGCGTCTTATAGAACTTGCATCATAGATGCGTTTAAAAAATTACGTCAAGCTGCTTTTTCGATCATAAATGGCCAGTGGAGTGGCAAAAGTCTGTTTGATAATAGAATTTGTTGGTTTCAAACTGGCAGTAATATCAATAAACGGGGGATTCGAGAGGTCCAAAATTGCATGTGGATATGGTAACATCTGCTGAAAATGGTATGGTCGCAATTTGTTTATTCGCTGTCAAAAAGTTTTATACGGAACATCATGACTACAGGTTCGTCTCGAAGCATTTTCTTCTCCACCGTGCGCACACAGTCCTCCACGAACAACTAAGTCGGATAATGGGTGTGTGCTCTATGTGGGTGCTTTCTCGTCACTTATGGAAAAACCTCCACATGGACTGTTGTTAACCATTTACCTAATGAATCGCATCATCCGCCCTCGTTTTTACAAATTAAGCAGTGAAAAAAGTATTTTCCAAACTATTTCAACAAAACCATATCACGTGACCCCCTTATTGTATTGCGCCCGTCGAACTCCTTCAAAAAAGGGTCACATTATTTTGCTTTAGCGAAATTTTGAGGAAAAAAAAAATATATATTTTACTGTCGTATGCTTTTTCAAGGGGTTTGTTTATTACTGACGTGACAATCGTTACTTATTCCCAAGTTTCCTTATTCGACAGTTTTTATCAACCGATTTAATCGGTTGATAACGAATGTCGAATAAGGAACTGGATATAAGTAACTGTTGTCATGTCCCCTATATATTACATAAGATTGCATCACTTGATTTATCATACTGTACTTCACTGGAAATCAGCCAGAACATCTCTTTTTCAGGCCTCCTGAATGCCACAGACTCAAGAAAGGATGCTGATTATATTGTGATTCAAACCCCTGCGGAGTGAGTTTTCTTTGGCACCAACTGTAACCAGGCACACTGCTCGGGCACCAACAAACCCTGAACTTTTCTATGTAGCTCAGAAAAAAATGCCCATATCAACAATATAGGCCCAGCACCTGCAGAAATGCCCGGCCTCTTTCGACACTTCCAGCGACATATCAAGTAAAGGCTGGCAATCACCCTTACTTACTGTTATTCTCGTCTAAACTAAAATTGTGCGAGTTACTAATGACCCCATGTTACGCCCACTTTTGAAGTAACTGACCACTTTTATAGTAGCTCACCACTTTTGAAGTGAAAATCGACCACTTTTGAAGTAGCTCACCACTTTTGTAGTAATCGTCACCCACTTTTGAAGTAAAATGAGGTCTCCACTTTTGCAGTAACCATCGCTCACTTTTGAAGTAAAAAAACAAGGTCACCACTTTTGAAGTAAGATTTGTCCCCTTTTGAAGTAAAAAGATTTCCCCTTTTCCATGGCCATTGAAATTTTGCCCCAATGTTTTTTTCATTTTTTTTTGGAAGAAACGGTCTATTTGAACTCAAATCGTAATGTTTGCTGCGCAGAACTGACCGAGCTTCCACCAGACTTGGCATTAAGTAGACTGATGCATCTTTCCGATCCAATTTTAGCCACCGTATAGAAAATGTTGAAACTAAAACTGTCAACAGTTGTTAAGGATGGTATGATGAACGTCCTGCACCATTTGTTACCCCTTACTTAGCCTTATACCCATTCAAATATGATGTCACAGGAATGGAATAACCTATCTATGTATCAGTTATAACTTTTCATTTTATTAGATATTTCATTTTATAAGACGTAAATGTTTACAGTTGTTGGGAATGTCATACTGAAGATACTGCACCTCGTTTTGACCTTTTACCTATCAATATAGCCATTCAAATATGACTGTAATAGAAATATTCAAGAACTGTTTATCTTAAGGTTGAAAGTGTCCACAGTGGTTGGTTCTGTACCAATTTAGAATCCTTTGCTTATCAATAGAGTCATACAAATGATATGGATGTCACAGGTATTTATCATTTGACCATTCTTCTAGCTGGTTCATCCAATCATGCTGAAATTTTCACCAGCTGTTATGGCCGTTATTCGATGATCCCTTTAATTACAGCTATACATATATAGATTAGCAGAAGATACTGCTGCCCTTTTCGTCTATGTGACAAATTCTCACCGGGGGAGGGGGGGGGGGGGGGGGGGGGGGACTTTTGTACTATTTCGGTTTTCAATAATTCGCTCTGGCCTAAATCGTGTTTTCACCAGGAATTCGCTCTTATCAGGGTTACTCTTTTTTCCTAGACCCAGATAGTGCAATTTAAAAAAAATCTATTTCCCTCAGTAGGACCCCCAACGACTAGTCTCAGTAAGACTACTTACCATCTTAGACCTACCTGGGCCGTGTGCCTGGGTACGCCTACGCTCGTCAACCCCGAAAGATGGTAGAAAGAAGTCTTACAGGTGCTATACTATATACGGAAAGCAAATGGCTTTCGGATCCTTCATTATTCCCTTCCGTGCTTCAGTCTTTTTCCTTTCAGTCATTTTCTGGACACCTCCACCCAGAAGGTACCTTTACCTCTTACCTTTGAATTCCTGGCTCTGCTACTGGTGGAGTGGGGTGTTGGGCAAATAAGTCGCGGAGAAGATGACTGGAACAGGGGGGGGCAGTTGCGTATTTGGGTAGGGTCGTGACCGAAGTATGTGGGTAGTGGCTCACCAAACCGCGACAAGTCGGATCGAGTTGTATTGTCGGGTCGCTGGTCAAGTATTGGGTCGAATGCATAGTTTGGGTTGGGTAACACGTGAAATATGGGAGTTTGAGTCTGGTCGAATAGGTTGTGGGATGGGGTGGTTTGGCCACCAGGTTGTCAGAGTTGTGTGTTAATGTCACTTGATCGTTGTGGGGTATAAGTTTTGGGTTGAGTTACATAGATGTGGCAGAGGGGGATCAAGATCAATGGGTGGGGTATGCCGAGATAGTGGGTCACTTGGTCGTTGTTGGCTTCGATGGTTTACAGGTCAGGTGAATGTGTCGCCCTTGGAATGAATGATTGGGGCGGCCCATCGTGTATGAATGTTGGCGTGTTTTATGTTACGGAATCATGTTGGATCACTGGAATGAGTCAGAAGATAGGGGTATTAAATCACCGGGGCATGTCGGGTGACTCGATCGGTGTGTAGGAACGTCTCCAACTTTGTAGGTATGGGTGTTGACAGCCGGGTTGTGAAGTGTCTTTGGGATGAGTAGGTGAGTGTGTCATCAGGCCCGAGGGTAATAGGGCTCCCTATAGCCACCCCAGTCGGAAATTTTGGCCTCTTCTTTCTAGAATGTGAGTGCATTTTTAGCTCAACTTTGGCGAAGCCAAATTTGAGCTTATGCCATGGCCCGTCGTCCGTCTGTCCCTCAACAATTGTATACGGCTCGGGCTAGAGGCCGTATTTATGAACCGATCTTTACAAAACTTCTTGGATACCTTTGTTATGACCGTGGGACGAGAACGAGTGTTTTTGGGTGCGGTCCGAAATTCAAGATGGCTGCCAGCCACCATTTTGTACTGATGATGCAGAAATCTGTTTTTTGTACAGAACTTCCATATGAAAGCTCTGATTTGAATAATTTTTTGTATGAATGTTTAGTACCATGAGATACATCACATATAATACGGGTTTTTTTCTTGAGCGTAAATTATGCAAATTAAACTAACTTCGATGTTTTTTGGTGTTACTTTCAGCACTGTAAGTGCAAATGCCAATACGGCTCGGGCTATAGGCCGTATTTATGAACCGATCTTTACGAAACTCCTTGGGTACCTTTGTTATCACAGTGGGACGAGAACGAGTGTTTTTGGGTCCGGTCCGAAATTCAAGATGGCTGATGGCAGCCATTTTGTACAAAATTTGGTGCAATCAGATTTTTGCACAGAACTTCCATATGAAAGCGCTGATTTGAATAATTTTTTGTGTGAATGTTTAGTACCATGGGATACATCACATATAATACGGGTTTTTTTCTCGTGCAGAAATTATGCAAATTAGATGAACTTTGATTTTTTCAGTTCTACTTACACACAGTAAGTACATATGTCAATACGGCTCGGGTTAGAGTCTGTATTTATGAACCGATCTTCATGAAACATCTTGGGTACCTTTGTTATCACTTTGGGACGAGAACGAGTGTTTCTGGGTGCGGTCCAAAATTCAAGATGGCTGCCAGTGGCCATTTTATACCGAAATTAGGTCTAATCAGTTTTTTGTACACAACTTCTATATGGCTCAGGCTAGAGGCTGTATTTATGAACCGATCTTTACGAAACTTCTTGGGTACCTTTGTTATCACCATGGGATGAGAACAAGTGTTTTTGGGTGTGGTCTGAAATTCAAGATGGCCACCAGCAGCCATTTTGTACCAAAATTAGTGCAATCAGTCTTTTGTACAGAACTTCTGTATGAAAGTTCTGATTTTAATAAATTTTTGTCTGAATATTTAGTAACATGGAATACATCAGATATAGTACAGGTTTTTTTCTCGTGCAGAAATTATGCAAATTAGATGAACTTTGATTTATTCAGTGCTACTTATACACTGTAAGTGCACATGTCAATACGTGTCGGGCTAGAGGCTGTATTTATGAACCGATCTTCACAAAAGTTCTTGGGTACCTTTGTTATCACCTTGGGACGAGGATGAGTGTTTCTGGGTGCAGTCCAAAATTCAAGATGGCTGCCAGTGGCCATTTTGTACCGAAATTAGGCCCAATCAGTTTTTTGTCACAACTTCTACACAGCTGATATTTGTGAACTGATCTTCACGAAACTTCTTGGGTACCTTTGTTTTCACCTTGGGACAGGAATGAGTGTGTTTTGGGGTGCCTTTGTTATCACTGTGCTATGAGAACAAATATTTTGGGGTTCAGTCAGACCCACTCTGGGACTCAAAGATTTTTTTCTAGTTTAGCATCTGACTGTCACCCACCTTTACAATACTTTACCTGTACATTTGTTACAGGCAACGGTCAGTATTTATGTACAGACCGTTACAATACTTTATATGTACCTTTGTTATCAGGTCATTACCTAGATGTTTGTCATTGCTGTGTCACATGCTTAATACATGTACATGTCTTTGTCTTGACAAGTTGAGCTACAGTGTCATTGACACTTTCATTCATACAAAATTTATGTTTTTAGGTCATTTTCCCAGTATTTTCGGAAATTTTCAACAAAAGTCACCCCACTCTTTTCTCAGTCGTCGGGAACAGTTCACTTTTGGGCCCGTGTATTATACATGGGTTGGGGTGGAATCTCTGAAAAGGGTCAGTGGAACTGACTAGTGGATCAGGAAGATGATGTGATGGGGTCACTTTGACTGGATTTTTGTTATGGGGTTATCGTTAGTATGTTGGATCGCTGGGTAGACTACTGGGTGGATCAAACTTCTTAGCCAGGCCACACATGGGAAGAATGGTAGGGTCATGTCGTGTTGAGTCGAAGGGTTGAATGAGTTGTGTGGCCAGATCACTATGTCGAGAAGGCCCTCCGGGTCGAACCACCTGCTAGGGCCTGTATGTCGAGTGGGTGAGTGCGGCAGGGTAGGAACAAAAAGTCGGAAAGTAGATGTCTTGAGCCCCTTGATCATGGTAATTTGTGGACTGCATTAACCTCAAAATGTGCGAAGAGGTAGAGTTTTGGGGCAAAGCTATGGCTGTTAGGTTACCGATTCCAGAGAGTTATCAAGAACGGTCATTTGGCTATCAGTATTTGTCTTGACTTCGCAAGGTATTATCTCGCCGTAGCGAGATAATTAATTCATCGTGACGAGATAATTAATTCGTCACAGCGAGATATTAATCGCCGTCTCGAGATAATATCTCACCGAGGCGAGATAAATATTGACAGCCAATGTCCCTTCCACGCTTGCGGACTGACTGCGCATGTAAGATAAAAAATAAATTGAATTTCCTTGGTTTATATCCAACTGTTCGGTCATTTATATTTTTCTTTTTTAATAACGATCAAGCATGTTAGATATTCAACACTGAAAATATCGGCAACCGTTCTATAATTAGCTTAACTTGACAAAGTCAAGATAAGCTATTGCCATCATGCGTGCTGAAGTCTGTTAGTCTGTGAGTCTGTTCACATTTTCCTTTAGCACAGGCTACACCCCGTAGTTCTTGTCTGATCGTCACAAAATTTCACATGCAGGTTTGGGGTCATGTCTAGATGAGAACGTCCCCTTTTGGTCGTGATTGGTCAACCGGTATGGCTGCCCGAGCCCAAAATCCGAAAACCATTAGCACAGTCTACAGGTCGTATTTATGAAGGGATTTCATTGTAACTTGGTAGGATGCCTCTGTATAATGCCTAGATGAGAATGTCCCTTTTTGGTCATGAGCTGTCAACCGTGATGGCTGCCCAAGCCCGAAACCCAAAAACTTTTAGCACAGTCTGCAGGTCATATTTAATGTGGAGGGATTTCATTGTAACTTGGTAGGATGACTTTGTATGATGTCTAGATGCGCATTTGGTCGCGATCTGTCAACCGTGACGACTGCCCGGGCCCAAAACCTGAAAAACTTTAGCACAGTCTACAGGTCATATTTATGGAGAGATTTCATTGTAGCTTGGTAGGTTGACTTCATATAATGTCTAGATGAGAATGTTCCCTTTTGGACGTGATTGGGCAACTGTGACGGCTGCCGGGACCCGAAGCCCGAAAACCTTTAGTACAGTCTACAGGTCATATTTATGAAGGGATTTCATTGTAACTTGGTAGGAGGACTCCAAATAATGTCTAGATGAGAACGTCCCCTTTTGGTCGCGATCATTCAGCCTTGATGGCTGCCCGAGCCCAAAAACCTTTTGCATAGTCTATAGGTCGTATTTATGGAAGGATTTCATTGTAACTTGTTAGGTTGACTCCATATAATGCCGAGATGATGACATCCCCTTTTGGTTATGATTGGTGAACTGTGACGGCTACAGGTGCCCGAAACCTGAAAACCTTGAGCACAGTCTGCAGGTCATATTTATAAAGGGATTTCCTTGTAACTTCGTAAGATCACTCCAGATGATGCCCAGATGAGAATGTCCCCTTTTGGTTTATGGCTGCCAAAGCCCGAAGCCCGAAAACCATATGTATGAAGGGATTTCATTGTAACTTGGTAGGTTGACTTCATATAATGTCTTGATGAGAATGTCCCCTTTTGGACACGATTGGGCAACTGTGACGGCTACAGGGGCCCGAAGCCCAAAATCCTTGAGCACAGTCTATGACGGGATTTCATTGTAACTTCGTAGGATCACTCCAGATAATGCCCAGATGCGAATGTCCCCTTTTGGTTGCGATCATTCAGCCATGATGGCTGCCCGAGCCTGAAGCCCGAAAAGCTTTAGCACAGTCCGCAGGTCATATTTATGAAGGGATTTCATTGTAACCTGGTAGGTTGACTTCATATAATGTCTAGATGAGAACGTCTCCTTTTGGACGTGATTGGGCAACTGTGTACAGGGACCCGAAGCCCAAAAACCTTTAGCACAATCTACAGGCCATATTTGTGAAGGGGTTTCATTGTAACTTGGTAGGATGACTCCAAATAATGTCTAGATGGGAACGTCCCCTTTTGGTCGTGGTCATTCAGTCTTGATGGCTGCCCGAGCCCAAAAACATTTATCATAGTCTATAGATCGTATTTATGGAAGGATTTCATTGTAACTTGTTAGGTTGACTCCATATAATGCCTAGATGATGACATCCCCTTTTGGTCATGATTGGTTAACTGTGACGGCTTCAGGAGCCTGAAGCCTGAACACCTTGAGCACAGTCTGCAGGTCATATTGATAAGGGGATTTCATTGTAACTTCGTAGGATCACTCCAGATGATACCTAGATGAGAATGTCCCCCTTTTGGTTCCGATCATTCAACCATGATGGCTGCGCGAGCCCAAAGCCCGAAAACCTTTAGCACGGTCTACAGGTCGTATTTGTGAAGGGATTTCATTGTAAATTAGTAGAATGACTCGGTATAATGCTGAGATGAGGCCGTCCCCTTTTAGTTGCAATCGGTCAACCGTCATGGCTACACAGGCCTGAAGCCTGAAAACCTTTAGTACAGTCTACAAGCCATATTTGTGAAGGGATTTCAATGTAACTTGATAGGATGACTTGTTTTGGAATAATTTCACTGTAACTTGGTAACTTTCATTGACATACGTTAACTGTGAGGGCCACATACATTACCTGTGAGGTCATATTAACGCATCCCTCATCTCTTTAGTACAGTGTACACCTCATATTATTTTTATTAAAAACAAAGCATACAGAGAACAGAAATTAACATATTCCCGATTATCACAATTCTTGTCTTATTTCATAATCCTTTCATAAACATTGAACATTATCCTTTTCATCAAACACAGCACACAGATAAGTTAAGCTACAGTGTCATTGACACTTTCATTTTTCTATTACTGCAAGGAGGACAAAGCCTTGGGACTTTTATCAGCTTAAGCTTATTAAGCATTTATCAAGTTTAACTCGATTGGCCTGGTCGGCTCACAAAGCAAGACGTTTTAAAGCAATCATTCATTATTATATTTATTTTTAGCTTAACTTGACAAAGTCAGGATAAGCTATTGCCATCGCGCGTGCGGAAGTCTGTTAGTCTGTGAGTTTGTGAGTGTGTTCACATTTTTCTTTAGCACAGGCTACACCCCACAGTTCTTATCCGATCATTTCGAAATTTCATATGCAGGTTTGAGGTCATGTCTAGATAAGAACGTCCCCATTTGGTTGCGATCGGTCAACCGTGGTGGATGCCCGAGCCCAAAACCCAAAACCATTAGCACAGTCTACAGGTCCAGATCTGAAGGAATTTCATTGTAACTTAGTAGGATGTCTCTGTATAATATCTAGATGAGAACGTCCCCTTTTGGTCATGATCTGTCAACTGTGACAGCTGCCCAAGCCCGAAACCCAAAAACTTTTAGCACAGTCTACAGGTCATATTTAATATGGAAGGATTTCATCGTAACTTGGTAGGATGACTCCATATGATGTCTAGATGAGAACCCATTTGGTCGCGATCTGTCAACCATGACAACTACCCGAGCCCAAAACCCCAAAACCGTAAGTACAGTCTACAGGTCGTAATTATGGAGGGATTTCATTGTAACTTGGTAGGTTGATTCCATATAATGTCTAGATGATAACGTCCCATTTTAGTTGCGATTGGTCAACTGTGATGGCTACAGGGGCCCGAAGCCTGAAAACCTTTAGCACAGTCTACAGGGTCATATTTATGAAGAGATTCGATTGTAACTTGGTAGGATGACTCCAGATAATTCCTAGATGAGAACGTCCCCTTTTGTTACGATCATTCAACCATGACAGCTGCCCGAGCCCAAAACCGGAAAAGCTTTAGCACAGACTACGGGTCATATTTATGAAGGGATTTCATTGTAACTTGTTAGGGTGACTCAGTATAATGTCTAGATCAGGACATCCCCTTTTGGTTGCGGTCGGTCAACCATGATGGCTACACAGGCCCGAAGCCCAAACACCTTTAGCACAGTTTTCGGGCCGTATTTATGAAGGGAATTCATTGTAACTTGATAGGATGACTCGTTCTCATTAACCCACCCCTCAATTCTTTAGTACAGTCTACAACTCATATTATTTTTATTGAAAACATAGCATACAGGGAACAGAAATTAACATATTCCCAATTATCACAATTCTTGTCTTATCCATTATCCTTTTCATCAAACATAACACACAGACAAGTTAAGCTACAGTGTCATTGACACTTTCATTTAAGATTAGTACAGGATTCAATAATTATTTGTACAATTATGCACATTTTTTTAGTTACAAGTATGTAACTACAAACATTCCATTCCCTGCATAAGAGTATTGCTTTCACCTAAATGACTGTTATCTGCAAAAATGTTTTCTTCTATAGTTGCCCTCTGCCCCTAGTCATGCCAGTCAAAGTTTCGTAAGAAATCGTCTGTATATAAATTTTCAATATATGGGAGTTTGAATTTGTTTGGACTGACCTGATTTACATAAATATATGTTAACAAGTCCTGCGGCAAGCAACTGGTGCACAGTCGCAGGTTAAACGGTTTGCACCTATCAGAGCACATTTGTTTGTTTGCTGTGGCACTTGTCAACCGATTAGGTGCGATTAGGTTAGGCTACAGAAGCCTATATCTGGCATAAAATTATTGGGCAGATTTTTTATGAAACTTGCACTGAAGTTGTTGTTGTTATGGTTGGAGGGTGCGGCCAATGGATCTAAGTGGTGCATTAAGTATCAGGACATTCGTCAGGGCTTCTGTAGAAATGAAGTCGGTACTATATACCAATAGGCAGTGTCTCCTCATTATATGTTTACAGTGGGTTTCTCTGCGGTAATTTGTGATACTGTTATGGAATTGTTGGTCAGTTAAAGATGGGGTGGGGTTTGGTAGGGTGTAGTTTGGAGGGGTGGAAGTGCACTGAGTAACATTCTTCCTGTAAACAGGAATGACGCTGAATCTACCCAAATGTTTTGATGATGCACCCTCTCCTATATATTCTAAATTTCGCAAAGCTTTAAAACAACTTTTTGGTGAGTGTAAATATACCCTTAATTTGTTATATAGAATCAGTGAAATGATACGAAATAAGCATACTGTTCAAAAACATTGTCTTTTCCCTCGGACCCCCCCCAAAACCAAAATCAGACTTCAAATTGCTATCTGACCGTGGCTTTCGTGGAAGCGTTTACAAATGATGATGTGAGCCTAATTTTAGACACAATGTGTGAGCCTTTGAAGACCACGTCAGGTGTTGTAGAAAGGCTCAGATATCGTTCACCAGGGCATCCAAATATGAACTTTTTTCCAGGGGGATATCCCCCAGACCCCCCACAATGGAAGAGGAACACCCTCTCCCATCTCCCTAGCTCAAGCCTTCGGGAGATGCCCTCATCTTGGACTTGGGCCCCTATATCTTAGTTTATAGCCCCCCCCCCCCCCCCCCCCCCCAATCAAAATCCTGGCATCACCACTATTGTACCCAGGCCTTCAACAGTGCTAACCACGCATGTGCCTTGCTAGTAAATTGAAGAAACGACAGTTAATTGGGGCTCGTCAGTGATTTTCTCCGGGCATTTCTTCCGCACTACAATTACCCGATTTATTTATTTATTTATTTATTTATTTATTTATTTATTTATTTATTTATTTATTGGTGTTTAAGGTCACATATTTCTGCACATTGGCTTTTACGGATGGAGGAAGCCGGAGTACCAGGAGAGAACTACCGTGCAACGGCGAGCAGCTGTCACCTCCCCAACATACTAATGCCACACAAGCAGGGTTAGCATTGGTTGAAGACAGGTGCACCACCGACAGGCAGTACGCCTTAGTACACAATGCCACAGTGCCCCCACGTGGGCAATGGGGGTGAAGTGTCTTGCCCAAGGACATAATGCTGGGATTCGAGGACCTCTCGGCTTGCAGCATGCACCTCTACCAACTGAGCCACCACGCCCCCTACAACTACCCGATACTATATAATACGACCACTATTGCTGAGAGTGTCGTGTCATTAAACCTCACTTAATATTAAAAAATTATGGTTGTCTATTTCCAGGCAGCTCACCTGGAACTAGTACTGGCAAGTGAAGGTTACTTGCCTCAACTGCCCACAAGAAGAGGCCCGCCGTTGATGGTACATGCATTTTAAACAAATTCAATCTGCTCAAGTTTGTTTGGCAATTGTTTTTGTCTATTTCTTGTTTCCTCGAAGTGGGAAAGTTTCCTCGCCCGCTTAATGGTCAAACTCGATGATATGGACAGTCCTCCTGGAGGTATTGTTGAACCATAAGCAACTAACAATAAACATTAACCCCATATTAAACGTAACGGAAATATCCAGCCAGTGTGGTTTACAAAATTGTTGAACTTGTTACTGTATTCAATTTTTCGCTTCCAAAGCATAGCCCCCTCCATTTTTTCTGAAAAATAAACAGGGACGTTACTACCGTTACTTATTCCCAGTTCCTTATTCGACTTTCATTATCAACCGATAGATCAGTTGATAACGAATGTCAAATAAGGAACTGGGAATAAGTAACTGTGGTCATGTCCCTAAAATTAACCTTATATACATCCATGCCTTAAATCCCTATAACTGGTGCAAGTACTCTCACCGTGATATTCATTGGTTATTTTGCTATTTCAAAAAACATTTTGCATTTTGCTAAAAACTTCTGCTTTTTAAGAACTTACATGCAAGCTTCCAGTAAGAAGCAGGGTGCGCCATGTTTTACAGTGTAAAACCCATGAACCGGCACAAATGAGGATTACACAATCTTAACCCATCAAGATGAATGAAATGAAGTGGGGATGAGGTAACTGATATCAGAAAAAATATCCCCAACACTTCATTTGGCCTGGCCACTCCCTTGTATAATTATGGCCCCCATCATTGAACGATATCGTCTATCACATTCCAGTGAGGGCCATTAGCTATGTTTTGGAGGTACAAATGTAAATTTTCAGTTATTTAATTTTTTTTGTTTTGTTTTGTCTTCTTTGCATTGTTGTTAAAGTATAATTTTTGAGGTGCCATACTATTTTCATTGATTGTATGTTTTACTTTGTACATTCGACTCGCTGAATTAATTAAACATTTATTTTGTTTTACACCAACATCAAGGGTTATTATGTCACTGCAGTTTGAAAGGCATATTTTATGGAAGAGTTATAAGGTACATCTCAAGGGGGGTCAGATTCAAGTTTGTCCAAATCAAGTTCCTGGGTTAATATTTGGGCTCGCTATGAGAGCCCAATTTTCAACTTAGTGCAATATGAGGGAATTTCTTTAAAAATCTGCTTCTCCAGAACCATCAATCAGAATCTTTTCATATTTGGTATATAACATCTCTAGGAGATCAAATCCAAGTTTGTTCAGTTAGAGTCCCTGGCTTAATATCTGGGCTCTGTTTGGGAGTGGGGGGGGGGGGGGGTGGGGGGGGGGGGGGGGGGGGGGGGCGGTTAGGTTCAAGTTTGTTCACATCCATTCCTTTGTGTTTTTCCATACAATTTGCATTTCAAACTGCAGTGATATAATAACACTTGGAAGTTTGGCAGTGCTTGTCTACCGCTGATAGAATTGAAAGCAGTCAGGAAGATCTATGATAATAATCATCTGACACCAGAGTTATGATTAATTTCATGACTTCTTTCCTCTGTATTGTTGATGAACCATAATTAACTGAATGTGACCCAAAATACTTCTTTCAACCACTTTGTCAGGTGACTGATTAAGGCCCCTTGGGGCCTCTTGTTTTTTCAAATTAACGGCTTTCAGAGAAAATGTTGGCTGCGATCTAGCTTCGTGCCTTGTTAACCTTCTTATCTTAAACCAATTTAATCTTATTTGACAGAGCTCTGTCAAGCAAGATTGAATTGGTTAAAATCCTAGTTGCATTGTGGGAAACATTTTCTGTTTGAAATTTTAGTATTTTAACATCAGCGTGCAGATAGTTAACGATGCATTTCTTAACATTTCTGTTACCAATTAACTGCCCCATTGGGGCGCGGTTGCTCAGTTGGTAGAGGTGCAGGCTGCAAGCCGAGAGATCCTCGGTTCGAATCCCACCTGCGGCAACTGCGTTGTGTCCTTGGGCAAGACACTTCACCCCCATTGCCCACGTGGGGGCACGGTGACGTTGTGTACTAAGGCGTACTGCATGTCGATGGTGCACCTGTCTTCAACCAATGCTAACACTGCTTGTGTGAAGTTGGTATGTTTGGGAGCTAACAGTTGCACGCCGTTGCTCGGTGGTTCTCTCCGGGTACTCCGGCTTCCTCCACCCGTAAAACTGTCACGGTCATGGTTAGCCATTTTGCAGAAGTATGTGACCTTAAACACCAATAATTAAATAAATAAATAAATAAATATAAATAAATAAATAAATAACTGCCCCATTAAGTGGGACCATGTAGCTCTGACCTTGAGGTTCCCAATTAACTGTCCGTTATCCGAGAACAGAGAATATGCACATGGTAGAATGTTGAACCGAAATAACGTGGTCCAGATCTAGATGGAAATATTTTGTATTTGGCCCAGTGGCTTTTTTCAAAATGCGAAAAACGCAGAAGATAACTCAAGCAAGTCTTGCATAAAATTATTTCGGGCCTGACAGAATGTAATTTATGCAAATCTTCTAGGGCTTTAGTGATCAGACCAAAGAATATGATGCAAGATTTCCACACGTTTATATTCTCTCTATTTGCCAATATCCGAATCCACAGATATAAACCTGGCTGAAAATTTTCGACATTTGAAAAAGAATTACAGGAAAGTTCGCTCCCTTTAATTTTATAAAGTTGCCAGTAAATTTAACACTAAGGGTCAGGCGCTTAGCCAGGATACCAAAGCTGGGGGGGGGGGGGGGGGGGAGTAATATCTAGGGGGCTAGTTGAGCGAATTAAACTTAGTGGCTACCCCCTAACGAACGGGGGTGGGGGTAGCCGTTACGTTCAGATCGCTGAACTACTAGGTGGGGGCATGCAGAATAGGATGCGTAGCATCATCCAAGTTACGTTGCGGCGAGATGAGGGCAAGCACAGAAGGAGGGACACCCTCTATCGCCGGAAAAGGGAGCGGAGGCCCCCAGGAAAAATTGGGAAATTCGAGACAAAAAATGCCATTTCCTTGACTCTTGAGTCCGTTTGTGTCCATGATTTAAAAGTTGTTATAGGTATCAATAATTACGCCAAATCACCTGGGGGGGGGGGGGGGGGGGGGGGGGCACGAGTGATTTTTTTTTTTGGGAGGGGGGGGGGTGGATACGCCACTGCTAAGGGTATGGGAATTTCATATAAAAATTGAAGTTTCGAAATATCAGGTGTATCATCAGTGTGCTCATCAATTCACAAACTCAAGGTATTGAGTACAAAAATACAGAAGCTGGCTTTCAACAATCTTTTCCCTAATTAGTTTGAACGTTTGACTATATATTATTCTCTGTTAAAACCCATTTGAAATAAGAAAACTACGCTGAGATCATCAATCTCCAATTCTTGCATTTCAGTTATTTTTTTTTTC